>LR738710.1:890328933-890358986 GCA_902687465.1 Secale cereale
CCCGTCACACCTCCAACTCCTCCCGCAGGGTCTCGGCAAAGCCCTGCAGCTTTTCCCGTTGCATCCACCACCATGCCGTCGTGATGCTGGATATCCGTCAACCTCTCCTCCCCTCTTGATGGATCAAGAAGGAGGAGACGTCGCTGTACCGTACGTGTGTTGAACGCGGAGGTGCCGTTGGTAAGTAGTCGCGACATTTCGTCATCCTAGGAGAGCACATCCTCCTCCTTCGACCACACAGAGGAGGACGACGGGCCAAAAGACCACATGTGGTGGCGCCATGATTCGAAGGAAGATCTCCCAGCCAAGCCGAGAACCATCCGGTAGATCCTTCCTTGCCCATCTCGCCAGTCCAGGAAACGATCAAATCGGATCATATGGTTGTAAGGAGACGACCTGAAAGGAGATGCGGTAAGATGGCCTGGCCGACGCTGGAGCCCTGCTTAATTAGCTTGGGCAGGCGGGCAGACACTGCTTCGATGTAGCACAGTGTCCGGAGAAGGCTTCTCAGTCGACGCGTCTGCATTTAAGCGGCGCCGGCCTCCCGTCATGCCTGGTCACTCTGACCGGCATCACGGTCGTCGGTTGTGTCTGCTCTGGAGTGATTGACCGGCAGCGGTGCGCAGACGCGGTTTCGAGAGCGGTTCGCACGGGAGAGGGATTTGGTGCGACCTCGTACATTAGCATGAGTCTGAACGCCCGCAAAGCTCCCCAACTTTGGTGCCAGAGCTAGCGAACTTGGACACATGAACTTAATTGTATATGTGTGTTTTAAATTTTAATACCATAAATATATAATAATAATAAGGTATAAAATCATTCTTATTTTTGTCATGCCTCATTATTTCGTGACCTCGTAATATTTCCCTACCACACACACAAAAAAAAAGTATGCCTACGATTCAAAACTACAACGCTACTTAATTTTGATTTTTACTTCAATTTATGCCTGCCGCTAAAAATAATTCAATTGATGCCTGAGGTACGAAATTTTGTCAAAAAGATAACCCTGTAGATATTCGATCCTAGCCCTACTAGAATGGTGTCCAAGGCCAACACCAGCGGGATAGACTGGTGTTCACATAGATTTATGGCCAGAACATTTATTTATTTTTCCATTGAGCGAAGCGAGAAATGAAAATAAGTAACCAGATACAGCAACCACGCTGTCTAATTTTTTTCAGAAACACCTGTAATTCTATTTATACTCATAACAAAAACAGGTACACTGATTCGGATTTAAGATCCAAGAAAATAGAAAGTAATCCTTATGACTATGAATTACAATAAAATCTCTTGAAAACATTTTCTTCGTTGTATCAATCTTTGTTTACGACAAAGACTTCGGTAAAAAAAATGCAATTGAACTGGAGCAACAATGTTGTCACTATTTCACCCGCACTAACATTACCAATAATCGTCTTTGAAAGCACCTTCAGTCGCCCATCCAAAAAGCCAGCCCGTTGCGGACGCTTGTAGTGTAGCGAGCAGGCGCGATGCCAAGCTCCCGTTGGTACTGTAGCGCAACAGGAAAATAATCACAAAAAATAGTGAGATTTAGAGGAATTGAACGGGAGACCTCTCGGTAATGAAGTGTTGTCGAGAGCCATGGTTGCGGATGATCACCAACGACTGATTGGCAGCGCTAATATTTAAGAACAAACTACAATGCCAGAAATCAATAATATTTTATTTTATTCAATCAATTTCTGGAAATTGTAAAAAATATATTAACAGGTAAGTAATGTTTCAAAGTTCGAACATTTTTCAAACAATGCGGACAAATTTTGAAATTCAATATTCTTTTAAAAAAAGAGAATATTTTAAATTGTTAACAATTTTTGGAAACCTGAACATTTTTCCCAATTGTGAACAATTTTTGGACATGTAAACATTTATTTAACAACGCGGCCACAATTTGAAATTTTCATTTATTTACAACAAAAGC
The DNA here is from genome assembly GCA_902687465.1 of Secale cereale. Lineage (NCBI taxonomy): Eukaryota > Viridiplantae > Streptophyta > Magnoliopsida > Poales > Poaceae > Secale > Secale cereale. The sequence continues at coordinate 890,330,882 of LR738710.1, forward strand.
GAATAAATTTTGAAAAATGTGAACATTTCTGAAAATTTTGAATAATTTTATAATTCTGAACAAATTTGGAAACTCCAAAACATATTTTTCAGATCTCAATTTTTTTTGAAATTTTTGAATGTTTCTGAATCTTTGAATAAATTTTAAAAACAGGACCATCTTTCTGTACTCAAAACATATTGAAACCGCAAACATTTTTGGAAACTCCCAAACATTTTTTGAATTTGTGAACATATTTTCAGAAAACAGAAACATTTTTTGAAACTTAAAACATCATTTGTAAATTTGTTAACAAAATTTGAAGAATTGAATACTTTCCAAATTTGATTTCATTATTTTCTAAAAAATAACAAATTTAAAAAATAGAAGGGAAAATAATATAAAAAGAAATAGGAAAAAGGAAAATAATCTTGAAACGTAAGAAAGAAGAAAAGAAACATAAGAAGAAGATGAAGAAAACGATAGAAAAAGGAAAATCTAGAAAGCCGAAAAACCAATAAAACATGGTTTGGTCCCAAAACTGGGATCCTATAGCACGGTAATCCTGCTGTAAGTGGACCGGCCCATATTGTCTGCTCGCACTTGTTCCATGTGTGTTTCAGCTACAGTTTGTCGTAATAAGCGTCAAATATGATTTCCCCGTCTAGCCTCACACGTGACACCTCGGGCCTCCCTCCTCTGTAGTATACAGACCGGGCCAAAATTCCAAGGTTGAGAGTGGCTCACTCTATCACTAATGTGAATCGGGGTACGCGTTGGTTTTGCTTGAACGATTAAAAAAGATTTTTGGGTCACTTTTCTTATGTGTACTGGCGTGTGTACTTAATTTTTATTTTTGATTATGTATATTTACCATATAACAGATACAAGTTGCAACACATACGTGACAACATACAAGATCTGTTGCAATCTATGTACAACACTATGGTCACGAGCTGCAAGTCTACAACGCATATGTTGCAACACTTATATGCGTATCTCTTGTGAAATTCGCAACTTATAGTCAAAACGTTGTAGAACATGTGTTGCTTTATAGGGGGTATCCTTGTAGTGCCGTTCGGCGCTGGGATCATCGGTGACGAGGATCACGACGAGTACGACTCCATCATCCACGTTCCTTCGAACGCTTCCGCACGTGATCTACAAAGGGTATGTAGATGCACTCCTTTATGCTCGTTGCTAGATGACTCCTTAGATTGTTCTTGGTGAAGCGTAGGAAATTTTTTGAATTCTGCTACAAAACCCAACAGTGGCATCTGAGCTAGGTCTTTGCGTAGCATCTTGCACGAGTAGAACACAAACAAGTTGTGGGCGTTGATTTTGTTCAATTCTCTTGCCGTTACTAGTCCAATCTTGATTCGGCGGCATCATGGGATGAAGCGGCCCGTACCGACCTTACACGTACGCTTACGTGAGACTGGTTCCACCGACTGACATGCACTAGTTGCATAAGGTGGCTGACGGGTGTCTGTCTCTCCCACTTTAGTCGGATCGGTTTCGATGAAAAGGGTCCTTATGAAGGGTAAATAGAAATTGACATATCACGTTGTGGTTTTGGCGTAGGTAAGAAACGTTCTTGCTAGAAAACCTATAGAAGCCACGCAAAAAACTTGCAACAACAATTAGAGGTCGTCTAACTTGTTCTTGCAGCATGTGCTATGTGATGTGATATGGCCAAGAAGATGTGATGAATGATATACGTGATGTATGAGATTGATCATGTTCTTGTAATAGGGAATCACGACTTGCATGTCGATGAAAATGACAACCGACAGGAGCCATAGGAGTTGTCTTATTTATTGTATGACCTGCGTGTCACTGAATAACGCCATGTAATTACTTTGCTTTATTGCTAAACGTTAGCCATAGTGGTAGAAGTAATAGTTGGCGAGACAACTTCATGAAGACACTATAATGGAGATCATGATGATGGAGATCATGGTGTCATGCCGGTGACAAAGATGATCATGGTGCCCCAAAGATGGAGATCGAAGGAGCAAAATGATATTGGCCATATCATGTCACTCTATTTGATTGCATGTGATGTTTATCATGTTTATGCATCTTGTTTACTTAGAACGACGGTAGTAAATAAGATGATCTCTCACTGAAAATTTCAAGAATTGTGTTCCCCCTAACTGTGCACCGTTGCTAAGGATCGTTGTTCCGAAGCACCACGTGATGATCGGGTGTGATAGGCTCTAACGTTCGCATACAACGGGTGTAAGCCAGATTTACACACGCAATACACTTAGGGTTCACTTGAAGAGCCTAGCATGTACAGACATGGCCTCGGAACACGGAAGACCGAAAGGTCGAACATGAGTCGTATAGTAGATACGATCAACATGAAGATGTTCACCGTTGATGACTAGTCCGTCTCACGTGATGATCGGACACGGGCTAGTCGATTCGGATCTTGTATCACTTAGAAGACTGGAGAGATGTCAATCTGAGTGGGAGTTCATCAAAATTTGATTAAATGAACTTAATTGTCATGAACTTAGTCTAAATTCTTTACAATATATCTTGTAGATCAAATTGCCCGCGCTCATGTCACCCTCAACTTCAACGCGTTCCTAGAGAAATCCAAGCTGAAAGACGATGGTAGCAACTATACGGACCGGGTCCGTAACCTGAGGATCATCCTCATAGCTGCCAAGAAAACTTATGTCCTAGAAGCACCGCTAGGTGACTCTCCCGCCCTGGCAAACCAAGATGTTATGAACGCTTGGCAGTCGCATTGTGATGATTACTCCCTGGTTCAGTGCAGCATGCTCTACAGCTTAGAATCGGGGCTCCAAAAGCATTTCGAGCACCATGGAGCATATGAGATGTTCCAAGAGCTAAAAATGGTTTTCCAAGCTCATGCCCGAGTTGAGATATATGACGTCTCCAACGCATTCTACAGCTGTAAGATGGAGGAAAACAGTTCTGTCAGCGAGCACATACTCAAGTTGTCTGGGTTGCACAACCGCTTGTCTCAGTTGGGAATGAATCTCCCTGACGAAGCGGTCGTTGACAGAATCCTTCAGTCGCTCCCACCTAGCTACAAGAGCTTCGTGTTGAACTTCAATATGCAAGGGATGGAGAAGTCCATTCCCGAGGTGTATTCAATGCTGAAATCAGCGGAGGTGGAGATCAAGAAAGAGCATCAAGTGTTGATGGTGAATAAAACCACTAAGTTCAAGAAGGGAAAGGGTATGAAGAACTTCAAGAAGGACGGCAAAGGAGTTGCCGCGCCCGGTAAGCCAGTTGCTGGGAAGAAGCCAAAGAATGGAGCCAAGCCTGAGACTGAGTGCTTTTATTGCAAGGGAATGGGTCACTTGAAGCGGAACTACCCCAAATACTTAGCAGACAAGAAGGCCGGCAACGTCAAAGGTATATGTGATATACATGTTATTGATGTGTACCTTACCAGCACTCGTAGTAGCTCCTGGGTATTTGATACCGGTGCAGTTGCTCACATTTGTAACTCAAAGCAGGAGCTGCGGAATAAATGGAGTGTGGCGAAGGACGAGGTGACGATGCGCGTCGGGAATGGTTCCAAGGTCGATGTGATCGCCGTCGGCATGCTACCTCTACATCTACCTTCGGGATTAGTTTTAAACCTTAATAATTGTTATTTAGTACCAGCTTTGAGCATGAACATTGTATCTGGATCTAGTTTGATGCGAGATGGCTACTCATTTAAATCCGAGAATAATGGTTGTTCTATTTATTTGAGTGATATGTTTTATGGTCATGCCCCGCTGGTCAATGGTTTATTTTTGATGAATCTCGAACGTGATGATACACATATTCATAGTGTGAATGCCGAAAGATGTAAAGTTGACAATGATAGTCCCACATACTTGTGGCATTGCCGCCTTGGTCATATTGGTGTCAAACGTATGAAGAAGCTCCATGCAGATGGACTTCTAGAGTCTCTTGATTATGAATCATTTGACACGTGCGAACCATGCCTCTTGGGCAAGATGACCAAGACTCCGTTCTCCGGAACAATGGAGCGAGCAACCAACTTATTGGAAATCATACATACCGATGTGTGCGGTCCAATGAGTGTTGAGGCTCGCGGAGGCTATCGTTATGTTCTCACCCTCACAGATTACTTGAGTAGATATGGGTATGTCTACTTGATGAAACACAAGTCTGAGACCTTTGAAAAGTTCAAGGAATTTCAGAATGAGGTTGAGAATCAACGTGACAGAAAAATAAAGTTCTTATGATCAGATCGTGGGGGTGAATATTTAAGTCATGAATTTGGCACGCACCTAAGGAACTGTGGAATTATTTCACAATTGACACCGCCCGGAACACCTCAGCGTAATGGTGTGTCCGAACGTCGAAATCGTACCCTGTTGGACATGGTGCGATCTATGATGTCTCTCACCGACTTACCGCTATCTTTTTGGGGTTATGCTTTAGAGACTGCCGCATTCACTTTAAATAGGGCTCCGTCGAAATCCGTTGAGATGACACCGTATGAACTTTGGTTTGGCAAGAAACCTAAGCTGTCGTTTCTAAAAGTTTGGGGTTGCGATGCTTATGTCAAGAAACTTCAACCTGAAAAGCTCGAACCCAAATCGAAAAAATGCGTCTTCATAGGATACCCAAAGGAAACGATTGGGTACACCTTCTGTAACACCCCAAAATTTTGAGTTGGCTTTCTTCCAAACTTTTGGCCTTTTGGAAGAGGATTGTTTGATCTTTTCTTTTGCCTTTTCTAAAATTCGTTTGGCCAAAGTTTTTGGTGATTTCTCAAGTCCGGTTTTTGACCTTGAAGATCTTCTCTTGGGTTGGCTCAAGCCCAAGTTGAGTTTAAAAAATTATCCCCTTCTTGAGTTATGCTTTTCAAATTTGGTCTTGGACTTATCCTCCCCTCCAACCTTCATCTTGCCATGACCCCAACAGAAATATTTCTCCCCAAGACTCTCTTCACACCTTAGGACAAGTCTTTCATCAATTCCAGTAAGTTTTAACCTTATTGGGATTTTTCTTCTATTTATTTTACTCCAAAAACTAATTCTGTCTTTTATAGTGGACCTTGGTGATTTACAAAGGAACCACCATGCCTAGCTTGTTGTTTGATTCCAAACCAACTCTCCTAGATGGTCCTTAGTACCCACAACCTAGATCCATCTTGTTTCACTGGTCCATAGTTCAAAATTTTCAAATTTCACCTGCTGCAAGTTTGGACCAGATTTACAAAATTTGGTGAAATTCATATTTATCTTCTTCCAAAAAATTATGTGAAAAATCAGGTAGCCTTTAGATACATCAAGAGGCCACTCCACCAAAAATCAGCCCCAGAAACATTGCACACATACCAGAAACATTTCATCAAACACTTGGCATACACTGTACTGTCAGCTGTTAACTGAAACTGTCGACAGTTCGTCAGTTTCGTCAGTTTCATCAGGCGCAGTGACAAATCTCGCCGGTACCTCCTTGGCTCGACGCTACACTGCTCCTTCTTCTTATCCAGTGCGCCGCACGCTTGCTTGGCCGCTTCTGGGCGTCGGTGGCGCTCTGGCCCGACCGCGCCGGCGACTGCCACGGCAACAGCGCCGCCCGTGGCTGCTGACAGAAGCAACCCCGCGGCTCAACGCCGTTTGGCGCCGCCCAAACCACCCCAGCGCTCCGCGTGTCCACCTCCAGTGCCAGCGCACGCCTGCCGCACCGTCGCCGTGGCCTAGCGCGCAGAGCGCGATTTCTGCCGCCGACGTGCCGCGCGGCCGTTCCGTCGAGGACAGCCCATAACTCCCCCTCCCCTGCTAAGTTAGGTGCGGGAATGGAACCACTACAGCTCCTAGATGACGCTCAAGCCCCTAACTCCGCCGTCCGACCACTGCACCACCGTAATCGACTCGCCGGACTTATCCGTTCACGGCAGCCACCTCGAGCCGGCTATATAAGGCACCCCTGAGCTCGTGCTCGAGCCCGCACACCTTCACTACCTCCCTAGACCACGCCCAGCCTCTGGAAGAGCCTCGAGGGGCCCTTCTTCCCCAACTCTGGCCAACTCCCTCTGCCTCGGGCTCCAGCTTCGTTCACTCCGGTGAGAGCTTCTCCGCCGCCGTGGACTCGAGCGTAGCACCCTAGCACCCACTTAGACCTAACCCCCACCTCAATTTGATCCCAGGAACCCTCTCCGACGAGGTCCACGACCATCCGAGCCGCCATCCGCCGGAGACAGGGTCGCCGTCGACGTGGGGCTCGCCGACACCCAACTCCACCACCGTTCGACGCGGAAGACCACCGAGAAGCCGTACGTATCACTCCCCTCCCCTAACTCGCCATGGATCAACGCTGGCGATCACCGCAGCACCGGCGCCGGCGCGACTCTGCTTCTGTTTTTCAAACCAGACGCGTGGGGCCCCTTGTCAGCCTCACACCTCTCCCCCTCCGAACCGTTTTCTGTAAGCACATTCGGCAAAATACGTCTCCCCTCTGCGGTTGACGTACTGCGTACCAATTCACTTTGTTGTTTTCTGTTCTAGCCCCTGGAACTTTTCTGTTTCATTACAGATGAGTCCCTGGACAGAAACTCTAGTATCTTTTAATCTAGAAGTGATTTTGAGTTGATTCTTTTTCTGTCCTCTTCAGTTTTCTACCTAGTTTTTTGTCATATTTATGTGGAAATTTTTGGAGCAACTTTATTTGCACGCGCGGTATTTATGTTAGTATTTATTTGCTTGAATACATAGATACCGGAGGCCGTGACGGAGACGCGAATCACACCGAGTTAGGCTCCGACTTCTCAGAACCAGGCAAGCATGTTTGAACTTTTGATATGATGAGTGTGTTGCATGTTTGCTCGAGTAGTTCGTTTCATAAGCATGACCATATGGACATAAGTGTATGGTTATATTTCATGCTAGTAAGCTTCGGGTGAGCCTCGAAGGATAATGTTTGAACCACCACGATCATATGGTGATATGATGGGTGGAATGCTGGTATTCTTGGAGCATGCTAGTAGTTGGTTAACTCAGTACCAACGGAGATCATGTCATGATTCCGTTCGTCTCCTTTTTCGGTACTATCATAGGCCGTCCGTTGGGATTATGGTCTAGTCAGTTGTAAACCACTTCCCGAGTACACACCAAGTAGAGGTGCCGGGATGAGGGTTCCATGGCCCTGGATTAAAGCCCGTCATCCGGTCAGGGGGCATGGGTGTTTCCGGTTGGGACCGAGAGGGGGGCACCCCTTAGAGCGCGCATATATAAATTTGATCTCATGCTATTCGAGGTTGTAGCCTCCCCGTCTTAAAGTTTTCCGTGAATGTCGTCGCGGGTGATTCCGGACGGCAGGATGTGAAATGGGTGTGTACTGGTTAGTTGGGTTTCTACTAAAACACCGTAGATGGGACTAGCCCACGTGGCTAGTAAAACCCGTTGGCTATGAGTTAATAGTACAAGCTCTGCAGAGTTAAATTCCTTCAGTAGCCATGTTTATGGCCTAGGGTAAATCTTCAGGACAACCCGGTGACCGTCTCTAGTATATTCTTGTTGGTAACTAGAATGGGGTTTTCGTCAAGTTCATTTGGTAGATGAACTCACCAACTATCTCTGTATTGATTTACTTTCAGAAGTATTTCATCATTATACTACTGTTATTTATAAGCCCTTTATGTGATGTCGCCCAGACGTCCGACTGTGGCATTCTGTTTATTTATAAGCCCTTTATGTGATGTCGCTTAGACGTCCGACTGTGGCATTCTTTTTATAAGCCCTTTATGTGATGTCGCCCAGACGTCCGACTGTGGCATTCCTTTTATTTATAAGCCCTTTATGTGATGTCGCTCAGACGTCCGACTGTGGCATTCTTTTTATAAGCCCTTTATGTGATGTCGCTCAGACGTCCGACTGTGGCATTCTTTTTATTTATAAGCCCTTTATGTGATGTCGCTCAGACGTCCGACTGTGGCATTCTTTTTATTTATAAGCCCTTTATGTGATGTCGCTCAGACGTCCGACTGAGGCATTCTTGTTATTTATTTTTGCTATAAGCCCTTTATGCGGTGTCGCTCAGACGCCCGACTGTGGCCTGCTATCATTTATGATTTTCTTACGAGGCGTCACTCAGACACTCGTTTAGTCTCCTTTCATTTATCTTTTGGACTTCGGGAGGATTACCGCCCGACTTCCATCATTGCATACAACACATTAATATTTTATTCCGGTCGCATTTTGCTGGAATACTCATATGCATCATGTTGGCATTTATTGTATCTTAAGTCCGAACTGTCTTGCGAGTACATTCAAAATACTCACCTGGCTTGTTGATTTGGCTAGATGTGGACGAAGGCGATCTCATGGATGAAGAGTTCGATAGCGAGTCCGACGCTTGGAGTCCTAGTCAGTCCCTTGCGATCCTAGAGTTGATCACTGTTTTATAACCGCTTCTGCCCACCACCAAATAAATTCATCGGGTCTCACTCCGACACTCGATGAGCTGTAATATTTTCGAGTCACATCACCCACTTCACTGTGACATATTCCACCACCTTTTATTACGAGTTAATAGTATGCCACCCTACCTTGTATCATATCCGCCTCTATGTATTATATTGGCGCGCTTGTAATAAAATTGTTGAGCAACCCCAGCTCAATCTTGTATATTGTTCAGTGTACTGGAATTCTGTATCAAGGAATTGTCTGCCATCAAGGAATTATATTCCCCGCTGGTTTAATAAAAAGGTCGGTCTTTCGGTAATTATATTACTGAAGGACCGGTCCTGACAACCTTGGTATCAGAGCTAGGCTGACTGTAGGAAGCCACTAGGTGCGCTCGCTAATCGGTTATTAGCGAAAAATTTGCTTTTCAGCATTTTTACATCCGTAGCAATTTTTCTGTTGGTCAGCATAAATTTATGACTTGACTATTCGGAATTTTTGTCTACTTTTGTAGATGGCCAGCAACGATTGTGATGCACAGGTGTCCGCGAACATTCCTGAGGGGTTTGTCAAGCTCCTCTTCGCCATCACCAAAGTCGCGATCGGGCCATCCACCCGTCCCGAGTTTACAATCTACCATCACAAGCTCAACGACAGCGTGTCTATGCATCAGGCCGTGGTGCACTTCAAAGGTGGGCATTCTGAAGCGCGCCGCCTCCGATTTGTGGGCAGAGCCATGCCTACGGAGAGGCATGCCATGCAGATGGCTGCCCGTGAGGCGATAGGTCGTCTCCGGGACATCCTTCCTTCGATGAAGACTCGTCGCTACCGTTACCTCCCATGCCACGTGCCATATACGTGCCATTATGCATTGGCATGCGCAAATGGGGAGCGTGACGAAGCCATTGAATCAATGGTTGAGTACCTCAAGGCACTTGAGGCAGCCTTTGATAATCTGGTGGACGACTTGGTGGCCACCCGTATGGAACTGGTCCAGAGTGGCTCCGCTAACAGGAGGGAGCTACTCCACACCGCGCCACCAATGACATTTGTCTCGTCCGCCGCATCCTATGTGTCAGGGATATGACTAGCAGGTATAAACCGGCTAGTATAAATCGGCTTAGTTATATTATACTCGGTTGTAATATTTAGTAAAGGCTACGGCCCATGAGATCTTAGGGCCCATGTGTAGAATTAAGGTTTATAGACCGCCAAGCGATGTAACTTGAGAGATAAGAAAGAAAAGACAGAGACCGAGGCGGACACAAGTATGAGCCGGCCTCGGGACTCTATAAACCGGACCAGGCGTCACCTCTATATAAAGGGACGACCCGGCGACGGTTCAGGACAAGCAAGAATCAACCCGTCGAGACACAGGCAAGCGAATCCGCTCCCTATAATCCGACGCCCAAGCAATACCGAACCAACTAGACGTAGGCTTTTACCTTCATCGAAGGGGCCGAACTAGTATAAACCCTCTGTGTCCTTTGTGTGCTATGAACCCCTTCAAGCTAACCTATGCGATGGTTCCATCATCATGTCCGCTAAACTGGACATCTGCCGTGCTATTTCCACGACAGTTGGCGCCCACCGTGGGGCCTCCGCACGATGGTTTCGAGTTCTTGAAGGGCAGCTTTGAAGGGCTCAAGGGTTACGCGGTCGGCCGGATGACCAAGAGTCTCCGCGGCCGGATCTACATCGATGACGCAGGTTGGGGACCGGAAGCCGATTCAATCGAATACGGGTACCGGGTTCCTTTCGGTGGCATCCAAGTCTTCATTGGCAAAATCGACGAACCGGGACCTGAGCCGGACATCCTCCCCAACACCGTCGAGCCGGCTCAGCGTACGAGATTGGCCCGGATTCAGCCCGCCGTGAAGCACGAGTTTGTTGGAGCAATCCACGGAGTTCGAGCCGAGGACGGATCGGAATCTGATGGTGCAACAGTTGTCTACTCAGACGACGAATCTTCATCCGGAGAAACTGAGTCTCTGTATCAGTTGCAGGACGGCCGGTCTGAGGGCGAGTCCGATGGAAACAGTATTCCGGGCCACTTTGGCCCGCCAAACCGGGTGGCTGTCTTTATGGCCGGTTCACAGCCCCCGGTGAACGGGACGACAGCTGAAGCTAGCGTAGGGGGGAGCGGCACGACCCTCTCACTTACTGATGTTCTATACACCTTGATGGATGAATTCACAGCTAAGGCGGTGGAAACAGTAGCTCCAGCAGACAAGGCGGATCATGATGCAGAGCTCCTTCAGTTGAAAGGCCGGATTGATCAGTTAAAAGAAGATCTAAAAGCAGAGAGAGAGATGATAGCAGCGAGACAGGCGGAGCTGGATGATCAGGCTTTCTACCTAAGGATGGAGCAAGCTTCTATGGAAGGAGTAAGGGGACGAAAGTACCAGTCTCGTCTGCCGCCGGTTTATGAGGCAATAAATCTATTCAGGACGCCTGGGGCTGGGACCAGTAATAATCCGGTTTCAAGCCGAAGGGCACCTCCTGCCAGGGAGGAGCCGGTTCAGCAGCCCGCTGCAGAGCGTGATCACCGGATTACATCGGCACCTTACGTTCCCGCCCCTCCAGGTCATTATTCAAACCCTTTGGATAACATCGCTGCAGCGGCTGCACGTTTGGCCGCTTTACCTGTGGAGGAGACGTCCCCGATGGCAATGGAGGCGCGCAGGGTCAAGGAGCTGCTTAATACGGCGCTGATACAGCAGCAAGCATATTCTCATAGCAGGGATAGGCTACATTCAACACCACGTCCCAACCGAAGTTATACTAGGCATTGGGAGGAGCCAGAAGTGTCTAGCAGTGAACGCAGGAGGCATCAGCGCAGGCAGGATAATCCGGCGGGTGCGGCGGTACCAGCTCCGGATTTAAACCGGGTTAGATCAGGAGCTCGGGAGGAGGTTCGTCAAACAACGCCGGTTCACACAGCCACTGCAGAAACAGGAGTTACGATGAGTTCTTTCGGGGTGCAGTGTCTTATCCCCGCTTTACGGGGTGTCAAGCTGCCTAAAGATTTTAAGGGGCCCCGCAAGGTACCTAATTACACAGCAGATTTAGCTCCGGAAGCTTGGGTTGAAAGTTATGAGATGGCCATGGAGATGCTGGACGTGGATGAATCGGCTTGTGCTAAGTATTTTACTATGATGCTCGAAGGTACTGCCCGGACCTGGCTGAAAGCTCTACCCCCGAACTCTATTGGATCATGGGGGGAACTACGCAGCCAGTTTATCAAAAACTTCAAAGATACATGTAAACAGCCGATGTCAGTGGTGGATCTAGCAGCTTGTGTGCAAGGAGAGCAGGAGTCTACAGCAGCTTGGGTACGGAGAGTAGCAGAGATTTTACACTCTTCGAATAGTATCAATCCTAGTACGGCGATAGTAACTTTGGAGAACAATTGCCGGTTTGAATCTTTAAAGTTAAAGCTCGGACGGCTTAAAAGGGATTGCAATGATATGGGAACTCTCATGAGTGCCCTGGTGAAATACGGAGACTCTGATAATACCAAGTATCCGGAAGCGGAAGGAGACAAGACTGGGAAGGTTAGCAAGTCTGGTAAACCGGCGCAAATCAATCCGGCTACCACAAGTTTTTTGGGCAAACAGAAGGCAGAGGGTGGTTCTGATTTCGTGGCTAGCACTCAAGTTCAAGGGGATTTTCAGCATAGCCTGGCAGATCCGCCTTCACAAACCGGCGGAGGAAAACTTAGCTGGGATCAAGAGTTGGATCAGCCTTGTCCGAAGCATAGCGTAAGGGGGAAACCGGCAAAGCATACCATGAGGGAGTGCATACCCCTTATGAAGGCAGTGGCAGGCCGTTTCAATCCTCATAATCGGCCTCCAAATGGCGGCTCAGGTCCTGGATTTTATGGTCCGGGTCATCAGGGGAACAGCTCCGGATCAGGATATAGGGGCAATAGCAATGGTTATCAAATCGGGCAGGTAATCAGAATAATCAAGGGAATTATAATGGCCAGGGCAATCAGTCGCATCATCAAGGTGGTTACAATAATCAGAGTAATCACCAGCAGAGCCAAGGGAATTATAATAGTCAGGGAAATCAGCAGCAACAGCGTCAGCAACAGCAGCCGCAATCTGGATATCAGAGTAATCCAAAGGAATTGAACAGTGGGCAATATCATGTCTTCACTACAAGTTTGTGTAAGAGGGATCAGAAGGTTTTGAAACGGGCCGTTAACGCAGTTGAACCGGCGACACCCCAATTTCTGCGCTGGTCCGAGCAGCCCATTGTGTGGAGCAGAGAAGACCACCCGATGCGGGTGGATAATCCGGGCCATTTAGCCCTGGTGGTGGCACCTCAGGTGGGGGGTTACAAATTCACTAAGGTTCTCATGGACGGTGGTAGCAGTATCAATATCTTGTACTATGAGACTTTCCGTCGTATGGGTCTGACAGATAAGAAGTTAAGGCAATCAAATATAGTTTTTCATGGAGTGGTCCCAGGTAAGTCAGCTTATCCGGTTGGAAAGATTGACTTAGAAGTTACCTTTGGGAACGAGTATGATTGCAGGTCAGAGATGATAACTTTCGAAGTCGTCAAAATCAAAAGCCCGTATCACGCTCTGTTTGGAAGAACGGTTTATGCTAAGTTTATGGCTAGGCCGTGTTATGTTTACTTGCAGCTTAAAATGCCGGGTCATAAGGGCACGATCACGGTTCATGGAAATCGCAAGATAGCAGTGGAATGTGAAGAAGGAGATACAGCCTATGCAGAAGCAGTATGTGCCACGGAAGAGTTGAAATTTTATAGCCGCCAGATCAGAACAAGGACGTTCCAGGAGGGTGACTTGGTACTCCGGCTCATCCAAGATCAAACAGATATGCACAAGCTATCCCCGCCTTGGGAAGGGCCCTTTGTGGTCAGTAAGAATCTGCACAACGGTTCGTATTATCTGGTGGACGTTCGAGAACACAAGGACTCACGGACGTCAGAAGAGGAGACGAAGAGGCCGTGGAACATCGCCCATTTACAGCCATACTATACTTGAGCTACGTGCTCCAATGTATCCTATGTATATATTATGATTAATAAATAAACCGGCACCCTCGGTAAAACCGGGGGCTTAGCCCTTTTTCCATATACAGATATCTTGTGAGGACAACCATACAAGTTTTTTATCAGAGATTATATTTCAGTATATTGGTCGGTTTAGAAATTGATTTTTTGCAGAGTATGCAAAAGAGCAATAAAACTCTCTAAAAAAAACATGAGATCATATCCGGTTCGAAGAGAGGAGGCTTCACAATTTACCCACCGGTTCAGGAGGAACCCTGGAGACCCTCTGAAAAGTTGGATAATTCCACGTTCAGTGATTGGTTTAAATTTACCCACCGGTTCAGGAGGAACCCTGGAGACCCTCTGAAAAGTTGGATAATTCCACGTTCAGTGATTGGTTTAATTTACCCACCGGTTCAGGAGGAACCATGGAGGCCCTCTGGGAATGGTAATGCCCATGTCCCAGTGATTGGCTCAATTTTTATGTACGATTCTATCGGCCCTCTGAAAAGCATGGTTTGCCCACGTTCAGTGATTGGCTAGGCCCTCTGGGAAGAGTTGGATAAACCACGTCCCATTGATTGGCTCAGTTTTTATTTGCGGTTCTATAAGCCCCCTGGGAAGAGATGGACAAACCACGTCCCATTGATTGGCTGAACCTTGCTTTGAGCCTGGCAGCTCTTAAAAAGCCTCGACTACATGGTCTTATTTGCAAAATTTGCATCTTTTTGCATTTGTGTTTTATAACCCTTTAAACCGGAGTGGAGCAGCTACAGAAGCTGACCACGTATCTATAAAGTGGAAAGTCTGGGTCATGAATACCAGCATGAGTAACCCGGTGTTCATTAAAACCCGGATCGTATATAAGGCAACAAGCTACAAATTTCTGCAGTCTCGGAGAACAAGATGAACCGGAATTCATCATCAAGATAAACTGGAGTTTTCTGGGTTTCTAATTGGATCAATGAAGGTCTTCATCAAGCGACTTTAAAGTCCTACCGGATTAAGAATATTGAGCGTATATAATCTCAGGTATAAATTTATTTCTGGTATAAAGATATACTTATTTGGCATTTCGGGGAACAATGTAATCCGTCCAGCGGTAAACCGCTAGGAAACATTTTTAGTATTATTTCTGCAGGAGCAGAGGATATGCAAGAAAAGCAAACATCGGACAACATTTAGATTGGCACATATTTTATATAAGGCAGAATATCCGGATTAAAGCAGATCAAGTTTCAGCTATCCTATTACAAGGCATAGCAAGCCTGACGGATTAACAAGATTGTTTGGCAAAACAGAGACTGAGGTTACAACAATAAAATTTTGAATTATGCTCCTCCTTGCTGAGACGGCTGGCCATCACCTTGATCCGGAATATCTTCATCTTCCTGAAGCGGTTGGAAGTCCGGCGCACGCCAGTCAATCTTCGTCAAAGCCCGGAAATACATCTCGTCGTTGATAAGTTCAGAAGGTTCAATGTCAGGAGCGAAGGTATGAGGACGAACCGGCGGGATTAAGTTGACGGTGTCATAGACTGGTCGCTCCACCCGTTCGTTTTGCAAGTTGTATCCCGGATGATATCTGGACAAGTCAGATTCAGCTGCAAGCTTGCTGGCGAGAGGACGCATCTCCTTTGTCAAGGCATAGAGATCCTTTGCGGTAAAGGCTGAGCCGTCATCTTTTGTATCAGGAAATCCGGTTAAAGATTCCTCCGGATCAAGATCCGGAACCCAGGCCTTAGCCCTGGTAAGGGCCAGAAGAGCACCACCTCGGGCAGCAGATTTTTTGACTTCTTCCAGACGAACCGACAAGACAGATAATTTCTTCAATGTGTCCTGGATAGTCGTGGGAGCCGGTTTACCGAAAGAAGTGGCACTGATGATCCTCTGAGCACCGGAATACAGTTGCTTGACCAAGGTGTAACACGCCTTAAGTTTCTTCCGTAGGTCATCCCCAAGATGGGAGACACGGCGCCCTGCATATAGATATAATGGTTAAACCGGCACAGTTAGAAGATTACAGAGATACAACACGAGTTTAGATTATACTTACCAAAGATTATAGTGGTCATCATCTCAATCTGCTGCTTTAAACCGGTCAACTCTTCTGTCACCAGATTAAGCGCCCCTTCAGCATCTTGAATCCTTTTCTCCAGATCTTTCTTTTGGACCTCAAAAGCGGTCCGCTCTTCTTCAAAGTATTTCTTCAGATCTTCAGCAGTCTTTAAACTCACCTGAAGATCTTTTTTAGCCTTTGAAGCGGCAGATTCTGTTTCGGCAAGACGGCTCCGAAGTTCATCAATTTCAGTAGTGTTCCGGGTTAACTCAGCCTGCAAGTACAGTTAAAAGACAAGAGGTAAAAATCAGACAAGTCTCAAGCACCCAAACAAGTTTTCTACTTGACACTTGGGGGCTAATGGCAATTGAAGCAGTAAGCAACAGCAATTCAAAGTTACAAGTCTCAAGCACACAAACAAGTTGTCTACTTGACACTTGGGGGCTAATGGATGGTTGAAGTATCATCAGAAATTTTCACAAGTATCAAATACATAAACAAGTTATCTACTTGACACTTGGGGGCTAATGGATGGTTGAAGTATCATCAGAAATTTTCACAAGTACCAAATACATAAACAAGTTATCTACTTGATACTTGGGGGCTAATGTAAAGATCAATTGTTGAAACTACAAAGTTCCGGTTCACCTTCAGCACGCAGCTAAACCGGAACTTGGGGGCTGTTATGGGATAGAGGCATACCAAAAGTACAAAGTCAGAAGAAGAGGTTTACCTCATATTTCTCCTTCATCAAATTAACCAAATTCGCTTCATAGTCTCGGCTGCTATGGAGCCGGTTTAGATACCCAGAATAAATTTCTTGGGCGCTCATATCGGAAAGATTGGATATCTCAGTACTCCATTTTCCCTTCTCTTTATATAACTTCTCCGTTTTAGCCGTATGCTTGGCTAAAACGGTGGGCTCAGCCGGAGCAACGAAGGCAGCCCCAGTTACCACAACATCTGGAGAAGCAGGTGCATTTGGGGGAGTCGCAGTATGGGCCGGATTAGGAGAGGCCGGATTAATCTGAGGAGAGTTGACCTAGGCCGGACTTGGCGGATTATGGGCATCTTCAGCGGTATGATTTTCAGGGACGGAGACATGATCCGTAGGCGCAGGATCTTCAAGAGGAGCTATAGGCTCGCCTTCTGGAGGAACGATCGTTGCCGGATCATCAGCCGGATCATCTGCAGTGGTCTCAGCAGGAGGCTTGTTTGCCTTGGATCTCTTGCTAGGTTTTGGTTTGCTGGGAAAAGTATGCAAAATGTGTTAACATTATAAAGCAAAAAAAGATCATAAACCGGAAAGGTTAGAAAATTACCCTGGGACAGTTTTCAATGGAGGAAGCTGTGTGGCAGTCGATTCACCAGAAGAAGACAGTGGAGTTTCCTGATAATCAGGGTCAGACGGTTTAAGAGGTTTTCGGATAAGGCCGGCCTTGGGATCAAGGAGAGTCGGAGAAAGTATCACCTCAGCACGGCGTTTTCGAGCCGGAGTTAAAGAAATTCCGGATGATTCCACTGCCAGGCCACTATGGCGAGTGGTCCGGCGAAGAGCTTCATGCTGTTGTTTCTTCAAAATAAAATTAGGATCCAACTGAGCATAAGGATGAGAAAATTGGTTTTTCCGGACGGTCCGACGACTATTTTGTGGAAGAGGTTCTGAATCAGAGGAAAGAATGGTTACCTCAACTTCGGCCGGATTATCACCTTCAGGCAACTCCTGTGGAAAAGTTATTGTTAGATACAATTACAAGTTCAAGAAAGCAAAATCCAAACCGGATTAAATCATACCTCGGAATCCGGATCATCATCTTCAGTGGGAGAACTGGCGTCAACAGCTGCTTTCCTTTTCTTATTGGCAAAGGTTTTCCGACGAGCTTGTTTGCCGGTTTTCTCCAGAGGTTTTCTCTTCCAGAAAGGGTCATCAGCCTAATCGAAAGAAAGAAAGACAATTGAAAAGACGGTTTAAAGAAACGGGTTACGAATACAGGGCAAGGTAAAACTTACTGCAGGCAACTTGTTCTTCTTATAATATGGAGCTAACCCGACCTTGCTGCAGTCTGCCAAGGAGACATTGAGAATTTTCTTGGCTGATTCTATAACCTCCGATTCAGAGAGTTTTTCCTTGGTAAACCTTTGGGGATCATCCGGTTTACCAGAATATTGACACATCAGCTGTGATCGCCGGCTCAAGGGAAGGATGCTCCAAGACAACCAACTGCGTAGAAAATCAGTTCCAGTCAAGCCATTAGCTATGAAAGCTCTTAACTTGGAGAGCTGTGATGAAAACCGGGTCCGCTCGACAGAGCCGAGCCGTTGTGGTAAAGGATGATCCTCCGGAATACGGGTTTCACGATAACCCGGCAGAGGGTTCTCCCCTTCAGGAGAAGTATCAATGCAATAAAACCATGACTTGTTCCAGTCCTTTGGATGCGTGTGTAAAGCGGCGTAAGGAAAAACAACGTCTCTCCTCTTCTGGATACTAACGCCACCGAGCTCCTGATGTGGTCCACTGGTGAACTCTGTGCGCCGGTTTAAGTGAAAAAAGTCCCGAAACAGATCGACAGACGGTTCTTCTTGCAGATATACCTCCGAAAACACTTGGAAGTCACAGATATTTGAAACAGAGTTGGGTCCAATGTCCTGAGGGTGGAGTTGGAAGGCAGCAAGAACATCCCGGAAAAACTTTGAACCGGGGGGAGAGAAGCCTCGAGATATGTGATCAAAGAACACAATGACCTCCTCGGACCTGGGAGTAGGAGGACATTCATTCCCCGGGGCCCGCCACTTCAAAACAGACTGAGGGCCTAACGTACCAATTTCAGAAATTTTGACCAAGTCTTCCTCAGTAATGATAGAAGGGACCCAATCGCAGGAGACATACTGTTTGGCCATTGCAATGAAAGGACAAGTACTGGAAAAGATAAAGTGCAGAAAACGGATTATGCGGGTACAGCAGTATAAACCGGAAATTTATGAAAATTACGCAACGGTTTGAACTGAGGACTAATGGCATGGTTAAACCGGCAATTACAGCGAGCTACGTCATTTCCGGTTCACGACAGTAAAAGAGGAACAGCTAAACCGTCGCGTTCAATTTCAAAAGTATTGCAAGAGCGTGTCATACAGCTTGAACCGGAGTATATTTAATGGATCTACAAAGGAGAAGAAACAGTTTCCTTGTAAACAGCTAAAGTGGAACAGATCTGGGCATGCGAGGAAAAGAAAAACAAAGTGCAAGAAAAATACGAGAAGAAACGTCAGGGATCTTATGCGAAGCAGATGAATCTATAGGATTAAGTATAAGTGGCGAGATCTAAAGTTAATATTAGTGGAAGATCTGTTAACTGGGCCTAAAAATCTTCTACGAGGTAAGTATCTACGAGGAACAAGACGAAGCTTTCGTAGGAAGCCCTAATGGCGGAAGAACAAGGGAGGAATACTAGCAGATACAGATCGGTAATGAGGAAGAAAGGACGTACCTGAGCTATGGAGGACAGCGGCGGAGTTTCTCTGGTCGAATCAGGTTGATGCAGCGGCCAGGGAGATTTTGACTCGGCGAGACAACGACGGCGCTTCAAGCTCGGGCGTCAATGGAGTTTTTGAGGCTCGGGCGGCGGACGAAGGAAGAAGAGGCGAGAAGAAGGAAGAATGAAGGGGGACGGTGATATTTATAAGCGAAGGGACAGATGCGAAGCGACAGGTGCGAGATTCGAGGGGGTAAAGATCGGATAAAGATCCTTTTTGACGCCTCGATTTTCGGATAACCATTAAACAAAGCTACGGTACAGCTCACACCGTTAAATGCGGAGATGATGTCACGGTCAGATCTAGTGAATCTCGAAGATGACGTCAGAGCCGGTTTACAAGACTGTGAAGACAGAAGAAAATTATACAAGACAAGGAAGACTGATATGAACAAGTTCAAATCATTCTGGGCCTAATGTCAGGGATATGACTAGCAGGTATAAACCGGCTAGTATAAACCGGCTTAGTTATATTATACTCGGTTGTAATATTTAGTAAAGGCTACGGCCCATGAGATCTTAGGGCCCATGTGTAGAATTAAGGTTTATAAACCGCCAAGCGATGTAACTTGAGAGATAAGAAAGAAAAGACAGAGACCGAGGCGGACACAAGTATGAGCCGGCCTCGGGACTCTGTAAACCGGACCAGGCGTCACCTCTATATAAAGGGACGACCCGGCGACGGTTCAGGACAAGCAAGAATCAACCCGTCGAGACACAGGCAAGCGAATCCGCTCCCTGTAATCCGACGCCCAAGCAATACCAAACCAACTAGACGTAGGCTTTTACCTTCATCGAAGGGGCCGAACTAGTATAAACCCTCTGTGTCCTTTATGTGCTATGAACCCCTTCAAGCTAACCTGTGCGATGGTTCCATCATCAAGTCCGCTAAACCGGACATCTGCCGTGCTATTTCCACGACACTATGCACCTTCCATCTTAGCCACCGCTCGACGTCTGCCTACCTCTGAGGAGTTTGACCAAGTCATTGCTCCTACTCTAGTCAGAGCTGCACCACCTGCTGCACCTGCTTCGACACCTCGTACCCTTACTCCGCGCCTGGAGCCCATCTGTGAGGAGGAAGTTGAGTCTCCAGCACCACTGGACCTTACCCTCGGCAGGCCGAGTTAAATCTTCAACATCTCCGACTAGCACGTTATTTCGCGACGCACCGCGCTCGCTTGTAATTTTTGTGTGTTATGTAAAATAGATTGATGGGAGTAGTCTGT
Organism: Secale cereale; assembly: GCA_902687465.1. NCBI lineage: Eukaryota > Viridiplantae > Streptophyta > Magnoliopsida > Poales > Poaceae > Secale > Secale cereale. Next base: position 890,351,129 of record LR738710.1, read on the forward strand.
TTGCGCATCATGCAGGATCTTGGAGGAGTGCACTAGTTTTAATAACATGTCAGGATGTGTACGCACACCCTGAGTGACCTATGTATAATTAGAACCTGCGTGTAAAATATGTACTAGCAGCCCTTCTCCATGCGCAATCAACCAGTATATTTCAAAAATCTTTTTCGAGCTCATGTTTGATCGCTTTTGCAAGGTCTTGGTTTATTTTGCTGCTCGGTTCTTCTCAGATTTTCTGCTTTATTACCCTAGAGTAAGAAATGACTCGTCCCAGGACACGTTCCATGCCAAGTCCGCCAGAAGAAAATTATGGCACACAAACATACAACAATTTCACACAGGGGCAGTCAAGTCAGCAGGTTAGTGAAACGCCATTTTCTCAAGTGTGCCGTCTTTACGAGCAAAGTCAGCAACAACACCAAGAAATGATGAACCATGTCATTAACATGGGAAATCACCGTGAACCATACCAGCAGCACTCAAAATTGTCTGAATTTCAGAAGACACGTCCAACAACGTTTTCGCACACAGACAAAGCTCTTGAGGCCGATGACTGGCTTCGAGATATTGAAAGGAAATTAATTGTGGCACAATGCTCAGACCGTGAGAAGGTGCTGTACGCACCACATTACCTTACTGGAGCATCCGCGTCATGGTGGGAAAATTTCCTGCTTATGTATCCCGACATAAATAATATCACCTGGGAAGATTTTAAGGAAGGCTTTCGTGAGGCACACATCCCTAAGAGTATTATGAAGATCAAGAAAAGAGAATTTGATGACCTCAAGCAAAGAGGCATGACAGTACAGGAGTACAACAGTCAGTTTGCGCAGTTATCATGTTATGCCAACGAAGAACGAATGACGGAAAATAAGAAGATGGAGAAATTCTTGGACGGACTGGCACCAGCACTAAAATGCCAGTTAGTCGTACACACTTTTCCAGATTTCAAGACACTCGTAGACAAAGCCATTACGTTGGAAAATGAACGTCGCAGTCTGGAAGACATTCGCAAGAGAAAAAGGGTTCAGACCAACCACCCTCGCAACAACAAGAATAAGGTGAATTTCCAGAGGAATGGGACAAAAAGACCCACGACCAATGACACCTGTCCAAATAAGAATTTTCATGCAAGGGACAAGGATTTCACCTACCGCCCGGGTGTTACCTGCTACGCATGTGGAGAAGAGGGAAACTATGCTAAACAGTGCCCAAAGCCAAGAAACTCGGCACCGAAGCCAAACAGCAACGGAAACAATTCCGCGCCCAAGCGTAACAATTTCAACCCCAATAACAATCACAGGAAAGGCCACCTGAACCATGTGACCAAGGAGCAAGCACAGGATGTACCGGATATCGTACTTGGTACGTTCCCTGTCAACACAATACCTGCCACGGTTTTGTTTGATTCTGGATCTTCTCATTCGTTCATTTCGAAGAGTTTTGCTTTGCAACATGGTTTTTCAATGCTTCCCTTGGGAAAATCAATGACCATCAAGTCCCCCGGAAGTAAGCAGATCACTCAGAATTATTGCCAAGGTTTGACCATTGAAATTGAGGGATTAAAATTTCACGCAAACCTCATCGTGTTGGAAAACAAAGGACTGGATGTTATCCTGGGTATGGATTGGCTAACCACCAATAAAGGATTTATCGACTGCTTCATCAGGACAATGATTTTTATTCATCATCATGGAAAAATAATAAGAGTCGCAGCTCAGGAAAGACCGGTGTCGTGACAGCCAAAATTAAACAAAGTTGATACATCTGAGTCAAGGTTCCAGTTGTATGTGAATTTCCGGACGTATTTCCCGAGGAACTACCAGGCATGCCGCCCGACAGAGAAATATAATTCATTATTGAGCTTGCACCGGGAACCACCCCCATATATAAGAAACCATACAGAATGGCACCATCCGAGTTGGTTGAATTAAAGAAGCAAATAAAGGAACTGCTAGACAAAGGATTTATATGGGCCAGCTCCTCACCTTGGGGTTCGCCGTTATTGTTTGCCAAAAAGAAGGATGGGACCATGAGGTTGTGTATAGACTACCGAGCACTCAACATGGTTACAATCAAGAACAAATATCCGATGCCATGAATAAATGACTTATTTGACCAGCTCGCGCAAGCCAAGGTTTTCTCAAAGGTTCATCTAAGGTCAGGTTATCATCAACTGAAAGTACGGACAGAAGATATCCCGAAGACAACATTCACCTCGAGATACAGACTTTATGAATTTACAGTAATGCCGTTTGGACTGACCAATGCCCCCGCATATTTCGTCCACCTCATGAACAAGGTATTTATGAAATTCATGGACAAATTTGTGGTGGTATTTATTGATGATATCTTGGTATATTCAAATACACCGGAAGAACATGCTGAACACCTCCGCATTGTACTGGGAGAATTAAGGAAACACCAAGTTTACGCCAAGTTCAGCAAATGTGAATTTTGGTTGAGACAAGTGGGTTTCCTAGGGCACGTATTAACACAAGAAGGAGTTGTTGTGGACCCAGATAAAGTCAAGGCTGTACTTGGCTGGAAGTCGCCAGCCAGTGTAACGGATATATGCAGTTTCCTCGGTATGGCCGGATATTACAGGAGGTTTATTGAAGGATTTTTCACCATAGCCAAACCAATGACACAGCTACTCAAGAAGGATAAGAAATTCGTGTGGACCGAAGCATGTGAGAAAAGCTTCCAAGAGCTCAAAAAGAGGTTAACAACATCCCCAGTATTAATTGTACCAGACATACACAAGAGTTTTGAAGTATATTGCGACGCATCCCGGAAAGGCCTCGGATGCGTACTGATGCAAGAAGGCAAAGTAGTCGCCTATGCTCCCCGGCCACTGCGAAAACATGAAGAAAATTATCCTACTCATGATTTGGAGTTGGCAGTAGTTATTCATGCACTCAAGGAGTGGAGGCACTTTTTGCTTGGAAATCATTGTGAAATATATACGGACCATAAGAGCCTCAGATAAATTTTCACACAGCCAGAGCTCAATTTACGACAACGACGCTGGCTGGAACTGGTAAAAGATTACGTAGTTGGTATCCACTATCACCCAGGAAAAGCAAACGTGGTAGCAGATGCTCTCAGCCGTAACCCCAGCCCGAACAGCGACAGCATACAGAATCTGCGACCCGAATTTCAGCAAGAATTCGCCAGACTCAACCTAATGATGGTCACGGAAGGCGAAGTATCCAAGCTAGAAATACAGCCTACGCAAATAGATCAAATAAAGAAGGCTCAGCATGGACACCCCAGCATCGAAGGGATAAAAAGAAAAGTAAGTCAGGGCAAGGCCTCAGAATTCACCATAGACAGTGAAGGAATATTATGGTTCGGAGACAGACTTTGCGTACCAAATAGCGACGACCTTAAACAGCAAATTCTAGCAGAAAGCCACACCGCTCCATACTCAATCCACCCTGGAGGTACGAAAATGTACAAGGATATTCAGGAATGATTTTGGTGGCACGGCATGAAGAGGGATATAGCCACATTTATTGCATGCTGCGATTCATGTCAACGCATTAAAGCCGAGCACCAAAAACCCGCAGGGCTATTACAGCCAAACAAGATACCAGAATGGAAATGGGACGATATTGGAATGGATTTTATTGTTGGACTACCACGGTCACAACACGGTAATGACGCCATATGGGTCATCACGGATAGATTGACCAAGGTGGCACATTTCATACCCGTCAAGACAACCCACATCACCCAAAAGCTCGCCAAGCTTTACCTCGCCCGTATAGTATGCCTACATGGGGTCCCCAAGACTATAATATCCGACAGAGGCACTCAGTTCGTCTCCAAATTTTGGGAACAGTTGCAGCAAGCCCTCGGAACGCAACTGACGTTCAGTACAGCTTATCACCCCCAGACGGGAGGACAAACGGAACAAGTAAATCAAATACTCGAAGAGCTAAGGGCATGTGTCCTCACATATGGGGCCAGTTGGGAGGAAAGCCTACCATATGCCGAGTTTGCATATAACAATAGTTACCAAGCTAGCCTGCAAATGGCACCTTTCGAAGCTTTGTACGGACGAAGATGCCATACTCCATTGAACTGGTCAGAAACAGGGGACAGTCGCATATTCGGACCAGATATGTCAAAGGAAGCCGAGGAGAGAGTAAAAATAATATGGGATCGACTCAAAACCGCCCAAAGCCGACAAAAGAGCTATTAAGATCAAAAGCATCGGGAAATAAGTTTTGAGCCCGGTGAATACGTATACTTACGAGTATCACCTATGAGAGGGCTGCAACGATTCAAAGTCAAAGAGAAACTAGCACCACGATTCATCGGACCCTTCCGTATAGTTGCACGGAAAGGCACAGTAGCTTATCAGCTGGACCTTCCCAAGGAACTGTCAGACGTCCACGACGTGTTCCACGTCTCGCAACTACGGAAGTGTGTAAGCAACCCAGAGAAACATGTGTCACATGAAAACCTTAATGTGCAACCAAATATCACCTACCGAGAAAACCCAGTAATGATTTTGGAGGAGTCTGAAAGGAGAACCCATCAGAAGTCAATTAAATTCCTCAAGGTTCAGTGGAGTAATCACACAGAGGACGAGGCAACGTGGGAAAGGGAAGATTTCCTTCAGACAGAACACCCACACCTATTTGAGGATCAGCTGAAATCTCGGGGACGAGATTTTTCCTAAGGGGGTAGGTGTTGTAACACCCCAAATTTTTGAGTTGGCTTTCTTCCAAACTTTTGGCCTTTTGGAAAAGGATTGTTTGATCTTTTCTTTTGCCTTTTCTAAAATTATTTTGGCCAAAGTTTTTGGTGATTTCTCAAGTATGGTTTTTGACCTTGAAGATCTTCTCTTGTGTTGGCTCAAGCCCAAGTTGAGTTTCAAAAATTCTCCCCTTCTTGAGTTATGCTTTTCAAATTTGGTCTTGGACTTATCCTCCCCTCCAACCTTCATCTTGCCATGACCCCAACAAAAATATTTCTCTCCAAGACTCTCTTCACACCTTAGGACAAGTCTTTCATCAATTCCGGTAAGTTTTAACCTTATTGGGATTTTTCTTCTATTTATTTTACTCCAAAAACTAATTGTGTCTTTTATAGTGGACCTTGGTGATTTACAAAGGAACCACCATGCCTAGCTTGTTGTTTGATTCCAAACCAACTCTCCTAGATGGTCCTTAGTACCCACAACCTAGACCCATCTTGTTTCACTGGTCCATAGTTCAAAATTTTCAAATTTCACCTGCTGCAAGTTTGGACCAGATTTGCAAAAATTGGTGAAATTCATATTTATCTTCTTCCAAAAAATTCTATGAAAAATCAGGCAGCCTCTAGATACATCAAGAGGCCACTCCACCAAAAATCAGCCCCAGAAACATTGCACACATACCAGGAACATTTCATCAAACACTTGGCATACACTGTACTGTCAGCTGTTAACTGAAACTGTCGATAGTTCGTCAGTTTCGTAAGTTTCATCAGGCGCAGCGACAAATCTCGCGAGTACCTCCTTGGCTCGACGCTGCACTGCTCCTTCTTCTTATCCAGTGCGCCGTACGCTCGCTTGGCCGCTTCTCGGTGTCGGTGGCGCTCTGGCCCAACCGCGCCGGCGACTGCCATGGCAACAGCGTCGCCCGTGGCGGCTGACAGAAGCAACCCCGCGGCTCAACGCCGTTTGGCGCCGCCCAAACCACCCCAGCGCTCCGCGTGTCCACCTCCAGTGCGAGCGCACGCTTGCCGCACGATCGCCGTGGCCTGGCGCGCGCAGAGCGCGATTTCTGCCGCCGACGTGCCGCGCGGCCGTTCCGTCGAGGACAGCCCGTAACTCCCCCTCCCCTGCTAAGTTAGGTGCGGGAATGGAACCACTACAGCTCCTAGATGATGCTCAAGCCCCTAACTCCGCCGTCCGACCACTGCAGCACCGTAATCGACTCGCCGGACTTATCCGTTCACGGCAGCCACCTCGAGCCGGCTATATAAGGCACCCCCGAGCTCGTGCTGGAGCCCGCACACCTTCACTACCTCCCTAGACCATGCCCAGCCTCTGGAAGAGCCTCGAGGGGCCCTTCTTCCCCAACTCCGGCCAACTCCCTCCGCCTCGGGTTCCAGCTTCGTTCACTCCGGTGAGAGCTTCTCCGCAGCTGTGGACTCGAGCGTAGCACCCTAGCACCCACTTAGACCTAACCCCCACCTCAATTTGATCCCAGGAACCCTCTCCGACGAGGTCCACGACCACCCGAGCCGCCGTCCGCCAGAGACAGGGTCGCCGTCGACGTGGGGCTCGCCGACACCCAACTCCACCACCGTTCGACGCGGAAGACCAACGAGAAGCCGTACGTATCACTCCCCTCCCCTAACTCGCCGTGGATCGACGCCGGCGATCACCGCAGCACCGGCACCGGCGCGACTCTGCTTTCTGTAAGCGATCGCCGTGGATTGTCAATCTCACACCTCTCCCCCTCCGAACCGTTTTCTGTAAGCGCATTCGGCAAAATACGTCTCCCCTCTGCGGTTGATGTTCCGCGTACCGATTCACTTTGTTGATTTCTATTCTAGCCCCTGGAACTTTTCTGTTTCATTACAGATGAGTCCCTGGACAGAAACTCTAATATCTTTTAATCTAAAAATGATTTTGAGTTGATTCTTTTTCTGCCCTCTTTAGTTTTCTGCCTAGTTTTTTGTCATATTTATGTGGAAATTTTTGGAGCAACTTTATTTGCACGCGCGGTATTTATGTTAGTATTTATTTGCTTGAATACATAGATACCGGAGGCCGTGACGGAGACGCGAATCACACCGAGTTAGGCTCCGACTTCTCAGAACTAGGCAAGCATGTTTGAACTTTTGATATGATGAGTGTGTTGCATGTTTGCTCGAGTAGTTCGTTTCATAAGCATGACCATATGGACATAAGTGTATGGTTATATTTCATGCTAGTAAGCTTCGGGTGAGCCCCGAAGGATAATGTTTGAACCACCTCAATCATATGGTGATATGATGGGTGGAATGCTGGTATTGTTGGAGCATGCCAGTAGTTGGTTAACTCAGTACCAATGGAGATCATGTCATGATTCCGTTCGTCTCCTTTTTCGGTACTATCATAGGCCGTCCGTTGGGATTACGGTCTAGTCAGTTGTAAACCACTTCCCGAGTACACACCAAGTAGAGCGGCCGGGATGAGGGTTCCATGGCCCTGGATTAAAGCCCGTCATTCGGTCAGGGGGCATGGGTGTTTCCGGTTGGGACTGAGAGGGGGGCACCCCTTAGAGCACGCATATATAAATTTGATCCCATGCTATTCGAGGTTGTAGCCTCCCCGTCTTAAGGTTTTCCGTGAATGTCGTCGCGAGTGATTCCGGACGACAGGATGTTAAATGGGTGTGTACTGGTTAGTTGGGTTTCTACTAAAACGCCGTAGACGGGACTAGACCACATGGCTAGTAAAACCCATTGGCTATGAGTTAATAGTACAAGCTCTACAGAGTTAAATTCCTTCAGTAGCCATGTTTATGGCCTAGGGTAAATCTTCTGGACAACCTGGTGACCGTCTCTAGTATATTCTTGTTGGTAACTAGAATGGGGTTTTCGTCAAGTTCATTTGGTAGATGAACTCACCAACTATCTCTTTATTGATTTACTTTCAGAAGTATTTCATCATTATACTACTGTTATTTATAAGACCTTTATGTGATGTCGCCCAGACGTTCGACTGTGGCATTCTGTTTATTTATAAACCCTTTATGTGATGTCGCTTAGACGTCCGACTGTGGCATTCTTTTTATAAGCCCTTTATGTGATGTCGCCCAGACGTCCGACTGTGGCATTCCTTTTATTTATAAGCCCTTTATGTGAT
>LR738710.1:890359149-890397528 GCA_902687465.1 Secale cereale
GGCATTCTTTTTATTTATAAGCCCTTTATGTGATGTCACTCAGACGTCTGACTGTGGCATTCTTTTTATTTATAAGCCCTTTATGTGATGTCGCTCAGACGTCCGACTGAGGCATTCTTGTTATTTATTTTTGCTATAAGCCCTTTATGCGGTGTCGCTCAGACGCCCGACTGTGGCCTGCTATCATTTATGATTTTCTTACGAGGCGTCACTCAGACACTCGTTTAGTGTCCTTTCATTTATCTTTTGGATTTCAGGAGGATTACCGCCCTACTTCCATCATTGCATACAACACATTAATATTTTATTCCGGTCGCATTTTGCTGGAATACTCATATGCATCATGTTGGCATTTATTATATCTTAAGTCCGAACTGTCTTGCGAGTACATTCAAAGTACTCACCTGGCTTGTTGATTTGGCCAGATGTGGACGAAGGCGATCTCATGGATGAAGAGTTCGATAGCGAGTCCGACGCTTAGTGGAGTCCTAGTCAGTCCCTTGCGATCCTAGAGTTGATCACTGTTTTATAACCGCTTCCGCCTACCACCAAATAAATTCATCGTGTCTCACTCCGACACTCGATGAGCTGTAATATTTCGGAGTCACATCACCCACTGCACTGTGACATATTCCACCACCTTTTATTACGAGTTAATAGTATGCCACCCTACCTTGTGTCATATCCGCTTCTATGTATTATATTGGCGCGCTTGTAATAAAATTGTTGAGCAACCCCAGCTCAACCTTGTATATTGTTCAGTGTACTGGAATTCTGTATCAAGGAATTGTCTGCCAGCAAGGAATTATATTCCCCGCTGGTTTAATAAAAAAGTCCGTCTTCCGGTAATTATTTTACTGAAGGACCGGTCCTGACACCTTCTACCTCAGATCCTTAGACAAGGTCTTTGTTGCCAAGAATGGATCCTTTCTGGAGAAAGAGTTTCTCTCGAAAGAAGTGAGTGGGAGGAAAGTAGAACTTGATGAGGTGACAGTCACCCCTCCCGAACCGGAAAGTAGCGCAGCGCAGGAAATTGTTCCTGAGGTGCCTGCACCGACAAGGGAGGAAGTTAATAATGATGATCATGAAGATACATATCAAGTTACTACTGAACTTCGAAGGACAACAAGGACACGTTCCGCACCAGAGTGGCACGATAACCCTGTCATGGAAATCATGTCGTTAGACAACGGTGAACCTTCGAACTATGAAGAAGCGATGGCGGGCCCGGATTCCAACAAATGGCTTGAAGCCATGAAATCCGAGATAGGATCCATGTATGAAAACAAAGTATGGACTTTAGTGGACTTGCCGATGATCGGCACGCCATAGAAAATAAATGGATATTTAAGAAGAAGACATACGCGGATGGTAATGTGACCATCTATAGGGCTCGGCTTGTCGCTAAGGGTTATCGACAAGTTCAAGGGATTGACTACGACGAGACTTTCTCTCCCGTAGCGATGCTGAAGTCAGTCCGAATCATGTTAGCAATTGCCGCATTATATGATTATGAGATATGGCAAATGGACGCCAAACAGCATTCCTTAATGGTTTCCTCAAGGAAGAGCTGTATATGATGTAGCCGGAAGGTTTTGTCGATCCAGAGAATGCTAACAAGGTATGCAAGCTCTAGCGCTCGATCTACGGGCTGGTGCAAGCATCTCGGAGTTGGAATATTCTCTTTAATGATGTGATCAAAGTGTTTGCTTTTATACAGACTTGGGGAGCTCTGTAGCATTTCTCATATTATATGTGGATGACATATTTCTGATGGGAAATGATATAGAATTCTTGGAGAGCATAAAGGCCTACTTGAGTAAGAGTTTTTTAATGAAGGACCTTGGAGAAGCTGCTTACATATTAGGCATCAAAATCTATAGAGATAGAACAAGACGCCTCATTGGTCTTTCACAAAGCACATACTGTAACACCCCAAAAATATTTATTTGGAGTTTCGAAAACTTTTTCAAATTTTAGTTAGGATTTAAAAAATTTCTTGAGGGTTCTGTTTGAAGGTGGTAATTATTTGGGTTATTTTATTTTTGGAGGTTTTCAAAACTACTTCTTTCTAAAGAGTTTTTGGTTTTGGTTTTTTTATAATTCAAAGGCAAAAGCCTTTTTCCACCTCTTCTAGCACCCTACACCACTCCAAATATTTTTCTGCCACCTCAAGATTTATCTCTCAAGTCATGCACACCTTCTATGGCCTCATTTAACTTCTTTCCACCCCACAAAAAAATATTCCTTCAATATATTCTAAATTCCTAAGATGGAATTTAAAATTATCATAGTTTCTTGTCATTACAAAGGAACTATATTTTCTATGACTCTTTTGCCACCACAAAAATTATCCCTACATATACATAGTACCCTAAACCCATTTCTCCAAAAACATTTGGTCCCACAGTTCAAAATTTACAAATTTCATTCAGTTTAATTTTGGTCCAGAAATCAAATTCTTGCCCCAAAACATTTCTAAACTTCACCAAAAATCCTGAGCTTCTGGCAACCCCAATCTTGAGCAACAACACACTACCACAGCAAGTCCCATGATCATCTAACATGCCTAGCACCCTTAATCATTTCATCAAACACGTTGCAAGCACACTGTTCATAACTGAATAAGTTCAGTTAACTGAACTTAGTTCAGTCGACAGGGGCCGGCGATGCCGTGCACTCCTCCCCTTCCCCTCCCGCACGGCGTCGTCACCTGCCTTCAATGCCGCCGCCCTCACTGGCCCACCGCCCAGCCTCTCCACGCCGGTGAGCTGGCAGCTGGCCGGTGCAGCCGCCCCCAAGCTCATCCACGGCGGAGGCCGATCGGGTCGCCACGGCCACCGGCCCTCTTCACTGCGCCGCAACTCCCCCACCTAATCCCCGCCCACGCGTCGCTCCCTCTCGCCTCTCCGCACACCAGACGCGCCGACCACGCCGCCCCGGGCCCGTGTGGCAGTCGCCGGAGCTGGCGACGCCGCCGCACCCGTACGGGACACCTCACCGCGGGTGAGGCCAACGAGCTCGGTTCCGTCCAAGCTAAAGCTTCCGGCGTACTCCACCGGCCTCATAACTCCCTCGCCGCCCCTGACCACCGGCCACCGCCGACCACGGTGACCGAATTAACTCCGGTGCTATCCGCCCATCACGGCCACCCCCGGTTCGCTTATAAAAGGGACCCCAGAGCACGGCGATCACCACCACTCACCTCCACCGCCACCCAGTACCCCTCCTAGCCACTCACCAGACCCCGAGAGGGTCTTCTTCTCCCTCTCCGGCCACCGTCCCGCCGCCTCTGTCCACGAACCAAACACCACCGATACTCCACCATAGCCATCCAAACTTCGCCAGTCCACCTATCTTCCACCACCACATCGAACACCCACCTCAATTCCATTCCCCGAGCCCTCTCCGACGATCCCCAAACACCACCGAAACACCGTCCGCCGCCGCTGACCTCGTCGCCGTTCAGGTGAACGCCGGCGACCAACTCCACCACTCACCGATGCGGGAGTCCACGCTGGTCACGCTGCGACCAGCGCCGGGCTCTGAAACCCCGGCGATCGTCGCCGGCGATCGCCGCCTCCTCTCTGTACACGCGCGCGAGCGCTCGATTTAAACCCGACGGGTGGTCCCCACCCGTCAGCTCTCTCTCTCTTATTTCTGTTTACAGCGAAAGCGTATTTTGCGCTTTACGTCTTCTCCACTGGAAGGCGTACTCGCTGTCGAAAACGTTTTCTTTTTAACTGCTCAAGGACTTCTGTTTTGCAGAAAGGCCCCTGGTTTTAAAAAGTTAATAACTTTTAAACTATAGCTCCAAATGAATTGATTCTTTTTGCTAAATTTTTCTTTTTCTCTCTAGTTTTTTTAAGATTTATTTAAAAATATTTTGAGAACATTTTTCTGTACTGTGTTGGAATTCTTATTTGAATTCAAATTTGAATTTTCAGAAAAAGAAGAAGGATCTTTTGCTGGAATTTCAGAGGGGTTTTCTCCTGACTATTTTGGACAAGGCAAGCATTATTTGAACTTGGGATATGGTGTTTGCATTTGCATGTTAGTATAGCTTGTTGTTGCACCGTATATGTTGCATGATATATCCCAAGTGCATGCATGGTCATGTCACCTTTTCCTTTGCTTGCATATCACACTAGCATCTCTGACATGCATGTGGTTACTAGATGGCAGAATTTTTGCTTGTGGTTTGGACGTGCCGGAGGGCACGGTCCTTTACTGACACAGTGGTGTCATGTGATAGTGTTAAGGAATATCAGTGATATTTTAATAACACCTCCTGGGTCGGCCTAGATCGAGTCTTGCTCTATACACCTAGCTGTATACCGTGCTGCCACGGGTCCTTCCGAAAAGAGGGTACGGCTTAGTAAGTTGATAACCCCTGTCCGGGTGCACACCACCCAGAGAACTACGATGCGGGTGAAGCCTGTCATCGGGTCAGGGGCATGGGTGTTTCCGGCTGTCGTGATGCCGAGAGGGGGGCACCCCTTGTAATCCGCACGTCTAATAGTGATCCCATGCTTTTCGGAGGTTGTAGCCTCCTTGACTTAAAGTTTTCTGGAACGATGCTTTGGGTGATTCCTGGCATCTGACGGAGGTTTTGGTGTGTGCGCGTCAGGCGTGTTTTCAACCCAAAGTCCGTAATGGGAATTAGCCAGTGCCCCGGTGCTGACTAAGGGAATCCCATACGCGTGGGTAAAGAGTACACCCTCTGCAGAGTCATATCTATTCTAATAGCCGCGTCCACGGTCAAGGACTTGGTTGGGTGGGTCAAGTATCGGTCCCGGTGTCAGTCTCTGGAGGAAACTAATGAACCTGAGCATGTTTATGTTTGCATGATATTCGTGTCGCAGTTAGTATTATCATGAATTTATTTATGATGAAGATTATGCTTATGGACTAACCCTCTGCTCTTAGTTTTACTTTCCAGAGTGTCTCAGGGGCTGGCTGGACTACCCCGGGCACTCGCCTTTATTTTCAAGTCCTTTTGTGGCGTCCCACGAGTTTCAGGCGGTTTATCACGCCACTACTCTTGTGGACATCCGACTGGCATTTCTTTTCAAGTCCTTTCGTGGCGTTGCCTAAGTTCTCGGATGGTATCATCCGATTTCTCTTTTAAACACCCGTCTGGCATTTCTCTTCAAGTCCTACCGTGGTGTCACTTGACATCCGACCGGCATTTCTTTTATATATATTTTTTGTTGGTGCTAATTAATATTTATGTCTGCACTAACCATGATTTATCATGCCATGTTTTTGATAATGGTTTGCATGCATGTAGTTTCATCTATCATGGCATTTGCATTCGGTATATCTTATGTTCATAATGTTTGCGAGTACATTCAAAAGTACTCACTGGCTTGTCCCTGGCTATTTACTTGGCCAGACTTGGAGGAGGACGAGCTTTTGGAGGAGAATTGCGCTAGCAAGGCCGACGCTTAGAAGGTTCCCAGTCAGCACACCTGTGTCATGGAGTCTACCACTTGTATCATCCGTCAAGCTTCCGCCACACCAATAAAACAGTCAAGCCTCACACTGACGCTTGACTCTATGCTATTGTACCAGTGTTGAGTTCCACCACCCACTGTCATATTCCGCCACCATAGTGCGTTGAGTTGTTGTAATAAATTGTTGAGTCACCCTGACTCAACCCTGTGTAATGCTATATTGTACTGGTTATCTATATCAGGGTTGTCCACTGGTTGTTCTTGGGAGCCAGTGTGACTTCAGGCTATTCTGTGATTTATTTCCCAGAAATGGGCCTGACAGACCTTGGTATCAGAGCCAGGCTGACTGTAGGAGCTTTAGGCACAATCGCTAGTCACCGAGTCAGTGCTGACATTTTTCCAGCATGCATCTCATGCATCGTAGCAAATTTTCCTTAGTCATCATATACTTATGACATGGCTACTTGGATTTTTGTCTACTGTTGTAGATGGCTGGTGGCAGCTGCCCATCGCAGGTTTTCGCCAAGGAGCCTGCGGGATTTTCCCGCCTTCTCGCGAGCATCGCGAGGGACGCGATGGGATCTCTCGGACGTCCGGAATACGTCATTTACCCGGACACGATCTCAGAGACCCTGACTATGTACCAGGCTTCGGTATATATTCGGGGTGGTGTTTCCGTGTCTTTCCGCCACTATCGCTTCGTGGGGAGAGCCATGCCCACCGAGAGGCATGCTATCCAGATGGCCGCACGTGAGGCTATCGCACGTCTCAGGGACATCCTGCCTGTTATGCAGACCCGTCCCTATCACGACCTGCCATGCCACGTTCCATATACTAGCCACTATGCCTTTTCCTGCACCATAGGGGAAAGGGATCTGGCTATCGAGCCACTTGTCCAGTACATCATGGCCTTGGAGTCAGCTTTCACCTCCCTGGTGGACGACTACCTCACTGCGCGGGTGGACTTGTCTCGTGCGAGAGTTATTCGCAGGAGCGAGTACCGCTCTCCTTCGCCTCGTGCTCCACGCACTTCCACTCCACCATATACTTCTCTGGCTAGTCCCGCGGCTCAGCGCTCGACCTCGACTGGCGATGTTAGCCGTCTGGTTGCACCTGTTCCGACCAGAGTTTCTCCACTGACGAGCACGGTGCCACCTCCAGCAGGCGTGGCATCAACGACCGCACGGCTAGAGACGATCCCCGAGGAGGAGGAGGAGGAGGAGGGCGAGATCGCATCCTCGGTGCCTTATCTGAGTCTCACTCTCAGCAGAACCTAGGATGAGCTGTGTGGACGGACGCAGCTTTTCTCACCAGATGACCGCTTGAGAACACGGATGTAATATATTTATCTCCTGTTCTTCCTGTCTTTTGTAAGATAGCGATGATAGGTCTGGACCGCAGGACAATGAGAGCGCGGAGAGCGCGCTAGTAGTAATAAGTGATCTTGTATGATACAGTTTCCACATATATCCTGTATAATTAACTCCTGCTTGTATAATTAAACTGCCTGTGTAATATAACTGGCTGCCTTGTCTTACCTTGTCCTGGGGGGAAAACTTATTTGTAATTTATTTTCTGCTATTTGATTCTTTTCTTTGGTGTTATACAAATACCCCAGAAAGAAAATGCATCGTCCCTGGACCCGTTCTATGCCAACTCCGCCTGAGAACAACTTTGGACAGATGGGAAATAATTTTACTCAAGGGCAGACAAGTCAGCAAAGTAGTGATTCAGCGTTCCCGCAAGTGTGTCGCTTATATGAGCAGAGTCAGCAACAGCATCAGGAGATGATGCAGCATTTGATTAACATGGGAAATCACCAAGAGCAACAGCAACCCAGGTCCAAACTGTCTGAGTTACAAAAGACCCGCCCGATGGTCTTCACTCACACTGACAAGCCACTAGAGGCCGACGACTGGCTTTGAGACATGGAAAGAAAATTGGTCATTGCTCAGTGTACTGACCAGGAAAAAGTGCTGTACACACCGCACTATTTTTCTGGGACGGCTGCTTCGTGGTGGGAGAACTTATGTCACACCCACCCTGACGGAGCAAATATGACATGGGAGCAATTCAAGGAGAATTTTCGGGGAGCACATATCCCTAATAGCATTATGAAATTGAAGAAGAGGGAATTCGAGGATCTCAGACAAAGGGGCTTCACAGTAACCCAATATCTAGACCAGTTTACTCAGTTGGCCCGGTACGCCAACGATGAGTACATGACAGAGAACAAGAAGATGGAAAAGTTCCTCGACGGACTCATTTCATCTCTGAAATGCCAGCTGGTGGTTCATACCTTTCCAGATTTCAAGACGCTTGTTGATAAGGCTATTATTCTGGAAAATGAACACCGCAGTATGAATGAGGCTCGCAAGCGTCGCATGAACCAGTCAGTACAGGTTCGCAGCAACAGGCCCAGGAGTGATGTTCAAAGGCCAGTAATAACCCGACCAGCGACTACAGCTCCACCACAGAACCGCAGTGCATTCCACAATAGGACCAAGGATACAGCTTTTCATCCTGGAGTCACCTGCTATTCCTGTGGAGGAGAGGGGCATTATGCTAAACAGTGCCCAAAACAGGGAAACAACCCTCCCAAAGCCAACAACAACAACAATGGCCGCGGTGCGACCACAGCTCCGCGACGAAATAACTTCAACCCCAATAACAACCACAAGCAAGGACATATCAACCACGTGACTTTTGAGGAAGCTCAGAACGCACCGGATATCGTGTTTGGTACGTTCCCCGCCAACTCAGTAGATGCTACAGTTTTATTTGATTCCGGAGCTTCCCACTCTTGCATTTCTAAATGATTTGCCTCGAAGAATCAGTTTCCCTTTTTGCCTTTGCAAAATTCCATGGTTATTCAGTCCCCGGGATCAAAGCAAAGTACTCAATGGTACTGCAAGGATGTGAACATCGAAATTAAGGGAATGGGATTCTCAGCTAATCTCATTGTATTGGAAGCAGTTGACCTGGACATTATTCTGGGAATGGACTGGTTAACCACAAACAAAGGTTTCATAGACTGCTACAACCGCACGGTAACTCTCACAAATTGCCAAGGAAAGACAATAAAGGTTGGTACAAGGAGGATTGCCACATCACAAGGGAAATTAAATCAAGTGGATACGGTGGAATTAAGTAAGGTTCCTGTGGTCTGTGAGTACCCTGATGTATTTCCTGAAGAGTTACCAGGAATGCCTCCGGACCGCGAAATTGAGTTCATTATTGAACTAGCACCCGGAACGGCACCCATATACAATAAACCGTACCGTATGGCTCCAACGGAATTGGCAGAATTAAAGAAGCAAATTAAGGAATTGATGGAGAAAGGTTACGTTCGACCCAGCTCGTCACCATGGGGGTCGCCAGTTTTATTCGCCAAGAAAAAGGATGGTAGCCTACGGCTATGTATTGATTACAGGGCACTTAATATGGTCACTATCAAGAATAAATATCCACTACCCAGAATCAATGATTTTTTGAGCAGCTAGCAGAAGCTAAAGTCTTCTCGAAGATAGACCTAAGATCAGGTTATCATCAGCTAAAGATTCGGACGATAGACATACCTAAGACGGCGTTTACTACCAGATATGGATTATATGAGTTCACAGTAATGCCGTTCGGCTTAACCAACTGTCGGGGGGAAACTGTCCACCACGAACACCTATGGGACCGGAGCCCCTTGTCTGTGCGGTACGAGGGCGGAGGGAGCACGAAGAGCAGATCGTAGTGAACACGCGGGCAGTTTTACCCAGGTTCGGGCCGCGATGGACGCGTAAAACCCTACTCCTGCCTTGGTTTGTATTGAGCTCGGGAGCTTGAAGAGCTACAGTACCAGCTACACCGAGCGTGAGAGTTGCAAAGGTTTCGAACCCCCTCCACGTTGTGCATGGGCCTCCTTTTATAGTGCAAGGGGTCACCGACAGGTGTCAACGTAGGAGAAAGGGGTAAAAATGTAAAAGAGGTGGTAGTTGTAACAGTGCAGGAACAGTGGAGCTACCTACTTTGACAGTGGGGGACAAGGGCATTTAATGCCCGTCGCCGTCGACCCCAAAAGCTCCCGCCCTTGCGTCTCCGTCTGCCACGGCGATGGCTCCACCACCGTGGAGTGCCACCGTGTCCCCCAGGCTGCACAGCCATCCGCCACGCGTCCCTGGAAAGGCCCCAGGGCGACGCGTGGGCCGATGAGCTGGAGCGCGGTCACACAGCGCAACTCTCCCGGCAAGCGCCTTGCCGGGGTCTTGACTTTGCCGGGCCCGGGAGCTTGTCGTTCCCCGGGCCCTCGCCGGGACGCATATAGCGCCGAGGCGTGTCTTCTATGATGTAATCTCCTAGTCTTCCTGGCAAGCTCCTCTTGCCAGGGCCTTGCGTGAGTGAGGTAACCTTGAGCCTGGAACGGCCTTCCCGACAAGCTCCGCTTGCCGGGGTCTCGATCTTCTGTCTTGTATACTTTGTTTTTGAATGGTTTGACATGGAGCAGGAAGGTCTCCGGCGAGCACGTGGTAAACCCTGCCGCGGGAAGCTGCAACCGCCCGTGCACAAGTTGGGGTACTGAGGTACCCCTACCTTAGTACACCGACAGGAGCCCCCGGGCCTGGGCCACACACGGTGCCGAGCGCTGTTGGGCCAGGCCCAAAACAGTGCACGGGCACACGCGGCCCACGGCGCGCCGAATCCACTTCCGCATCTGCCACATCCCCCCGTAACGGCACGCGTCGATTGCGGCGTCGTGGGATGGGACGTGCCCACGTTCTTTTAATGGAAAGAGCGAAACGCCCCCCACTTCCCCATAAAAGCAGAGGAAGCAGGAGCGGTTCCCCTCCTTATGCTTTCATTGCATCCTCTTCCTCTTCCAGAGTTCCCCTTTGCGCTCCGCCCCCAAACCTCCGCCGCCGCCGCCTGCATCTCCGGCGCCGCCGGGCTCTTCGTCCCCCTTCCTCCGCCGCCTCCGCCATGGCCCCGAAGACCGAGAAGGCGAAGGCGGAGAAGGCCAAGAAGGAGAAGTCGGAGCAAGCGGCGAGGCTCACCGAGTATCGGAAGCGGAACCTCGTCTTCCCGCCGAGGCTCAGTGCGCGGGAGCTCTGGAACAAGTATTACTTGTTCTGGTCCAAGGGAACCAAGGCGCACCCCCGCACTCGAGCTTATCCGGCCGCCGCCAAGGACAACTACCCCGGCGGGTACTATTTCTTCGCAGCCTTCTTCCACTGCGGTCTTTGCCCTCCTTTTTCTGAATTCTTCTGTGATATCATGCACACCTACGGCCTCCATCTTCTTGACTTCACCCCCAACGCCATCCTCACAATGGCGGTTTTCGCACACATGTGCGAAAACTACATAGGAATTCACCTAAACGTAGCGCTGTTTAGGCACTTCTTCACTCCTAGAGTAGAGGCCGGCGCCCCCCTCTCCGGAGGAATATCTTGGGTTTTTCGTCTGAACAAGAAGGAGTCCTACTTGCCGGGGGAGCTCCGCGGCAAGTGGGAGGAGTGGCGTGCAGACTGGTGTTGGGTCGTTGAAGACGAGCCACAGCCCTTCACCGCGCCGCGCACAATGCCCATCGTGCGCGGCAGGGACTGGAGCGAGCTGGATTCGGACGACGGCAAGCTCAACGTCGCCCTCATCAGGATTCTGCGTCTCCGGGTAGCAAGGTTGTCTGTCGCAGAAGTAGGCACAGACTTCCTTCGCCGGCGCATCGCCCCTCTCCAAGACAGGAAAAGGCCGGCCTGGGAGTACGGCAACTCGGCGGATATCATGAGATTGCGACCCGGGCTCAACTTCAACTTCACGTCGCTGGAGCTGAATGGGATGGTCCGGGAGTTGTTTAAGCACGACCCGGCCCACCCGGAATGGTTCAGATCTCCCCGGGGAGTGGCGCCCGTTTGCAACAGCACAGCTTGTGATCCTCTCCGCGCCATGATGCCCGCGTGTGATTCGCACGGCGTGGACCGCACGTGGATTCCGCCCAAGCCATCAGACATCCTCAGCTTCTTCGACAACCTTGTGGAGGTGGCGAAGAAGAAGAACGAGATCCGGGAGCTGACGCGGGACACCACGGACCAGGAGATAGCGTACATCGCTTCTTGGGTTGAAGAGGCCGCTGCAGCCGCAGCGGCAGGAGAGTTTGGCTATTCACCTGATGAGGCAGAGGCTGTGGACGCGTCCTGCCAAGCGGAGGAGGCGGAGATCCGCAGACTACTGCAGCTTCCTCCCGACGCGCTCGCCGGGGTCCCCTCTTTGAGGCACTCCGGGATCCCCGGAATCGTGGCCGAGGCCGCGGCAAGGGGTGGCGCTGCCGGAGGGAACAGAGGCGCCGCAGGGAGCGGAGGCGCCGGAGGGAGCGGAGGCGCCAGAGGGAAAGAGGCCGCAGCGCGGGGCGCTGGGCCCAGCGAGCCAGCCGGGGAGGAGGAGGAAGAGGACGCCGAGGCCGCCGAGGACTCCGTCGGGTCCACGGAGCTCTACGCCGACGACCTCTCCTCGTCGTCGGAGACCTCCCCGCCCCGGGCAAGCCCCAGGCGTTCCCCACTGAAGCGTCTCCGCAAGGCGGCGATGGGAGTGACGGCGCAGGCGCCCCGGCAACAACCAGCTCGCCGGGCAGCGCGAGCTCCCCGGGGGGGCCAAGCCGCGCCGGGGGTGACCGGCGCACCAGCCACAGCGGAGGCGGCCCGCGCGCAGGCCACGGCAGAGGCGCCCCGCAAGTCGGCGCCGAGCAGACAGGAGTCTTCACAGAGCGGAGCGGCGGCTCCGCCCGCTCCCCGGGTTCCGGCTACCACAGGGGCTGGGTCTTCGCAGCCCCCAGCCCCAGGGACCGCCAAGCGCCCGAGGGAGTCTTCGCCTCCCGCTCCTCGCGCAGACGCGCCCCAGGTGGAGTTTGACTTCTCCGCCTTGAGCGAAGACAACGAGGAGGAACAGGAGTAAGCATTCGAGATCCTACATCTTCTCAAATTTCGCCTTGATTATTGTTGATGCTAATCTTGTTTCTTGCTTTGATTTCAGGACCTTGGCCCAGCGCGTGGTGAAGAAAGCCAAGGTGCCCGTGGTCGAGGTCGCGGATGACTCGCCCACCGCGGCAACTGGGGATGTGCCGGAGCCAAGCCTGCCGGACCCGAGCGCTGCTCCGAGGAGCAGCCCCCAGCGCAGCCCCCAGCGTAAGTCTGGGTCTTGTACTTTCGCTCGTCGGGTGCGCTTGGAGATTTTGTCTTGTCCCAATATCTTGATGTTTTTGTCTTGACTTGTGCAGAGGTGGAGCCTCAGCGGCAGGAGCGTCCGGAGGTCGCCCCCGAGGAGCCGCAGGCCCCGCCGTCCCCGCCAAGGCCGAACTCCCCGGCAAGGGAGAGCGCTCCGCCAAGGGCGGGTACTCCGCCGAGGGCGAGTACCCCGCCAAGGGCGAGCAGCCCGGCGAGGGCGGCCACTCCGCCAAGGCAGAGCTCCCCGGCGAGGGAGCCCGCCGCTGACGACGTCCGCCAAGGTAGGTTCTGCAACTTTGTCTTCTTGGCGTTGTCTCTTTTTGGATATTTGCTTGAACTTCTTTTGCTTTTTCTTCTTCTTCTAGATCCTCCTCCCCCCGAGCAGATGGAGACGGAAGTCATCGTCATCGAGGAGGAGGGCGCGCAGGGCGGCGGCGGCGACGCCCCTGTCGCCGAGGACACGGCGGGAGCCGCCGAGCCAACTGCGCAAGAGACCGCTCCGGCTGCGGACGCAGCGGCCGGGGAGGAGGACGGCGACCGCACCGCCGGCCCGGAGGCGGCGGGAGCATCAAGTGCTGCGCCGGCCGCCGACCCCTCCGCCGGAAAGGAGCAGGCCGGCTACTACCTTGAAGCCCCCAACGGCGTCTTCATCCAGGTGCCGTGGGGTTCTTCATCGCGAGCTCCCGCGGAGGGCGAGGCCTTTGATGGGGAGGTCCTCGCCTCCGCGGGCTTGAAGATCGTTGAGGCGCCCGGCGGGAGCGACGGGCCCGAGGAGGAGAAGCTGCTTCACCAGCTCCTGGCCATTTACCGGGCCAGGCAGGCGAAGCTTGCTTCTCGGGAGGCCCTCGCCGCCAAGGCCGCCGCGGAGATGGAGAAGCGGGCGGCGGAGCTCAGCGCCGCCAACCAGGCTGCCCTCCGCGAGGTGGCGGAGGAGCGCGAGCGACTCGCCGGGGAATACCAAGAGTGGTTGCTGGAGAAGGCCGAGGCCGAAGAGCAGCAGCGGCTCGCCGGGGTGGAGCTGTCCCGGCGAGAAGGAGAACTCGCCCAGCGGAAGGTCAACCTGGACTCCCACGAGGAAGACCTTACCGCTCGGGAGCAGGCCCTTGGCGGGGAACTGAAGGAGGCGAAAGCCGCCGCGGCTTCCGCGGAGACCGCCAAGGAGGAGCTTGCCGCCAAGGTCGCGCAGCTGGAGGAGTCGCTGAAGGCGAGCGTGGAGAAGGTCGCCGCGCTCAACACGGAGCGCGAGAAGGACGCCCACACCAACTCAGAACTCCAGGTGTGTCTTTCCAAGAAGGGCGACGAGTTGAAGGCCGCCAAGGACTCCATCGAGGATCTTGAGCTGAAAGTTTCTACGCTGAGGGACTCGCTTGACGCCGCCCGGGGTCGGGAGACCAAGTTGAAGGAGGAGCTCCGCAAGAAGCGAACCTTGGTGGACAGCGCCAACAAAGCGGCCGAGCACTTCCGCCGTACCATTGAGGTATGGACCGAGGACTTGGTATCTTGTGCGTCCGACATCGACCAGGAGCTGCTGGCGCTGAAGCTGGAGCATCTCATCTACTCCCCGGATCCAAACCTCCCTCACAGCGCCAAGCTCAGCCTCTTCTTCAGGGGAATCGCGCCGGCCCTTGCAGATCTGCGGAAGAAGATCCCCGCGCAACTGGCCGAGGAGGCGCGCCGGCTCTGCACAGGAACCTTGGAGCGTGTGCTGACGAAGATTGTATAATGCAATCCCGGCATAAACCTCACCAACGTTCTTCGCAGCTTGCCGGCCGACGCAAACATGGAGGCGTTGAAGGAGCAGGTCGCCCACATCATTGCTAAAGTGAGCAAGATCTCCAGGGTGGAGGGCGACCGCGTAGACTAAGCCTCCTTTATCTTTATCTCTTTTTGTTGCTGCATAGGGTGTTATGAACTCATTAGTCATTGCGACAAGTTATCCTTGTAAGATATTATCTTTATTTTGATCAATAGATGTGGTGTTATCTCCCTTGTTCTGATCCTCAACTTTGTATGCTTTTCAACCCTTCGCTTCTAGGGAACTTGCCGGAAAGGGGCCCTTGCCGCGAGCGCTGAGTGCTGAACTCGAAGCAGCCTACTGGCCAAGGTCTTACCGGCAAGCAACCTTGCCGCGGCTAATCGCAACGCACTTAGCTTGCTGAGCGAACTCGAAAACGAAGCAAGGGCGCGACACTTGTCGCAGCTCACTTAAATCGTTGAGCATGCTCGAAAACAAGATAAGGGTGCGGCTATCCACGAGTAGGTTCCTCCGCGCACAGGTTTTCCATACAAAGTGTGGTTGTTCAAGGAAGACAACTTAAAATTTTAAAAATTCGAACTGCTCAAATTCTGGTGACTTAGCTTTCATGATCTGTGTGTTCTTCCGACAAGCTCCTCTTTCTTGAACAGCACTTGGTTCATCCTAAATCTCCTTCCCCCCCGGCAAACTTGTGCGCGAGGAACTTTCCTTCTGCTTAAGAGGCAAGGAAAAAGAAGAGGGAAACAAGTATATGGCCTTTCGGCGTGCTAATGCTTACCGGGTATGTGTGTTGCACAAGAGATGCCAAATAACACATGCAAATAGCAAAGAAAAGCATGCAAAAGGCAAATAGCGCAAAACACAGAAACTTTACTGATGCACGGGGTCTGCGCCCGGCTTTGTACAAAGGGTTACATGCAACAGCGGCAAAGCTTGTACAAAAGGTGGTTGCCGGAGCGGATCACGGCAACCGCGCCTTATGGGTGAAACTTGCGAAGATGCTCTATGTTCCAGGAGTTGCTCACCGGTAAGCCTTCTTCGGTCTCAAGGCGGACAGCGCCGGGCCTCGTGACTTGTCTCACCCGATAAGGGCCTTCCCACTTCGGCGTCAACTTGTTGGAATTCTTGGCGGACTGAACGCGCCGAAGAACAAGGTCGCCTTCCTCGAGACTCCTGGCCTTGACCTTGCGGCTATGATAGCGGCGCAAGGCTTGCTGGTATCGAGCAGCTCGTACAGCAGCCTGGAGACGTCCCTCCTCGAGGAGCAATGCATCATCTTGTCGCAGTTGCTCTTGCTCGAGCTCATCATAAGCGAGCACTCGAGGAGATCCGTATACGAGTTCCGTGGGGAGAACTGCCTCTGCTCCATAGACTAGAGCAAAGGGTGTCTGTCCGGTGGCTCGACTTGGTGTCGTTCTGATTGACCAAAGAGCCGCCGGTAGCTCCTCTATCCAATTTCTTCCGCACTTGCGCAGCCTGTCGAAAGTTCTTGTCTTGAGTCCGCGCAGCACTTCAGCATTGGCCCTCTCCGCTTGACCGTTGCTCCTCGGGTGAGCAACAGAAGCGGAACAGACCTTGGCGCCAAGGTCTTGGACGTACTGCATGAAGGTGCGACTAGTGAATTGTGTACCGTTGTCGGTGATAATCCTATTAGGGATTCCGAAACGGCAAACAATCGACCTGAAGAACTTGACCGCTGACTGTGCTGTCACCTTTCTCACTGGCTCCACTTCTGGCCACTTTGTGAACTTGTCGATTGCGACGTACAAGTACTCAAAGCCCCCGACAGCACGGGGGAAGGGGCCGAGGATATCGAGCCCCCAGACCGAGAAGGGCCAGGACAAAGGGATTGTTTGGAGAGCTTGAGCTGGCTGATGAATCTGCTTTGCATGGAACTGGCACGCTTCACACTTGGTTACTAGTGCAGTTGCATCTTGGATGGCTTGTTGCCAAAAGAACCCTTGCCGGAAAGCTTTTTCGGCAAGCGCCCTTGCGCCAATGTGGTGGCCGCATATGCCTCCTTGTATTTCTGCCAACAGCTTCTGTCCATCTTCCCTGGAGATGCACTTCAGTCTGACACCATTAAGCCTTCTTCTGTACAGCTCGTTATCCACGAACTGGTACATACTTGACTGTCTGGTTATCTTCTCTATTTCTTCTGGGTCGTCGGGAAGTTCTCCAGTTTGCAGAAAACGGACGATTTTCTGTGCCCATGCCGGAGCTTGGGGCTCAACGGCAAGGACTAAAGGCATGAGGGCCGCTGCGGGAACCTCAGCTTCTACGGCAAGAACCTCCGGTTCTGCCGGAGCTGATGATCCCCCGGCAAGCTCGCCGAGGCGAAGCTTGTCGGGAACACTTGCTTCAACTGTACAGACCCGAGGATCTGCAGGAGCAAACTGTTCCTCAGCGTTTTGATTATTGATCTTGGGGACCTTGGCGGCGGCCTCAGGGAGATCCGCCGACAAGTAGTCGCCGGAGACCAATTTTCTCTTCTTGGACTGCCCAATTGATGGTGTAACGGATGGTTGAGTCAGCTTGAGCAAGAAGGTCCCTGGTTCCACAGGTAACTTCATCGAAGCACACTTTGAAAGGCCATCTGCAATTTCATTCTGAGCTCTCGGGACGTGCTCCATCTGCAAACCTTCAAAGTGCTCCTCAAGCTTCCTCACTTCATCGACATAAGCTTCCATCAAAGGGATCTAATAGCTCTTGTTAACTTGCCGGACCACCAACTGAGAATCTCCCCGCACAATTAGCTTCCTGATCCCATGTTCGGCCGCAATTCTGAGGCCGGCAAGCAGACCTTCATACTCAGCAGTGTTGTTTGTCGCTTGTTCCCTTGGGAAGTGCATCTGGATAACATACTTGAGGTGTTCTCCGGTGGGTGCGATGAGCACCACGCCAGCACCGGCGCCTTGCAGCGAGAAGGCACCGTCAAAGTACATTACCCATTCACTTGTCGCTTCTTGTGCGGGTGCACTTGTTTCTTGGACTTCTTCATCGGGCGTTGGGGTCCACTCTGCTATGAATTCTGCCAAAGCTCGGCTCTGTATGGTTGAAGTACTTTCAAACTTGAGTCCAAAGCTCGACAGCTCCAGTGCCCACTCAACGATCCTGCCTGTTGCTTCTGGGTTGTGCAATATCCTCTTCAGCGGAAAGCGAGTGACCACTGTTATCTCATGTGCCTGGAAGTAATGGCGCAGCTTTCTCGAGGCCATGAGGAGGCCGAAAAGCAACTTTTGCACACCAGAGTATCTTGATCTAGCCCCCTGGAGAAGGGAACTTACAAAATACACTGGGCGCTGCACCATCCTCTTTCGCACCTCATCCTGTTCCTGCGCAGAGTTGTCCTTGTCGGGGCCAGAGCTTGTCGGAGCAGCCCCCTGCTTGTCGCTGGACTCGCTTGCCGGTGGTGTAGCCTCCTCGTCGGATTCCCTCTCCGCTACTAACGCAGCACTAACCACCTGGTTGGTTGCCGCTAGGTACAGCAGCAACTTTTCCTGTGGTCTAGGTGCGACAAGTATTGGAGGGGAGGACAGGTACCGTTTCAAATCTTGCAGCGCCTCCTCCGCTTCCGGAGTCCACTTCATGGGACCTGCCTTCTTCAAGATTTTGAAGAAAGGTAGGGCGCGTTCTGCAGACTTCGAAATGAACCTACTGAGGGCAGCCACACAACCTGCAAGCCTTCTGACATCCTTGACTCGCTTCGGGGCCTCTATCTGCTCGATGGCTTTAATCTTGTCGGGGTTAGCTTCAATCCCCCTCTGTGACACAAAGAACCCGAGAAGTTTGCCGGAGGGGACCCCAAAGACGCACTTCTCGGGGTTCAACTTGAGCTGTATTGTGCGCAGGTTCTGGAATGTTTCTTCCAAATCTTGGACCAGGGTATCCTTGCTCTTACTCTTCACCACGATGTCATCCATGTAAGCCTCTACATTTCTGTGGATCTGTGGCTCGAAAGCAGTGTGCACTACCCTTGCAAACGTTGATCCTGCATTCTTCAGTCCAAATGGCATGCGTATGAAGCAATAAGTGCCACATGGAGTGATAAATGCAGTCTTCTCTTCATCCTCTTTGGCCATAAAGATCTGGTGGTAGCCTGAATATGCATCAAGAAAACAGAGTAGCTCACATCCGGCAGTGGAGTCAACAATCTGGTCAATGCGCGGCAAGGGGAATGGATCCTTTGGACATGCTTTATTCACATCGGTGAAGTCTATACACAGCCTCCACTTCCCGTTGGCCTTGCGCACGACGACTGGGTTTGCTAACCACGTCGGATGGATCACACCTCTAACTAGGCCTGCTGCCTCTAGCTTCTTGATTTCTTCGTTGATGAATTCTTGGCGCTCCACGGCTTGCTTCCTCACTTTCTGCTTGATGGGCCGCGCATGAGGGCAAACGGCAAGCTTGTGCTCAATCACCTTCCTGGGAACACCGGGGATGTCAGATGGTTGCCATGCAAACACATCGACATTCGCCCGCAGGAAGGCAACGAGCGCGCTTTCCTATTTGCTGTCAAGTGTGGCACTGATGGTGAAGGTACCACCAGTGCCGTCCTCCTTGGCGGACACCTTCTTGGTTGCCGGCGGAGCGGCCATTCCCTTCTTGCACTTGCCGGTGGAGCTCGATGGGACGTCCTCGACGGCAGCGCAGCACTCCGAAGAGGTGCGGTTGCCGGAGTGGGCCCCAGAGCACTTGCCGGACTTGGTCTTCGTCTTCTTCCCCCCGGGAGCTTCAGCGGCAAGTGTGTCTTTTTCCGCTGCGGCTGCTGCATCCCGGTAGATCTTGTCGGCGCAGACAAGCGCATCTTTCTTGTCACCGTGGACAGTGATGACGCTTATCGGCCCCGGCATCTTGAGTACGTTGTAAGCATAGTGGGAAGCTGCCATGAACTTGGCGAGGGCAGGACGGCCGAGTATTCCATTGTATGGTAATGGAATATCACCGACGTCGAAAGTGATGCGCTCAGTCCTGAAATTGAGCTCCCCGCCAAAGGTCACCGGCAGAGTGATCTTCCCCTTGGGCTTGCTCCTTCCCGGGTTGATTCCTTGGAAAGAACCGGTCTCTTCGAGCTCGCCATCTGGAATTTGGAGTTTCTTGATCACAGCAGAGGAGATCAAGTTCAGCCCGGCCCCGCCGTCAACCAACATTTTGGTGACCTTGAGGTTGCGGATGGTGGGTGAGACCAGCATCGGCAAGCACCCGACCGCAGTGGTGCGGTCAGGGTGATCCTCAAGATCAAAAATGATGGGCGTGCTGGACCATTTGAGGAGCCTGCGCGACTCCACGGGCGGCTCTGCTGCATTCACCTCGCGCACCCACTGCTTGAGTTGGCGGTGGGAGGTGTCCAGAGAGGCGCCACCGTCGACGCACAGGACCTCCGTGGCCTTCTGGAACTCCTGCTCGCTGTTATCCTCATCCTCCATGTCTTCGTCGTCGTCTTCTTCATCCTTGTCGCGGCCCCGGGGAGGTCGATCACCTTGCCGCTGCTTGGCCTTGCCGCGGCGTCCTCCCCGGCCATTGAACGGCCGCTTCTTGCTTGGTTCTCCGCCGCCACCTTGGGCCTTCTCCTTGTCGCGCCTCTCGTACTCAGCCTTTTGCTGCTCGAAGAGGTACTCGACGCGCTTGCAGTTGGAGAGATCGTGGCCCTTGGTGCGGTGGATCTTGCAGTACTGCTTGTCGGAGCCGTCCTGCTTGTCGGCTGCCGCTACAGGGGCAGGCTCCTTGCCGGAGCCGCCAGCCTGTGTTTTCTTGGCGGGAGCCTCCTTGCCGGACTTCTCGACGGCAAGCACTTCCTTCTTGTTTTTCCTTCTGTTGTTCCGCCGCCGGCCCTTCTTTGCTGGGGCGGCGTCGTCGCTGTCGCTTCCTCCTGCGCCAGCATCCTCCCCGGGGAGTCTCCTCCCCTCTTCTGCGCGTGCGCACTTATCAGCCAGAGCATAGAGCTTGCTGACATCCCGAATCTTGGTCATCGCCATTTCTTCACGCATGCGGCGGTTACGCACGTTCTGGTGGAACGCGCTGATAACCGCGGCAGGGTGGACGTCAGGGATGTTGTGCTGCACACGGCTGAAGCGTTGGATGTACTTGCGCAGGGATTCTCCTTCCTTCTGGGCCAGAATGTGGAGATCGCTCTCCTGGCCGTGGGGTTTGTGGCCGCCGGTGAAGGCGCCAACAAACTGATGGCAAAGGTCTACCCAAGAAGAAATGGAGCCTTCCGGCAAGTGCATAAGCCAAGAACGAACGTTCGGCTTAAGCACGAGCGGGAAGTAGTTCGCCAAAATCTTCTCGTCGCGCCCCCCGGCAGCCTGCACCGCGATGGTGTAGACACTAAGGAATTCTGAGGGGTGCGTCTTGCCGTCGTACTTCTCCGGTACGTCGGGCTAGAAATTCTTCATGCTGGGCCACTGGACGCGCCGCAGCTCGCGGGTGAACGCAGGGCAGCCTGCCGCGTACGGCAAGTCACCTGGTTCACCGGGCGCGTGCGTGTCGACAGCGTTCCCAGCTCGCTGGTCTGATTGTCGCTGAGCTTCTCGGCGGCGCTCGATTGTGGTTCGAGCGTCTTCTTGTCGCCGGTCGTCGAGGACCTGGCGCTGATCCCGACGAGCCCGCGGATCCGACGATGCCGTGGAGCCGTCGTCGGCGTCGTTCCGGCGGGGCGGCGTCTTCTGCTTCCGCGGCGGGGAGTGCACGGTTGTCGCACCCCCGGCGGTCTTGTCGCCGTTGGCCTTCGTCTTCTCAGCTTGTCGCGGCCGCGAGGTCACCGGCTGCTGTGGAGAATCGTTGTTGGCGAAGGCGATTAGGCTCTGGATGGTGGCCCTCCAGTCTTCGGCCTTGTCTGCCACTGGAGGGAAGTCGAGGAGCAGTTGCGCCCTTGCGAGCGCTTCTGCTGGAGTGGAGGGGAGCGGGGGCGGGCGGTGCGAGGAGCGGGATATGCTCGGACTCCTAACAACGTTAGAAGGAGCAGGGTCCCGCCCCGGCGTCCGCGCTTTGCTTGTGCCCGGACGGTGGTCCGGAGCATCCCGCGAGCCTCCGGTTTGCCCTTGTCCCAGCAAGCGGATACCACCTCCTGTGGTATGGCGCTGCTGGGTTGTCGTGTGCCGAGATGGACGCGGCGCGTCCACGGAGACCGAGGCTCGGTCGTCCGTCTTGTCCTTGGATCTGGTGGCGCCGCGAGTGTCCTCGCCAGCGACCACCCTTCCGACGGCGTCTCCCCCGCCCACCGTTGGCTCCGGTGGCGGCGGATGAGACGCAGACGGGCCTGCAACCTCCGAAGCCTTCTTCTTCGGGGCCATGGTGTTGTTGCTGATGAAGTTGCTGATGAAACTGGAGAGGTTGTTGAAGGATGCGCCCGCGTGAACGCCGGATCAGGTCCACACAACCTCGACGCCCCCTACCTGGCGCGCCAAAGATGTCGGGGGGAAACTGTCCACCACGAACACCTATGGGACCGGAGCCCCTTGTCTGTGCGGTACGAGGACGGAGGGAGCACGAAGAGCAGATCGTAGTGAACACGCGGGCAGTTTTACCCAGGTTCGGGCCGCGATGGACGCGTAAAACCCTACTCCTGCCTTGGTTTGTATTGAGCTCGGGAGCTTGAAGAGCTACAGTACCAGCTACACCGAGCGTGAGAGTTGCAAAGGTTTCGAACCCCCTCCACGTTGTGCATGGGCCTCCTTTTATAGTGCAAGGGGTCACCGACAGGTGTCAACGTAGGAGAAAGGGGTAAAAATGTAAAAGAGGTGGTAGTTATAACAGTGCAGGAACAGTGGAGCTACCTACTTTGACAGTGGGGGACAAGGGCATTTAATGCCCGTCGCCGTCGACCCCAAAAGCTCCCGCCCTTGCGTCTCCGTCTGCCACGGCGATGGCTCCACCACCGTGGAGTGCCACCGTGTCCCCCAGGCTGCACAGCCATCCGCCACGCGTCCCTGGAAAGGCCCCAGGGCGACGCATGGGCCGATGAGCTGGAGCGCGGGCACACAGCGCAACTCTCCCGGCAAGCGCCTTGCCGGGGTCTTGACTTTGCCGGGCCCGGGAGCTTGTCGTTCCCCGGGCCCTCGCCGGGACGCATATAGCGCCGAGGCGTGTCTTCTATGATGTAATCTCCTAGTCTTCCTGGCAAGCTCCTCTTGCCAGGGCCTTGCGTGAGTGAGGTAACCTTGAGCCTGGAACGGCCTTCCCGACAAGCTCCGCTTGCCGGGGTCTCGATCTTCTGTCTTGTATACTTTGTTTTTGAATGGTTTGACATGGAGCAGGAAGGTCTCCGGCGAGCACGTGGTAAACCCTGCCGCGGGAAGCTGCAACCGCCCGTGCACAAGTTGGGGTACTGAGGTACCCCTACCTTAGTACACCGACACCAACGCCCCGGCATATTTTGTGCACCTCATGAACAAGGTTTTTATGAAATATTTGGATAAATTTGTGGTGGTATTTATCGATGACATACTTATTTACTCCAAGACACCTGAAGAACATGAGCAGCATCTTCGGATAGTACTGGAAGAGTTAAGGAAAAATCAACTATATGCCAAATTCAGTAAATGTGAATTTTGGTTGAGAGAAGTTGGTTTCCTTGGGCACGTATTGACCCAAGATGGAATCGCAGTGGACCCAGGAAAAGTAAAGGATGTTTTGGGATGGAAGCAACCCACAAGCGTAACGGAAGTCAGAAGTTTTCTTGGTCTAGCAGGCTATTATCGAAGGTTTATTGAAGGGTTCTCCACTATAGCCAAACCCATGACCCAGTTACTCAAGAAAGACAAGAAGTTTGAATGGACTGAAGCTTGTGAGAAGAGTTTTCAGGAGTTGAAAAAGAGGTTAACAACAACACCAGTTCTAGTTGTGCCCGATGTGCACAAAAATTTTGAGATATATTGTGACGCATCCAGGAAGGGCCTTGGATGTGTGTTAATGCAGGAAGGAAAAGTGGTGGCTTACACCTCAAGACAGCTACGGCGACATGAAGAAAATTACCCCACTCATGATTTGGAACTTGCTGCAGTAATACACGCACTCAAGGAGTGGCGACACTATCTTCTGGGGAACCGATGTGAAATATACACGGACCACAAAAGTCTTAAGTATATTTTCACTCAGCCAGAACTAAATTTGAGACAGCGACGTTGGCTTGAGCTAATTAAGGATTATGACGTAGGAATTCACTACCACCCAGGTAAAGCCAATGTTGTGGCAGATGCCCTAAGCAGGAATCCATGCGCCGGTAATGGCAGTGTACAACTCTCTCAGCATGTGTTCAGCCGGGAATTTGCCAAGCTCAACATGGCACTAGTCCCGGAGGGGACCATTCCCCAGTTGGAAGTAAAACCAACACTAGAGGACCAGATCAGAGGAGCCCAAAAAGGACACCCAAGTATTGAAGGGATTAGGAGAAAGATGAAACTGGGCAGGGCGCCCGAATTTATTGAAGACAGCCAAGGAGTTATTTGGTTTGGACAGAGATTATGCGTACCAAACATTGAAGAGTTAAAACAGCAGATAATGGCAGAGGCGCATACCACTCCATATTCCATTCATCCCGGAGGGACCAAAATGTATAAGGATCTACAGGAAAGATTTTGGTGGCACGGGATGAAAAGGGATATAGCCATATATGTGGCATGTTGTGATAGCTGCCAACGTGTGAAGGCAGAGCACCAGAGACCAGCAGGGTTGTTGCAACCACTTAAGGTGCCTGAATGGAAATGGGATAGAATTGGAATGGATTTCATTGTTGGTTTGCCAAGGTCACGCCATGGGAATGATGCTATCTGGGTAATAACAGATTTTCTAACCAAGGTGGCACACTTCATTCCGGTAAAAACCACATACTCAACACAGAGGCTAGCCAGGCTGTACCTCTCCCGGATTGTTTGTCTACACGGGGTACCCAAGACAATAGTCTCTGACAGAGGCACCCAATTTGTCTCTAGATTTTGGGAACACCTACAGCAAGCCTTAGGCACACAACTGGATTTCAGCACAGCATATCACCCGCAGACCGGAGGACAGACAGAGCGGGTAAATCAAATATTGGAAGACATGCTGAGAGCATGTGTGCTTACC
Organism: Secale cereale; assembly: GCA_902687465.1. Lineage (NCBI taxonomy): Eukaryota > Viridiplantae > Streptophyta > Magnoliopsida > Poales > Poaceae > Secale > Secale cereale. The sequence goes on from LR738710.1 coordinate 890,383,626, forward strand.
TACGGAGTCAGTTGGGAGGATAGTTTGCCTTATGCAGAATTCTCCTACAACAACAGTTATCAAGCTAGTCTAAAAATTTCACCTTTCGAAGCGTTATACGGACGACGATGCCGAACCCCACTGAATTGGTCTGAAACCGGAGACAGCCGAATTTTTGGACCAGAAATACTAAAAGAGGCAGAAACCAAAGTAAAGCTTATTCAGGACCGACTAAGAGCAGCTCAAAGCCGTCAGAAGAGTTATTACGATCAAAAACACCGCCAGGTCCATTTTGAGCCCAATGACTACGTATATCTTAGAGTATCTCCGACAAGGGGGCTACAGAGATTTAAGGTCAAAGGAAAATTGGCGCCAAGATTTATTGGACCATTCAAAGTAATCGCAAGAAGGGGCAAAGTTGCCTATCGATTGGAATTACCGGCAGAATTGTCAGATGTCCACGATGTGTTCCATGTATCTCAGCTGAGGAAATGTGTTAGCAACCCGGAAAAGCAAGTTCAGCACCAAAAGTTGGATCTTCAACCCGATCTTACCTATCGGGAACGTCCTATACGGATTTTGGAGGAGTCTGAACGGAGGACCCGACAAAACGTAATAAAGTTTTACAAGGTTCAATGGAGTAATCACACCGAAGAAGAAGCAACATGGGAAAGAGAGGATCACCTGAGAACTGAGTACCCGTACCTGTTTGAGGGACAGCTGAAATCTCGGGGACGAGATTTTTCTTAAGGGGGGTAGGTGTTGTAACACCCCAAAAATATTTATTTGGAGTTTCGAAAACTTTTTCAAATTTTAGTTAGGATTTAAAAATTTTCTTGAGGGTTCTGTTTGAAGGTGGTAATTATTTGGGTTATTTTATTTTTGGAGGTTTTCAAAACTACTTCTTTCTAAAGAGTTTTTGGTTTTGGTTTTTTTATAATTCAAAGGCAAAAGCCTTTTTCCACCTCTTCTAGCACCCTACACCACTCCAAATATTTTTCTGCCACCTCAAGATTTATCTCTCAAGTCATGCACACCTTCTATGGCCTCATTTAACTTCTTTCCACCCCACAAAAAAATATTCCTTCAATATATTCTAAATTCCTAAGATGTAATTTAAAATTATCATAGTTTCTTGTCATTACAAAGGAACTATATTTTCTATGACTCTTTTGCCACCACAAAAATTATCCCCACATATACATAGTACCCTAAACCCATTTCTCCAAAAACATTTGGTCCCACAGTTCAAAATTTACAAATTTCATTCAGTTTAATTTTGGTCCAGAAATCAAATTCTTGCCCCAAAACATTTCTAAACTTCACCAAAAATCCTGAGCTTCTAGCAACCCCAATCTTGAGCAACAACACACTACCACAGCAAGTCCCATGATCATCTAACATGCCTAGCACCCTTAATCATTTCATCAAACACGTTGCAAGCACACTGTTCATAACTGAATAAGTTCAGTTAACTGAACTTAGTTCAGTCGACAGGGGCCGGCGATGCCGTGCACTCCTCCCCTTCCCCTCCCGCACGGCGTCGTCGCCTGCCTTCAATGCCGCCGCCCTCACTGGCCCACCGCCCAGCCTCTCCATGCCGGTGAGCTGGCAGCTGGCCGGTGCAGCCGCCCCCAAGCTCATCCACGGCGAAGGCCGATCGGGTCGCCACGGCCACCGGCCCTCTTCACTGCGCCGCAACTCCCCCACCTAATCCCCGCCCACGCGTCGCTCCCTCTCACCTCTCCGCACACCAGACGCGCCGACCACGCCGCCCCGGGCCCGTGTGGCAGTCGCCGGAGCTGGCGACGCCGCCGCACCCGTACGGGACACCTCACCGCGGGTGAGGCCAACGAGCTCGGTTCCATCCAAGCTAAAGCTTCCGGCGTACTCCACCGGCCTCATAACTCCCTCGCCGCCCCTGACCACCGGCCACCACCGACCACGGTGACCGAATTAACTCCGGCGCGATCCGCTCGTCTCGGCCACCCCCGGTTCGCCTATAAAAGGGACCCCAAAGCACGACGATCACCACCACTCACCTCCACCGCCACCCAGTACCCCTCCTAGCCACTCACCAGACCCCGAGAGGGTCTTCTTCTCCCTCTCCGGCCACCGTCCCGCCGCCTCTGTCCACGAACCAAACACCACATATACTCCACCATAGCCATCCAAACTTCGCCAGTCCACCTATCTTCCACCACCACATCGAACACCCACCTCAATTCCATTCCCCGAGCCCTCTCCGACGATCCCCAAACACCACCGAAACGCCGTCCGCCGCCGCTGACCTCGTCGCCGTTCAGGTGAACGCCGGCGACCAACTCCACCACTCACTGATGCGGGAGTCCACGTTGGTCACGTTGCGACCAGCGCCGGGCTCTGAAACCCCGGCGATCGTCGCCGGCGATCGCCGCCTCCTCTCTGTACACGCGCGCGAGCGCTCGATTTAAACCCGACGGGTGGTCCCCACCCGTCAGCTCTCTCTCTCTTATTTCTGTTTACAGCGAAAGCGTATTTTGCGCTTTACGTCTTCTCCACTGGAAGGCGTACTCGCTGCCGAAAACGTTTTCTTTTTAACTGCTGAGGGACTTTTGTTTTGCAGAAAGGCCCCTGGTTTTAAAAAGTTAATAACTTTTAAACTGTAGCTCCAAATGAATTGATTCTTTTTGCTAAATTTTTCTTTTTCTCTCTAGTTTTTTTTAAGATTTATTTAAAAATATTTTGAGAACATTTTTCTGTACTGTGTTGGAATTCTTATTTGAATTCAAATTTGAATTTTCAGAAAAAGAAGAAGGATCTTTTGTTGGAATTTCAGAGGGGTTTTCTACTGACTATTTTGGACAAGGCAAGCATTATTTGAACTTGGGATATGGTGTTTGCATTTGCATGTTAGTATAGCTTGTTGTTGCACCGTATATGTTGCATGATATATCCCAAGTGCATGCATGGTCATGTCACCTTTTCCTTTGCTTGCATATCACACTAGCATCTCTGACATGCATGTGGTTACTAGATGGCAGAATTTTTGCTTGTGGTTTGGACGTGCCGGAGGGCACGGTCCTTTACTGACACAGTGGTGTCATGTGATAGTGTTAAGGAATATCAGTGATATTTTAATAACACCTCCTGGGTCGGCCTAGATCGAGTCTTGCTGTATACACCTAGCTGTATACCGTGCTGCCACGGGTCCTTCCGAAAGGAGGGTACGGCTTAGTAAGTTGATAACCCCTGTCCGGGTGCACACCACCCAGAGAACTACGATGCGGGTGAAGCCTGTCATCGGGTCAGGGGCATGGGTGTTTCCGGCTGTCGTGATGCCGAGAGGGGGGCACCCCTTGTAATCCGCGCGTTTAATAGTGATCCCATGCTTTTCGGAGGTTGTAGCCTCCCTGACTTAAAGTTTTCTGGAACGATGATTTGGGTGATTCCTGGCATCTGATGGAGGTTTTGGTGTGTGCGCGTCAGGCGTGTTTTCAACCCAAAGTCCGTAATGGGAATTAGCCAGTGCCCCGGTGCTGACTAAGGGAATCCCATACGCGTGGGTAAAGAGTACACCCTCTGCAGAGTCATATCTATTCTAATAGCCGCGTCCACGGTCAAGGACTTGGTTGGGTGGGTCAAGTATCGGTCCCGGTGTCAGTCTCTGGAGGAAACTAATGAACCAGAGCATGTTTATGTTTGCATGATATTCGTGTCGCAGTTAGTATTATCATGAATTTATTTATGATGAAGATTATGCTTATGGACTAACCCTCTGCTCTTAGTTTTACTTTCCAGAGTGTCTCAGGGGCTGGCTGGACTACCCCGGGCACTCGCCTTTATTTTCAAGTCCTTTTGTGGCGTCCCACGAGTTTCAGGTGGTTTATCACGCCACTACTCTTGTGGACATCCGACTGGCATTTCTTTTCAAGTCCTTTCGTGGCGTTGCCTGAGTTCTCGGATGGTATCGTCCGATTTCTCTTTTAAACACCCGTCTGGCATTTCCCTTCAAGTCCTACCGTGGTGTCACTTGACATCCGACCGGCATTTCTTTTATATATATTTTTTGTTGGTGCTAATTAATATTTATGTCTGCACTAACCATGATTTATCATGCCATGTTTTTGATAATGGTTTGCATGCATGTAGTTTCATCTATCATGGCATTTGCATTCGGTATATCTTATGTTCATAATGTTTGCGAGTACATTCAAAAGTACTCACTGGCTTGTCCCTGGCTATTTACTTGGCCAGACTTGGAGGAGGACGAGCTTTTGGAGGAGAATTGCGCTAGCAAGGCCGACGCTTAGAAGGTTCCCAGTCAGCACACCTGTGTCATGGAGTCTACCACTTGTATCATCCGTCAAGCTTCCGCCACACCAATAAAACAGTCAAGCCTCACACTGACGCTTGACTCTATGCTATTGTACCAGTGTTGAGTTCCACCACCCACTGTCATATTCCGCCACCATAGTGCGTTGAGTTGTTGTAATAAATTGTTGAGTCACCCTGACTCAACCCTGTGTAATGCTATATTGTACTGGTTATCTATATCAGGGTTGTCCACTGGTTGTTCTTGGGAGCCAGTGTGACTTCAGGCTATTCTGTGATTTATTTCCCAGAAATGGGCCTGACACATACCTTGCAAGATATTGAAGAAGTTCAATATGGATTAGTCCAAGAAGGGGTTCTTGCCTGTTTTGCAAGGTATGAGATTGAGCACGGCTCAATCCCCGACCACGGCAGAAGATAGAGAAAAGATGAGTGTCATTCCCTATGCCTCAGCCATAGGTTCTATCATGTATGCCATGCTGTGTACCAAACCTGATGTGAACTTTGCCATAAGTTTGGTACGGAGGTACCAAAGTGATCCCGGTATGGAACACTGGACAGCGGTCAAGAACATCCTAAAGTACCTAAAGAGGACTAAGGATATGTTTCTCGTTTATGGAGGTGTCGAAGAGCTCGTCATAAAGGGTTACGTCGATGCTAGCTTCGACACAGATCTGGATGACTCCAAGTCACAAACCGGATACGTGTATATTTTGAATGGTGGAGCAGTCAGCTGGTGCAGTTGCAAGCAGAGCGTCGTGGCGCATTCTACATGTGAAGCAGAGTACATAGCTGCTTGTGAAGCAGCGCAAGAAGGTGTCTGGATGAAGGAGTTCATCACCGACCTAGGAGTCATTCCAAGCGCGTCAAGCTCGATGACTATCTTCTGTGACAACACTGGAGCTATTTCCATTGCCAAGGAGCCCAGGTTTCACAACAAGACCAAGAACATCAAGCGCCGTTTCAACTCCATCCGGAATTATGTTCAAGATGGAGACATAGACATTTGTAAAGTGCATACGGATCTGAATGTCGCAGACCCGTTGACTAAACCTCTTCCACGAGCAAAACATGATCAACACCAGAACTCTATGGGTGTTTGATTCATCACAATGTAACTAGATTATTGACTCTAGTGCAAGTGGGAGACTGTTGGAAATATGCCCTAGAGGCAATAATAAAAGGATTATTATTATATTTCCATGTTCATGATAATTGTTTGTTATTCATGCTTGAATTGTATTGCACGGAAACAACGATACATGTGTGAATACATAGACCACAACGTGTCCCTGGTAAGCCTCTAGTTACTAGCTCGTTGATCAATAGATGGTCACGGTTTCCTGACCATGGACATTGGATGTCATTGATAACGGGATCACATCATTAGGAGAATGATGTGATGGACAAGACCCAGTCCTAAGCCTAGCACGAGATCGTATAATTCGTAATGCTTAAGCTTTTCAAGTGTCAAGTATCTGTTCCTTAGACCATGAGGTTATGCAACTCCCGGATACCGTAGGAATACTTTGGGTGTACCAAATATCACAACGTAACTGGGTGGCTATAAAGGTACGCAACGGGTATCTCCAAAAAGTGTCTGTTGAGTTGGTACGAACCGAGCCTGGGATATTGTCACTCCGTATGACGGAGAGGTATCTCTGGGCCCACTCGATAAGACATCATCATAATGAGCTCAAAGTGACTAAGGAGTTAGTCACAGGATGATGGATTATGGAACGAGTAAAGAGACTTGCCATGACGAGATTGAACAAGGTATCGGGCATACCGACGATCGAATCTCGGACAAGTACCATACCGATAGACAAAGGGAATAACATACGGGATTAAGTGAATCCTTGACATCGTGGTTCATCTGATGAGATCATCGAGGAACACATGGGAACCAACATGGGTATCCAGATCCCGCTGTTGGTTATTGACCGGAGAGTCGTCTCGGTCCTGTCTGCGTGTCTCCCGAACCCGTAGGGTCTACACACTTAAGGTTCGGTGACCCTAGGGTTGTAGAGATATATGCACACGGAAACCCGAATGTTGTTCGGAGTCCCGGATGAGATCCCGGACGTCACGAGGAGTTCTGGAATGGTACGGAGGTGAAGAATGATATATAGGAAGTCCAGTTTCGGCCATCGGGAGAGTTCCGGGGGTCACCGGGAGTGTCCCGGGACCACCGGAAGGGTCCCGGGGGTCCACCGAGTGGGGCCACCCATCCCGGAAAGCCCCGTGGGCCGTAAGGGGAGGGGGGCCAGCCCCTAGTGGGCTGGTGCACCCCACATGGGCCACCCCCCATGCGCCTAGGGTTGAAACCCTAGGGGTGGGGGCGCCTCCCTTTGCCTTGGGGGGCAAGATACCCCCCTGGCCGCCGCCCCCCTAGGATATTGGATCTCCTAGGGCCGGTGCCCCCCATGGCCCCCTATATATAGTGGGGGGAGAGAGGGCAGCCGCACCCCAAGTCCCTGGCGCCTCCCCCCCGTCACACCTCCAACTCCTCCCGCGGGGTCTCGGCGAAGCCCTGCAGCTTTTCCCGTTGCATCCACCACCACGCCGTCGTGCTGCTGGATCTCCGTCAACCTCTCCTCCCCTCTTGCTGGATCAAGAAGGAGGAGACGTCGCTGTACTGTACATGTGTTGAAAGCGGAGGTGCCGTCCGTTCGGCGCTGGGATCATCGGTGACGAGGATCACGACGAGTACGACTCCATCATCCACGTTCCTTCGAACGCTTCCGCACGCGATCTACAAAGGGTATGTAGATGCACTCCTTTATGCTCGTTGCTAGATGACTCCTTAGATTGATCTTGGTGAAGCGTAGGAAATTTTTTGAATTCTGCTACATAACCCAACACAATGCCCCCATTGGTCCCGGTTCTGGATTGAACCAGGACTAATGCGCTGGACCATTGCCCCGTTTTCTACTAGTGCTAGTTTTGAAAAAAAAGTAAAAAAAATTGTTAGTAGTGGCGCACAGAGTGTGTGGTAATGGCGCACTATGCCCTGGTGCGCCATTAGTAGTTTTGGAAAAATAAAAATAATAAAATTAGTTAGTAATGGCGCACCGTGTGTTTGATCCGCCATTAGTAATGAGGACACTAATGGCGAACCTGTATCTGGTGCGCCACTGCTATATAGCAATGGCGCACCACATACATGGTGCGCCATTAATGTCCATATTAGCTATAGCCTTTTTCCTAGTAGTGATTAGTTAACTGCTTGATCCAATTCTGCAATGCAATGTCTAATTGTTGTGGGTAGAATTTTGTATTGTTGTGCATGTGAGGAATAATCTAATTGGCTGCACTTAATACATGGGAAACATATACAATTGCTATATTTCCTAGTTCTTAATCATGTTGGGTCTGGATAAATGGTGTTTCCATGTGGCTTGAAGTAATCCGATGAATCTACAATGTGCTTAGTTTTCATCAAATATTTTACTAATAGCATGCAAACCCTCACTTAACCTTATCACTAACTACCTTATATGTGTTGCAAGGAAACAATGGGAATCACTGAGGTTTACAATCAAGGTTTGCACATGCACGGTCCTTTGTCTAATAGCACATTATTGTGTAATTGCAGGAACCATTCTAATACTTAGGTTTTAAATTTTTTGGTCTTGCACATGTAGGTCCTGTTGGCAGAGGTTTTGACCCCCTTTTCGATGATGACCCACAAGTGTAGGTGATCTATCATAGTCCTTTCGATAGGTAAGAGTGTCAAACCCAACGAGGAGCAGAAGGAAATGACAAGCGGTTTTCAGCAAGGGATTCTCTGCAAGCACTGAAATTATCAGAAACAGATAGTTGTATGATAAGATAATTCGTAACGGGTAACAAGTAACAAGTGTAAACAAGGTACAACAAGGTGGGCCAATCCTTTTTGCAGCAAAGGACAAGCCTGGACGTACTCGTATATAAAGCAAAATGCTACCGAGGACACATAGGAATTACTGTCAAGTTAGTTTTCATCATGCTCATATGGTTCGCGTTCGGTACTTTAATAATTTGATAGGTGGGTGGACCGGTGCTTGGGCGCTGACCTTCCTTGGTAAAGCTTCCCACTTATGATTAACCCCTCTCACAAGAATCCACAACTATGAAAGAAGAATTAGGATAAATCTAACCATAGCATGAAACATATGGATCCAAAACAGCCCCTTACGAAGCAACACATAAACTAGGGTTTAAGCTTCCGTCACTCTAGCAACCCATCATCAACTTATTACTTCCCAATGCCTTCCGCTAGGCCCAAATAATGGTGAATTTTCATGTAGTCGACGTTCACATAACACCACTAGAGGAAAGACAACATACATCTCATCAAAATATCGAACGAATACCAAATTCATATGATTACATATAACAAGACTTCTCCCATCTCCTCAGGAACAAACATAATTAGTCACAAAGCATATTCATGTTCATAATCAGAGGGCTATTGAATAGGATTAAGGATCTGAACATATGATCTTCCACCAAATAAACCAACTAGCATCAACTATAAGGAGTAATCAACACTACTAGCAACCCATAAGTACCATTCTGAGGCTTTGAGGCAAAGATCGAATACAAGAGATGAACTAGGGTTTGAGAGGAGATGGTGCTGGTGAAGATGTTTATTAAAATTGACCCCCTCTCGATGAGAGGATCATTGCTGATGCCAATGGCTTCGATTTCCCCCTCCCGGAGGGAAGTAGCGCCGGCAGAACAACCCTACCGGAGCTCTAGATTGGTTTCGCCCAAGTTTCGCCTCGAGACGGCGGCGCTTTGTCTCAAAAACCTCCTTCATATTTTTTCTAGGTCAAAACACGTTGATATAGCAAAAGATGGACGTCGCAGGCCTGACAAGGGGCCCACAAGGTAGGGGGCGTGCCCCCACACTTGTGGCTAGGTGGTGCCCCCCCTCTGGTGCTTCTTTCGCCCAATAGTTTTTATATATTCCAATGAAGTTTTAGGACTTTTGGAGTTGTGCAGAATAGGTTTCTAATATCCTCCTTTTCCACTCCAGAATTCGAGCTACCGGCATTCTCCCTCTTCATGTAAACATTGTAAAATAAGAGAGAAAAAGGCATATGTATTGTGATATAATGTGTAGTAACAACCCATAATGCAATAAATATCAACATAAAGGCATCATGCAAAATGGACGTATTATTCGACCCTTTTTGCATATGGGGAAATGAGTTGTCCATGAATATCAATCAAGTAAAGAAACTCAGAAAGATTGTTAGGATAAAGAAATTAGCGACAAAAACAACAAGATCTTTGTCTGCACAATGAAGAAGACATCCGTTCACTACAGGATGGTAGTAACTATTATTCCTTGCCTGTTTTATTCCTTTGCCTCATTCCAATATAGAGAAGATATTTATGCACATCCTTGTTTTCAGGCCTTTCCAAAGCAGTTCACTCATGATTACCTCTCAAACCACCTGTATGGTCACGAGGCGAGGAAGATAGTCATACAACACCCACGGTTCAATATTGAAGTGTTCCTGAAGAGGACGAAGGATGGGTGGTCAATCATCCACAGGCACTGGCCTAAACTTGCAAAGACCTTCAACATTAATGAAGGCTCAATATTCGCCTTCTGCTTCAGCAGTTTTTGAGATGAGATACTTCTGTCTATGTACCATCTATGATGCTAATTTCGAAAGGTTATAGAAAAGGTGTGATGGTGATACGATACCGGGGCATCTCACCCAAGCTTGGCAGTTGCCAAGGGGAGTGCCCATACCCATGTATTTATGATTCTTTCTTCGGAGGTGGTGATGACGGGGTCTTGGTTGACTTGCTTAAGATATCATTCAGATTCTACAATTCTTGGAGTACACGTTGAAGCATAATTGCATTCTTTAGGATTTCTTCTAAAAGATGCTTATTGTCTGCCCCCACGAGCTTCTTCCTGCATCACCTTCACCTGGACGGGATATGTCCCAATTTGAGGGTATATGTGTGCGAGGTGTATTCTCCACTCCATAGTTATGAACTAGGTTATGAAAGTTATTCCGATGTAACCTGTGCAAGGGCCTCCTGGGAGGAAGACCTCCAGCTTGATGGGGGTTTGTAATAGTGGAGATGCCAGCCACATGGCCTCTCTCTAAGGTCGGAGGTTGGGTTTCGAGAGAATCCCCTTGATCTTCCTCCATAGCGTGGCTTCTTCGGTCTCCTCCCTTCTTAGTTCCATCTGCATTAACCAAGAATCGCCGCACATGTTGTTGGAGGAGCAGGGAGACATGATGCCTGACCTTGAAACCTCTGGCAGAAAATAGCTCAAAACGAAAACAGGGGATATTGTCGTGGTACGGTGGTCAAAACCTTCGGGAGATTATATAATGATTTTTTAACGACAAAAATACGTAACATGCAAGAAAACGGAGTCCGGGAGGCACACGAGGTGGCCACAATGTAGGGGGCGCCCTCCACCCTTATGGTGGCCTCGTGTCCCTTCCGGACTACTTTTAATTTCCTAATTTTGTAAATATTCCAAAACAGAGAAAAAATGATGTTTGGAGCGTCTTGGAGTCTGCTTACTTATCGTACCACATACCTATTCCTTTTTGGAGTCTGAAACATTCTGGAAATGTCCCTTATGTACTCCTCCGGTGTCAAGGTATCAACTATATTGGTCTCAACATTTATGGGAGTAACAGAGATATAGTGTTTAATTCTCTTATCGTTTACCACCTTCGGATTTGTGCCTTCGGCGTTGTTGATTTTGATGGCTCCGGAGCGATAAACCTCCTCAATAATGTAAGGACCTTCCCATTTAGAGAGCATTTTTCCTGCAAAAAATCTTAAACGAGAGTTGTATAGAAAAACATGATCACCTACGCTAAACTCAAGCTTTTGTATCTTTTTGTCATGCCATCTTTTAACTTTTTCTTTAAATAACTTGGAATTCTCACAGGCTTGTGTTCTCCATTCATCAAGTGAGCTAATGTCAAACAACCTCTTCTCACTGGCATGTTTGAAGTCGTAATTGATTTCTTTAATAGCCCAATATGCTTTATGTTCTAATTCAAGAGGTAAGTGACATGCTTTTCCATAAACCATTTTAAACGGAGACATACCCATGGGATTTTTATAAGCAGTTCTATAAGCCCGTAATGCATCATCAAGTTTCTTAGACCAATTTTTCCTGGATCTATTAACAGTCTTTTGCAAAATCAATTTAATCTCTCTATTGCTTAATTCTACTTGACCACTAGACTGAGAATGATTTGCGTCGGTGTCAAAACCGGCGGATCTCGGGTAGGGGGTCCCGAACTATGCATCTGAGGATCGATGGTAACAGGAAACTGGGTACACGATGTTTATCCAGGTTCAGGCCTTCTCGATCGAGGTAATACCCTACTTCCTGTTGTATTAATATGGATGAATAAGATTACAAGAGTTGATCTACCTCAAGATCATAATGGCTAAACCCTAAAGTCTACGCTATGAGGATACTGTGATTCTCTATTAGCCTCTACGGACTAAACCCTCCAGTTTATATATGCACTGGAGGGGCCAAGGGTTTGTACATAACCGTCTTGCAGAGGAAGGAAATATTACACACGAACCTAAAAACTACCATTATACGAATACAGGAGTCCTATCCGGATACGAGAGACGATCTTCGACAATGATCTTCACGACCCACCGGTCCGGCCCACCAAGAGTTATCCGGCCACCCGAGGACCACTCAATCCAGGACTCCCTCAGGAGCCGCTGAACCTGTCTTCGATGACGATGAGTTTGGCTTCCGTATTGTCTTCGGCATTGCAAGGCGGGCTCCTTCTTCCGAATATATCTTCTACAAAAAGTGTACTATGTTTGGCTCTGCATGGTTAGTAAAACCCTTAGCCTTGAAGTCAAGGTATTGAAAGAAAACGAATATTGTGTCTATACTGACAACTTTTTGGTGAAGCATCTCGTCCATCCCATTAACATACCGGACCGTTTTACTTGGACCTATTTTCGTGTTTTGATGTACAACCCCATTGACACGTCTTATCAGAATAGAGATCGATCGTGCCCACTTATTGTGGGATCCCTATTAATATGACGTGAGCATCAAAACCACACATTACGCATGACCATCTTGGGAACCGGCGAGGTTTATGGCTAAAGTGGGGGGACGTTCTGTATTCACAGCGTTATAAAAGGATACCAATCCCTTTCATCAGCCCCACGCTTTCCTAAAGCTCGAGTTCTCCAATCTTCCTAGCCCCAACACCCTCATCTCCTGCGCCTGCCGTTCTTCATTCCTCGACCACTACTTCCTTTCCCATCAATGGCTAGATCCAGTGCCTGGGGCAAGTGGGAGGCCTCCACGGCTACTGAGAAAACCATGGGGGATCTTTGGGGCGCTGGCTACCTCGCTGTCGATGTTGCACACCGAGTTCTTGCCAAGGGCCAGGTGATTCTCGACCCAGAGGCGGGTGAGAGAGTCGTGTTTCTCTCGCAGTTTGTTAGGGGACTAGGATTCCCGCTCCACCCCTTTGTTCGGGGTTTGCTGTTTTTCTACGAGCTAGATTTCCATGATCTAGCCCCAAAGTCAATCCTTCACATCTCCACTTTTATAGTGGTGTGTGAAGCTTTCCTCCGCATCCCTCCACACTTCGGCCTATGTCTTAAAACCTTCAACGTGAAGCCGAAGGTGGTGGACGGGCAGCACGCGGAGTGCGGGGGCGCTATGATAAGCAAGCTCCCGAATGCGACTTGGCCAAAAGGGTCGTTCGTGGAGACGAACAAGGTTTGGCAGCAGGAGTGGTTTTATATCACTGAACCCAGCGGCGCTAAATGGGCGGCAGAACCTACCTTCACATCTGGACCCCCGGAGAGGTTGACTACTGGACTGATAAGAGTCCAAACTGGGGCTCTCAAGTTGAGGTGACGACACTCTAGAGCCGTGAGTCCGTCGTGATTTCCAAGGACTATCAGCTTTCGACCGTGGTCCAGGTATTGCTGGCCCGGCTTGTCCTTCCTTGCCAAAGCCGGGACTCTGCCCTATGGGAGTTTGATCCGGCAAGAGATCGGCCTCTGAAGCATCTCTTTAGCTTTATGCAAAAAGAGATCTGGAAGCATGTCTTCAAGAGCCAGAAGGAGTGGCCGAAGGAAACCGAGGACGCGGGCTATAGTACCGCGTTGTCCGCCCTAGAGGTAATAGAAAATTCCACCAAACATATATTCCCTTTCTTATTTAATAATAATAGGAATTGGAGTTTTTGCGTGATATACAGGGCTGGACGAAGAAGGCAATCCGGATGAAGTGTCCGGCGCCTTTGCCTGAAGACCCAGAATCGCCTCGACTGTCGGCGATGCTGGTCCCGGCGCCGTACAAGGCGCCGGTCAAGAAGCCCAAAAAGTAGAGCAAGGAGGCCAAAGACGCAGCCCGCCCCGCGGACGAGAAGTCCGAGAAGATCAACATCCTCTCTTCCGAAGAGGAGGAGGATGACGAAGAAGAAGAAAAAGAAGAAGAAGAAGAAGAAGAAGAAGAAGAAGAAGAAGAAGAAGAAGAAGAAGAAGAAGAAGAAGAAGAAGAAGAAGAAGAAGAAGAAGAAGAGGAACCCCCCGCGCAAGGTAGGGGGACGAATAGGGGGGGGGG
>LR738710.1:890397652-890468128 GCA_902687465.1 Secale cereale
TGGAGGAGGCGGAACCTCTCTACTCATTCGGACTCGTCATTCGAACAGAGCTTTGTGGTGAAACCCAGGGAGAAGCCCCCGACCGAAAATTAAGTTTGTCTGGATATATTAATTGTTGCACCTTGTTTTTTTAGCATTTCGATATTTATTTAGCATTATTCACCTGCTGACCTACAGTCCTCCCCGAGGACACCCCAATGCCTCCTTATAGAGGGGAATTCTCTAGAGCCTGGAGAGACGGAGAGTGACCCGCTGGTCGGAGCTCCATCGCCCGTGATCGGCGCGGACACCGAAGTGCCCTCCCAACGGGTGTCTTTTGCTCAAGGAGATGGGGGCGGGGCAAGTGACATGGCCACCAAGGGTAACACCTCGACTACCGCTGACCATGGGGTAATAATCCCTATGGAGACCAAAGACGGGGGCCCCAAACAATCGGGGGCCCCGCAGAATACTAACCCGGAGCCTAGCGCGGCTTCGGGGTCTGAAGACCAGACCCCCAAGGCGCGGGAGGATATGACGGCGCCCAGGGTCGATCTGGAGGCGCCGGACCCTCGGGAGGGAGCACTTTAGAGTGCTTCCGTGGTGGAGGAGTGATAACCCATAAGTGTAGGGGATCATTTGTAGCCTCTTTCGATAAGTAAGAGTGTCGAACCGAACGAGGAGCTAAAGGCAGAACAAATATTCCATCAAGTTCTATCGACCACTGATACAACTCTACGCACGCTTGACGTTTACATTACCTAGAACAAGTATGAAACTAGAAGCACTTTGTAGTTTTTGTGGAATAGGTTTGCAACAATATAAAGAGCATGTAAATATAAACTAGGGGCTGTTAAGATAAATAAGCAAAAAAGTTAATATAGCGAGTGTGGAAAAGTGGTGGTAGGAGTTGTGAAATTGCGCCTAAGCAATTGACTACGTTAGTAGAACGATAGCAAGTTTTATGTCGGAGAGGCCACTGCTAGCATGTCATCCCTGAATTGGAATTCTATGCACTTATGATTGGAACTATTAGCAAGAATCCGCCACTACTAACGTTCATTAAGGTAAAACCAAACCATAGCATTAAGATATATTGGTCCCCCTTCAATCCCGTATGCATCAATTTCTATGCTAGGTTGAAGCTTTTGTCACTCTTGCCCTCCAATACGTAGTCCTATCAAGATCTATACCTATACTAATTAGAGACTCCCAAGAAATTACCACGTTAATTAGATTTTATGGGCCGTTGATCTGGTGGGACTGAATTATTATGGTGTAGATCAAATCATAGAAGAAAGAAAAAAAACGAACTCACGTATCTCAATCGTGTATCCCAGAACCCAACTCTTTTAATCTTTCATGTCTATCTGAATGAAACAACGACTCCACAACAACCATGGGATGAGATGAGATTCAATCTAGCTTAAAATCTGTGCACGCATGTTCAAAATAAAAAAATTTATGTACTTTATAAAAAAAAGGAGTCAGCTATGGAAAAAAAAAGCTCCTTGCATCATCACCGCCACCTCTCGCCTCTTCTCTCTTGCTCTTCCTCCACCGGCGCCTCGCCTCTCCCTCCCTCCCTCTCTCTCTCTTTCTCTCTCTCTCTCTCTCTCTCTCTCTCTCTCTCTCTCTCTAAATCCCCTTGCTTGCTCAGAAGGTTCCCAAAATCCCTTCCTCACAACGTTCTTTACATTGGTAGCATGGATTTTAGGTTTGGCCATCTTACCCTAGGGCCTTGCTGTTGGATAATTAAGCATCTTTTCCATGATTAATTCCAGCATATTAAACATGACGACAGCAGCTACTAATCAACATGCAGAATAGCAGCAAGAGATCGCTAAACACGTACACACTAAACATGTTTAGACAACGAACAAAGACACTACGCACGTACCGAGCGTTTGCAGATGAAGCAGCGATGCCCGTTGTGGCGATGTTGTTGATGATCGGTCGAAGACGGCGTTGGTGGCGAACCGCCGCAGCAGCATGTAGACGAGCCGTGGTGGAAGCAGCGAGCAGTCGCGTGAGGCGCTTCCCAAAAACCTAATTCGCCCTCTCCCGTACAGGATCACAAGAGCGAGTGGTTCCGGAGACCTGCTCTCCCGTTCACCGGTGCACGCCGGCGCTCGGGATGGAGTAGATTACGGTGGCGGCGCAAGGAACGAGGTGGCAAAACCCTAGATTGGTTTCGGTGGTTTGCGTCGCAGGCAGTGCACAACTTATATAGTGCGGCTCAGGAAAACCCTAACGGAGGCGAACGTGGGCCGAGTCCATGTCGCGCACGTTCGGGTCGGTTACAGTAGCCCACGATCCGGGAGCGACCCGAATTGGCTAACTGTTGACACGTCTGTCGCGTTTTTCCTGCACAGCAAAAATAAGCTCGGCTCGGCGAGATTCCCGCAACCCGCGGCGCGTCATGACGGGACGGGCGGGCGGTGCGTGCGTGCGAGCGGCGGCGGCGTCGTCGTCGGAGGAGTGCGCGAGAGGCTCTCCTGTTCTCACTCACTTACAAGTGGTAGAACACTCCACCTTATAAGGTGGTGTACATCTCCTCCAACTTCCATGGTGGGACTAAACTTTAGCTCCCACTCCCCACTCCACTAGCAAGTGAGCTGCCACAAACATGGGCCCATTTGAGATTTCAGAATTTTCTTATTGGGCTGCCCAAATAATGGGCCCAATTCTAACAATCCCCCACCAGATCTCAAATGCCCATTTAGAGTTTTGCCAATCCTCGCTACTTGTTTATATACCAGTGTTTCAGCAGAGACTGTTAAGTTGAACTTCCGCCTAGAGCTTTAAGCTACATTTGCCAGCAACTTGAACAATGGACTACGCCTTGAATTGCAAGCTTGTGCCAACAGACTTCACTCAAAGTCATAACCAGTACCTGGCTGCCAGTAGCCTACCCCGCGGGTGGAGCATATGGGTCGTACTCCCTGGTCTCTTCATGAGTTTACTAGAGATCACCCAAATCTCATAGACTGCGACGTTTGACAGTCGGACTCATATAGGTGTGTTCTTTCAAGAATGCTCTGTAGGACAACATCTTTGCTATGAATAGCCAACATGAACACATTAAGGCAATATTGCCAACCTGCCTTACAGCAGTTGAGAGTTCTGCATCTTCACTAGAAAGGGTCTCACATAGAACTCTCCTCAGTTAAACCAATAGCTTGTTCTTCCCAGGTCCTAATTCACGGGATCTCCGATCACATAGGTTGGGTTACCACTATGGTGTAACATCCACGGGTCTCATACCCATCTCTCTCGATGCACCTTCTATCACATTACGCGATAGTCCCTTCGTAAAGGGGTCTGCCAGGTTTCTGTCTGTCTGAATATATGTGACAGTTATCACTCCGGAGTTTCTCATTTTCCTGACAGACTTGAGACGTCTCTTAATGTGTTTTGACGACTTCACATTATCCTTAGTACTGTTCACTTTGGCAATTACCGTTTGGTTGTCACAGTTCATAAGGATCGCCGGTAATGGTTTTTCAACCACCGGCAAGTCCATCAAAAGCTCACGCAGCCATTCCGCCTCAAAAGTGGCTGTATCTAAAGCAGTAAGTTCTGCTTCCATGGTTGACCTCGTCAATATGGTTTGTTTACAAGACCTCCATGACACTATGCCACCTCCAAGAAGAAATGCATATCCACTTGTGGCATAGAGCTCATCAACATCTGAGATCCAGTTGGCATCACAGTATCCCTTGAGCACAGCAGGGTGTCCTGAATAGTGTATCCCATAGCTCATTGTACCATTGAGATAACGCATGACTCTTTCAAGTGCATGCCAATGATCAGTACCCGGGTTAGACATGAACCTACTCAACTTGCTCACAGCAAAAGAGATATCAGGTCGTGTCGCGCTCGCAAGGTACATGAGCGAACCGATCACTTGAGAGTATCTCAGTTGATCTCTCGGTCCTTTCTTATTCTTTTGCAGTGTCACGCTGGGATCGTAAGGCGTTGGAGAGGGCTTGCTGTCTATAAAGCCAAACCGGCTCAAGACCTTCTCAACATAGTGTGATTGTGTTAACGTAATCCCACTCTCATCCTTAATCAGCTTAATGTTCAGAATCACATCAGCTTCTCCCAGATCTTTCATATCAAAGCAACTTGATAGAAAAGACTTGACTTCAGTTATCACACTCATACTTGTACCAAAGATCAGTATGTCGTCAACATACAAGCACAGTATAACCGTATCGCCCCCACCATGGCGATAATAAACGCACCTATCAGCCTCATTAATGACAAAGCCCGCGGAAGTTAGAGTTCTGTCAAACTTCTCATGCCATTGCTTAGGTGCTTGCTTCAGCCCATACAAAGATTTTAACAATTTGCACACCTTTCTCTCTTCACCCTTTACCACAAACCCATCAGGCTGATCCATATAGATTTCCTCTTCCAACTCTCCGTTAAGGAAAGCTGTCTTTACGTCCATTTGATGAACGATAAGACCATAAGAGGCAGCCAGGGAAAGTAGTACACGAATGGTGGTCAGTCTAGCAACAGGTGAATAGGTGTCAAAATAATCTTCGCCTTCTCGCTGAGTGTAGCCTTTGGCTACAAGCCGTGCCTTGTACTTTTCAATAGTACCATCAGGCCTTAGCTTCTTCTTAAACACTCACTTACAACCCACTGGTTTGCAACCATAGGGTCGTTCAGATAACTCCCAAGTTCCATTGGAAAGAATCGAGTCCATCTCACTATTGACACCTTCTTTCCTGTCATCTGCATCAGGAGATGCAAATGCCTCTGCAATGGACGTGGGAATATTGTCCACAAGGTACACAATGTGTAATGCCCCGGATGTAATACTTTCCCTTTTGGGTATATAATAAATCTCCGGCTTCATCTATTTCCATTCCGGGTTCTTTGTCTTTCGGGCTTTCGTCGTTTTGTTGTGTGAGTGTGTGGCTTTCATTCATATCATGTAGACATGTGCATTGCATTGCATTTGTGTTGTGGGTTGTTTCCGGTTCGTCGTGTTTCTTTCCGTTGTCCGTTTCGCGTTCCGGTGCTCCCTCACGTGTCCGTGACGTCCCGTAGGCTTACTTTGTTGTTCGGGCGTTTTACGTTACCGGTGCGCCGCGAGGTTGTGTTGTGTGTTGTTGTTTTGTTGTGTGCAACCCGCCTCTCAAATCTCGTCTCGTTTGGACTCCGTTGATTTTTCCATCCGTTGTTCGTGTGGGCCTGAAGTGCCTTCGCTTCGTGTCCCGAAAACACCCCTGCTGCATTCTTTTATCTCCGTCTAGGCCCTTTTAATCTATCCCCGCGATCGGATCCGTCGGATCGCGATCGGAGGGCTCCTAGCGCCCCTAAATCCCCTCCTAACCCTAAAAACTGCTACATATAGACCCCCCTAGTCTATTTGGGCATCCCCTTCTTCTTCCCCTTCTCCACTTTCTTTTTTTTCCTTTTTCTCAGATCCAATCCCTAATTTTCTTCCCGGATCCCGAGAGGATCCCTGGGATCAAAGCCAGCCGCCGCCGCAAAAACTGCTGGCTCGAAGCCCCCTCGCGATCGAACCGCCAGGTCAACGGCGCGGCGACCTCCCTCCGCTTCGATCGACCGCCGCGCCAGTTTTTTCCTTCGCTAAGGCCCGGGGGACCGCTTCGCCTGGATCCCGGCCCGTACGTCGCTCCGCTCGCCAGGGCCCGGGAGGGGACCAGTTCCCCCTCGCCTGGAGGCCTCTCCGTGCCGGTGGGACTCGCTCCAGCGGGCCGGCCCACGACGCCGTTCGCCGCGCCCCCTTCGCACCGCAGCAACCGCGGTCCAGCCGCGGGCCTTCGCCGTGCGCCGCGGGCCTCCCGCACTACTCCTCGCCGCCTCACCGGGCCGCGTCAGCCAGGCGCCAGCCGCGCCGCCCCGGCTGGGCCTCGCCTCGGTGGGCCGGGCGCCGCTCCTCCGCCGCCTCCTCGCCAGTGGGCCGCCGCCCCGCTTCGCCCGCGGGCCCAATCGCCTCTGCCTCCGCACAGTTCCGGGCCAGATCCAGCCGCCGGCCCGCTCCGTTTTTTTTTCCCTGTTCCAGATCTGATCTAGAGGTTGAACCCTAATCCTTCTAAGTCTCTGTTCTGTAATCTGTCTGATGCTATGTTTGACCTGCCCTAACTTTGTGCCTGTTGCTCCGTTTTGCGCGTGTGATATGTCCAGACGTTCGTGGAGATGTGCTCTACGTTTTCTCTGTTGTAGTCATGCATGTTAGAGATCATCTAGCCACTTGTTTTGCTGTTGCAAGAGTGCATCATGATATAAACTGCTGTTATGTGTTATTTTTGTGCCACCTTTGACATGTGATATCTTTTAGCTCGTTTGTCCAAACGATGCAAATGACATGTCCACGTGTTCGTCTTGCCACGAACTACGTGTTGCTTGTGATAGGTTGCATGGTAGATTTATTATTGCCTTGTTATCATCGTTGCAAAGTGCCATGTTCATATGATGTGTTTCACTTGTTATGAAATGCCATCTTGTTGAGCTCGTTGCTATCGTTGTGTTCACCTCTTTGATGCATGCTTGTGTGTTTCGGGATCACCGTCATGTGTACTTTGATGAGGTGCTTACCCTTTGCCATGTTTAGTTCCGAGGTGACTTAAACATGCTCTTTTAGTTGCTATGATGATATTGCTGTTTTAGGACTTGGTGAAATTTCACAAAGTCTGAAATCTGTAACGTTCCGATGCCATGTTCGTGTGATGTTCTAGGACAAATCATGTTAGTTTTGGAGTGGATTTTGATTGTTCCTTGTAGTATATATTGTTGTCTTTCCATTCATGTCCTCATATGTCCATTGGAGTGGCTGTAGCATGTTTATCTTTTGCTCTAAAGTTTCAATAAAATTCTGCTGCCAGAATTTTATTGTAAAGTTCAATATGTCCAAGATCATTGCTATTGATCCGTGACTCCGTTGGGGGTGCACTTTGGACTTAGTTGCTGTACTATATGTCTAGTTTGTGTTCTAGTCCTTTGTCATGCTATTTGGGTGCTGTAGCTTAATTATTTTGAGCTCCGAAGATGCTATGTTGCTGTAATTTTCAGCTTTCGCTCAAATCTTGTTTCGGGCATAACTTTTAGCCCGTAACTCCGATTTCAGCGAAACTTATATCAAACTTGGTTGTTTTTCTGTGTAGATTATTAATATCAGATTGTTATCATGTTTTGAGGTGTTTTGCTTGAGTGATGTTTTACGTGCTCCGTGTGCATCCTTAGTGCATCCATCATGCATTCATGTTTTTCGAGTGCGCATTGCATCTTGTTGATTGTTGCTTGGTGTGATTGTCTTGTTTAGAGCCGGAAGCTGAGAACGAGTACGAGGTTGAGCACGAGGTTTCCAACGAGGTTGAGCACGAGGACCCTTCTTACGATCCGAACGACTTCTCTTCAGGCAAGATGACCGAACCCCGATAACATTACTATCTTTGCCTATTGCTAGTAGTCTCGATCTATAGTTTTGCCTCGATGCCCATGTTCTTCTTGCCAGCCTCCTATTTGTAACCAATTGCCATGTTTAACCAACCTACCTATGCAAACCGTTGCTTGGCTAAGTACGCTTCGCTCAGCCCTTCTTATAGCGTTGCTAGTTGCAGGTGAAGTGAAGATGCTTGCTCCATGTTGAAGTTTGGTTGGGTTATATCACACTATATAAATGCTTAAATTGAAATCATCTATATATTGGCAAGGGTGGAAGGCTAAGCCTTTTGCTTGGTGTTTTGTTCCACTCATGCCGTTAGGATCCGTATAAGCCGGTATTATGTTCCTTGATTATGCGTTCCTAACACGGTTGGGGTGTATGGGACCCCCTCGATAAACCGCTAAGTGCTAAGTCTTTTCCAGCAAATCCCAACATTGGTACTATTTGCCTAATAAGAAACTAAACATGCATAGGGAGTAATTAACCCTCTTTCTTAATCAACAACCCCGGGCCAGTGCTCCACATGAGTGTTGGTCCGAAACGGGGGTCCTGCAGGGCCACCTCGAGGAAACTCAAGGTCTGGTAAAAACCTGTAGCATCGCCCATCCGGTCGTGGCCTGAGACTAGATACGCGCGGCTACTATCAGGGTGTCGGCACGCCGGGAGGATTTGCTGGATTAGCCTTACCTTAGTTCGGTATATCTTGAGCACGGGATTCCGAGGATACTCGGGTCTTCCCACTTTGGAGTTGCGACTCCGCGGATCGTGGGCTTGTAATGGGTCAAGTTGGAACACCCCTGCAGGGTTTGAACTTTCGAAAGCCGTGCCCGCGGTTATGTGGCAGATGGGAGCTTGTTAATTCCGGTTGTAGATAACTTGACACAATGTTACTAATACACTACCAGCGTGTGTTCCGTGACTGTCAATTTCCGAATAGGGATTCGGGAGTTGAACACGGAGGGGTTATGATTGTGGAGCTTGTAGCTAGGATCACTTCGTGATCACTTCTCGCCGAGGCCTTCTCTTCTCGCTCTCACTTACGTAAGCTAGATGCTAGTTGCTGCTGCAGACTTGTTCTTTCTTCAGCCTTTTCCTCACCCAAAGGATTAAATAGTTTTGTTACCCGGGAACGGGATTGCTGAGTCCTCTGTGGCTCACAGTTACTTCACACACCAGATGCAGGTCCAGCTGTGAGCTATCCAGGTGATGGCACCGAGCTGGATTGGGAGTACGACGAGGAGCGTAGTCGGTACTATGTGCGCTACCCGGACGATCAGTAGTGGAGTCTCTTACTAGGATTCGATCCGCCTGTGGTTTATTTATCTGAGTTTGGTACTTTGACATTTGGCTTTTGCCCTTAGAGGGTTGTAGTGTTCTTAATGTATGATGTTTGAGACTTGTACTGTATTTCTGTGACGTGGCGAGTGTAAGCCAACTACTTTCAGTTTACTATCCCCTCTTTTACATGAGTTGTGCAAAGATTACCAAACTTGAGATCATTCTAGGATGGAATTATGCCTTTAAGTCGTGCCTCGACACGTAGGGGGTATAACTCCATCCTGGGCATTACAAGTTGGTATTCAGAGCCTTCTCCGACCTAGGAGCCCCCACTGTTTGATCGAACCGTTGACGGTTGAGTCTAGGCACACACTGAAAACTTTTTGAGTCCTATATTATATCGGAGAGTAGGATTTCTTTGCTTCTCATCCCCTTTCTCTCTGGTGAGGACTCCTGACGTCTACTCTTGTCTCTCCTTTCTTCAAAATTTGCACAATTTTTTTTTTAGGAATCCCGCGAGTATTCTGGGATTGTTTCGATGTTCTTGTGACAAGGAGATTGTTCCCGATGCCTCCTGTTACCGAGGAGTTGAGCTTCGGGGTATCATTGACACAAGCATATCGCGGCAGTACTAAATACTTAAGACGGCCGACATCGATAATCTCCCCTATACGGCCAGTGGCAAGATAACCCCGACATCACCCAGTACTGGGGAGGTAGTTCGGGAGTATTGCCATAGCTTGTTATAGTGGATGCTTTTCGAAGGTCCGAGGTACACAGTTTCCGAGAAAGACTGGTTATGTGTTGAAGGATGGATACACCTGGATCTAGGTTAGAGTTGATTGCGCGGTGCTTCCCGTGTATCCCCAACACCTGATTGCATAACTGGAATCTTTCGGAAATCTATAGGTGGGTTTTATCCAGTAGATCGTAGGCATTCTTCCAACGAATGCAGGTTAGTGAGTTCGGGGTTCGACATTGAGTGAAGGGGTTATATGACCGATGTTACTATCAGGAGTTGCATCTTAAAGGGTCCTTGGCTATGCTGATCCGGGGATTACAAAACCTTTTTAGTAACGCGTTCATATGCTTTCAGCACAAAGATGTTAGAACGAAACTCCTCTCTTGTGTTTGTTTCTTTCCGTACCTTGTTGTTTTCTTATTTTATCCTTTTGTTCCCTATGTGGCTTCTCGTGAAGACTGATGTTATCAATTAACTAAGAAATTCATTCGTTCCTCTTGTTCGGATGATTTCATTCGTTCTTATTGTTCGAATGATTATTGTGAAGACTTGTTGCAATTCATTCCATTGATTCAGCTTATTCCTTTTGTCAATCAATTGCTGATTCGTGGTCATCTCTTACAGGATGGCTCCGAAAAGGGTTCCGAACGCTAACCCAGAGGGTGAAGAGGTTCCAGAATGTCCTCCTTCCCCTCCTCCTCCGCCTGAGGCTTGGAGAGCAATTATGCAGACTACAGCTCAAAACACTCAGTTGATGATGCAGATGATGCAGCTGATGCAAGCTAATCAAGCTAATCAAGCTAATCAAGCTAATCAGGGTGTTCCAGGGAATCAAGGCAACTTCTTCCAGCAGCACCATGCTACTCTCAACCAGTTCCTGGCTAACAATCCTAAAGCTTTCAGTTACTGTGTCGACCCTCTTGATGCTGAGGATTGGTTGACCGACATAAAGAAGCATTTTGAGTGCAGTAACGTGAAGGAAGATGACTATGTGAAGTTTGCAGCCTTCCAACTGAAAGATCAAGCAGCTGACTGGTGGCAGCAGTACAAAGACTCAAGGCCGGGTCAAGTGATCTCTTGGGAGAATTTCTGCAAGGATTTCCGCTCGCATCACATTCCTACAAGTGTCATCGAGGGTATGCGTGAGCAATTCCGCAACCTCAAGCAGGGCTCCATGACAGTCTATCAGTATAATGTCAAGTTCCAAAACCTCGCTCGCTATGCAAAGCAAGACATTCCTGATGCCAAGAGTAAAATCTATCAGTTCCGTGGAGGTCTCAAAGATGAACTTCAGCTTGCTCTCACTTTGTTCGAGCCAGATGAATTCGACAAGTTCTATAACATGGCTTTGAAACAAGAAGCAGCTCAGCTTAAGATGTAGGCTTCTAAGAAGAGAATTCGAGAAGCTGTTCACTCTTCCTCATCGTCTCAGTTGGCTGCGAAACAACAGAAATTCTGGCTTCCTCCTCCTCCAGTGATTCGAGCTCCATACAACAACTCCAACAACTTCAACAACTCCAACAACAAGAACTCTAGTGGTCGTGGTTTCTCCCACCCACCCAACCCAAGCAACCAGTCGAAGAAGCAGTTTCAGTCTCAAGGCTCCAAGTCCAGTGGCTCTCATTTCCGTCCTCTCTCAGAAGTGACTTGCAACAAATGCACTCAGAAGGGTCACTACGCCAACAGATGTCCGAATCCGAAGCGTCTTCCTCCTCCACCACCTGTGAGTTCAGCCATTGTCAGGCATGATCCAAAGGCTGCAAGGGTCAATCTGATGAATGCAGCACAAGCGGAGGCTTCTTCTGATGTCATTTTGGGTAACCTTCCAGTGAACTCTTTTCCAGCTAAAGTGTTATTTGATTCGGGTGCTTCTTGCTCTTTCATGTCATATCCATTTGCATCCAAGCACGATTTTGTCACCAAAAATCTGCCAAGGGAGTTAACAGTTATTTCTCCGGGGAGAAGAATGCACTCCAGTGTTTATGCTCCGGATGTTTCTATTCGCATGGGTGATTATCGATTTTTGGCTTCTCCGGTGGTTCTCGGCAATTCTGACATCGACCTCATCCTTGGAATGGATTGGCTTTCTCAGCATGATGCTCACATCGATTGCGCTCAAAAGGAAGTCAAATTGACTCATTCTGATGAAGATGTGATTATCTTCGCCTCCAGGGATAATACTATTCGGCTTTTCTCTCTTAATGATAAGGGTGAAATTAATGCCATAGAGCAAATTCCGGTGGTGAATGAATATCAAGACGTCTTTCCAGAAGATCTTCCAGGCATGCCTCCACACCGTCAGGTGGAGTTTGTCATTGAACTCGAGCCAGGCACCGAACCTGCTTGCCGGCGTCCTTACAAGCTCTCTCCGGATGAATTGAAGGAATTGAAGAAGCAGCTTGATAAGCAGGAGAGTATGGGTCTCATCAGACCGAGTACATCTCCGTGGGGCTGTGGTGTCTTATTTGTCAAGAAGAAAGATGGCACGGAGCGTCTCTGTGTTGACTACCGGCCATTGAACAAGAAGACGATTAAGAACAAGTATCCGCTCCCCAACATCAACGAACTCTTTGAGCAGCTCAAAGGAGCTAAAGTGTTCTCTAAGCTTGACCTCCGAATGGGCTATCATCAAATTCGCATTCGCGAGGAAGACATTCCCAAGACGGCCTTCAGAACAAGCTACGGTTCATACGAGTATACCGTCATGTCCTTCGGTCTCGCCAATGCTCCTCCTACCTTTTCAAGGATGATGCATTACATCTTCAACCCCTATACTGGAGAGTTTGTGCTCGTGTAACTGGATGATATTCTGGTGTTTTCCAAGAATGAAGAAGATCACGAAAAGCACTTGCGTCTGGTTCTTGATCGACTCCGAGAGCATAAATTCTATGCCAAGTTCTCTAAGTGTGAGTTTTGGCTCGATAAGGTTTTGTACCTGGGCCACATCATCTCAGCTGTCGGTATTGCGGTTAATCCCGAGAAAGTTGAAGCAATTGTCAACTGGGAAGCTCCTCAGAACGTCAAGCAGGTCCGCAGTTTTCTTGGTCTTGCCAGCTATTGCAGAAGGTTTGTGGAGAACTTCTCCAAGATTGCCAAACCTCTTTCCAACCTGCTTCAGAAGAATGTCAAATACTTTTGGTCTCCCGAATGTGAAGTGGCATTCAAAACCCTCAAAGAGAAGCTTGTCTCTGCTCCAGTTCTGACTCCTCCGGATGAAACCAAGCCCTATGAAGTGTTCTGTGACGCTTCTCTTCAAGGTCTTGGTGGTGTGCTTATGCAAGATAAGAAAATTGTGGCATATACTTCTCGGCAGCTCAAGCCCAGTGAGAAGAACTATCCCACACATGATCTCGAGCTAGCAGCTGTGGTACATGCTCTGATTACGTGGAGACATCTGTTGTTGGGCAGAAAGGTCGACATCTTCACTGATCACAAGAGCTTGAAGTACATCTTCACACAGCCGCATTTGAACCTCCGCCAGACTCGTTGGGTCGAGATGATCCAAGAGTACAACCCCAGCATTGAATACACTCCAGGCAAGGCGAATGTGATTGCAGATGCTTTGAGCAGAAAGGCATATTGCAACAGCCTTCTTATCAAGCCACACCAGCCTGAGCTTTGTGAAGCTTTCAGGAAGCTCAACCTCCAAGTTGTTCCGCAGGGTTTTCTTGCAAATCTCCAGATTGCTCCTACCTTGGAAGATCAAGTCCGTGAGGCCCAGCTCAGTGATACCATGGTGAAGAAAGTGAAACATGGGATTGCAAAGGGCACTCCAAAATACAAGTGCTTCCGTGTTGATGAGAGAGATACCTTGTTCTTCGAGGACAGACTCGTTGTTCCCAAAGGTGATCTCAGAAAGCTCATAATGGAAGAAGCTCATGATTCTCTCCTTTCCATTCATCCTGGCAGTTCCAAGATGTACCAAGACCTCAAGCAATCTTACTGGTGGACACGCATGAAAAGGGAAATTGCCCAATTCGTGAATGAATGTGATGTATGCAGAAGAGTGAAAGCAGAACATCAACGTCCAGCCGGTCTTCTCCAACCTCTTCCTATTCCCGAGTGGAAGTTCGACCACATTGAAATGGACTTCGTCACTGGCTTTCCTAAATCCAAGCGAGGCAATGATGCTATCTTCGTGGTGATTGACAAGCTTACCAAAGTCGCTCACTTTCTTCCAGTCAAAGAATCAATCAATGCAGCTCAACTTGCAGAGCTGTACACTTCCAGAATTGTGTCCCTACATGGCATTCCTCAAGTGATATCGTCAGACCGTGGCAGCTTGTTCACATCAAGGTTCTGGGACTCCTTTCAGTCCGCCATGGGCACGAAGATCAGGTTCAGCACTGCCTTTCACCCTCAGACTAGTGGTCAAGTCGAGTGTGTGAATCAGATTCTAGAAGACATGCTCAGAGCCTGTGCCATCTCCTTCGGCATGAAATGGGAAGACTGCCTTCCATTTGCCGAGTTCTCTTACAACAACAGCTTTCAAGCAAGTGCAGGCAAAGCACCGTTTGAAATTCTCTATGGCAGAAAGTGCCGTACCCCTCTCAACTGGTCTGAAACAGGAGAACGCCAACTCCTTGGCAATGACTTGATCTCAGAAGCCGAAGAAATGTGCAAAGTCATACGTGAGAATCTCAAGGCCGCTCAGTCGCGTCAGAAGAGCTACTATGACGGCAAGCATCGTGATTTGGCTTTCGACATCGGTGATCATGTCTATCTCCGAGTTTCTCCGATGAAAGGAACCCAAAGATTCGGTATCAAAGGAAAACTTGCTCCTAGATACGTCGGGCCTTTCAAGATTCTTGGCAAAAGAGGCGATCTAGCCTATCAGCTCGAGCTCCCTTCCAACTTTGCAAATGTTCATGATGTCTTTCATGTGTCTCAACTTCGCAAATGCTTCAAGGCACCCGAGCGCATGATTCCGTTTGAGGAGATTGATCTTCAACAAGACCTTTCCTACCGAGAGCATCCAGTTGCAATTCTCGAAGAAACAGAACGAAAGACTCGCAACAAGTCCATCAAGTTTCTGAAAGTCAAGTGGTCACATCACACAGACCGAGAAGCTACCTGGGAACGAGAAGATCATCTTCGTTCCGAGTACCCTTCCTTTTTCCAGTCCTAGATCTCGGGACGAGATCTTTTTGTAGTAGAGGAGAGTTTGTAATGCCCCGGATGTAATACTTTCCCTTTTGGGTATATAATAAATCTCCGGCTTCATCTATTTCCATTCCGGGTTCTTTGTCTTTCGGGCTTTCGTCGTTTTGTTGTGTGAGTGTGTGGCTTTCATTCATATCATGTAGACATGTGCATTGCATTGCATTTGTGTTGTGGGTTGTTTCCGGTTCGTCGTGTTTCTTTCCGTTGTCCGTTTCGCGTTCCGGAGCTCCCTCACGTGTCCGTGACGTCCCGTAGGCTTACTTTGTTGTTCGGGCGTTTTACGTTACCGGTGCGCCGCGAGGTTGTGTTGTGTGTTGTTGTTTTGTTGTGTGCAACCCGCCTCTCAAATCTCGTCTCGTTTGGACTCCGTTGATTTTTCCATCCGTTGTTCGTGTGGGCCCGAAGTGCCTTCGCTTCGTGTCCCGAAAACACCCCTGCTGCATTCTTTTATCTCCGTCTAGGCCCTTTTAATCTATCCCCGCGATCGGATGCGTCGGATCGCGATCGGAGGGCTCCTAGCGCCCCTAAATCCCCTCCTAACCCTAAAAACTGCTACATATAGACCCCCCTAGTCTATTTGGGCATCCCCTTCTTCTTCCCCTTCTCCACTTTCTTTTTTTTTCCTTTTCTCAGATCCAATCCCTAATTTTCTTCCCGGATCCCGAGAGGATCCCTGGGATCGAAGCCTGCCGCCGCCGCAAAAACTGCTGGCTCGAAGCCCCCTCGCGATCGAACCGCCAGGTCAACGGCGCGGCGACCTCCCTCCGCTTCGATCGACCGCCGCGCCAGTTTTTTCCTTCGCTAAGGCCCGGGGGACCGCTTCGCCTGGATCCCGGCCCGTACGTCGCTCCGCTCGCCAGGGCCCGGGAGGGGACCAGTTCCCCCTCGCCTGGAGGCCTCTCCGCGCCGGTGGGACTCGCTCCAGCGGGCCGGCCCACGACGCCGTTCGCCGCGCCCCCTTCGCACCGCAGCAACCGCGGTCCAGCCGCGGGCCTCCCGCACTGCTCCTCGCCGCCTCACCGGGCCGCGTCAGCCAGGCGCCAGCCGCGCCGCCCCGGCTGGGCCTCGCCTCGGTGGGCCGGGCGCCGCTCCTCCGCCGCCTCCTCGCCAGTGGGCCGCCGCCCCGCTTCGCCCGCGGGCCCAATCGCCTCTGCCTCCGCACAGTTCCGGGCCAGATCCAGCCGCCGGCCCGCTCCGTTTTTTTCCCTGTTCCAGATCTGATCTAGAGGTTGAACCCTAATCCTTCCAAGTCTCTGTTTTGTAATCTGTCTGATGCTATGTTTGACCTGCCCTAACTTTGTGCCTGTTGCTCCGTTTTGCGCGTGTGATATGTCCAGACGTTCGTGGAGATGTGCTCTACGTTTTCTCTGTTGTAGTCATGCATGTTAGAGATCATCTAGCCACTTGTTTTGCTGTTGCAAGAGTGCATCATGATATAAACTGCTGTTATGTGTTATTTTTGTGCCACCTTTGACATGTGATATCTTTTAGCTCGTTTGTCCAAACGATGCAAATGACATGTCCACGTGTTCGTCTTGCCACGAACTACGTGTTGCTTGTGATAGGTTGCATGGTAGATTTATTATTGCCTTGTTATCATCGTTGCAAAGTGCCATGTTCATATGATGTGTTTCACTTGTTATGAAATGCCATCTTGTTGAGCTCGTTGCTATCGTTGTGTTCACCTCTTTGATGCATGCTTGTGTGTTTCGGGATCACCGTCATGTGTACTTTGATGAGGTGCTTACCATTTGCCATGTTTAGTTTCGAGGTGACTTAAACATGCTCTTTTAGTTGCTATAATGATATTGCTGTTTTAGGACTTAGTGAAATTTCACTAAGTCTGAAATCTGTAACGTTCCGATGCCATGTTCGTGTGATGTTCTAGGACAAAGCATGTTAGTTTTGGAGTGGATTTTGATTGTTCCTTGTAGTATATATTGTTGTCTTTCCATTCATGTCCTCATATGTCCATTTGAGTGGCTGTAGCATGTTTATCGTTTGCTCTAAAGTTTCAATAAAATTCTGCTGCCAGAATTTTATTGTAAAGTTCAATATGTCCAAGATCATTGCTATTGATCCGTGACTCCGTTGGGGGTGCACTTTGGACTTAGTTGCTGTACTATATGTCTAGTTTGTGTTCTAGTCCTTTTTCATGCTATTTGGGTGCTGTAGCTTAATTATTTTGAGCTCCGAAGATGCTATATTGCTGTAATTTTCAGCTTTCGCTCAAATCTTGTTTCGGGCATAACTTTTAGCCCGTAACTCCGATTTCAGCGAAACTTATATCAAACTTGGTTGTTTTTCTGTGTAGATTATTAATATCAGATTGTTATCATGTTTTGAGGTGTTTTGCTTGAGTGATGTTTTACGTGCTCCGTGTGCATCCTTAGTGCATCCATCATGCATTCATGTTTTTCGAGTGCGCATTGCATCTTGTTGATTGTTGCTTGGTGTGATTGTCTTGTTTAGAGCCGGAAGCTGAGAACGAGTACGAGGTTGAGCATGAGGTTTCCAACGAGGTTGAGCACGAGGACCCTTCTTACGATCCGAACGACTTCTCTTCAGGCAAGATGACCGAACCCCGATAACATTACTATCTTTGCCTATTGCTAGTAGTCTCAATCTATAGTTTTGCCTCGATGCCCATGTTCTTCTTGCCAGCCTCCTATTTGTAACCAATTGCCATGTTTAACCAACCTACCTATGCAAACCGTTGCTTGGCTAAGTACGCTTCGCTCAGCCCTTCTTATAGCGTTGCTAGTTGCAGGTGAAGTGAAGATGCTTGCTCCATGTTGAAGTTTGGTTGGGTTATATCACACTATATAAATGCTTAAATTGAAATCATCTATATATTGGCAAGGGTGGAAGGCTAAGCCTTTTGCTTGGTGTTTTGTTCCACTCATGCCGTTAGGATCCGTATAAGCCGGTATTATGTTCCTTGATTATGCGTTCCTAACACGGTTGGGGTGTATGGGACCCCCTCGATAAACCGCTAAGTGCTAAGTCTTTTCCAGCAAATCCCAACATTGGTACTATTTGCCTAATAACAAACTAAACATGCATAGGGAGTAATTAACCCTCTTTCTTAATCAACAACCCCGGGCCAGTGCTCCACATGAGTGTTGGTCCGAAACGGGGGTCCTGCAGGGCCACCTCGAGGAAACTCAAGGTCTGGTAAAAACCTGTAGCATCGCCCATCCGGTCGTGGCCTGAGACTAGATACGCGCGGCTACTATCAGGGTGTCGGCACGCCGGGAGGATTTGCTGGATTAGCCTTACCTTAGTTCGGTATATCTTGAGCACGGGATTCCGAGGATACTCGGATCTTCCCACTTTGGAGTTGCGACTCCGCGGATCGTGGGCTTGTAATGGGTCAAGTTGGAACACCCCTGCAGGGTTTGAACTTTCGAAAGCCGTGCCCGCGGTTATGTGGCAGATGGGAGCTTGTTAATTCCGGTTGTAGATAACTTGACACAATGTTACTAATACACTACCAGCGTGTGTTCCGTGACTGTCAATTTCCGAATAGGGATTCGGGAGTTGAACACGGAGGGGTTATGATTGTGGAGCTTGTAGCTAGGATCACTTCGTGATCACTTCTCGCCGAGGCCTTCTCTTCTCGCTCTCACTTACGTAAGCTAGATGCTAGTTGTTGCTGCAGACTTGTTCTTTCTTCAGCCTTTTCCTCACCCAAAGGATTAAATAGTTCTGTTACCTGGGAACGGGATTGCTGAGTCCTCTGTGGCTCACAGTTACTTCACACACCAGATGCAGGTCCAGCTGTGAGCTATCCAGGTGATGGCACCGAGCTGGATTGGGAGTACGACGAGGAGCGTAGTCGGTACTATGTGCGCTACCCGGACGATCAGTAGTGGAGTCTCTTACTAGGATTCGATCCGCCTGTGGTTTATTTATCTGAGTTTGGTACTTTGATATTTGGCTTTTGCCCTTAGAGGGTTGTAGTGTTCTTAATGTATGATGTTTGAGACTTGTACTGTATTTCTGTGACGTGGCGAGTGTAAGCCAACTACTTTCAGTTTACTATCCCCTCTTTTACATGAGTTGTGCAAAGATTACCAAACTTGAGATCATTCTAGGATGGAATTATGCCTTTAAGTCGTGCCTCGACACGTAGGGGGTATAACTCCATCCTGGGCATTACACAATGAAATCTTCACCAAAGGATTTTTCAACCCTCCGTCTCTTACTCCTCTTGGGAGCTTCATTGTCATCCTTCTCATGGATTTCCTCAACATGTGGTTGTTCAGAATAATCACTAGATGTACGAGATTCAGGAATGAGCTCAGAAGAAAATCTAGCAGGTCTATGCATATCTTTCATAGGAAACATATTCTCAAAAAATGTTGCATCACGAGATTCCATAATACTATCAACATGCATATCAGGTACCTCAGATTTAACCACTAAAAATCTATAGCCAACGCTACGCTGTGCATAGCCTAGAAAGACACAATCCACTGTCTTTGGTCCGAGTTTGCGTTTCTTGGGAATTGGAACGTTGACCTTAGCCAAACATCCCCAAGTGCGCAAATAAGAAAGTGATGGTTTTCTCCCAGCCCACTCCTCATAAGGGGTCTTATCTTTATTCTTGTTCGGAATTCTATTCAGGACATGACATGAAGTCAATAAATCCTCCCCCACCATGCCTTAGATAAACCAGCAGTGTCCAACATGGCATTCACCAAGTCGGTCAGCGTGCGGTTTTTCCTCTCAACAACTCCGTTTGACTGGGGCGAGTAGGGAGGCGTCCTCTCGTGAATAATACCATGTTCCTCACAGAAATCATCAAATACTTTGGGAAAATACTCTCCACCACGATCCGACCTAAGACGTTTGATCTTTCTCTCTAATTGATTTTCAACTTCTGCCTTATAGATTTTAAAGTAGTCTAATGCCTCATCTTTAGTTTGCAACAGATAAACATAGCAGAATCTAGTAGCATCATCAATTAACGTCATGAAATATCTCTTTCCACCTTTTGTAAACACACCATTCATCTCACATCTAGAGGTGCCAAGTTTCTCTCCTCGGCTGCCTTGTGAGGCTTCCGAGGTTGCTTTGATTGCACACAACTATGGCACTTAGAACCTTTGGCAATAGTGAAATTCGGAATTAAACTCATACTGGAAAGCCGAGACAGTAAACCAAAATTAACATGACATAAACGAGAGTGCCAAACACTAGCATCCGAATCAACATTGTCACAAATATGGTATACTGACTTATTACAAAACTCAGAAAGTGATAAGCGGAACAAGCCTCCGCACTCATAGCCTTTACCAATAAATTGTCCAAATCTCGACACAACTACTTTATTGGACTCAAATACTACTTTAAACCCATCTCTGCAGATTTGGGAGCCACTAACGAGATTCTTGTTTATAGTAGGGACATGCTACACGTTCCTCAGCTGCACGACCTTTCCCGAAGTAAACTTCAGATCTACCATGCCAACACAATGAACAGGAGAATCTCGGACGAATCGTTCCCAATTATGACGGGAGAATCTCGGACGACCTGATAAGAAGTGAACATAGAGATGTCAGCACACACATGAACATTAGCACCCGTAACAATCAACCATCTTGGAGATTGAAAAGCTGAAAACACAAACGGTAAATTACCGTACCCATCAGCACCGCTAGCGATCACGACGTTGACATTCTTCTTCAAGTCTGCACGGTCTGGGCAGTCCTTGGAAAAGTGGCCGACTACTCCACAGGTGTAACACCCTAGTCTGGCCAGCTTGTTCGGCTTCTTCTTCTTCTTGAAGGAAGTAGTATTGACAGGCACATTTGTCGGAGGCTTGTAGTTCCCTTTCTTGTTGTTGTTGTTGTTCTTGTAGTGTGAGTTTTTCTGCACCATGTTGGCGCTAGACTGACCCTCAACACCTCTCTCATGAGCATCCTTAGCCCAAGCTTTCTCCTCAACATCAAGAGACGCTATCAGGTTTTCAACCGATATCTCCTGTCTCTTATGTTTGAGCGTTGTAGCGAAGTTCCTCCACGAAGAAGGCAACTTTGCAATTATGCACCCAGCCACAAAATTGTCAGGTAGGACGCACTTGAGTAGTTCAAGCTCCTTTGCAATGACCTGTATTTCATGAGCCTGTTCGACTACGCCACTGTTGTTCACCATCTTGTAGTCGTTAAAGCTCTCCATGACATACAATTCACTGCCTGCATCGGTTGCACCAAATTTAGCATCCAGTGCATCCCAGAGCTCTTTGGCGTCTGTTATGTGCATATACACATCTCGCAGACGTCCCTCAAGAACACTCAGAACACAGCCTCTGATGGCAGTAGTGGCATCCTTGAACTTAGTCTGATCTTCCTCAGACATAGCTCCTTCAGGTTTGCCCTTACTGACCTCCCAGATCTTCAGGGCCTCAAGCGAGAGTTGGCACTGAATCTGCCACCTCTTGAAGTTCACCCCGGTAAACTTATCCGGTTTCATCGCATCGGTAAATCCAGCCATTGATAAATTAGGAAATTGCCTACAATTAGGTTTTTGGATTGTTGGATAATTAGGCATCTTTTCCATGATTAATTCCAGCATATTAAACATGACGACAGCAGCTACTAACATGTGAAACTCCAATACAGTAGATGTACTAATCAACATGCAGAATAGCAGCAACAGATCGCTAAACACGTACACACTAAACATGTTTAGACAACGAACAAAGACACTGCGCATGTACCGAGCATTTGCAGATGAAGCAGTGGTGCCCGTTGTGGCGATGTTGTTGATGATCGGTCGAAGACGGCATCGGTGGCGAACCGCCGCAGCAGCAGGTAGACGAGCCGTGGTGGAAGTAGCGAGCAGTCGCGCGAGGCGCTTCCCAAAAACCTAATTAGCCCTCTCCCGTCCAGGATCACAAGAGCGAGTGGTTCCGGAGACCTGCTCTCCCGTTCGCCGGTGCACGCCGGCGCTCGGGATGGAGTAGACTACGGTGGCGGCGCAAGGAACGAGAGTGGCAAAACCCTAGATTGGTTTCGGTGGTTTGCGTCGCAGGCAGTGCACAACTTATATAGTGCGGCTCAGGAAAACCCTAACGGAGGCGAACGTGGGCCGAGTCCATGTCGCGCACGTTCGGGTCGGTTACAGTAGCCCACGATCCTGGAGCGACCCGAATTGGCTAACTGTTGACACGTCTGTCGCGTTTTTCCTGCACAGGCTCGGCGAGATTCCCGCAACCCCCAACCCGCGGCGCGACCGGATGGGACGGGACGGGACGGGCGGGCGTTGCGTGCGAGCGGCGGCGGCGTCGTCGTCGGAGGAGTGCGCGAGAGGCTCTCCTGTTCTCACTCACTTACAAGTGGTAGAACACTCCACCTTATAAGGTGGTGTACATCTCCTCCAACTTCCATGGTGGGACTAAACTTTAGCTCCCACTCCCCACTCCACTAGTAAGTGAGCTGCCACAAACATGGGCCCATTTGAGATTTCAGAATTTTCTTATTGGGCTGCCCAAATAATGGGCCCAATTCTAACACTCGCTACCGTAGGTAAGCACAGATCAGCAGCACCATGGAGGAATCATGATGAACACCAAGCAAAGTAGATGGCTTCCATGATTTATTTCAGTCCAAAAGACAGGCCGATGCTGTAGGTCAGTACAACCCAAGATTCTGTTGCAAACTTGCGATCAATGGTCTCTCACGTTCACGTGCTAGCAAGTGGAAGAAATTGATCTCCGTTACCAGTACGTATGTAGGTTTGTACGTTCCTATACAAGCACATCTAGCCGGAATTGATGCACCTGCTTCAGAAGTCAGCGTATCTGTGTCTATAACTGTATATGCGTCCGTGCACTGTGAGTCAGAACGTGTGCCGAAATCCTCTCTTTCTCTATATAGATTTCTCACATCCTGGTCATTATCTCTTGATTAATGTCACTAAATCCGGTGGTTTTCTCCAGCTTTTCTAATCAGAGACGAAACCACTACACATATATGTACTGCTGGAGCTACGTACTATCTATTTAATGGGGTGTACAAGCTAGACGGTGGCGAGCACATCTAGCCGCAAGAGAGAAGCAACGCTTCATGGAAAGAATAGCAGCAGCAACATCGCTTTATCCAGGCCTGTTAATTTTGTTGGAACCAACTTCAGGTAGTCGCTCCCCAATACATGTATTGTTTTATGCCTGTAGCTCATTATGAATTAAATAGGCAATGTATTACACGATGCGATTTTTAGTTTTCATACAGGTCGCAGGTGGCACGTGGCTACACGAAGCCTCTGTTTCATGTCCAATAAATTTTAGATCAACTCCACAAATCGTTCTCCATTCGCTGCCATGTGGAATACTTCACTGTTCACATAAACCTGAATATATCTGCTTGAGACATAATGTTGCAGCAAGAAAAATCTGTTTGCTACATGTATTTCAGCACCACTCTTGACATGACTATCCGTTCTACATAATGAATTAGCTGGGGTGCTCTCCATCACGTTTCTGCATCAAGCTCATGTTCTCCACATCTACCAAACAAGCACCTATGAGCAAGTTGATTTTGATATTTATAGGAATCTTTGCATATACTGTCTATGCTACACATATTGGATTTTGTATATTGTTTCTTCCAACAAACAATGAATCTTAGATTGTCTGCATGGGCTAAAATATATTCTATCTTCCAGGATTAAGAAAAGGTATGATGCGTTTATTTCAAATATTTTCGTATACATTTGACATTTAAGATTCAGCAATTTTCATAATTTATCAAAGTGTACGATTTTCATTTGTAGATCTGTAGTAGATTTTAGAATTGATGTGCATCAAAATTTAGCTATTTTTGTGGCATACTTGACTTATACATATCTCTATATATAGTCTGTTGCTGCCCCTCCATGTTGGAATTGACAAATTTGAAAAGGTCATGATGCTATCCAATCCGGTGTGCTCCTCTATTCCCTTCTTTTCAACCTTTAAATCTCCCAAGCCTCTGTGATCTAATATGGATTCCCTCTTTAGGCTTATCGATTAATCAATATGAAGCTTGGTGGTGCAGCGGAAGTGCTGTACAGACGACAGTTTCATGTACAATATCCGTTCTAACCTGGTGGGAGCAGTTTCATGTCCAGCCAATCCGCCATGCATGGCCTCCATAGTACACCTTCCTCATCCTCTGATTGGATTCCAACACCAGCACATCCTGCAGTCCTTATTTCTTGCTAATCTATTCCACCATGTGCAGTTTTATTTCTTTATCGTAGGAGCATACATCCATTGCGTTCCTTGAGCATTACGCTAAACAAAATACTTCGGTGCGTGGACTCTGTTGACTTTGTATAGCACATGATCGATTATGGAGGACGAACAGGTGATGGGCGATGATGTTACTACAATTTTACGCCAATATATAATAACTGCAAAGTGAGGCTAGACCGCTCGAGTGAATGGATTTGTTAATTACGATGTGCTAATTTTCTCCTTTTTACTTACTGATTAGCTATGTTTTTTCTTCTTCAATTTGTCTGAAATTTGTTGAGCCTAAGAACCAGTGGATTGAATGCGTTAGTTGTCTCTCTATATCTACTCTGGACCTTTGGTTTCCTTGATTTTGGAGTACATATGCATGCTTGACTCAGTGTCCCAATGGTATATCTCATACACCCACCTACAATATTTCTATCCTTCAAAGTACATATGGAGATAAAGCCATAGTTCGTTTAGATGTTATTCATGCAGTTTTTTCTCTAATCATGATAATTCGATTAATAAAGGACATACAACAGATTTCTAATATAGGCAAGCCGTGTGCATACACACCTCTATACTTCCCAGCTACTTCCCAACCAGGTAATGTTCAGTTCTCATATGTCACATTTTTTGCCAATAGAGTGTAAATTGACCTCCTGTGAAGCCATTATTAATTGATAGGTGAAACAAAAACAATAAGTAAATTTGTTCGAGAAATAAACTACTTAGTTCTGGCATGACACATGAGGTTTACCACCCAAATATGCCAGTACTGACTTTTTATTACCTATATGTAAAGCATTTAGTATTTTTTTTTTCTTAGAGATTATTCAGGGAGACAATCATTTGGTCTATTTTTTTTCATATCAAGATTAT
Source organism: Secale cereale (assembly GCA_902687465.1). Classification (NCBI taxonomy): domain Eukaryota; kingdom Viridiplantae; phylum Streptophyta; class Magnoliopsida; order Poales; family Poaceae; genus Secale; species Secale cereale. Next base: position 890,422,355 of record LR738710.1, read on the forward strand.
CATCTCTACTTGACCAAAAAAGGGTTCAGGAAGTAAATGTCAAAGCCCTGGTTCAAATGTTAATTGCATATGAGAAACACATCGACTTTTCGACTTCGCTAGCTGAATGTTTGATCATTTACATCCAATATGTGTCTCCCATGTAATGTGTTGATCTTAAAGAAAAATTGAGTTATAGAAAAAAAATGTTGTCTCATTAGATGTCATAGTAAGATATTTATGCTCCTGCAGGTCTAACTCAATTTTCCTCTGGTTTGAAAAAAATCAATTGTTCTGAAAATTCTTAATAATTTGAATGAATTACACTTTCTATTGCCAAAAAGCAACTAAATAAATGACTTAACACAAATAAAGCTTCATATCCATTGTGGTTTAGAATATACGAATATCAGCACCTTCTTTGACAATATCGAATATCATTAAATATTTTGAATTAATCTATAGTTTTGAACTGATTTGGTGCCCTGAAATCTAATAACTAATAATAGGAGTGATATCAGATTACCCATTATTAGGAGAGTCGAGCTTTGTGGTTTGCAAGTTCCTTAAGTTATGCCAGTATATTTGTAACCCAAGGTTACATAAAAGTAGATTTTTCATGAAAATAATCATGCTCAAACTGTATAGCATGCAAAACAACATCCCAACATGAAGCTGATTTAAACATTATTCTTTTCATTTGTGTTGCCCATAATATATACTCAGTTAATTGCATTTCTTTTGTTGCCAAAGATTGCATCCTTCTTAGAGTGAATTTATAATTTGGGAAACTATTAAAGGGATATTGTTTATTTCCCCCTATACATCACCAAGGACTACTTTCACATATTCTAATACACATGCATTTAAGGTTATATTATGCTAGCCCATGCAGTTGCATGGGTTGACGACTAATACAACTAACCCTATGGTGTGATCCACGCGCGCGCTCATATGATGGGCACCAAAGGACAGCAACGTAACCACAAGCAATTTAAACCAATCATAGCAATTCACCAATCACCGATAGGACAATGAAAATCTACTCAAACATCATAGGATGGCAACACATCATTGTATAATAATATGAAGCATAAAGCACCATGTTCAAGTAGAGGGTACATCGGGTTGCGGGAGAGTGTACCGCTGTAGATAGATGGGGGAAGGTGATGGACATGTTGGTGAAGATGATGGAGGTGTTGGTGTAGATCCTCGTCACACGATGATGGCCCCGGTGGCACTCCGGCGCCATCGGAAGCGAGGGGGAGAGAGCCCCCCTCCTTCTTCTTCTTCCTTGACCTTCTCCCTAGATGGGAGAAGGGTTTCCCCTCTGGTCCATGGCCTCCATGGCGGCGGAGGGGTGAGAGCCCCTTCGAGATTGGATCTGTCTATCTGTCTCTCTCTGTTTCTGCGCTCGCAGATTCTGGCCGTTCACCGTTTCTTATATTCCCAGAGATCCGTAAATACGATTGGGCTGGTTTTTTGACACAATTTTTATCCGGATATTAGCTTTCTTGCAGTGAAAGAAGGGCATCAACCCCCTTACAGGGTGCCCACGAGGGCCCAGGGCGCGCCTGCCCCTGGTGGGTGCGCCCCCTGCCTCGTGGCCCACTCGGGCATGGTCTCATGTTGGTTCCGCTTCCCAAAATTCACATATATTCTAAAAAAATCTCTGTCCGTTTTTATTCCGTTTGGACTCCGTTTGTTATGGATATCCTGCGAAACAGAAAAACATGCAACAAACAGGAACTGGCACTGGGCACTGGATCAATAAGCTAGTCCCAAAAAATAGTATTAAAAGTTGCCAAAAGTATATGAAAGTTGTAGAATATTGGCATGGAACAATAAAAAAGTTATAGATACGACGGAGACGTATCAGCATCCCCAAGCTTGATTCCTTCTCGTCCTCGAGTAGATAAATGATAAAAGAAGATAATTTTTGGTTCGGAATGCTACCTAGCATAATCTTGATCATGTAATCTAATCATGGCATGAATATTAAGACACGAGTGATTCAAAGCAATAGTCTATCAATTGAGATAAAAGAATTTAATACTCAGGCATCACAACAAACAATCAAGTCGTTCGAAATATCAATGCTAAAGAACGTTATCCCTACAAACTCATATAGTCTTTTATGCTCCCTTTTCTTAAGACAAGGTACCCCTCATGCCTATCCCGGTGTCAGCCAAGCAATTGTTTTCATACTTTACTTTTTCAACTCTTCACGCAATACATGAGTGTGAGCCATGGACATAGCACTATGGGTGGAATAGAAGGTGGTAGTAGACAAAAGGAGGGAGAAATTCTCACATCAACTAGTCGTATCAATGGGCTATGGAGATGCCCATCAATAGATATCAATGTGAGTGAGTAGGGATTGCCATGTAACGGATGCACTAGAGCTATAAGTGTATGAAAGCTCAAAAGAAAACTAGTGGGTGTGCATCAAATTGCTTGCTCTTGAAGACCTAGGGCATTTGAGGAAGCCCAATCGTTGGAATATACAAGCCAAGTTCTATAATGCAAATTCCCACTAGTATATGGAAGTGACAACATAGGAGACTCTCTATCATGAAGAACATGGTGCTACTTTGAGGCACAAGTGTGGAAAAAGATAGTAGCATTGTCCCCTTTTTTCTCTTTTTTCTTTTTTTTTTGGGTCTTCCTTTTTTTGGCCTTTCTCCTTTTTTATTTGGCCTATTTTTCTTTTTTTTCGGGACAATGCTCTAATAATGATGATCATCACACTTTTATTTACTTACAACTCGATATTACAACTCGATACTAGAATAAAGTATGACTCTATATGAATGCCTTCGGCGGTGTACCGGGATGTGCAATGATCTAGCATAGCAATGACATCAAAAAACGGACAAGCCATGGAAACATCATGCTAGCTATTTTACGATCATGCAAGGCAATATGACAATGATGGTGCATGTCATAACAAACAGAACGGTGGAGTTACATGGCAATATATCTTGGAATGGCTATGGAAATGCCATGATAGGTAGGTATGGTGGCTATTTTTAGGAAGGGTATAGGTGGTTTGATGCACCCGCGAAAATTGCGCGGTACTAGAGTGGCTAGCAAGGTGGAAGGGTGTGAGTGCGTATAATCCATGGACTCAACATTAGTCATAAAGAACTCACATACTTATTGCGAAAAATCTATTAGCCCCCGAAGTAAAAATACTACAACGCATGCTCCTAGGGGGGAGGTTGGTAGGAGTTAACCATCGCGCGCCCCCGACCTTCACGCAAAGATAAACAATCAAAAGACAATGCGTGCCAATTTGGTTACATAGTTAGGAGACCATACGTGCATGCTTCGGGAATCACAAACCTTAACACCAATATTATTACTAAACCACAATCATTCACTACTACCTCCCACATATTAGCATCTCTATATCGCAAAACTATTGCAAGGAATCAAACATATCATATTCAGCGATCTACAAGTTTATGTAGGATTTTATGACTAACCATGTGAATGACAAATTCATGTCAACTCTCTAAATAAAGATAAGTGAAGCAAGAGAGTTTGAATTCTTTCTAAAAAATATATGCCCACGCTCTATCAAATATAAGTGAAGCAAAAGAGCATTCTACAAATGGCGGTTTTCTATGTGAAGAGAAACAGGCAATCCAAACTTCAAATGATATAAGTGAAGCACATGAAGCATTCTATAAAGCCATACTCAAAAGATACAAGTGACGTGCGAAGAGCATTCTATAAATCAACCAAGGACTATCTCATACCAGCATGGTGCATTTATTAAAGGAAATAGAAAAGGCACACGACGCTCCAAGAGTTTACGCATATCATGCGAACGAAACGAATCCGGGAACATACCAATACTTGTTAAAGAAAGACGGGATGCCTTCCGGGGCATCCCCAAGCTTAGACGCTTGAGTATCCTTAAATATTTACTTGGGGTGCCTTGGGCATCCCCAAGCTTGAGCTCTTGCATCTCCTCCTTCTCCTCACATCGAGACCTCCTCGATCTTCGAACACTTCTTCCACACAAAACTTAACCGATCTTTTAGTGACGGGGTTAGTGCATATGATCAATGAAATCCCATCGTGTACCGATCTAACATTATTGTATAATTATAAACAAACATTACCCACAGTATGCTATCATAATTCTATGGCCCCGAGTCAAGGAGGCATCAACAAGAATTCAAACATATGCAAATAATGAAGCTATAACAGCAATCTGTGAAAACAGGACAGTCTGTAGTAATCTGAACATTAACCATACTTCTTTAACTCTAAAAATCATGGAACAATTATGAAAAATCAAAAATTTGCATAGCAAGACTTTGCAAAACGTTTCAGGTCCTTTCGACGTTCCAGTAAAAAATGTAAAATCGCGCACTACAGCCAAAGTTTCTGTTTTTGCACCGCACAAACCAACAAGCAGTTTAATCATCCTAAAGGAAACTCTTGGCACATTATTTTTATAATACAATGGAATTGTACAAGGTGATAATTATTTTTATTGAAAAGTTTCTGTAATCAAGGTTTGCAAAGTTTCCTTGGGCATGAACAAAGTTCAAGGAGCTCCCCCATTTCAACGGTTCTCATCCTTCTTACTTCCACTTTTCTTTTTGAAAAAGTTTTAGTTTCCCCTCTTTATTTTTTGTTTTTTAAACTTTATAAAAGCACACAACAGAAATAAATGACTCTCTAAAACTTCCGGGTTGTCTCTCTGGCAGCGCTTTCTTTAAAGCCATTAAGCTAGGCATATAGTGCTCAAGTAATGGATCCACCCGGATCCCAAGGTATATCAAAGCAAATTTTAATTAGCAATGATTTGGCATTTAGTAGTGAGCACGAAGTGATATGAGTCATGCAAAAACGAAGTCTAACTCTCTTTCTATGCATAGGCATGTCATACAAGAACAATTCATGCACATCAAGTAAAGGCCAATGCATAGTATAAGCAGTTTCTTGCAATTTTATCATGTTGGAAACATAGAGAGGCGGAGATGTAGTTCCTCTCTCATAATAATTGCAAGTAGGAGCAGCAAGCACATGCATATTATATTCATCAAAATCATCATGTGTAACGGAAAAAGGCAACCCATCAATATAATACTTAATAAGTGCAAACTTCTCCAATATAGTGTAGTTTGGAGAATTCAAAAAGATAATAGGACTATCATGTGTGGGTGCAATAGCAACTATCTCATGTTTAACATAAGGAACTATAGCAAGTTCATCTCCATAAGCATAATTCATATTGTCATCTTCGCCACAAGCATAGCAAGCATCATCAAAAAGGGATATTTCAAAGAATCAACGAGATCATAGCAATCATCATAGCAATCATCCTTCTGTAAGCATGAAGGGAAATTAAACAATGTATGAGTTGAAGAGTTACTCTCATTAGAAGGTGGGCACGGGTAGCTAATCCGCTCTTCCTCCTTTTGTTCTTCGCTCTCCACCTCATCTTTCTCATCCAATGAGCTCACAATGTCATTGATTTCTTCTTCCATAGACTCCTGCAAAATATTAGTCTCTTCTTGGACAGCGGAGACCTTCTCAATAGACGCATCAATATCGGAGTTATATTCATACTTCAAATAGCAATATTTCAATATAGCAAGATTTTCAGGCCTAGAAACATCATCATCAAAAGCATCATTATTTTTAAACAGAGATTCAATTTCATAAGCACCATTAAAAGCAACGAATTCCTCTATTTGTTCCACATCATAATAATCATATATACCATTAGCATAAGAAGCTAAGGTTTCATTATCATTAAATTTGCATGAAAAGGGAAGGTGTGGAGCCTTCATCCTCGAGCAACAAGTATAATCATATCTCAAGCATAGTTGCCGAGCATACCAATGCAACATATGAATTTGATCCCATAACAGTTTCCCTATTTGTGTTTATCGATAATCCTTAAAGTATTCACGTTGATCTAACGTTCCTCCCATTACATAGTTGAATGGGGTTTTCTCAGGATTATCAAAGTAGTGCATAATATCTTTCACATAATGACCATCGAGGGTTTTAGGAGGTTCCCCATCTCCATGAGTAGCAAGTACACCTAAGTTTTTTGGTATTTCGTGTTCCATAGACATAACTAAAGATAGAGAACAACTTAGAACATCAAATAAAATATACTTAGTGATAAAGCAAAGAAGCACACATGAGAATATTCACCACACGCTATTGCTCCCCGGCAACGGTGCCAGAAAAAGGTAACCCACAAGTGTTGGGGATCAGTTGTAGCCTCTTTCGATAAGTAAGAGTGTCAAACCTAACGAGGAGCTAAAGGCAGAACAAATATTGCCTCAAGTTCTATCGACCACCGATACAACTCTACGCACGCTTGATGTTTACTTTACTTAGAACAAGCATGAAACTAGAAGTACTTTGTAGTTTTTGTGGAATAGGTTTGCAAGAATATAAAGAGCACGTAAATATAAACTAGGGGCTGATAAGATAAAGAAGCAACAAACTTAATATAGCAAGTGTGAAAAAGTGGTGGTAGGAGTTGTGAAATTGCCCCTAAGCAATTGACTACGTTACTAGAACGATAGCAAGTTTTATGTGGGAGAGGCCACTGCTAGCATGTCATCCCTGACTTAGAATTCTATGAACTTATAATTGGAACTATTAGCAAGCATCAGCAACTACTAACGTTCATTAAGGTAAAACCCAACCATAGCATTAAGATATATTGGCCCCCCTTCAATCCCGTATGCATCAATTTCTATACTAGCTTGAAGCTTCTTTCACTCTTGATCTCTAATACGTAGTCCTATCAACATAAGACTAACCCTATGGTGTGATCCATGCGCGCGCTCATATGATACAGCAACATAACCACAAGCAATTTAAACCAATCATAGCAATTCACCAATCACCAATAGGACAACGAAAATCTACTCAGACATCATAGGATGGCAACACATCATTGGATAATAATATGAAGCATAAAGCACCATGTTCAAGTAGAGGGTACAACGGGTTGCGGGAGAGTGGACCTCTGTAGATAGATGGGGGAAGGTGATGGAGATGTCGGTGAAGATGACGGAGGTGTTGGTGTAGATCGCCGTCACACGATGATGGCCCCGGTGGCACTCCGACGCCACCGGAAACGAGGGGGACAGAGCCCCCCTCCTTCTTCTTCTTCCTTGACCTTCTTCCTGGATGGGAGAAGGGTTTCCCCTCTGGTCCATGGCCTCCATGGCGGAGGAGGGGAGCCCCTCCAAGATTGGATATGTCTCTCTGTCTCTCTCTGTTTCTGCGTTCCCAGATTCTGGCCCTTCACCGTTTCTTATATTCCCGGAGATCCGTAACTCCGATTGGGCTGATTTTTTGACACGGTTTTTATTCGGATATTAGCTTTCTTGCAGCGAAAGAAGGGCATAAACGCCCTTACGGAGTGACCACGAGGGCCGAGGGCGCGCCTGCCCCTGGTGGGCGCGCCCCTGCCTCCTGGCCCACTCGGGTATCGTCTCATGTTGGTTCCGCTTCCCAAAATTCACATATATTCCAAAAAAAATCTCCGTCCATTTTAATTTCATTTGGACTTCGTTTGATATGGATATTATGCGAAACAAAAAAAACATGCAACAAACAGGAATTGGAACTGGGCACTCGATCAATATGTTAGTCCCAAAAAATAGTATTAAAAGTTGCCAAAAGTATATGAAAGTTGTAGAATATTGGCATGGAACAATCAAAAAATTATAGATAGGATGGAGACGTATCAAGGAGCACCGTACCCTGATGGATTCAGTGATGAAGAAGATTCAGTCCGTCGAAGGCGGACTTAATGAAGCCTTCAACAGCCTGTTAACACGCTTTGAGGTTAGCAATCTAATGTTCTTTGTGGAACTTTTATTTGTTTTACTAGCAAAAGAGCCCGTGTGTTGCAACGGGAGAGAAAACATAACACACGCTCTTAACCCAACAACCATCACTCTAGACCGCAATAGGTCCATCTCCTTTATTTTTGCGAGGAACCATATTTATGTTGCCGCTTATCCTCCTTCTCACCCTCGCCGACGATGGCATCAGTGTTCACACAAAACAAAGAAAAAAACGTGTTTAAATATGGTTATTTTTAAAGCGTCTCTCTCTCTCTCTCTCTCTCTCTCTCGCGCGCGCGCGCGCTCGCGCGATGAGAAATCTGTTGTTTTTCCCTGCGACATTTTTCAGAGGTATGCATGTGTAGTTACCGATGTTTTCTATTCCCTATATGGTTATAGTGGGGTGTTTATTTGCAATCCGGATCGCCATCGGTACAAAATAAAAAACGGATCTTGCACTATGAATTATAAGTTTGCTTCCAAAACAATATTTTAAAAATAGTTAAGAGATAAAATTAACATTATATTTGGATTCCACATATTTTTTTAATAAATTTCATATACAATATGATAAAATCGAAGTTACGGTTCAGAAGATACGTATAATTTAGGAAATCATTTGTTTGACTTAAATATATTCCAAAATGATATTTAAAAATACTTAATACGTAAATATAATGTCATATTCATATTCTACACATTTTTGTAATCAAATTTCATATATAACATGTTCAAATCGAAGTTACGGTTTGAAAGATATGGATGATTTAAAAAAACATTTATTTGACTTAAATATGATCCGCGGATGAATTACCTTAAATATCAGGGGGGTTCAAAAAATGTAAACAAACGGTTCGTGTATGACTTAAATCCGGACTGCGGGTTGGTTTCAAGAAAACACAGGGACTTTTGTGTAAAATATGAAGAAAAACGATTCGTTTTAACTTAAAATAGGATTGCAGGTTGAATTCTCTGAAGTAGAGCGACTTTTCTGAAAAATGCCATGACGGACGGGAAGAAACCCAATTTTCTTTATTATTAGGTAAAGATATGCACATATATAGCTAGTAGCCCCTGATGCTTTGTGTGATTCTGAACAGAATCGGACGAAGTATCCATAGTGTAGCATGCTTATAGAGCTAAACTGTTATGCTTCTGTTATTTGAACGGGTTTCACTAGTTACGACAACTTCACGAGATATATAGGTTGCCGAACTAAATCGGAAGCTCTTGTTGGCCAATGCGGACCTCGACCACGTCAACCAGCGTTTAGATGAAACGCAAGGTATGCAGATTTAAAAGATTAAGATGTCAAGAAGACTAGTGATAATAATTGAGTATGGGTATTAAGTCTTTTATGATATTATGTATTACAAAGTTGGTGCCACTAAGCTCTAGGCCCTCAGGGGCGAACTCGCGATGGCCAAGAAGGAGGCCGAAGCGAACAGGGCAGCCGCTGACAAAGCGGTTGCCGATTTAGATGCTGAAAAGACAGCGTGCGAGAAGCACCAAGCCTGGGTGTCCGAAGTCGAGGTTGAGCTCAAAGATGATATTCGCAAATGCGAGGCGTTGGAAGAGAAGACTTCGGAACAAGCATCCGAGCTTGCTTCAGCAGTTCAGGCTGCCCAGGATGCGCGAAGCGAGTCGCGTAGCGCCTGTGATAAAATCAAGTAGGCGTGGCAGATAGCATCTGGTAAGACCTTTCTCTTACAGAGCATCTTCTGAGGGCAGAAGTATCTTGGGCTGACACGGTTATTGTCATGGTTTTGTCACGGCCGATGTCGTAGCAAAAGGACTTAGTCGTGAGGCCATCGCTACGGGTTCGCTTAAAGGGGTTAAAGCGAACAAGGACACAGGGGTTTTATACTAGTTCGGCCCCTTCGATGAAGGTAAAAGCCTACGTCTAGTTTGGTGTAGTATTGCTAGGGTTTCGATGACCAGGGAGCGAATCCGCTTTGCCTGTGTCTCGAGTTGTTGTTCTCCTCTCCCTTGAACCGTCGCCGGGTCATCCCTTTATAGACGAGGTGACGCCCGGTCCGGTTTACAGAGTCCCTAGGCCGGCTCATAAAAGTGTCCGGCTCGGTCTCTATCCTTCCTATCTTGCATCACAAGTTACATATTATATGGTGGTTTACAAATAATAGGCCCTAATACTTGGCCTCTAAACCTCCTAGGCTAAAGTATCTCGCTCCATGCTCTGTTGGGCTTCAGTAAAGGTAATCTTGATAAACATAAACCAGCCCCACCTGGGCGGTTTATACCTGATATTAATATCCCTGACATTAGGCCCCAGATTGATTTGAACCTGTTCATGTCAATCTTCAAAATCTTGTATAAATCTCTCCTTTCACAGCTTGAAGTACTTCATCAACCGGCGTGACGTCATCTTCTCTGATCGCATTAAATCGCCATGACGTCATTTTCTCACTTATGCTGGTACCTGTTTTTTATTTTTCATTCATTAAAAGCTACGAAGTTCGAGGCGACAATATCGTCCCATATCTACTTTTTCGGCTCCTTGATTCCCGCGCCTGCCGTTTTATCCTTCGTCTTATAAATAGGGCCGAGGGGCATCTCTTTTTCCCCCCTTGCCTCTTCTTCTTCTTCCTCCTTGCGTCCGTTCGAACTCAAGCTCCGCCGCCATCGTCAAGCCCTGCATCCTCGTCAAGTCTTGGCCGCTGCATCAACCTGATTGTTCCAGAGACTCACCGGTGCTTCTCCGCACCCGTCGCCTCAGGTACACCCTCTCCTTATCCTTCTTATAGATCTTGTTCTAGGGTTCCTTCATACAAACTTTCGGGTAGGCGTTGTTCTTCATGGTTCTTCCTCACAGCCCCATGAATCAATGTAGATCTAATCTTCCTGTCTCCATATCGTAGCAGTAATCCCGCTTCGTTAGCATACTTATTTTTCTCCCCATAATAACTAGTTCAGATTGCATCCGCTAGAGCTTTCGTCAGTCTGCCGAATATAACCTGAATATTAATGAATTTCTATCATGCTATAGATCCATATGTCACTGCTGTCTGTGCGAAAGCTGTTTCTTCATAACTTCATATCTGTGTCTTGTTTACCCTTGTTGGCGGTTTAGCTTTTTTCAGACTTTATAATCCGGTAGATGTCATTAGTATAGTTGTTCCAGATACTTTAACCTGGTAGATACCATTAGGCCCCTTCCTAAACCGTCGTTTAGTCCAGTATCTTCGTAGAGCATGCCGGTTTAGACTTGCTTAAATGGTAAACCGGCTCTTCATTATTTTCAGATTTTTCCTTCCGAAATAGCCACTCAAGCGAAGCAGTTTGTCTCCTGCAACTGGGTCCGATCCCGGATTACTGAGGAGGATTTAGAGAACATGGCCAAAATTGGCGGTTTAGGCCCAAAAAATGTCCTTCATTGGAGGGTTCCTGGATCAGAATATCCTCCAGAGCCCAAAGAGGGAGAGGTTGTCGTCTTCTTTGATCACTTGGCCCGGGGATTCAGCCCTCCCAGGTCAATGTTCTTCCGTGATGTGCTAGCAAATTTCCAACTTCATCGGCAAGATCTTAGTCCCAACTAAGTGTCAAACATTTGCAATTTCCAAGTCTTTTGTGAAGTTTATCTGCAAGAGGAGCCGTCGGTTGAATTGTTCCGGGATTTCTTTCACCTGAACCGTCGCACGGAATTTCATGACAGTCCAAACACAAAGCTTGGCGGGATGAATATTCAGAAAAGGAAAGATGTTACTTTTCCTCACGATAGTCTCCACAGCCATCCAAAAGATTGGAATCAAACTTGGTTCTACTGCTTAGATACTTCCCCAGCAGAGGAGAATCCGTTGCCGGGTTATCGCTCCCACCGTCTCTCAGAGAATCACCCCTTTCCACAGCGGCTAAGTGCCCAGGAACGAGCTCAGTACGCTCCTCAACTTTCAAAGCTCAGGGCCTTTATGGCAAACGGTCTGACAGGTGTTGACTTTGTCCGTTGCTGGATTTCTTGGAGTATTCTCCCGCTAAGCCGGCGTTCCGGTTTAATGTGTGAATATACCGGGAATCCAAAAGATCCCTTGCGCCATACAAAGGCAGTGCTATCAGAATATGAGGTTAATGACTCTGTTAAAAAGCTGATGAATTTACCTATCGAAGCTTGCAGCCAGACCGGCTTGGCACCCTTCTGTGTGACCAACAAACCACCATCGGTAAAAATTTCTTTCCTATTGCTTTGCTTTGTTTTAATCCATCTACAACATTTGTCTTGAAGTGTCTTTATTTTCCTCAATAGAGCAATGATCCTTTCTGGAAAAGGAAGGCCCAGGATAAACCGGCGAAGGCGCCTCACCAAAAAACCAAAGATGTGAAAAAAAACGTCAAGAAGAAGAACACTGCTGCGTCTGGATCCAATCAGGAAGAAGATGAACCGGCCTCCGAGGTACTATCTGATTCTTTTGACTTCCTTCTCTTTTCTTTATCTGCATTTTTATTAAGAATGACTGTTCCCAGGAATACGCCGAAGGCAGTAAAGCGGACGATGTTGAGGTAATTACTCTTTCTTCCGGTTCAGAACCGCTGCCATTACCAAAAATTCGTCAGACAAGCCGGAAAGTATAGTTTTCTCAAGCTTTCTCTTATTTGGATCCGAAATTTCTTTTGAAGAAACAGCAACATGAAGCTCGCCGTACCACTCGTCATAGCGGCCACGCTATTGAATCCACCGGATTACCGCACACTCCAGCTCGGAGGCGTCGTTCCGAGGTTTTACTAACTCCATATGCTCTTTACCCCAAAGCAGGAATTATTCGACAACCCCTTAATCCATCTGATTCGAATTATCAGGCAACTCCTCATTCTTCTTCTGGTGAGTCGACAGCCACTCAGATTCCACCCCTCAAGACTGTTCCTGGGTAAGCTGTTTTCCACTTTGTCTGGTTTAACTTTTGTCCTGACTCTTCTGATTTTCATTATTTTTATTTTTCGTAGTAAACCCAAGCCTAGCAAAAAGGCCAAACTGAATAAGCCGACATGCGACGATGTGATTCTTGAACTGGCCGAGGATCCAGAACATACCGAAGAAACCACTGACGCCTTGAATGATGATCCTATTCCTACGGATCATGAAGTCTTCATCGAGCCAGCAAACACTCCAATGGATGATACCAATGAGCCGGTCGAACCTGTCCGAGCCAGCCCTACTCCAGCGAGCCCAACAAAACGTGCGGCTGCTTCACCTCATGAAGTTGAAATCACTGGGACCGGTTTTACTGCTCCTGATGATCCTGTCGCATTGTCCAGGCATACTACCAAGGATGAAGTTCTCAGCAAGGACAAAGGCAAGTGGAGTACTGATTTGTCCAGCTATGCTCGGCTCAGCGCCCAGGAACTCCATTCCGGCTATCTAAACCGGCTGCATACCAGCCGTGATTATGAAGCTGGATTGGTAAACTTGATGAAGGAACGCTATGAGGTAACCTCTCTGCTTTTGACTTGTACTTTATTTCTGATTGCATCTTGTAACTTTGTCCTTCTTCCATCGTAGCCCCCAAGTGCCGGTTTATCCTTTTAGGGTGAACCGGGAGTTTAGTAGATCCAGTAGATAGTTTGTTTTGCACATGTGTAGCCCCCAAGGGCCGGTTTACTCCTTTAGGATGAACCGGGACTTCAGTTTGTATTCTGTTTTGAATGATGTCACATTAGCCCCCAAGTGCCAAGTAGATAACTTGTTTATGTGCATGGGATTTGTCTGAAAATATTTCTATTTAACGTCAAATATACATTAGCCCCCAAGTGTCAAGTGCATAACTTTTTATGTGCTTGGGACTTGACTGAAATGCCTTATGAATATATAATGCGCTTTCATTTTGGCAGGCAGGCTTGAACCGGAAAACTCTGAAGTAACTCAGCTCCGGTATACTGTGAAGTTCCAAGAAACTGCTGCTCTCAAAGTCAAAGACGAGCTTACACTTGCTTTAGCAAACATAGAGAAACTGAAGAAGGACTTTGAACAAGAGCGGTCAGATTGGGATGCTGAGAAGGCTGCCTTGGAGAAGAGAGCCACTCATACAGATGTTGCTCTTAATCCGGTGACAAAGGAATTGTCCGGATTAAAGCAGAAGATAAATGCCATGACAACTGCCATCTTTGGTGAGTACTATTAACATAACTCTGAACATTGCAATCCTGTACCGTTCTGGTTTAACTCATACTTGTGAATGCAGGACGACACATTGCTCATCTTGGCGATGACATGCAAAAGAAACTGAAGGCCGCATATACTCTGGTGGAGCAGTTATATTCCGGCGCTCAGAGGGCTGTCAGTGCTAACTCGCATAAGAAACCAGCTCCCACCACAATCAAGGGTACTTTGGAAAAACTGTCCATTCCGCCTGCCCGCCTCGTGGAGGTGAAGAAGTTGTCTGCAAGGGCGGGTGCTCTGATGGCTTTAACTTGAGCGAAAGCTTGGGTGCCTGATTTTGATCCGGCAGAGGCGATCAACGGCTACCCAAGTATGAAGCAAGATGGATCAACCTTTTCCAGCGAGGACTTACATGCATTAACCAAGGATATGCGGCCTCTGGCTAGCAAAGTAGCTGACGAGGCTGATCTGTCTAGATATCATCCAGGATATGATGCTGAGAACGTGCGGGCAGAGCGCCCGGCTTATGAGATTGAAAATCTTATTCCGCCCGTCCGTAAGCACACTTTTGCTCCTAACATTGATCCTTCAGACCTCGTGAATGATGAAGTTTATTTCCGAGCGCTGACCAAGATTGACTGGACCACTACTGACTTCCAACAGCTGGAAGAGACCGTCGAAGAACCGGAGCAAGATGATCTTCAACCTTCACGGCAGGCTGACGCAGAGTCTTAAACCGGTGCCGGTTTAACTTTTATGTCCCAGTACTTGAGAGAAAACTAATATTCTTTTGGGCTCTCCAGCGCCTTGTAATAGGATAGCTGAAATACTTTATGTTGTCACATACTATCCTTTGTATGAGATTACTTCAGTTGGCAACTTCTTAATTATGTCTTGCTTATAATGCCTTTGCTGGTTTATTTTACCTGCTTCTGCATAAAACAATGCTGAAAATGTCCTGGCGGTTTATCGCCGGACGGGTCATAATGCCCAAGCACATGGTCTAAGTTTATAACTTGAACTGTGTTATATAAAATACAAAGTATGTATCATACCTGTGATTAAGTGTGTCATGATGAACCTTAATCCGGTAGGAAGAGATAATGATCCAAGGTGCAAGTGCTGACGACGCCCTTGATTATTTGCTGCTTCATTATGAAGCCGGACCGGGTTATGATGAACTTCGGTTTAACTGTAGTTACTGCTGGTGTTTGTAACCCAGACTAAAACTCTGAAGACACAGGTGTAGTGGCAACTCATAGTCATCCACTCCCTGAATCAATGGACTTGGATGGACACCAGTGACCTTGAAGATAAAAAGTTTTCTAAAAAATAAAAAATAAATTTTTTGGGCATATAAGACCATGTAGTCGAGGCTTTTTACGAGCTGTCAGGCTCCAAATTCGAGGCTTTTTATGAGCTGCCAGGCTACTCTCATTAACCATTTTGCAAAGCTTGTTAAGATGGTCCTCAATCCTTAAGAAAATCATCAATGTTTAATGTTACCAAGTGCAGGGTCTTGCAAAGATTGCCTTGTGTAAATACTTGATGATCGTCAATTTAACGTTACCAAGTTTAGGGTCTGTAAAGATTGACTTGTGTATACGTTTGACGGGTCGTACCAGGTTTACCTGGACAGAGTGACTTACTTAATGCAGGCAGGCTAATCCGGGATTTTAGGTGTATACACCAGGCTTCCAAGCTGTGACTACTACAAGGGTTGTCAACTCGTTGATGCTTTGCATTAGGAGCCCCCATGTAGCATTTGAGCTATGCTCGTCGGGGCCTATATTTGAGTTGTGCTAGGCATCAAAACTCTCTTTTGCCCCTCATCATCATGTGGGAATTGCCGAAGCAACCAGAGCTATGCTCTTATG
Source organism: Secale cereale (assembly GCA_902687465.1). Classification (NCBI taxonomy): domain Eukaryota; kingdom Viridiplantae; phylum Streptophyta; class Magnoliopsida; order Poales; family Poaceae; genus Secale; species Secale cereale. The sequence goes on from LR738710.1 coordinate 890,438,167, forward strand.
ATGGCCTTGATGTGGTCGCCGGTTTAAGAGGCCATAGGAACTCCCTTGCACACAGAAGCCCCCATGTGACAAACTCTTATGAAAAAAAGGCGGCTGATACCCCGCTTTATCAGGGGCGCCGGTTTATTATATTAATCATAATATATACATTGTAAAGATATGTACATAGAGAGGAGCCTATGGCTCAGGTGTAGTAAGGTCGAAGAGGAGCGACGTTCCACGGCCGTCTGGTCTCCTCCTCTATCGTACGTGAGTCCTTATATTCTCGAACATCGACGAGGTAGTATGATCCGTTGTGCAGGTTCTTGCTGACGACAAAAGGTCCTTCCCAAGGTGGGGATAACTTGTGCATGTCTGTCTAGTCTTGAATGAGCTGGAGCACCAGATCTCCTTCTTGAAATGTTCTTGTTTTAACCCGGCGACTGTGGTACCGGCGCAGATCTTGCTGATAAATCGCCGATCGAGCTTCTGCCGTGTCCCGTTCTTCATCCAGCCGGTCTAATGCGTCTTGCCGTGCCCTTTCATTATTAGCTTCGATATAAGCTTCCACTCGTGGCGAATCATGCCGGATATCGCTAGGGAGGAGCGCTTCAGCTCCATATACCCTGAAGAAAGGCGTGTACCCTGTAGACCTGTTAGGTGTAGTGTTGACGCTCCATAATACAGAGGGTAACTCCTCCACCCAAAAACCCGGTGTCCTCTGCAAAGGGACCATAAGCCGGGGTTTAATGCCTCTCAAGATCTCTTGATTTGCTCTTTCAGCTTGGCCATTAGACTGAGGGTGAGCTACTAATGATACATCCAGGCGGATGTGCTCTCATTGACAGAACTCCTCCATAGCCCCCTTGGATACATTGGTACCATTATCAGTTATAATGCTGTGTGGAAAGCCAAACCGGAAAATCACCTTTTTGATGAACTGAACCGCCGTTGCTGCATCACACTTACTGACTGGTTCCGCTTCAACCCATTTGGTAAACTTATCCATCGCCACCAAAAGGTGGGTCTTCTTATCTTGAGATCTCATGAAGGGTCCAACAATATCAAGCCCCCAGGTCGCAAACGGCCAAGTAATTGGAATCATCCTCAACTCCTGCGCCGGTATATGAGCACGCCGTGAGAACTTCTGGCAAGCATCACATTTTCTGACCAAGTCCTCTGCGTCGGCATGAGCCGTCAACCAGTAGAACCCATGACGAAACGCTTTAGCCACCAAAGATTTTGAACTGGCATGATGACCGCAATCTCCTTCGTGGATTTCTCTAAGGATATCGCAGCCTTCATCTGGCGATACACAACGTTGAAACGCTCCAGAGACGCTGCGATGATGTAATTCTCCATTGACAATGGTCATCGATTTGGATCGCCGGACTATCTGTCTAGCCAAGACTTCGTCGATGTATGCCAGGTAAGGGAGCGTCCAATCCGGAATAACATGAAGCACCGCCACCAATTGAGCCTCCGGATCAGGGACAGCCAAGACCTCTTCTGTAGGTAACTGCACCGACGGATTATGTAATACATCCAGGAAGGTATTGGTTGGAACCGGTTTAAGTTGAGAACCCAGCCGGCTTAACGCATCAGCCGCTTCATTCTTTCGCCGGTCTATGTGATCCACTTGATAACGTTTGAAGTGTCCAGCAACAGCGTCTACCTCTCATCGATATGCTGCCATAAGTGGTTCTTTGGAATCCCACTTACCAGACACTTGTTGAGCCACTAGGTCTGAATCGCCAAAGCATTTAACCCGGCTTAAATTCATCTCAGTGGCCATCCATAGACCATGGAGGAGATCTTCATACTAAGCTGCATTGTTAGTACAAGGGAACATTAAATGGAGGACATAACAGAACTTATCACCTCGTGGGAAAGTTAATACGACTCCAGCCCCCGAGCCCTTCAATTGCCTGGATCCATCAAAGTGAATAGTCTAATATGTGTGATCCGGCTTTTCCTCTGGTGCTTGCAACTCTGTCCAATCGTTGATGAAATCCACCAATGCTTGGGATTTTATCGCAGTACGGGGCACATACTTCAATCCGTGCGGGCTAAGCTCAATGGCCAACTTTGCAACCCGACCTGTAGCCTCTCTGTTCTGGATTATATCCCCCAACAGAGCTGAACTGACCATTGTGATTGGATGGCCTTGATAATAGTGCTTTAGCTTTCGGTTTGCCATGAAGACTCCATACACCAATTTCTGCCAATGCGGGTATCTTTATTTTGACTCAATGAGCACCTCACTGATGTAGTAAACCGGCCGTTGAACCGGATATTCCTTGGCTGCCTCCTTGCGCTCCACTACAATGGCGACGCTCACTGCACAGGCGTTAGCATCCACATATAACAACAGCGGCTCATTATCAACTGGCGCAGCAAGGACTGGCGGTTCTGCTAATTGCTTCTTTCACTCTTCGAACGCAGTATCAGCAGCATCACTCCAAACGAAGAGATCTGTCTTTTTCATCATCTCATAAACCGGCTGAGCGTTGCAATACGGCCCGCCACGCGTTGGACATCGTTGATGCACGCCGGTTTAGCCAAAGATGTAATCGCCTTGATCTTCTACGGATTAGCTTCAACTAGTCGTCAACCCGTGCAGCTGCACGGGCTAGCACTTCTGATATTAAATACGTCCAAGTGGGCACCTATTATATTGGTAGACAACATGGTAACAAATTGAAAAGTTGTTGCATGAATCATGCATTTGTTACATACTTCCTCCGTTCCTAAATATAGGTCTTTGTAGAGATTCCACTATAGACTACATACGAAGCAAAATGAGTGAATCTACTTCTAAAATGCATCTGTATACATCCATATGTGGTTCTTAGTGGAATCTCTACAAAGACTTACATTTAGGAACGGAGGGAGTATAAGTTTCTAATATGTATGCAATCAAATTCCCTATTCTAGCATATATGTTTATTTCATTTTGCTACCTAAAGAACGCACATCTTCACTTTTGCCTCAGAATTACCATAGAATTTTATCTTAAACCCTCATCATGGATTAGATTTTATATGTGTACAACATTTAAGCAAAAGTCCTCCCTCGGGAACATTGGATGGCACTTGGTATAGTTTAAAAGAATTTGTTTCTATAGACGACAATGAAACAACGGAGATACACGGTTTTCTATCAGCATATGTGAAATTGTAGCAAGAAATACACATAAGAGATTCTCTTTTCTCATACCTTTATGATACATTATTAAGATTTAAAGATGTTGTCTTAACCAATAAATTCTTACAAAATTTATTTTATGATGAATAGAGTGGTGGAACTGTGTGATAGATTATTCTGATTTAAGTTGTGCATACCCAAAAATCTTAAAGAAGAGGTTTTCCTATTTCTTTTACGTGAGGCCGTCGCTTTTTTTTATTTTGAGGCGGGTAATCAGTTGGGCCTTATGGATTTGTTTCTCTTTTTTAGGTTGTCTTTTTCTGCACGTAGAGAACTTGAAAGGTGCGGGTCAGATTAAAGCTTTCCTTTTTTGTGACATTTTAATGAACATATGAGAACTTTAAAGGTGCGCCTATTCAGCGGGTCGCTTGGATATCTGTCCCTTTTTTACGTTGTTCTTCCTACTATATGAAGAGGCTTTCCTTAATTTATGACGTGAGACTGTCCTCTTTTTATGTTGCTAATCAGCTGGGCTGTTTGGAGTTGTTTCTATTTTATAAGATGTACTTTCCTTTGCACGGAGGCTTTGTTTTTTCCTTTGATCGTGAGGCTATTCTTTTTTTATGAGTATATGGAAGGCTTTATTTGTTTTGTATACTACTAATGTTGGACGTGTCAAATGCCTCTTTTCGTCGTATGGGACCGTCTGTGTTACGCAAGTTTTCATTTTTTCTTTGACTTGAGGCTATTTTTTTATGAGTATATGGAACGCTTTATTTGTTTTGTATACCACTAACGTTGGACGTGTCAGATGCCTCTTTTCTTTGTATGGGACCATCTGCGTTACGCAAGTTTTCTTTCTATCCTGAACGTAAATTCTACAATCCTACGGTTAATTAATTTTTGATGATGTGGATAAATGAGAGGTCTTGAAAGGTGCCTCCAATTAGTAAATATATATAAGACCCCCCTATTAGATACCAAGAACCCCAGGAGCTTGGCTGCCGGAACACCAAAAACACACTTATCCGGATTAAGCATCATATTATAAACCCAAAGATTATCAAAGGTTTTTTTCAAGTCTGTTATTAATGTTTCCTCCTTCCTGCATTTCACCACAATGTCATCCACATATGCATGAACATTCCCAATCTGTCCATGAAGGCAGTTCTGCACACAATGCTGATAGGTCGTCTGGACACTCTTAAGCCCAAAAGGTATAGATACATAGTAGAAGGCTCCAAAGGGAGTTATAAAGGCCGTCTTCTCCTGGTCGTTAACTGCCATTTTGATCTGATGATATCCTGAATACGCATCCAAAAAACTTAGTCGCTCACAACCTGTTGTAGCATCAATGATCTGATCAATACGGGGGAGGGCAAAGGGATTAGTTGGGCAATCTTTGTTCAAATCTGTGTAATCAACACACATTCACCAAGGGCCCTTTTTCTTAAGTACCAGCACCGGATTAGCTAACCACTCCGGATGAAACACCTCGATTATATAGCCTGCCGCCAAGAGCCTAGCCACTTCTTCACCAATAGCCTTGCGCCTTTTTTCATTGAAGCGGCGCAGAAATTGCTTAACCGGTTTGAACTTAGGATCAATGTTGAGAGTGTGCTCAGCGAGTTCCCTCGGTACACCTGGCATGTCAGAAGGTTTCCATGCAAAAATGTCCCAATTCTCACGGATGAACTCGATGAGCGTGCTTTCCTATTTTGTATCTAGATTAGCACTGATGGTGAACTGCTTGGATGAATCGCGAGGAACAAAGTCAACCTGCTTGGTCTCTTCCGCTGATTTGAATTTCAAGGCCGGATCATGCTCTGTGGTCGGCTTTTTCAGCGGAGACATATCTGCTGGATCAACATTATCTTTATAATACTTCAGCTCATCAGTTGCACAAACTGCCTCAGCATAAGCTGCATCATCTTCCTCGCACTCCAAAGCAATCTTGCGGCTCCCATGGACTGTAATGGTTCCCTTGTCATGAACTTAGCGTAAACCGGCCGCCCGAACAGGGCGTGATACGGGCTCTTGATCTTTACCACTTCAAAGGTCAAAGTCTCTGACCTGTAATAATGCTCATCTCCAAAAGTGACCTCCAAATCAATCTTGCCAACTGGATACGGCGATTTACCGGGCACCACCCCATGAAAAACTGTGTTGGACTGCCGAAGCTTCTTATCTGTCAGCCCCATGCGTCGGAAAGTCTCATAGTATAGAATGTTGATGCTGCTGCCTCCATCCATAAGCACCTTGGTAAACTTGTAGGCACCCACCCGAGGTGCCACAACTAGAGCCAGCTGGCCCGGATTGTCAACCCCGGGCGGATGATCCTCTCGGCTCCACACAATGGGCTGTTCTGACCAACGCAGGTAACGCGGCACCGCCGGTTCAACAGAATGCACTGCCCTCTTGTAAACCTTCTGATCATGTTTACATAAGCTCGTGGTGAAGACATGATACTGCCTGCTGCTCAGCTCCTTCGGATTATTCTGATATCTGGATTGCTGCTGCTGTTGGCGCTGTTGCTTCCCCTGATTGTTATAACCGCCCTGGCCGTCCTGTTGGTTATGCTGATTGTGCCCGTTGTGGTTGCTGTTATTGCCTTGGTACCCTGAACCGGATCCACCACCTTGATAACCCGACCCGTGAAACCGGGACCTGATCCGCCGGATGGTCCATGATCATATCGAGACCAGTTCATGATTTCCTGCATAATAAAACAGTCCTTCCAGAGGTGTGTAGCTGGCTTTTCTACTGTACCATGCCTTGGGAAAGGTATGTTCATCTGGCGTTTCAGATTAATAGGTGGTCTCCCATTTCGCGGGGGCGATCTACCCTTGCGTCGTTGTCCGTCTTCCTGAGCATTGGTGTTGGCCACAAAATCCGAGTTGCTATCTGCTTTATGCTTACCGTTGTATCCTTGATTCACCGGGTTGGGCTGTGGTGCCTTACTATTCTTGTTTACCTTCCCTGACTTGTCATTATCGGAGTCTGGGTATTCGGTACTATCTGAGTCCGCATATTTCACTAAAGCGCCCATGAGTGTCCACATGTCGTCACAATTACGCTTAAGCCGTCCCAACTTCAATTTCAAAGGTTCAAACCGGCAATTGCCTTCCAAGGTTACCACTGATGTTCTCGGGTTAATGCTATTGGAGGAATGCAGGATCTCCGATACTCGACGTACCCAACTACTTGTTCACTCATGCTCTCCTTGAACGCATGCAGCTAAATCGACGACAGACATTGGTTGTTTACACGTGTCTTTGAAGTTATTAATAAACCGACGGCGCAATTCGGCCCATGATCCGACAGAATTGGGTGGCAAGAACTTCAGCCAAGTGCGAGTTGTACCCTCTAACATCATAGTGAAATACTTGGCGCATGCTGCATCATCTACATCCAGCATCTCCATTGCCATCTCATAGCTTTCAACCCATGTCTCTGGGGATAGATCCGCCGTGTAGTTGGGTACCTTCCGCGGTCCTTTGAAATCCTTGGGCAATTTCACGTTGCGCAAAGCGGGAGTAATACAAGGCACTCTCAGGGAGCTAGACATGACCCCCGGTTCAACTGAGGTAGAAGGACGAACCGACGTTGCCTGAAGGGCTTCGTGCTGCGCTGTTAACTCGGCCTCCCGGCGCTGCCTGCCCTAATCCACCACGTTCTTAGCGTTCGCGTCTCCTCCTGTCGGATCATCCCTCCGCGGTGGACTACGTCTCCGTGCGCTGCTTGATATGGCCAGTTCATCCTGACGCCTAGTCTAACTCCGGCTTGGGCGAGGGGTGGAGTGAATTCTCTCCCGGCTAAGAGAATAAGCTTGCTGTTGGCTTAACGCTGTTTCCAGCAACTCTCTGGCCCGCCGTGCCTCCACTGCTATGGGGGACGTTCCTTCAATGGGAAGGGTGGCCAGTCGTGAAGCGGCGGCAACTATGTTATCCAACGGATTGGAGTAGTGACCGGGAGGGGGTGGGTAAACGCTGTGACGGGACGATCTGGCGGGTTGGCTCCACGACTGGTGGTTGGACTGACGCTCCTGTGACCGGTGCTCCTCCCCTGTTTACCTCCGGCTGGTTACTGGTTGCTACTCCTGGCGTGCTAAAAAGGTTCCTTTCTTCATAAACTAGCAGCAAGCGAGATTGTTGCCTTCTCATCATTACCTCCTGTGAAGCGGTCTGATCCAACATGAGTCGATAGGCCTGAGCGTCCAGCTCGGCCTGCTATGCAGCCATCCTGGTTTTCTCAGCGGCTAGGTCCAACTTGGCTTGATCAATCCGGCTTTTCACCTGAGCGACTTCCGCATCGTGTTGCTCCTTATTGGCCTGGGCTACCTCTCCTGTTAACAGCGCTGCCAAAGTATCGACCAAGATGGACAAAGTTTCAGCCGGCGACGGATCAGGACCTCCAGCCCTAGCTCCCACCGTGTCTGATGTTAACACCGCCGTAGTTGATGATTGCTGCATAGGTTGTGATCCGGTCATAAAGACGGCAACCTGGGTTGGCGGATCAAGGGGGTCCGAAATACTGTCGCCATCGGAACAGCCCCCAGATCAGCCGTCTTGCAACAGATATAAAGATTATGTCTCTCCGGAGGATGATTCGTCGCTGGAATAGACAACAGTCTCACCGCCAGAGTCCGATCCGTCCTCGGCATGCACTTCATGAACTGCTCCAACGAAGACGTGCTTCATGGCAGGCCGAATCCGGGCAGGTCTCGCCCACTGAGCCGGCTTGACGATGTTGGGGAAGATGTCCGGCTCAAGGCCCGGTTCGCCGATCTTGCCGATGAAGACGTGGATGCCGCCGAAGGGTACCCGGTACCCGTATTCGATTGAATCGGCCTCGGGATCACATCATTAGGAAAATGATGTGATGGACTAGACCCATCCGTTGGCATAGCACTTTGATCGTTTAGTTTTACTGCTATTGATTTCTTCATGACTTATACATGTTCCTATGACTATGAGATTATGCAACTCCCGAATACCGTAGGAACACCTTGTGTGCTATCAAACATCATAGCGTAACTGGCTGATCATAAAGATTCTCTACAGGTGTCTCCGAAAGTATTCGTGGTGTTGGCATAGATCAAGACTAGGATTTGTCACTCCGAGTGTCGGAGAGGTATCTCTGGGCCCTCTCGGTAATGCACATCATAATAAGCCTTGCAAGCAAATGACTAATGAGTTAGTCACGAGATGATATATTACGGAACGACTAAAGATACTTGCCGGTAACGAGATTGAACTATGTATAGAGATACCGACAATCGAATCTCGAGCAAGTAACATACCGATGACAAAAGTAACAACGTATGTTGTTATGCGGTTTGACCGATAAAGATCTTCGTAGAATATGTAGGAGCCAATATGAGCATCCAGGTTCCGCTATTGGTTATTGACCGGAGATGAGTCTCGGTCATGTCTACATAGTTCTCGAACCCGTAGGGTCCGCACGCTTAACGTTTGATGACGATCGGTATTATGAGTTTATGAGTTTTGATGTACCAAAGGTAGTTTGGAGTCCCGGATGAGATCACGGACATGACGAGGAGTCTCAGAATGTCCGAGATGTAAAGATTGATATATTGGACGACTATATTCGGACACCGGAAGTGTTTTGGAAAGTTTCGGAATTTACCGGAGTGCTGGGGCGGTTACCGGAACCCCCCGGGGGAATGATGGGCCCTGGTGGGCCATAGGGGAGAGAGAGGGCAGCAGCCAGGAGGTGGCGCGCCCCCTCCCTAGGAGTAATCCGAATAGGACTAGGGGAGGGGGGCGCGGCCCCTCTTTCCCTCTCCCTCTCCCTCTCTTTCCTTCCCCCTTCTTCCTTCTTTGGTAGTTCCTACTAGGACCCTAGCCGCACCGTAGAGGGCCGGCCGGCCTCCCCCCTTGCTCCTTTATATACGGGGGCAGGGGGGCACCCAAAGACACACAAGTTGAATTGTTCTAGCCGTGTGCGGTGCCCCCCTCCACAGAAACACACCTCGGTCATACCGTCGCAGTGCTTAGGCGAAGCCCTGCGCCGGTAGATACATCATATCTGTCACCACGCCGTCATGCTGACGAAACTCTCCCGTGAAGCTCAACTGGATCAAGAGCTCGTGGGACGTCATCAAGCTGAACGTGTGCTGAACGCGGAGGTGTCGTACGATCGGTGCTTGATCGGTTGGATCGCGAAGAAGTTCGACTACATCAACCGCGTCACTTGACGCTTCCGCTTCCGGTCTACGAGGGTATGTAAACACACTCTTCCCGCTCGTTGCTATGCATCCGGTAGATAGATCTTGCGTGATCGTAGGAAAATTTTAAAATACTACGTTCCCCAACAGTGGCATCATGAGCCAGGTCTATGCGTACATGATATGCACGAGTAGAACACAATGAGTTGTGGGCGATAATAGTCATACTGCTTACCAACATGTCATACTTTGCTTCGGCGGTATTGTGAGATGAAGCGGCCCGGACCGACATTACGCGTACGCTTACGCGAGACTGGTTTCACCGTTATGAGCACTCGTTGCTTAAAGGTGACTGGTGGGTGTCTGTCTCTCTCACTTTAGCTGAATCAAGTGTGGCTTCGCCCGGTCCTTGTGAAGGTTATAACAACACATGACGAAACATCGTTGTGGTTTTTGTATGCGTAGGTAAGAACGATTCTTGCTAAGCCCGTAGCAGCCACGTAAAACTTGCAACAACAAAGTAGAGGACGTCTAACTTGTTTTTGCAGGGCATGTTGTGATGTGATATGGTCAAGACATGATGAGTTATACGGTTTTGTATGAGATGATCATGTTTTGTAATGTTATCGGCAACTGGCAGGAGCCATATGGTTGTCGCTTTATTGTATGAAAAGCAATCGCCATGTAATTGTTTTACTTTATCACTAAGCGGTAGCGATAGTCGTAGAAGCAATAGTTGGCGAGACGACAACGATGCTACGATGGAGATCAAGGTGTCGCGCCGGTGACGAAGGTGATCATGATGGTGCTTTGGAGATGGAGATCAAAAGCACAAGATGATGATGTCCATATCATGTCACATATTTTGATTGCATATGATGTTTATCTTTTTATGCTTCTTATTTTGCTTAGAATGACGGTAGCATTATAAGATGATCCCTTACTAAATTGCAAGGTATAAGTGTTCTCCCTGAGTATGCACCGTTGCGAAAGTTCATCATGCCGAGACACCACGTGATGATCGGGTGTGATAAGCTCTACGTTCAAATACAACGGGTGTAAGCTAGTTTTGCACACGCAGAATACTCGGGTTAAACTTGACGAGCCTAGCATATGCAGATATGGCCTCGGAACACTGGAGACCGAAAGGTCGAGCGTGAATCATATAGTAGATATGATCAACATAAGATGTTCACCATTGAAACTACTCCATCTTACGTGATGATCGGACATGGTTTTGTTGATTTGGATCACGTGATCATTTAGATGACCGGAGGGATGTTTATCTAAGTGGGAGTTCTTAAGTAATATGATTAAACTGAACTTTAATTTATCATGAAATTAGTCCTGGTAGTATTAGCATATCTATGTTGTAGATCAATATCTCGCGATGTTGCTCCCTGTTTATTGTTTATATGTTCCTAGAGAAAACTAAGTTGAAAGATGTTAGTAGCAATGATGCGGAATTGTTTCGTGATCTGAGGATTATCCTCATTGCTGCACAGAAAATTATGTCCTTGATGCACAGCTAGGTGACAGACCTATTGCAGGAGCAGATGTAGACGTTATGAACGTTTTGACAAAAGCTCGGTATGATGACTACTTGATAGTTTAAGTGCACCATGCTTTACGGCTTAAAACCGGGACTTCAAAAACATTTTGAACGCCACGGAGCATATAAGATGTTCCAAGAGTTGAAATTAGTATTTCATACTCATGCCCGTGTCGAGAGGTATAAGACTTCTAACAGTACTTTGCCTACAAGATGGAGGAGAATAGCTCAACCAGTGAGCATGTGCTCAGATTGTCTGGGTACTACAATTACTTGAATCAAGTGGGAGTTAATCTTCCAGATAAGATAGTAATTTACAAAGTTCTCTAGTCACTATCACCAAGTTAGTAGAACTTCGTGATGAACTATAATATGCAAGGGATGACGAAAGGAATTCCCGAGCTCTTCGCGATGCTGAAGTCGGCGAAGGTAGAAATCATGAAAAAGCATCAAGTGTTGATAGTTAACAAGACCACTTGTTTCAAATAAAGGGCAAAGGGATAGAAGGAGAACTTCAAGAAGAATGACAAGCAAGTTGTCACTCCCGTGAACAAACCCAAAGCTAAAACTCTAGCCTGAAACTAAGTGCTTCTACTACAAAGGAAATGGTCACTGGAAGTGGAACTGCCCTAGATACTTGGCGGATAAGAAGGATGGCAAAGTGAACAAAGGTATATTTTGATATACAGATTATTGATGTGTACTTTACTAGTGTTCATAGCAACCCCTGGGTATTTGATACCGGTTCAGTTGCTAAAATTAGTAACTCGAAACGAGAATTGCAGAATGAACAGAGACTAGTTAAAGGTGAAGTGACGATGTGTGTTGGAAGTGGTTCCAAGATTGATATGATCATCATCGCACACTCCCTATACTTTCGGGATTAGTGTAAAACCTAAATAAATGTTATTTGGCATTTGCGTTGAGCATGAATATGATTTGATCATATTTGCTGCAATACGGTTATTCATTTAAAGTCATAGAATAATTGTTATTCTGTTTACATGAATAAAACCTTCGATGGTCATACACCCAATGAAAATAGTTTGTTGGATCTCGATCGTGGTGATACACATATTCATAATATTGAAGCCAAAAGATGCAAGGTTAATAATGGTAGTGCAACTTATTTGTGGCACTGCTGTTTAGGTCATAATGGTGTAAAGCGCATGAAGAAACTCCATAGTGATGGACTTTTGGAATCACTTGATTATGAATCACTTGGTGCTTGCAAACCATGCCTCATGGGCAAGATGACTAAAACTCCGTTCTCCGGAACAATGGAGCGAGCAACAGATTTGTTGGAGATCATACATACAGATGTATGTGGACCAATGAGTGTTGAAGCTTGCGGCGGGTATCATTATTTTCTTACCTTCACTGATGATTTGAGCAGATATGGGTATATCTACTTAATGAAGCACAAGTCTGAAACATTTGAAAAGTTCAAAGAATTTCAGAGTGAAGTGGAGAATCATCGTAACAAGAAAATAAGAGTTTCTACGATATGATCGTAGAGGTAAAATATTTGAGTTAGCGAGTGAAATAGTTTCACTACTCATGTCACCTGGAACACCATAGTGTAATGGTGTGTCCGAACATCATAACCGTACTTTATTAGATATGGTGCGATCGATGATGTCTCTTACCGATCTACCACTATCGCTTTTGGGGTTATGCATTAGAGACAGCTACATTCACGTTAAATAGGGCACCATCTAAATCCATGGAGATGACACCGTATGAACTGTGGTTTGACGAAGAAACCTAAGCTGTCATTTCTTTAAGTTTGGGACTGCGATGCTTATGTGAAAAAGTTTTAACATGATAAGCTCGAACCCAAATCGGAGAAGTAAATCTTCATAGGATACCCAAAAGAAACTATTGGGTACACCTTCTATCACAGATCCGAAGGCAAGGTCTTTGTTGCTAAGAGTGGATCCTTTCTAGAGAGGGAGTTTCTCTCGAAAGAAGTGAGTGGGAGGAAAGTAGAACTTGATGAGGTAATTGTACCTTCTCCCGAATTGGAAAGTGGAACATCACAGAAACTAGTTCCACTGATTCCTACACCAATTTGTGAGGAAGCTAATGATGATGTTCATGAAACTTCAGATCAAGTTTCTGCTGAACTTCGTAGATCAACCAGAGTTCATTCCGCATCAGAGTGGTACGGCAACCCGGTTCTGGAAGTCATGTTACTGGACCATGATGAACCTACGAACTATGAGGAAGCGATGATGAGCCCATATTCCGCAAAATGGCTTGAGGCCATGAAATCTGAGATGGGATCCATGTATGAGAACAAAGTGTGGACTTTGGTTGACTTGCCCGATGATCGGCAAGCCATCAAAAATAAATGGATCTTCAAGAGGAAGACTGACGCTGACGGTAATGTTACAGTTTACAAAGCTCGACTTGTTGCGAAAGTTTTTCAACAAGTTCAAGGAGTTGACTACGATGAGACTTTCTCACCCGTAGCGATGCTTAAGTCTGTTCGAATCATGTTAGCAATTGCCGCATTTTATGAAATCTGGCAAATGGATAACAAAACTGCATTCTTTAATGGATTTATTAAAGAAGACTTGTATATGATGCAACCAGAAGGTTTTGTCAATCCTAAAGGTGCTAACAAAATGTGCAAGCTCCAGCGATCCATCTATGGACTGGTGCAAGCATCTCGGAGTTGGAATATACGCTTTGATAAGTTTCTCAAAGTATATAGATTTATACAGACTTGCGGTGAAGCCTGTATTTACAAGAAGTGAGTGGGAGCACTACAACCTTTCTGATAAGTATATGTTAATGACATATTGTCGATCGGAAATGATGTAGAATTTTCTGGAAAGCATAAAGGAGTGTTTGAAAGGAGTTTTTCAAAGAAAGACCTTGGTGAAGCTGCTTACATATTGGGCATCAAGATCTATAGAGATAGATCAAGACGCTTGATAAGACATTCGATGAGTACATACCTTGATAAGATTTTGAAGTAGTTCAAAATGGATCAGTCAAAGAAGGAGTTCTTGCCTGACTTGTAAGGTGTGAAGTTGAGTAAGACTCAAAGCCAGACCACGGCAGAAAAATATAGAGAGAATGAAAGTCATTCCCTATGCCTCAGCCATAGTTTCTATAAAGTATGCCATGTTGTGTACCAAACATGTTGTGTACCTTGCCATGAGTTTGTCAAGGGGGTACAATAGTGATCCAGGAGTAGATCACTATATAGCGGTCAAAAATTATCCTTAGTAACTGGATGACTAAGGAAATGTTTCTCGATTATGGAGGTGATAAAGAGTTCGTCGTAAAGGGTTACGCCGATGCAAGCTTTGACACTAAATCCAGATGATTCTAAGTATCAATCTGGATGCGTATTGAAAGTGGGAGCAATTAGCTAGAGTAGCTCTATGCAGAGCATTGTAGAAATAGAAATTTGCGAAATACATACGGATCTGAATGTGACAGACCCGTTGACTAAACTTCTCTCACAAGCAAAACATGATCACACCGTATTATTCTTGGGTATAAATCACATAGCGATGTGAACTAGATTATTGACTCTAGTAAACCCTTTGGGTGTTGGTCACATGGCGATGTGAACTATGGGTGCTATTCACATAACGATGTGAACTATCGGTATTAAATCACATGGCGATGTGAGCTAGATTATTGACTCTAGTGCAAGTGGGAGACTGAAGGAAATATGCCCTAGAGGCAATAATAAAGATGTTATTTATATTTCCTTATATCATGATAAATGTTTATTATTCATGCTAGAATTGTATTAACCGGAAACTTAGTACATATGTGAATACATAGACAAAACAGAGTGTTCCTAGTATGCCTCTACTAGACTAGCACATTGATCAAAGATGGTTATGTTTCCTAACCATAGACATGAGTTGTCATTTGATCAACGGGATCACATCATTAGGAAAATGATGTGATGGACTAGACCCATCCGTTAGCATAGCACTTTAATCGTCTAGTTTTACTGCTATTGCTTTCTTCATGACTTATACATGTTCCTATGACTATGAGATTATGCAACTCCCGAATACCGTAGGAACACCTTGTGTGCTATCAAACGTCACAACGTAACTGGGTGATCATAAAGATGCTCTACAGGTGTCTCCGAAAGTATTCGTGGTGTTGGCATAGATCAAGACTAGGATTTGTCACTCCGAGTGTCGGAGAGGTATCTCTAGGCCCTCTCGGTAATGCACATCATAATAAGCCTTGCAAGCAAATGACTAATGAGTTAGTCACGAGATGATGTATTACGGAACGAGTAAAGAGACTTGCCGGTAACGAGATTGAACTAGGTATAGAGATACCAACGATCGAATCTCGGGCAAGTAACATACCGATGACAAAAGGAAGAACGTATGTTGTTATGCGGTTTGACCGATAAAGATCTTTGTAGAATATGTAGGAGCCAATATGAGCATCCAGGTTCCGCTATTGGTTCTTGACCGGAGATGAGTCTCGGTCATGTCTACATAGTTCTCGAACCCGTAGGGTCCGAACGCTTAACGTTTGATGACGATCGGTATTATGAGTTTATGAGTTTTGATGTACCAAAGGTAGTTCGGAGACCCGGATGAGATCACGGACATGACGAGGAGTCTCGGAATGTCCGAGACATAAAGATTGATATATTGGACTACTATATTCGGACACCGGAAGTGTTCTGGAAAGTTTCGGAATTTACCGGAGTGCCGGGTGGGTTACCGGAACCCCCCGGGGGAATGATGGGCCCTGGTGGGCCATAGGGGAGAGAGAGGGCAGCAGCCAGGAGGTGGCGCGCCCCCTCCGTAGGAGTAGTCTGAATAGGACTAGGGGAGGGGGGCGCGGCCCCTCTTTCCCTCTCTCTCTCCCTCTCTTTCCTTCCCCCTTCTTCCTTCTTTGGTAGTTCCTACTAGGAATAGGATTGCAATCCTATTCCTAGTAGGATTGCAGCCCTAGCAGCACCATAGAGGGCCGGCCGGCCTCCCCCCTTGCTCCTTTATATACGGGGGCAGGGGGGCACCCAAAGACACACAAGTTGAATTGTTCTAGCCGTTTGCGGTGCCCCCCTCCACAGAAACACACCTCGGTCATACCGTCGCAGTGCTTAGGCGAAGCCCTACGCCGGTAGATACATCATATCCGTCACCACGCCGTCGTGCTGACGAAACTCTCCCGTGAAGCTCAACTGGATCAAGAGCTCGTGGGACGTCATCAAGATGAACGTGTGCTGAACGCGGAGGTGCCGTACGATCAGTGCTCGATCGGTTGGATCGCGAAGAAGTTCGACTACATCAACCGCGTCACTTGACGCTTCCGCTTCCGGTCTACGAGGGTACGTAGACACAATCTTCCCGCTCGTTGCTATGCATCCGGTAGATAGATCTTGCGTGATCGTAGGAAAATTTTAAAATACTACGTTCCCCAACAGATCTTGCCGCGACGACTCTTGGTCATCTGGCCCACTGCATAGCCCTTGAGTCCTTCCAAGCTGCCCTTCAAGAACTCAAAACCATCGTGCGATAGCCCCACGGTGGGCACCAACTGTCGTGGTTTTGTCACGACAGAAGTCCTAGCTAAAGGACTTAGTTGGGAGGCCATCGCTACGGGTTAGCTTAAAGGGGTTAAAGCGGACAAGGACACATGGGTTTTATACTAGTTGGGCCCCTTCGATGAAGGTAAAAGCCTACGTCTAGTTTGGTGTAGTATTGCTAGGGTTTCGATGACCAGGGAGCGAATCTGCTTTGCCTGTGTCTCGAGCTATTGTTATCCTCTCCCTTGAACCGTCGCGGGTCGTCCCTTTATAGATGAGGTGACGCCCAGTCCGGTTTACAGAGTCCCGAGGCCTACTCATAAATGTGTCCGGCTGGGTCTCTATCCTTCCTATCTTGCATCACAACTGACATATCATATGGCGGTTTACAAATCATAGGCCCTAATACTTGGGCTCTAAACCTCCTGGGCTAAAGTCTCTCGCTCCATGCTCTGCTGGGCTTCAGTAAAGGTAATCTTGATAAACATAAACCGGACCCTCCTGGGCGGTTTATACCTGATATTAATATCCCTGACAGTTATGGAGTTCTCCAGGTGTGTTTGCTGATCTTCCGAGGAGCAGTGCTGACGCCGCCCAATACTTCCGAGCCCAGGAGGGGAACGACACGGAGAAGTTGTTTTGGTCACATTTATGTACGCCAAAACATCCGGTGCCCCTCACCGACCAGATGAAGCAGCTGGTCGAGCTGCACAATATGGCGGGTTTGGCCATGAAGGACTTGATAGTCTAGCTATGGCCCGTTGATCCGATCCCAAGTAGCTACTTTGGATTGGTGAAGCGGCTCGTCGAGGCGAGTCCGCGCGTTGACTCATTGAAACGTTTGCCAGCATAGAAGGTGCTCGGATGGCCTTCGGTCGTGTGAAGGTGCACGGGGCAAAGATGAGGGCGCGTGATATAGCTACTGCTGGCCCGCCCGCAAGCAAGGAGCACCGCAAGCCGAAGAAATACTTCGAGGACGTCATAGCAGGCGCCCGCTTTGTAGAAAGCCAGTGCTCAAAGGATGTTATCTTTGAGAAATTGTATCTAGTTGTAAAGACTTAAGCTTATGAACCGATGTATATAACATTTGCACTATTATATTGTGAGCGACCTTTATCTCCTGTGTGGATGTTTATATAAATATGAAAGTTTCCAGTCGTCGACTTCAACCCCCATGTACATAGTACTGGGGTGTTCGGTCATATGTATATACACTCTTTATCCAATGTCTTGGTCCGTGTAGGAGGTGTATGCGGAGCGAACAAGGCAATCAGACTATGCGGCGTTATTGCTTTCACTTAGCCATAGGAATCTAACAAGTGGGGCTAGCTAGCCACTGGTGCGAACATGATATTTCCAAATTAAGGTATCCAATTGCACCCAGCTGGGCGAAAAACCAACCCTTTGTATAACACATGGTAGATCTCTATCGATAATGGTATAAAACCAAGTCACCGAATTGCGGACTAGGTTCTCGCCTATCATGACAGTTAATTTTCGGCTTTCTCTACTGAGGTACTTGACCGGACGAGCCGGGAGTACAATCGCAGTAGTTCTCCTTTTACACCCTAGCCAAACAATTGGGAAAATAGGGGTAAGCACAGGATCCACACAACCAAACTATTGACCCAGGACATGATTCGAAACTGATGCATATAGGGCAAATATCCAGGACGCCGAACACTCCTTATAGGTATTCGGACTTTTCGACATATACCGGGCTGAATACAACCCCTGGTAATAGGCCCTATTGACAAGGCACATGTGGCAATCTAACACGGGGAGAGAACATTTATGGTGAGTAACTAAAACTCCGAACATAATGAGAATCAAGCTGCTCTATTAATATCCCTTTATAGTGCGGCGAGCCGTAGGCTTACAGATAATGCCGATGACTTTCTTGGACATTTTACATGCCAGAAAGGTATAAAACAAGAAAGAGAAAAAAAGGTTTTCAGAGGGTCTTAATCTGAAAAGAAACCTTAGCATGGGTCCCTGCTGCACGTCTGCGCCGTTTCCTCCTCTGTAATGTGTCCCTGAAGGGGGAGTGTGATGGCCATCTGTAAGAAAGAAAAAAAAACTAGAAAAGAAAAGAGATCCAGTGTGGCCATAAATAGGACTGGTTCGTTTAGTGAACCTTAAAAGATAATTTTAGAGTCTGAATAAGGTCAACACGAACTATGGACATGTATGCAGTGTGCCCCCAGCGTCGCCCAAGGGATTTTTAGGGCATAATTATGTACACGAGGCACATATGCTATCACCTTATGGGGAAGTCGGTGGGGGCGTAGCTGCTAATCTAGCTCAGGTTCATCTGTGCTGCCATACTGAGGCGTATGTCGGACACGTTTAGCTATGTCCGCGACCGATAGGTTGTCCGGCTTGAATAGGCCGTTTTGGACTTTGGCTACTAAGGCCACAGTGTCCTCCTCCGTACGGAGAGAGAGTTACATATTTCCATTGACCGTGATGATGACACGTGGTCCAGGCATTTTAAGCTTTAGATAAGCATAATGCGGGGCTGCATTAAAGCGGGCGAAGGCCGTTCTTTCGAGTAGTGCATGATATCCACTTCGGAATGGAGCTATACCGAAGATTAACACTTCTCTTGGAAAGTTATCAGGAGAGCCGAATACAACCTCCAATGTTAAAGGGCCCGTGCAGCGGGCTTCTCCGCCCGGTATCACTCCTTTAAAGGTCGTGTTGCTTGGCTTTATTCTTGACAGGTCGATCCCCATATTGTGGACAGTGTCCTGATATATTACATTGAGACTGCTGCCGCCGTCCATAAGGACTCGGGTGAGATGGTATCCATCGATTATTGGATCCAGCACTAGGGTAGCCGAACCCCCACGACGGATACTAGTCGGGTGATCCCTACGATCAAAAGTGATCGGACAGGCCGATTGTCGTGGAATTAACACGTCAGATGTCTGGTTTACGGACATAGTCGTGAGGCCGCGCATCTATGTAGTTGCTTGAGAGGGGTTGAGCGGGATCGAGAGACGCGATGCAAGACACAGATTTAGACAGCTTCGGGCCCCGGGAAATATCTGTTGGAAATATGCCCTAGAGGCAATAATAAAAGCATTATTATTATATCTCCTTGTTCATGATAATTGTCTGTTATTCATGCTTGAATTGTATTGTACGGAAACAGCGATACATGTGTGAATACACAGACCACAATGAGTCCCTGGTATGCCTCTAGTAACCAGCTCGTTGATCAACAGATGGTCACGGTTTCCTGACCATGGACATGAGATGTCAGTGATAACGGGATCACATCATTAGGAGAATTATGTGATGGACAAGACCCAAACTTGAGCATAACACGAGATCGTATAGTTCGTAATGCATAAGCTTTTCGGTGTCAAGTATTTATTCCTTAGACCATGAGGTTGCACAACTCCCGGATACCGTAGGAATACTTTGGGTGTGCCAACCATCACAACGTAACTGGGTGGCTATAAAGGTACGCATCGGGTATCTCCGAAAGTGTCTGTTGAGTTGGTACGAACCGAGACTGGGATGTTGTCACTCCGTATGACGGAGAGGTACCTCTGGGCCCACTCGGTAAGACATCATCATAATGAGCTCAATGTGACTAAGTAGTTAGTCACGGGATGATGAATTACGGATCGAGTAAAGAGACTTGCCATAACGAGATTGAACAAGGTATCGGGGATACCGACGATCGAATCTCGGGCAAGTACCGTACCGATGGACAAAGGGAATAACATACGGGATTGAGTGAATCCTTGACACAGTGGTTCATCCGATGAAGATCATCGAGGAACATGTGGGAACCAACATGGGTATCTAGATCCCGCTGTTGGTTATTGACCAGAGAGTGGTCTCGGTCATGTCTACGTGTCTCCCGAACCCGTAGGGTCTACACACTTAAGGTTCGGTAACGCTAGGGTCGTAGAGATTAATGCACGTGGAAACCCGAAAGTTGTTCGGAGTCCCGGATGAGATCCCGGACGTCACGAGGAGTTCCGGAATGGTCCGGAGGTAAAGATTGATATATGGGAAGTCCAGTTTCGGCCAACGGGTGATCTCCGGGGGTCACCGGGAGCGTCCCGGGACCACCGGAGGGGCCTCGGGTGTCCACCGGGTGGGGCCACCCATCCCGGTGGGGCCCCTAGGCCGCAAGGGGATGTGTGCAGCCCTCTGGGCTGGCGCACCACAAGGGGGGCCCCACCTCCCCATGCGCATAGGGATAAAACCCTAAGGGGAGGGGGGCCACCACTTGCCTTGGGGGAGGGGGACTCCTCCCTGGCCGCCGCCCCCCCTTGCAGATTGGATCTGCAAGGGGCTGGCGCCCCCCCTGGCCCCCTATATATATGTGGGGGGGAGAGGGCAGCCGCACCTCAGCCCTGGCGCCTCTCCCCCTCCCGTCACACCTCCCAACTCCCACGCAGGGCGCCCGGCGAAGCCCTGCTGCGATCTCCACTGCATCCGTCATCACGCCGTCATGCTGCCGGATCTCTGACAACTTCTCCTCCCCCCTTGCTGGATCAAGAAGGAGGTGACGTTGCTGCACCGTACGTGTGTTGAACGCGGAGGTGCCGTCCGTTCGGCGCTAGATCATCGGTGACGAAGAACGTGAAGAGTACGACTACTTCATCCTTGCTTCGTTGAAAGCTTCCGCACGCAATCTTCATAACGGTATGTAGATGCACTCTTAGATACTCGTTGCTAGATGTCTCCATAGTTGGATCTTGGTGAAGACGTAGAATTTTTTTGATTTATGCTACGTTCCCCAACAGTGGCATCTAAGCCTAGGTTTTATGCGTAGCATCTTGGCACGAGTAGAACACAAAGCAGTTATGGGCGTATGATCTTGTTCAACTTTCTTACCGTTACTAGTCAATCTTGATTCGGCGGTATTGTGGGATGAAGCGGCCCGGACCGACCTTACACGTACGCTTACGTGAGACTGGTTCCACCGAAAGACATGCACTAGATGCATAAGGTGGCTGGCGGGTGTCTGTCTCTCCTACTTTAGTCGGATCGGATTCGATGAAAAGGGTCCTTATGAAGGGTAAATAGAAGTTGACAAATCACGTTGTGGTTTTGGCGTAGGTAAGAAACGTTCTTGCTAGAAATCCTATAGAAGCCACGTAAAACTTGCAACAACAATTAGAGGACGTCTAACTTGTTTTTGCAGCATGTGTTTTGTGACGTGGTATGGCCAAGAACGAAGATGTGATGCATGATATATGTGATGTATGAGATTGATCATGTTTTTGTAATAGGAAATCACGACTTGCATGTCGATGAACTTGACAACCGGCAGGATCCATAGGAGTTGTCTTTATTATTGTATGACCTGCGTGTCACTGAATAACGCCATGTAATTACTTTACTTCGTTGCTAAACGTTAGCTATAGTAGTAGAAGTAATAGTTGGCGTGACGACTTCTTTAAGACACGATGATGGAGATCATGATGATGAAGATCATGGTGTCGAGCCGGTGACAAGATGATCATGGTGCCCCGAAGATGGAGATCCAAGGAGCAAGATGATATTGGCCATATCATGTCACTTTAATTGATTGCATGTGATGTTTATCATGTTTTTGCATTTTGTTTACTTAGAACGACGGTAGTAAATAATATGATCTCTCACTAAAATTTCAAGTAATGTGTTTCCCCTAACTGTGCACCGTTGCTAAAGCTCGTTGTTCCGAAGCACCACGTGATGATCGGGTGTGATAGGTTCTAACGTTCGCATACAACGGGTGTAAGACAGATTTACACACGCGATACACTTAGGGTTCACTTGACGAGCCTAGCATGTACAGACATGGCCTCGCAACACGGAAGACCGAAAGGTCGAACACGAGTCGTATAGAAGATACGATCAACATGAAGATGTTCACCGTTTTTGACTAGTCCGTCTCACGTGATGATCGGACACGGACTACTCGATTCGCATCGTGTATCACTTAGATGACTAGAGAGATGTCATTGTGAGTGGGAGTTCATTAAAATTTGATTAAGATGAACTTAATTATCATGAACTTAGTCTAAATTCTTTACAATATCTCTTGTAGATCAAATGGCCCACGCTCCAGTTTCCCTCAACTTCAACGCGTTCCTAGAGAAAACCAAGCTGAAAGACGATGGTAGCAACTATACGGATTGGGTCCGTAACCTAAGGATTATCCTCATAGCTGCCAAGAGAACTTATGTCCTAGAAGCACCGCTAGGTGATGCACCCGCTCTCCCGGCGACCCAAGACGTTATGAACGCCTGGCAGTCGCGTAGTGATGATTACTCCCTGGTTCAGTGCGGCATGCTTTACAGTTTAGAATCGGGACTCCAAAAGCGTTTTGAGCACCATGGAGCATATGAGATGTTCGAAGAGCTGAAAATGGTTTTCCAAGCTCATTCCCGAGTCGAGAGATATGATGTCTCCGACGCATTCTACAGCTGTAAGATGGAGGAAAACAGTTCTGTCAGTGAGCACATCCTCAAGATTTCAGGATTGCACAATCACTTGTCTCAGCTGGGAATGAATCTCCCAGATGAAGCGGTCGTTGACAGAATCCTCCAGTCGCTCCCACCAAGCTTCAAGAGCTTCGTGTTGAACTTCAATATGCAGGGGATGGAGAAGTCCATTCCCGAGGTGTATTCGATGCTGAAATCAGCGGAGGTAGACATCAAGAAAGAACATCAAGTGTTGATGGTCAATAAAACCACTAAGTTCAAGAAAGGCAAGGGTAAGAAGAACTTCAAGAAGGATGGCAAGGGAGTTGTCGCGCCTGGCAAGCCTGTTGCCGGGAAAAAGCCAAAGTATGGACCCAAGCCAGAGACTGAGTGCTTTTATTGCAAGGGAACGGGTCACTGGAAGCGGAACTGCCCCAAATATTTAGCAAACAAGAAGGCCGGCAACGTCAAAGGTATATATGACATACATGTTATTGATGTGTACCTTACCAGCACTCGTAGTAGCTCCTGGGTATTCGATACCGGTGCAGTTGCTCATATTTGTAACTCAAAACAGGAGCTGCAGAATAAACGGAGACTGGCGAAGGATGAGGTGACGATGCGCGTCGGGAATGGTTCCAAGGTCGATGTGATCGCCGTCGGCACGCTGCCTCTACATCTACCCTCGGGATTAGTTTTGAACCTGAATAATTGTTATTTAGTACCAGCTTTAAGCATGAACATTGTTTCTGGATCTCGTCTTATGCGAGATGGATACTCTTTCAAATCGGAGAATAATGGTTGTTCTATTTATTTGAGAGATATGTTTTATGGTCATGCCCCGCTGGTCAATGGTTTATTTTTGATGAATCTCGAACGTAGTGATACACATATTCATAGTGTAGATGCCAAAAGATGTAAAGTTGATAATGATAGTCCCACATACTTGTGGCATTGCCGGCTTGGTCATATTGGTGTCAAACGTATGAAGAAGCTCCACTCGGATGGACTTTTAGAGTCTCTTGATTATGAATCATTTGACACGTGCGAACCATGCCTCTTGGGCAAGATGACCAAGACTCCGTTCTCCGGAACAATGGAGCGAGCAACCAACTTGTTGGAAATCATACATACCGATGTATGCGGTCCAATGAGTGTTGAGGCTCGCGGAGGCTATCGTTATGTTCTCACCCTCACAGATGACTTGAGTAGATATGGGTATATCTATTTAATGAAAAACAAGTCTGAGACCTTTGAAAAGTTCAAGGAATTTCAGAATGAGGTGGAGAATCAACGTGACAGAAAAATAAAGTTCTTACGATCGGATCGTGGGGGTGAATATTTAAGTCATGAATTTGGCACACACCTTAGAAGCTGTGGAATTGTTTCACAATTGACACCGCCCGGAACACCTCAACGTAACGATGTGTCCGAACGTCGAAATCGTACTCTGTTGGACATGGTGCGATCTATGATGTCCCTTACCGATTTACCGCTATCTTTTTGGGGTCATGCTTTAGAGACTGCCGCATTCACTTTAAATAGGGCTCCGTCAAAATCCGTTGAGACGACTCCATATGAACTTTGGTTTGGCAAGAAACCGAAGCTGTCGTTTCTGAAAGTTTGGGGTTGCGATGCTTATGTCAAGAAACTTCAACCTGAAAAGCTCGAACCCAAATCGGAAAAATGCGTCTTCATAGGATACCCAAAGGAAACTATTGGGTACACCTTCTACCACAGATCCGAAGGCAAAGTCTTTGTTGCCAAGAATGGATGCTTTCTGGAGAAAGAGTTTCTCTCGAAAGAAGTGAGTGGGAGGAAAGTAGAACTTGATGAGGTGACAGTCACCACTCCTGTACCGGAAAGTAGCGCAGCACAGGAAACTGTTCCTGAGGTGCCTGCACCGACAAGGGAGGAAGTTGATGATAATGATCATGAAGAAACTGATCAAGTTACTACTGAACTTCGAAGGTCCACAAGGGCACGTTCCGCAGCAGAGTGGTACGGCAACCCTGTACTGGAAATCATGTTGTTAGACAACGGTGAACCTTCGAACTATGAAGAAGCAATGGCGGGCCCAGATTCCAATAAATGGCTTGGAGCCATGAAATCCGAGATAGAATCCATGTATGAAAACAAAGTATGGACTTTGGTGGACTTGCCTGATGATAGGCATGCCATAGAAAATAAATGGATATTTAAGAAGAAGACAGACGCAGATGGTAATGTAACCATCTATAAAGCTCGGCTTGTCGCTAAGGGTTATCGACAAGTTCAAGGGATTGACTACGATGAGACTTTCTCTCCCGTAGCGATGCTGAAGTCAGTCAGAATCATGTTAGCTATTGCCGCATTCTATGATTATGAAATATGGCAAATGGATGTCAAAACAGCATTCCTTAATGGCTTCCTCAAGGAAGAGTTGTATATGATGCAACCGGAAGGGTTTGTCGATCCAGAGAACGCTAACAAGGTATGCAAGCTCCAGCGCTCGATTTACGGGCTGGTGCAAGCATCTCGAAGTTGGAATATTCGCTTTGATGAGGTGATCAAAGTGTTTGGCTTTATACAGACTTATGGAGAAGCCTGTATTTACAAGAAAGTGAGTGGGAGCTCTGTAGCATTTCTCATATTATATGTGGATGACATATTGCTGATGGGAAATGATATAGAATTCTTGGAAAATGTAAAGGCCTACTTGAATAAAAGTTTTTCAATGAAGGACCTTGGTGAAGCTGCTTACATATTAGGCATCAAAATCTATAGAGATAGATCGAGACGCCTCATAGGTCTTTCACAAAGTACATACCTTGACAAAATATTGAAGAAGTTCAATATGGATCAGTCTAAGAAAGGATTCTTGCCTGTTTTGCAAGGTATGAGATTGAGTAAGACTCAATCGCCGACCACGACAGAAGATAGAGAAAAGATGAGTGTCATTCCCTATGCCTCGGCAATAGGTTCTATCATGTATGCCATGCTGTGTACCAGACCTGATGTGAACCTTGCCATAAGTTTGGTAGGGAGGTACCAAAGTGATCCCGGTACGGAACACTGGACAGCGGTCAAGAACATCCTGAAGTACCTGAAAAGGACTAAGGATATGTTTCTCGTTTATGGAGGTGACGAAGAGCTCGTCGTAAAGGGTTACGTCGATGCTAGTTTCGACACAGATCTGGATGACTCTAAGTCGCAAACCGGATACGTGTATATTTTGAATGGACGGGCAGTCAGCTGGTGCAGTTGCAAGCAAAGCGTGGTGGCAACATCTACATGTGAAGCGGAGTACATAGCTGCTTCTGAAGCAACGCAGGAAGGAGTCTGGATGAAGGAGTTCATCACCGACCTAGGAGTCATTCCAAGCGCGTCAAGCCCGATGACTCTCTTCTGTGACAACACTGGTGCTATTGCTATTACCAAGGAGCCCAGGTTTCACAAGAAGACCAAGCACATCAAGCGCCGTTTCAACTCCATCCGGAATTATGTTCAGGATGGAGATATAGATATTTGTAAAGTGCATACGGATCTGAATGTAGCAGACCCGTTGACTAAACCTCTTTCACGAGCAAAACATGATCAACACCAGAACTCTATGGGTGTCCGATTCATCACAATGTAACTAGATTATTGACTCTTGTGCAAGTGGGAGACTGTTGGAGATATGCCCTAGAGGCAATAATAAAAGCATTATTATTATATCTCCTTGTTCATGATAATTGTCTGTTATTCATGCTTGAATTGTATTGTACGGAAACAGCGATACATGTGTGAATACACAGACCACAATGAGTCCCTGGTATGCCTCTAGTAACCAGCTCGTTGATCAACAGATGGTCACGGTTTCCTGACCATGGACATGAGATGTCAGTGATAACAGGATCACATCATTAGGAGAATGATGTGATGGACAAGACCCAAACTTGAGCATAACACGAGATCGTATAGTTTGTAATGCATAAGCTTTTCGGTGTCAAGTATTTATTCCTTAGACCATGAGGTTGTACAACTCCCGGATACCGTAGGAATACTTTGGGTGTGCCAACCGTCACAACGTAACTGGGTGGCTATAAAGGTACGCATCGGGTATCTCCGAAAGTGTCTGTTGAGTTGGTACGAACCGAGACTGGGATGTTGTCACTCCGTATGACGGAGAGGTACCTCTGGGCCCACTCGGTAAGACATCTTCATAATGAGCTCAATGTGACTAAGTAGTTAGTCACGGGATGATGAATTACGGATCGAGTAAAGAGACTTTACATAACGAGATTGAACAAGGTATCGGGGATACCGACGATCGAATCTTGGGCAAGTACTGTACCGATGGACAAAGGGAATAACATACGGGATTGAGTGAATCCTTGACACAGTGGTTCATCCGATGAAGATCATCGAGGAACACGTGGGAACCAACATGGGTATCCAGATCCCGCTGTTGGTTATTGACCAGAGAGTGGTCTCGGTCATGTCTACGTGTCTCCCGAACCCGTAGGGTCTACACACTTAAGGTTCGGTAACGCTAGGGTCGTAGAGATTAATGCACGTGGAAACCCGAAAGTTGTTCGGACTCCCGGATGAGATCCCGGACGTCACGAGGAGTTCCGGAATGGTCCGGAGGTAAAGATTGATATATGGGAAGTCCAGTTTCGGCCAACGGGGAGAGGGCAGACGCACCTCAGCCCTGGCGCGTCTCCCCCTCCCGTCACACCTCCCAACTCCCACGCAGGGCGCCCGGCGAAGCCCTGCTGCGATCTCCACTGCATCCGTCATCACGGCGTCGTGCTGCCGGATCTCTGACGACTTCTCCTCCCCCCTTGCTGGATCAAGAAGGAGGTGACGTTGCTGCACCGTACGTGTGTTGAACGCGGAGGTGCCGTCCGTTCGGCGCTAGATCATCGGTGACGAAGAACGTGAAGAGTACGACTACTTCATCCTTGCTTCGTTGAAAGCTTCCGCACGCAATCTTCATAACGGTATGTAGATGCACTCTTAGATACTCGTTGCTAGATGTCTCCATAGTTGGATCTTGGTGAAGACGTAGAAATTTTTTGATTTATGCTACGTTCCCCAACAACATCATCCGGTAATAACCCTACGTGTTGTTTGAGGCTAGGTCTCATTATGATCCTCGTGGTGTCGTCGGTAAACCGGCTCTTTGTGTCTAACCCTAGAAACATGTCTAAACCTCTCCTCTAACTTGTAATCTCCAACTCCTCCCTTTTGGGGAGCCCTGCCCCTCCTTATATATGTTGAAGGGGCGGGTTACATGACTAGTCCTAGTAGGACTAGGATTGATCTATTACAAGGAGTCCTACTCTCGCTTCCTTTGTAAGAGAATATTCCTTATGCTTTCTTCATAAACCGGCCCACTGTTAACATGAACCGGCCTTCTAGGCCGTGGGCCTTGTCATCCATGATCCGCCTGCCGGGTTACTAGTAACTTGCCAAATGTAAACCGTCTTAAGTAGGATGCCAAGTCCGGCCGGGTTATAATTCCGGCCGGTTCATACCGCGGGGTATATCCCCGACATTAGCCCCCAAGTTTAGCTTGGATTTATCCATGGTAAACTTATGCTGCAAAATAAACACAATAGCGAATCTGATAGGTTGTGCTCCGGGTTAAGAATTTCTTGTAATCCGGCATCTGACCATCCTAAAGTCCTTGTCTTTCCTTCTTCTAGAAAATCCGGGTCAATAGACCAGCTTCATAATCAACTTGTTTGTAGAAAAGATATTGCAAATAAAGAATCCATTTGACTCGGCCTTCAATGCTCTGACTTGACAAAAATATTGATCTTCAAAATATTCAAAACTGATACTCAGCCGGTTTGAAGATATCGGTTTATGATTACCACCATTGTCGGTTTATAGAAAACTGACAATTCCAGGTCTTGACTGTTTATAAATGCCGGGTTATTATTGTTGCCAACGCCGGGTTATGATTGATCTTCCGGATTTTACCCAAAACTGATAATTTGAAGATGTTCCTCCTTTATATGCATATTACCTGTAGCCCCCAAGTGCCGGGTCATTATGTAATAATGAGCAGGGACTTTGTATATACTTCATTGAAAATAGCATTGTATAATCTTGAAGAAATCCGGATTGTTCATCCCAATCACCATGAAACTGAATATTCCACATATATAGCTCCCAAGTACCGGGTCATTATGCAATAATGAGCAGGGACTTTGAAAATATGATCATGTAAACTTGAATAGCAACACGGAGCCCCCAAGTGCCGGGTTATTATGCAATAATGAGCAGGGACTTTGAAGATATAATCATTGAAAATAACATTATATAATGTAACTTCCATCGATGAAATAATATCCATTGAGCTTAAAGAAACTTTGAAAACCTCACTCATAATATTGATAATAAAAAAAATCCAGCCATGTTGGCTATTAAAGATTTCAATAATATAATCCGGTCTTGAAAACCGGTTCCAGTGATATTTGATCACAACCAGGCCGAGTTAATAAACACCAGTCGTCACTTTATCTCATACTGGCGACTTATAGTCAAAAGCCAGGCTGCGATCAAGTATGCTTGATATTCTTAATCCGGCGAAATTTGCAATTTCCTGAGGAGCCTTTGATAGACCCAATAATAATCCCGGGTTTGATAAAAGACACCGGTTTATATCACGCTGAAACTTTGTCCAGAAATTTGTAGCTTATACTTGGCTTTTGCCTGATGGATGATCCGGGTTATAATGAACATCGGTTTATCTCATGCTGGTATTTAAGACCCAGACTTTTTAACTTTGTAGTTGTGTGGTCAATTTCTTGAATTGTCTCACTCCGGATTAAAGAACCATAACACATAAAGATCAGAAATGCAAATTTGCAAATAAAACCATGTAGTCGAGGCTTTTTATGAGCTACCAGGCTCAAAGCAAGGTTCAGCCAATCACTGGATGCGGGTAATCCCGTCTTTCCAGAGGGCCGGTCGATGGATGCGGGTAATCCCGTCTTTCCATAGGAGCCATAAGAAAAAAAATTAGTCAATCACTGGATGCGGGTAATCCTGTCTTTCCAGAGGGTCGGTCGATGGATGCGGATTATCCGTCTTTCCATAGGAACCATAAGAAAAAAAATTAGCCAATCACTGGATGC
>LR738710.1:890468179-890596727 GCA_902687465.1 Secale cereale
TCCGTCTTTCCATAGGAACCATAAGAAAAAAAATTAGCCAGTCACTGGATGCGGGTAATCCCGTCTTTCCAGAGGGCCGGTCGATGGATGCGGATTATCCGTCTTTCCATAGGAGCCATAAGAAAAAAAATTAGCCAATCACTGGATGCGGGTAATCCCGTCATTCCAGAGGGCCGGTCGATGGATGCGGATTATCCGTCTTTCCATAGGGCCTCCATGGTTTACTTGAAACCATGGGTAATATAAACCAATCACTGGATGGATTACCATCCAGAGGGTTTGCATGAAGCGTCCTCTTTGAGCCGGAGGTGATCTTATTCTCTTCAGGGAGTTTCCTTGCTTCTGAGTATATATTCTGCGCAACCAGATAGACTGATCAAAGCATCTTATTTTCTTAATAAATAATATATAATAAGAGAAATAAAACTGTAGATGGATATCACCTGAGTGAATTTGAACCGGTTTTGGTGAATAGACCGGATCACAGGGTGGACAGTAAAACGACCGCAGTATTAGGAGCGGCTCAAACAGATGAACCGGCCGTGGGGTTGTAAACCGGCGGAGATGAGTAAGTTGTCCTCCGTGATGTAAACCGGTGCGGATGCGTGAACCGACCGTCTGATTTGCTTTTAGAACAGATGGGTCGGCCGACGCCGACGGGTTAATTGCCCTCCTCGTTGTGAGCCGGCGTAGTCGTGAGAGACGGTCACGGCGTTGCAAACCAGCGCTTGAATCCGTGGAATAACGACGATCACTTGTGTCGAACAATGTTTGGCGTGCCTCCACCTCCGTGGTATAATACCATTTTATAATGAATAATTTTTCTGCAAATAAAATACAGCAGGGCAAAGATTTTTTGCTCGGATGAATTAATATGTATTAAAAATAAATATGATAGATATCACCTGATTCGCCTGGAGAATAGATGAGCCGGCCGCGTATTGATGTAAACACAGCAACAGAGGTATCGACTCGCACGTTTATCCGCTGGGCCGGTTTGTGAGGACGGGTGCGGCACCGGCATGTTAATGTAGACCGGACCACGGAAATGGTGGCGTGCGTATATTTTGTCGGCGAGGGAGTCAGCCACAGTGTTGGAGGCCAGCGCGCGCGGGCGCGGACAGACGAGTCGGCCGGCGCGTTGATGTAAACCAGACCGCGATACGTATGTTCGTTCAGCCGCGCAACACAGCTGAATGTGCATCCGTGGCATACCCTGATGATGATCCGGCTGCCGCTTTTAATAGTCGTCCTGCGTAAAAATATTACATGCGAGAATAATTGTTGTCGGATAAATTAACATGTGCTAATAAAATACATAGGAAAGACAACACCTGGTATTTTTCATCGGGTCCAAAGCGAGTCGCAGCGACGGCGGCTTGCAATAGACTCGGGTGGCTCAGAGCAAGACACAGTAACAGCAGTGGTCGGCTCGGTCTGCGACTGCTTGGAGCTAGCAACCGCGACTCAACGCTCAAACATCGGTTATCCACGTCCGTGCGTACGCCTGTTCCCTTCTCCAAGTCGTGGCCGGTTTGGCCCACCTTTTCTTTTTAATTCCTACTTGATCTCACGTGTAAGGGAGGTATTCCCTAGGCCTGAGTAAAGTAGTACTAGTAATAATTTTGTCTTTTCCTAATAGTACTTTTCTCCGCTTCAATAGCTTGATCTAGACACCGAGTCCGCAGCGTATCACGGGATTTTCCTTCCATATTCATTGAATCTCCTTGGCCGGATTAAACATCTCCTCCAACTTTTGTCTGTATTAATGCAAGTGGCCCTTCGTTTTTTTTGGATTTAACTAGTCTCCACTACGATGCCATCTTTTAGTCTTTCACAGGTCCAACATTGCTCGGTTGATGGTACGAGCCTGCTACACCCACCTGAGCAAAAAGTAGCAACGGCACTGATTCCCTCGAAGCTTGTAGCTGTCGGTCTCGGCTAAAAAAGGCTGCAGCCTGGCGATTCATACGAGTAGTATAGCAGATTAACTCCTTGTCTTCTAGTGACGTATTAGTACTTGATTCTGGTATGCTTTGATCAAAAAACCCAAGCAGCAAACTCAAGCGGCAGTGCGGCAGCTGCAGCGCCCCGACCGCTTGAAGCGGGGGAAAAGACGAGCGAGTCAGGTGCCAGGCCGGTGCAGATGGGACGGGTCGCGGGCAGAGTCCGAGCCTGTCCATCTTTCGTATCCGGGTCGTGGCCGCTCTGGCAAAATCTTTTTTTTCTTTTTTCTTTGAGGCGTAATCCAACCAGCAGATGATCGTTTTCCTTGTATACACACATTGCCACACATAGGAAATCGGCAAGTCCTTCTGCATGGATCCAAATTTCTCTTCAATTCTTCTTCATCTGATTAACCGCGAGCTTCTCGATCCCAAAGAGTACGCCCTCCAAGAACTCAACACCACCGTGCGCAGGCCCCACAGTGGGCGCCAACTGTCGTGGAATTAACACGTCAGATGTCCGGTTTACGGACTTAGTCGTGAGGCCGCGCATCTATGTAGTAGCTTGAGAGGGGTTGAGCGGGATCGAGAGACGCGATGCAAGACACGGATTTAGACAGCTTCGGGCCCCGGGAAACATCATCCGGTAATAACCCTACGTGTTGTTTGAGGCTAGGTCTCATTATGATCCTCGTGGTGTCGTTGGTAAACCGGCTCTTTGTGTCTAACCCTAGAAACTTGTCTAAACCTCTCCTCTAACTTGTAATCTCCAACTCCTCCCGTTTGGGGAGCCCTGCCCCTCCTTATATATGTTGAAGGGGCGGGTTACATGACTAGTCCAAGTAGGACTAGGATTGATCTATTGCAAGGAGTCCTACTCTCGCTTCCTTTGCAAGAGAATATTCCTTATGCTTTCTTTATAAACCGGCCCACTGTTAACATGAACCGGCCTTCTGGGCCGTGGGCCTTGTCATCCATGATCCGCCTGCCGGGTTACTAGTAACTTGCCAAATGTAAACCGTCTTAAGTAGGATGCCAAGTCCGGCCGGGTTATAATTCCGGCCGGTTCATACCGCGGGGTATATCCCCGACACCGACCATGGGTTAAATTTGGGGGCAACACGCTCGACGGCGTAGACATCTCGGAGTGCGCGCTTGCGCTCCCTCTTTGGGATATGGGTGGTGTCGGGGATATACCCGCGGTATAAACCGGCCAGAAGTATGACCCGGCCGGAGTTGGCGGTTTACACTTGATGGTTCATTGGCGATCCGTCATAACCAGACGGTTTACAAGCAAACTTCCTAAATAATACCACTCACTGGTAACCCAGTTGGCGGATTACGGATGACAAGGCCCAAGGCCCGGTAGGCCGGTTAATATTATGGTGGGCCGGTTTATGAAGAAAGCATAAGGAATATTCTCCTGCAAAGGAAGTAAGACTAGGACTCCTTGTAATAAAGCAATCCTAATCCTACTAGGACTAGTCAAGTAACCCGCCCCTTCAACATATATAAGGAGGGGCAGGGCTCCCCAAAGGGGGACAAGTTTTAGACAAGTTACAAGCAGACAAGTTCTCACAAGTTTCTAGGGCTAGACACCAAGAGCCGGTTTACCGGCGACACCATGAGGATCATATTGAGATCTAGCCTCAAATAGCACGTAGGGTTATTACCGGATGATGTTTCCTGGGGCCCGAAGCGGTCTAAATCCTTGTCTTGCATTGCGTCTCTCGATTCCGCTCAACCCCTCTCAAGCTATCACATAGATGCGCGGCCTCACGACTAAGTCCGTTAAACCGGACATCTGACGTGTTAATTCCACGACAGTTCGCGCCCACCGTGGGGCCAGCGCACACGGTGGTGTTGAGTTCTTGGAGGGATCTCTTACAGGGATCGAGAAGCTCGCGTTTGTCCGGATGAAGAAAAGCCGGCATGAAGAAGATCTACGTCATCAGCGTGCAGTTAGAAGGGAGCATATGTGATTAGAATCAAGAAAATTAGGGTTGCACGCGATCAGGCGATCCGGACAGATCGACTTCCGCTCCTGCCTATTTTCTCGGGCGCGTCAAGTACGGATGAAAATCGGAATTGCTGTTACTTCTTGCCAAAGGGGGTTGCTGGGTGTTGTTATCTCCACCACCGCAATAAGGAAAGAAAAATCAGGTGTGATTATGACCTAGAGCAGATATGGTCATGGGAGTACGACAAAGTCAACTGCAACAGACTCCTCATCCACCACGGGTCGCTCGTGGTCTCCTCCAGTTTCCGTGGCTAAGACGCCGGTCGCTTGACCCGCCTCGGCTGCTCTTCTCGCCGTGAGTCGCCTCCTCACCAACGCCTGCTACTTCGGTCTCGTTGTGACCTGCCACCAGGGCATCTCGGAGTCGGCCATGGCTTCGCCTACGTCACTTCAAAGTTACCGAAGACCTACGGGGCCTTGACTCCGACTCCGCCTCGCCACCGTGAGCCTGCCAACGCGTTTCCAACCCGCCTCCGAGGACGACCGCACCGCATCACTGGCTCGTCGTTGTTGAGGTCGTAGCCGCGCCACAAGCCGCTTCAAAAGCCTAAGACACCGTTCGCCTCTGCAATGCGAGCTGCCAGCTACTTCTGAGCCGCCGGATTTTCCAGTCGCCACCACGGCCAAACCTCGAGTTGCCTTCTCCACCGGTCTCCACAAGCCGCCCGGCCGGCTCAGTTGTTGAGCCGCTACATCAAGTCGCCGCCTGCCTTAGGAGCCTCGGCGCCCCGGTCCAGTCGCCGCCTATCCGAGCAGCGCCTACCCTCACGGCCGGGGCTAATTCGCCGCCTCCTTACACTCTTGCCGCGGCTGATGCATCGAGCCGGCTCTCTAATGTCGGCCCTTTGCTGGTCGCCTCTGTTTTTTGCCTTGAGCAACTGCCGAACCTCCGTTGGGCTCTACAATCCGCCTTGCCCCTGTTGTGAGTAGCTGCCGTCGCCATGGTTCCCCCCGTCTTGATCTTCCTTGAGTAGCTATCGGAGAGCTGCCCCGCGCCACTGGAACTTCCTACGACGAGCTGCCGTGGAGAGCCGCCACGCGACCTCCAAATTACCAAGATCCAAGCCGCTTGTTTCCCCTGAACTTCCATGATGCAACATGCTGTCTGCGCCTTTGCGTCGAGCGCCTTCGCAGTCCCGCCGAGCCGGTCACCTCGCTGAGCTGCAGGCAAGACCTCACCAAGCCGGCCACCTCTAACTCGAATTGTCGTGCATGTCTTCCCGCGCGTCGTGCGCCTATGACTCCGAGCCCTCGTCGGGTCGCGTCCGGTCGTGACTCTGCTTATGAGCCGCCTCGGCCACCCCTACGAGCCCCCGTCAGGTTGTTTCCGGTCGTTACTGGCCTTCGAGCCGCCCTTGCATCACCTTCGAGCCGCCGGCTCTGCGTTGCGGAGAAGCTGCCTGGTGCAGCCCTTGTCGAGCCGCCCGGCGCCCCACGCCTCCGATGCCGTATCGCTCCGGAGCCACCGTCTCTCCGGCACAACCTCAAGCCGGCCTCACTTCTGCCATCGGTCCGATACTCCGAGTCACTGCTGCCCAACTCCGAATCTCCAGCGTTGCCTCTGTGGCCGGCGCTGCCGCACCTTGAGCCGGCGCTGCCATTTCTATTTCCACGACCACATCACCCCGGCCCTGGCGCTTTAAGTCGCCGCTGCTGCCATGGCCAAGTTGCCTGTTTCCAAATCATTGTCGCAACTTCGCTCTACATCCGCGGAGTTGCCGCTGTCTTGGGGCCGCCACCAATGCATGCATCACCTCCGTCTGCAGCACCGCCAGAAGAAAATTAAGCACTGAAAAGAGGTCATACGAGCACACTACAACAGTTGAAGTTAGACCAAAGAAGGGAAAAAAGTGAGAGGTCCAAGTTAGCACTAAACGTCAATGGGTATTCAACGCCGGATTTCCCTGGCAAAACGGTAGTACTGGATCAATACTATTACGTGCCAAGCTTCATGCACAGATTAAAAGGGTTTCAATTGACTTGTCAAACAAAA
The DNA here is from genome assembly GCA_902687465.1 of Secale cereale. NCBI lineage: Eukaryota > Viridiplantae > Streptophyta > Magnoliopsida > Poales > Poaceae > Secale > Secale cereale. The sequence goes on from LR738710.1 coordinate 890,474,139, forward strand.
AACAACCAGTCAAACCAACTCACGGCCAAAGTACGATCCTGTCCTCGCGTGCCGTCATTGGAGGTCATGTCTACATCTGCGCTATGTCAAATTGCTCAACGGACCATCCGCGATTGACTCGCTTGTCCGGACCAACTTACAACGCTGCGGCCGACTCATCTGTTGTCCGGGCGAACAATGTGATATCTATCCTATTTATTTTTAATACATATTAATTCACCCGAGCAAAAATACCTCGCCCTACTTTTTGTATGCAGAAAAATCATTCATTACAAGGCGATATTATACCGCGGAGATGGAGGCCTGCCAACATCCTTCGGCACAAATGATCGTCGTTACTCAACGGACTCCCGCACCAGTTTACAATACTATGGCCGTCTCTTACGACCACGCCGGTTTACAATACCGGGATCATCTCTCACGACCGTGCCGGTTTACAACGCCGTGGCCGGTTCACGCGTCCGCGCCGGCTTACAACGAGGAGAACAACTAGCTCGTCGGCGCCGGCCGACCCATCTGTTGTACGAGCAAATCAGGTGTTATCCCTCCTATATATTTATCAGGACATTTTAATTCCTCTGAGCATCGTTACACTACCCTATTGGTGTTTTTATATACAGGTGAAATTATTATTCTACTGCGGGAATAAAGCACGCGCTGGCAATATTCTACAACAGCGTTTTCCTCTGGGACACGCTGCCCGTTGAACGGACGGCCGGTTTACGTATCCGCACCGGTTTACAACACGGAGGACAACTTACTCATCTTCGCCGGATTACAATGCCGCGGCCGATTCATGTGTCTGTGCTACCTCTGACGCTGCGGTCGTTTTAGTGTCCGCCCTGCGATCCAGTCTATTCAACATACCGGTTTGGCTAACAGGCACTGATGAGGATCATAAGGTCCAAATACATCAGGTGATATCCATCTAAATTTACTTCTCTTGATATATATCATGATCATCAAGAAAAACACGATGCTTTGATCAAGTTATTTTGCTATGCAGGATAATACTATAAGGGACCAAACAGGACTTGCCATACAAGCGCAACTTTCTTATCGGTACCCTGCCCCCGTGGTCACTAGAAGGCGACGGATCCCAAATGAAAATGTTCTTGTCCTTAGGGATCCACCTTTGATGGCAGATGTAATATTCTTGTCCCTTGGTGGACCAAATCCCTTTGATGGCAAAAGAAAATTTCTTGTCCTTAGGGATCCACCTTTGATGGCAGAGGTAATATTCCTGTCCCTTGGTGGACCAAATCCCTTTGATGGCAAAAGAAAAGTTCTTGTCCCTAGGGAACCTTCCTTTGATGGCAGATGTAATATTCCTGTCCCTTGGTTGATCATTCCCTTTGATGGCAAAAGAAAAAAAAACATGTTCTTGTCCCTAGGGAACCTTCCTTTGATGGCACATGTAATATTCCTGTCCCTTGGTTGATCATTCCCTTTGATGGCAAAAGAAAAAAAATCATGTTCTTGTCCCTAGGGAACCTTCCTTTGATGGCAGATGTAATATTCTTGTCCCTTGGTTGATCATTCCCTTTGATGGCAAAAGAAAATCTGTTCTTGTCCCTAGGGTACTTCCTTTGATGGCAGATGTAATATTCCTGTCCCTTGGAAGATACATACCCTTTGATGGCAAAAGAAAAGTTCTTGTCCCTAGGAGTACTTCTTTGATGGCAGATGCAATATTTCCTGCCCCTTGTAGTACATCCTTTGATGGCAAAAGAGTACATCCTTTGATGGCAAAGTTCTTGTCCCTAGGAGTACTGATAGTCATAGCCTTTTGGGTCGCACCCTTTGATTGGCACATAGGGAGCCTGGCAGCTCGCAAAAAGCCTCGACTACATGGTCTTATTTGCAAACCTGTGTTTTTGTGTTTGTGATTTTTCGTGTGTTTTCTATGGTTTTTTGATCCGGAACTGGGCAACTTCAAAGATGACCACATATCTACAAAGAAAAAGTCTGGAACACCAGCATAAGTTCAAAGTCTGGGTCATAAACACCAGCGCGATTTAAACCGGTGTTTATCATAACCCGGAACAATCATTGGGCAAACACCAAGAGAGCCAAGAGCCTCATCAGAATCTACACATTCAATTATGCCTACCGGATTAAGGACGTCAGGTACACTTAATCACAGGTAACATAATGACCGGTGTTCATTAAACCGGCCTGGCTTTTGACTATAAGTCGCCGGTATAAGATAAGATAATGACTGTTGTTTATTAAACCGGCCTGGCTTTTGACTATAAGTCGCCAGTATGAGATAAAACAATGACCGGTGTTTATTAACCCGGCCTGGCTGTGACTATAAGTCGCCAGTATGAGACAAAATAATGACCGGTGTTTATTAACATGGCCTAGTTGTGATCAAATATCACTGGAACCGGTTTTCAAACTGGATTTTATTATTTAAATCATTAGTAGCCAACATGGCTGGATTTTTATTATGATTATCAATATTATGATTGAGGTTTTCAAAGTCGCTTTAAGCGCAATGGATATTATTTCATCGATGGAAGTGATTTATTCTACAAAGGAATAGTCCCGAGTTGCTGCAGGCCTACAACCCGGCACTTGGGGGCTACATTATTCAAATTGAGTTTACATCAAATACATAAGTCTCATGTCGCTGCAAGCTTGCACCATGACACTTGGGGGCTAATGCAAAGTCATTTTTTGCTCACCTTATTGAAGATCCGACTCATCACATCATATTGAGCCGGCCCTTGGGGTCTACCAATCGCTCCTGTCAACAATTCAAGGTACACAAGTATTAATCCATTATATTGAAGGGTCCACTGCTCAGTTGGTCAAGCACAAAGCTCTTAACCTTGTGGGCGTGGATTCAAACCCCACGATGGAAGTTACATTATATAATGTTATTTTCAATGATTATATCTACAAAGTCCCTGCTCATTATTGCATAATAACCCGGCACTTGGGGGCTACATATTGCTGTTCAAGTTTACATGATCATATCTACAAAGTCCCTGCTCATTATTGCATAATAACCCAACACTTGGGGGCTACATATTGCTGTTCAAGTTTACATGATCATATCTACAAAGTCCCTGCTCATTATTGCATAATAACCCGGCACTTGGGGGCTTCATAATATGGAATATTCAGTTTCATGGTGATTGGGATGAACAATCCGGATTTCTTCAAGATTGCAGATTTATATTGAAGCAAGTCTTAAGCTATCACTATGTTCTCCTCTTAAGACTTGGGGGCTATAGATAATATGCATATAAAGGAGGAACATCTTCAAATTCTCAGCTTTGGCAAATCAGGAAGATTAATTGTGTGACCCGGTGTTGGCAACAATCCCGACGTTTATATACAGTCATGACCTGGAATTATCAGTTTTTTATAAACCGGCAATGATGGTAATCATAAACCGGCATCCTCAAGCCGGCTGGATATCAATTGAATATTTGAAGACCAATATTTTTATTAAGTCAGAGCATTGAAGGCCGAGTCAAATGGATTCTTTATTTGCAATATTTTTTCTACAAGCAAGTTGATTATGAAGCTGGTCTGTTGACCCGGATTTTCTAGAAGAAGGACAAGGATTTAAGGATGATGAGGTGCCGGTTCAAGAATTCTTAACCCGGAGAACAACCTATAAATTTGTTCTTGTGTTTCTTTTGCAGTATAAGTTTACCATGGATAAATCCAAGCTAAACTGGGGGCTAATGTCGGGGATATACCCCGTGGTATAAACCGGCCGGAAGTATGACCCGGCCGGACTTGGCGGTTTACACTTGGTGGTTCATTGGCGATCCGTCATAACCAGACGGTTTACAAGCAACCTTCCTAAATAATACCACTCACTGGTAACCCGGTTGGCGGATTATGGATGACAAGGCCCAAGGCCCAGAAGGCCGGTTCATATTATGGTGGGCCGGTTTATGAAGAAAGCATAAGGAATATTCTCCTGCAAAGGAAGTAATACTAGGACTCCTTGTAATAAAGCAATCCTAATCCTACTAGGACTAGTCATGTAACCCGCCCCTTCAACATATATAAGGAGGGGCAGGGCTCCCCAAAGGGGGACATGTTTTAAACAAGTTACAAGCAGACAAGTTCTCACAAGTTTCTAGGGCTAGACACCAAGAGCCGGTTTACCGGCGACACCAGATCTAGGCTCAAACAGCACATAGGGTTATTACCGGATGATGTTTCCCGGGGCCCGAAGCTGTCTAAATCCTTGTCTTGCATTGCATCTCTCGATTCCGCTCAACCCCTCTCAAGCTATCACATAGATGTGCGGCCTCACGGCTAAGTCCGTTAAACCGGACATCTGACGTGTTAATTCCACGACAGGTGGCATATATCATGTTCACTGTTTTGATCTCTGGTGGAAATTTCTTCCGCCCCCCTGTATTCGGCTGGCGAGATTCATCCTCGTCTTCGCTCTGAGGTCCCTTCCCCTTTTGTTCAGCATTGAGCTTGCCGGCCTGCTTTAAAACCCAACAATTACGGTTGGTATGGTTTGCAGGTTTTTCTGGGGTGCCATGGATTTGGCAGGGCCTATTGCTACTTCTCGAGCTTGCGTTGTATTCCCTCGAAGAGGAAAGGGTGATGCAGAATAGTAGCGTAAGTATTTCCCTCTGTTTTTGAGAACCAATGTATCAATCCAGTAGGAGACCACGCGCGAGTCCCTTGCACCTGCACAAACAAATAAGAACTTCGCATCCAACGCAATAAGGGGCTGTCAATCCCTTTATGGTCACTTACGAAAGTGAGATCTGATAGAGATGATAGTTTGATATTTTTAGTATTTTTGGATATAGGAACAGAAAGTATAAGCGGAAAAGTAAAGTAGATTGTAGATTGATATGTTGAGAGTAGACCCGGGGGCCATAGTGTTCTTTAGTGGCTTCTCTCATGATTATCTAGGCGGGTACAAATTACTGTCAAGCAATTGATAGAAAAGCGAATAATTATGAGACTATCTAGGCATGATCATTATATATAGGCATCACGTCCGAGACAAGTAGACCGAAACGATTCTGCATCTACTACTATTACTCCACACATCAACCGCTATCCAGCATGCATCTAGAGTATTAAGTTCATAAAAACGGAGTAACGCCTTAAGCAAGATGACATGATGTAGAGGGATAAACTCAAACATAGTGAGATAAACCCCATATGTTTATCCTCGATGGCAACGATACAATACGTGCCTTGCTGCCCCTACTGTCATTGGGAAAGGACACCGCAAGATTGAACCCAAAGCCAAGCACTTCTCCCATTGCAAGAACTATAGATCTAGTAGGCCAAACCAAACCCACAATTCATCGGATCTCGACAAACACACCGCAAAAAGATATTACATCGAATAGATCTCCTTGAAGACCGAGGAGTACTTGGTATTGAGATCCAAAGAGAGAGAAGAAGCCATCTAGATACTAGCTATGGACCCGAAGGTCTGTGGTAAACTACTCACAACTCATGGTGAGGCGATGATGATGATGTAGAAGCACTCCATGGATATCCCCCCTCCGATGGAGCTCCGGAACAGGCCCCAAGATGGGATCTCATGGGAACAGAAGGTTGAGGCGGTGGAACTAGGCTTTTTTCTGTTGTTCTAATAGTTTTGGGGTACGTAGGTATATATAGGAGGAAGGAGGGCACCGGGGGCCAGACTGGGTGCCCACAAGGTAGGGGGCGCGCCCTATAGGGTGGGGGCACTCCCCACCCTCGTGGACGCCACGTCAGCCCTACTCCATGGTTCTCAAGTCTCCCGTGCGTATTTTGCTCCAAAAATATCTCTCCCGAAGGTTTCGTTCCCTTCGGACTCCGTTTGATATTCTTTTCTGTAAAACCCTAAAACAGGCAAAAAACAACAACCTGGACTGGGCCTTTGGGTTAGTAGGTTAGTCCCAAAAATCATATAAAAGTGTATAACAAAGCCCATTAAACATCCAAAACATCATAAATAATAGCATGGAACAATAAAAAATTATAGATACGTTGGAGACGTATCAAGCATCCCCAAGCTTAATTCCCGCTCGTCCTCGAGTAGGTAAATGATAAAACCAGAATTTTTGATGTGGAATGCTAACCAAGATAATTTTTCAATGTAATTTTCTTAATTGTGGCATGAATGTTCAGACCTGAAAGATTCAAGACAAAAGTCTATATTGACATAAGAAATAATAATACTCCAAGCATACTAACAAAGCAATCATGTCTTCTCAAAATACTATGGCTAAAGAAAATTATCCCTACAAAATCATATTGTCTGGCTATGCTCCCTCTTCATCACACAAAATATTCATATCATGCACAACCCCGATTTCATCCAAGCACTTGTTTTCATACTCTATTCTTTCAAACCTTTCAACTTTCACGCAATACATGAGCGTGAGCCATGGACATAGCACTATGTGGAATAGAGAGGTGGTTGTGGAGAAGACAAAAAGGAGGGAGATAGTCTCACATCGACTAGGCGTATCAACGGGCTATGGAGTTGCCCATCAATTGATATCACTGTGAGTGAGTAGGGATTGACATGCAACTGATGCACTAGAGCTAAAAATATATGAAAGCTCAACAAAAGAAACTAAGTGGGTGTGCATCCAACTTGCTTGCTCACAAAGACAAAGGGCATTTGAGGAAGCCCATCGTTGGAATATACAAGCCAAGTTCTATAATGAAAATTCCCACTAGTATATGGAAGTGACTAAACATGAGACTCTCTATCATGAAGAACATGGTGCTTATTTGAAGCACAAGTGTGGAAAAAGATAGTAGCAATTGTCCCTTTTTCTTTTTTTTGGGCCTTTCTTTTTTTCTTTGGCCTTTCTCCTTTTTTTGGAGGGGCTTTATTGATTTAGCCTTTCCTCACATGGGACAATGCTCTATTAATGATGATCATCATAGTTTCATTGAATTACAACTCGATATTACAACTCGATACTAGAACAAAGTATGACCTATATGAATGCCTCCGGCGGTGTACCGGGATGTGCAATGAATCAAGAGTGACATGTATGAAAAATTATGCATGGTGGCTTTGCCACAAATACGATGTCAACTACATGATCATGCATGGAAATATGACAATATGAAGCGTGTCATATGAACGTAACGGTGGAAAGTAGCATGGCAATATATCTCGGAATGGCTATGGAAATGCCATGATAGGTAGGTATGGTGGCTGTTTTGAGGAAGATATATGGTGGCTGTTTTGAGGAAGGATATATAGTGGGTGTATGGTACCGACGAAAGTTGCGCGGTACAAGAGAGGCTAGCAATGGTGGAAGGGTGAGAGTGCGTATAATCCATGGACTCAATATTAGTAATAAGAACTCATATACTTATTGCAAAATTTTACGAGTCATCAAAACAAAGCAATCAACGCATGCTTCTAGGGGGGAGGTTGGTAGGAGTTAACCATCGCGCGCCCCCGACCTCCACACAAAGGTTGACAATCTACAAATACCACATGCTCTAAATTCGTCACATAGCGGTTCACCATACGTGCATGCTATGAGAATCACTATCCTTGACACAAGCATTTCTCAATTTGATAATAACTCCACTAGCATGACTTTAATATCACTATCCTCATATCTCAAAACAATTATCAAGCATCCAGCTTCTCATCATATTCAATGCAATTAGTGTGAAAGTTTTTACTACATTGATATTGGATGTCTATCATGTGAAGACTAGTTTTATAGCCAAAGCACATTACCATGCTGTTTTAAAATACTCTCAAATGGATATAAGTGAAGCATGAGAGATTAAAAATTTCTACAAAATATAATCACCACCGTGCTCTAAAAGATATAAGTGAAGCACTAGAGCAAAAACTATTCAACTCAAAAGATATAAGTGAAGCACATAGAGTGTTCTATCAATTCCTAGGCCATATTTAACTCTCTCAAATAGGTGTGTCCAGCAAGGATAATGGTGGCAAACTAACAGGCAAAGACTCAAATTATACAAGACGCTCCAAGTAAAACACATATCATGTGGTGAATAAAAATATAGCTCCGAGTATAGTTACCGATGGATGAAGACGAAAGAGGGGATGCCTTCCCGGGGCATCCCCTAGCTTAGGCTCTTGGTTGTCCTTGAATTTTACCTTGGGGTGCCTTGGGAATCCCCAAGCTTAGGCTCTTGCCACTCTTTGTTCCAAAGTCCATCAAAGCAATACTCAAAACTTGAAAACTTCACAACACAAAACTTAGAACAAAATCTCGTGAGCTCCGTTAGTATAAGAAAGAAAACCACTACTCAAAGGTACTGGAATGAATTCATTATTTGTTTATATTGGTGTTAAACCTACTGTATTCCAAATTCTCTATGGTTCATATCCTCCAATACTACTCATAGATACATTGAAACAAGCAAACAACACACGAAGAACAGAATCTGTCAAAAACCGAACAGTCTGTAGTAATCTGCAACTTTTGCATACTTCTGTAACTCCAAAAAAATTGAAATAAATTGGTAAACGTGTGGAATTTGTATACTAATCATATGCAAAAAGAAGCAACTAAATAGCATGCGCCAGTAAAATCTGGTGACCATTCTAGAGAGCGCTAACGATTCTGTTTTTCACAGCAAGGTCAAATAAACTTCACACAAGTCTTAAAGGTTCTACTTGGCACAAAAACTAACTAAAACACAAAACCACATCTAAACAGAAGCTAGATGAAATATTTATTCCTAAACAGAAGCAAAAACAAAAAATATAAAATTGGATTGCCTCCCAACAAGCGTTATCGTTTTAAGCCCCTAGCTAAGCACGATACATGGATAGATCTAGGTATTGCCATCTTTGGAAGGCAAGTCTTTAATCAAGCACCTGTGAATCTTAGGATCTTCTTTATCCCTATTGTTAATCAAACTTTTGGGCAAGAAATCAAGAAATTCAATTGTGTCAAAAGGTTCTCTTGCAAAAGTAAGAAAACTAGGATGAACACTTATGGATTTAAGATCCGCGATTCCTTTACTAGATGTTTCCACCTTGTCTTTAGGAACATACATGAACTTAGATAATTTAATGGTAGAAGGATTTGGAGTAATTTTTATAGCAGAACCCACATTAGTAATAATATCCTCAAGTTTATTGATTCTAGTAGAATCTTGATCTAATTTTTCTTTAACTATGGGTTCCTTTTCCTTAAGATTTTTCAGAACAACTCCTACCTTGGATCCATATTGGGTAATTTCATTATGTATTTTTCTATCCAAGTTCTCTACCAGTTCTACCATACCAACTTTATTTTCAATGATTTCTAACCTTTGCATAACATGCTCCAAAGTTAAAATGGTCCCATTAACCATAAGAGGTGGTGGGCCAAATAATTCAGTCATTGCATTATAAGAATTGAAAGTCCGGCTACCCAAGAAATTTCCTCCGGTAATGGTATCTAAAATAAATCTATTCCACAGAGTTATGCCAACATAAAAATTGCAAAGGAGCACATAAGTAGAAAGCTTCCTAGTAGATCTATTTTGAGCATTGCAAATTCTATACGAGGCATCTTTTAAGTTTTTTCCTCCCTTTGTTTAAAGTTGAGAACCTCACTCTCGGGAGTGTTGATAATGATAGGTGTGCTAGACATGATGACAAGCTAGCAAGCAACACACAAGCAAACAAGAAGCAAGTGATAAATAAACACACGGTAGAAGAAGGGCGAATAAAATGGCAAGGGTGAAGTGGGGGAGAGGAAACGAGAGGCAAAAATGTAATGCGAAGGATAAGGGTTTGTGATAGGTACTTGGTATATGACTTTTGCGTAAGCGGCCCCGACAACGGCGCCAGAAATTCTTCTTGCTACTTCTCGAGCTTGCGTTGTATTCCCTCAAAGATGAAAGGGTGATGCAGCACAATAGCGTAAGTATTTCCCTCAGTTTTTGAGAACCAAGGTATCAATCGAGTAGGAGACCATGCGTGAGTCCCTCGCACCTGCACAAACAAATAAGAACTTCGCAGCCAACGGGATAAGGGATTGGCAATCCCTTTACGGTCACTTACAAAAGTGAGATATGATAGAGATGATAATTTGATATTTTTGGTATTTTTGGATATAAGAACAGAAAGTAAAAGCAAAAAAGTAAAGTAGATTGTAGATTGATATGTTGAAAATAGACCCGGGGGCCATAGTGTTCTCTAGTGGCTTCTCTCCTGATAGCGATATTCTACGGGGGTACAAATTACTATCGAACAATTGATAGAAAAGCGAATAATTATGAGACTATCTAGGCATGATCATTATATATAGGCATCACGTCCAAGACAAGTAGACCAAAATGATTCTGCATCTACTACTATTACTCCACACATTGACCGCTATCCGGCATGCATCTAGAGTATTAAGTTCATAAGAACGGAGTAACGCCTTAAGCAAGATGACATGATGTAGAGGGATAAACTCAAATGTAGTGATATAAACCCCATCTTTTTATCCTCGATGGAAAAAATACAATACGTGCCTTGCTGCCACTACTGTCACTGGGAAAGGACACCGCAAGATTGAACCCAAAGCCAAGCACTTCTCCCATGGCAAGAACTATAGATCTAGTAGGCCAAACCAAACCCATAATTCGAAGAGACTTGCAAGGATATTATAATCATACATAAAAAGTTCAGAAAAGAACCAAATATTTCTCATAGATAATCTTGATCATAAACCCACAATTCATCGGATCTCGACAAACACACCGCAAAAAGAGATTACATCGAATAGATCTCCTCGAAGACCGAGGAGAACTTGTTATTGAGATCCAAAGAGAGAGAAGAAGCCATCTAGATACTAGCTATGGACCCGAAGGTCTGTGGTAAACTACTCACAACTCATGGTGAGGCAATGATGATGATGTATAAGTACTCTGTGGAAGATCCCCCCTCCGGTGGAGCTCCGGAACAGGCCCCAAGATGGGATCTCACGGGAACAGAAGGTTGCGGCGGTGGAACTAGGGTTTTCTCTGTTGTTCTGATAGTTTCGGGGTACGTAGGTATATATAGGAGGAAGGAGGGCACCGGGGGCCAGGTGGGGTGCGCACGAGGCAGGGGGCGCGCCCTGTAGGGGGGGACCCTCGTGGACGCCACGTCAGCCCTACTCCGTGGTTCTCAAGTCTCCCGTGCGTATTTTGCTCCAAAAATATCTCTCCTGAAGGTTTCATTCCGTTTGGACTCCGTTTGATATATCATTTCTGTAAAACCCTAAAACGGGCAAAAACTAGCAATCTGGACTGTGCTTTTGGGTTAGTAGGTTAGTCCCAAAAATAATATAAAAGTATATAACAAATCCCATTAAACATCCAAAACATCATAAATAATAGCATGGAACAATAAAAAATTTATAGATAGGTTGGAGACCTATCACCTATCTAATATTTTGTCCAGGCTAGATGGACCATCTTTGCTGCCTTTAAATGTCTTCTTCCGTTGACCGGGTCTGGAGCCGCTGAATTCGGCGTTTACTGCTGTATCGTCTCGGCCTCCAGCATTATTTCGACGTTTGCTTTTGTTACGTCGTGGCTTTCCATTGCCATCCCTGACTTCAGATGTTCCAGGGTCGCTGGTGCTGCTACGAGCTAACTAGCTGTCCTCGCTCGCGCAAAAGCGGGTCATGAGTGTAGTTAGGGCTGCCATTGTCCTCGACTTTTCCTGTCCGAGGTGTCTGGCTAGCCATTCACCCCAGACACTGTGCTTGAAGGCCGCTAAGGCTTCGGCGTCTGGACAGTCAACGATTTGGTTCTTTTTAGTGAGAAACCGATTCCAAAGCTTGCGGGCTGACTCCCCGGGTTGTTGGATGATGTGACTTAGATCGTCAGCATCTGGGGGCCGGACATAGGTCCCTTGAAAATTGGCCCAAAAAGCAACCTCTTGTTCTTCCCAACTTCCAATGGAGTTCTCTGGGAGTCTGTTTAGACAGTGCCGAACTGGTCCTTTCAGCTTAAGGGGTAGGTATTTAATGCCATAGAGATCATCCCCGCGAGCCATGTGGATGTGAAGGATGAAGTCTTCTATCCAGATAGCAGGATTTGTCGTCCCATCGTACGCCTTGATGTTCACGGGTTTAAACCCTTCCAGAAAATCGTGATCCAGCACCTCATCGGTGAAGCACAGAGGGTGTGCGGCGCCTCTGTATTTTGCTATATCATGGCGTAGGTCCGATGGTTGTGATGTTCAGTATTGACCCTGAACTAGTATATTACCAACGCGATTGGCTTGATAGTTGTCGTCCCGTGCGGGAGCACGGTCTCTAGATCCGTAGATGGATCTGGTCTTGCCAACCTTTTTGTTCAGGTCCTCACGCAAATTGTGTTTCCGGACTTGAGCCGCACCCTCCTTTCCTTTATGGGGTGGGGGTGCGGGCTTGTGCACGCCGTTGCTGGCCACTCTGTCCCATCCGCGAGGTGGTCGGTCCGGCTTATCGGCGGTGTTATTCTTCAGCGGTATGGGCGCAGTGGCCTCGTCGTCGAATTCGGGCACCAGTTTACGCTTAGGATAGCCTTTGGTTTGGCGATTGTAGCCATGTTTTTGCTCAGTGTCTAGCACTTCATTCCATCTATCATTGAGCGTGTGTTCTGCGGCTTGAAGCCGTCTCTGCCGATTTTTGAGGCTCCTTGCAGTGGCAATAAGCCTCCAATGGAAGTGCTTTTGTTCTACGGGTTCTTCTGGGACGATGTAGTCGTCGTCGCCCAGGCTAACATCCTCTTCAGAGACAGGTTCATAATTACTGTCTTCGGCATCACTGGTATCGGACTGCGGTTTCAGACTATGTTTGCCGTCCTCTCGCTTGTCCTGCTCCATCGCTGGGTCTGCAGGGTCTTCGGCTTGTTCCAGATTGTCACCGTCGTTAGTGACAGTGTTACTATCTTTCCCTTTGCGAGATTTAGTTTGGTTCTTCGGACACCGACGTTTGGGAGGTTCATCGACAGGCTTGTCCTTTGCGCGATTGCTTTCGTCGTCGCCCTCCTTCTTCTTAGGTGTATCCACCATATACATATCGTATGAGGACGTAGTTGTCCATCGCCCGGTTACGGGCCGGTTTTGGTCTAGATCTGCATCGGCTTCGAGGTCCATCCCTTCGAAGTCTTCGGAAGTGTAGTCAAGTAGATCGGTTAGATCTTCGACCGTGGCTACCAAGTGGGTGGTGGTTGGGGAGAAAAATTCTCCATCAGCCTCCAGTTCGAACCGGATATAATTCGGCTGTGTATCCCCAGCTAAGGAGAGGGATCTTAACGAGTTTAGCATATCGCCAAAGGGTGAGTGCTGGAAGATATCTACATCACTGAATTCGGCGATAGACGCGTGATCCAGCTTGAAGGGCGTAGATGCGCATGATTTGGAACCTAAGGCCGGAGACGAGTTTGTAGTTCCAGTAACACAGATCTAGCTCAAAGTTGGGTCCGTGTGTGTCTCCAACGCCGTTGTGTCTGCGGCTTCCGCAACGGGGTTGAGCTTCCCGTCCTCGGGTAACGTGATCTGTTCCGGATCTAGGGCCAGAACTGTTGTAGGTACTATTTCCTGGTCCGGTGACTGAGTTAGGTCGTGTTCATCATGGTGGCGGGGAGAGATTGCCATGGGCTCGAATCCGTCGAAGATCAAGTCTCCGCGGATGTCAGCAACGTAATTTAAGCTTCCAAACCCGACTTGATGGCTAGGGGCGTAGCTCTCCACCTGCTCGAGATGGCCTTCTGTGTTGGCACGAAGCATGAAGCCGCCGAACACAAAAAGCTGTCCGGGAGGAAAAATTCCCTCGGTGTCGCCATCGTGGTTGATGACGCGATCCATCAGTCTTTCGGTCGACGACATAGTGGAACTCTCAATGAATGCACCAATGTCGCTGTCAAAACCGGCCGATCTCGGATAGGGGGTCCCGAACTATGCGTCTGAGGATCGATGGTAAAAGGAGACTGGGGACACAATGTTTACCCAGGTTCAGGCCCTCTCGATCGAGGTAATACCCTACTTCCTGCTATATTAATATGGATGAGCAAGATTACAAGAGTTGATGTACTTCAAGATCATAATGGCTAAACCCTAAAGTGTAGCCTATGAGGATAATGTGATTCTCTATTAGCCTCTGCGGACTAAACCCTCCAGTTTATATATGCACCGGAGGGGCCTAGAGTTTGTACATAACCATCTTGCAGAGGAAGGAAATATTACACCCGAACATAAAACCTGCCATTATACAAATACAGGTGTCCTATACGGATACGAGAGACGATCTTCGACAATGATGTTCACGGCCCACCAGTCCAGCCCACCTAGAGTTATCCCGCCACCCGAGGACCCCTCAATCCAGGACTCCCTCAATATGGAGATGCAATTATATGGTTAACATCATATTTAGCAAGCTTCTTACGGAAAGCACCATGAGTAAAATGTGAACCACCATCTGTCATTAAATATCTAGGGACTCCAAATCTCAGAAAAAATAACTTCTTTAAGCACCTTAATAGAAGTGTTATGATCAGCACTACTAGTTGGAATAGCTTCTACCCACTTAGTAACGTAATCAACAGCAACTACAATATGTGTATACCCATTAGAGGACGGAAAAGGTCCCATATAATCAAAGCCCCAAACATCAAATGGATCAATAAGAAGTGACTACTTCATAAGCATTTCCTAACGTCTCGCAATATTACCAATTCTTTGACATTCATCACAAGACAAGACAAACTTACGGGCGTCATTGAAGAGAGTAGGCCAATAAAAACCAGATTACAATAGATTGTGTGCAGGTCTATCTCCAGCATGGTGTCCTCCATAGGCCTCGGAGTGACACTTGCGTAGGATCTGTTCCTGTTCATGCTCAGGTACATAATGTCTAATAACACCATCTACTCCTTATTTATAAAGGTGTGGGTCAACCCAAAAGTAATGTTATAAATCATAGAAAACCTTTTTCTTTTGTTGGTATGTGAAGCTAGGTGGTGTAAATTTAGCAAAGATGTAATTAGCATAATCAGGATACCTTGGAGTACTACGAGAAGCATTTATGAAAACTAATTATTCATCAGGAAAGCTATCATCAATAGGTAGTGGGTCATCAAGAATATTTTCTAACCTATCTCAACGGGGATCTCAGCTCCCTTTCTATCAATAATATGCAAATCAAATTCTTGTAGCAAGAGAACCCATCTAATAAGTCCAGGTTTAGCATCTTTCTTTTCAATAAGATATTTAATAACCGCATGATCAGTGTGAACAGTTACTTTAGAGACAACAATATAAGATCTGAACTTATCACAAGAAAAAACAACTGCTAAAAAATCTTTTTCAGTAGTAGCATAATTTATATTGGCAATGTCTAGAGTTTTACTAGCATAATGAATAACATTCAATTTCTTATCAACTCTTTGTTCTAGAACAGCACCAACATCATAATCACTCGCATCATACATAATTTCAAAGGGTAAATTCCAATCAGGTGCTTGAACAATAGGAGTAGAAATCAAGGCTTTCTCAAGTATTTCAAATGCTTCTACACATTCATCATCAAAAACAAAAGGAACATCTTTTTGCAAGAGGTTAGTGAGTGGCCTATAAATTTTAGAGAAGTCTTTAATAAACCTCCTATAGAAACTGGCATGACCAAGAAAACTTCTAATACCTTTGATATCTTTAGGACACGGCATCTTTTCAATAGCATCTCCTTTAGCTTTATCAACTTCAATACCTCTTTCAGAAATCTTATGCCCGAGGACAATACCTTCATTTACCATAAAGTGACACTTTTCCCAATTCAAGACAAGATTAGTTTCTTTGCATCTCTGCATAACTCGATCAAGGTTGCTTAAGCAATCATCAAAAGAGAAATCATCCATGAAAACCTCAACAATCTTTTCGCAAAAGTCAGAGAATATAGTAGTCATCACGACAATAAAAAAGACACATACGTGACATTTTGGGTCGAACGAATTTTTTTTCTGTCATACTTATGACACTTCTATGACAATAATTGTGACAAACACGGTATAATCATAGATGTGGTGGGGTCCTACTTCTATGACAAAAAATCATGACAGAAAATAGGCTTTTCGTCCTGGTCGGGCCGGAGACGCAGCTGCATGACATTCTTTGGGCCGTCCATGACGGAAAAAACCGTGGTAGAAGCGAGGGCGAGGAAAATATCGGGGTATTCCCGGTTATGGTGGGTGGTTGGGGCCGAGTGATGCGCGTTTCTCTCGTACACGCACGTTCATGGGTGCGAGGCGTTGGGCTCTAACTAAACCCGAGCGATTGCACTGCAGGCTACGTGTTACTGAATCTGAGCAATCGATCGATGGCTGCTAACTGAACCCGATCGAGCGATTCCTTCGCTACTGCTGCTAATTGAAGCCGGTCGATGCTGCCTCTGGATGAACAGTGAGCGTTGATGGGGGGGGTGGATGAACAGTTCCCGGTGGGGGTGGACGAACAGGACCCCGTGGTGTTGCCTCTAGATGAACAGGACCTCGATCGATCGAGCCGGTTGAGGATGGACGAATAGGAGCCTGTGGAGGGCTGGATGAATAGTAGATAGTGGAGGGCTGGATGAACAGTAGCCCATGGGGGTGGTTGAACAGGAGCCCGTGGAGCGGGCTCGTTGAAAAGTAGCCGGTGGAGTAGTGCGTGGTGGAGGCTAGATGAACAGTAGCCCGTGCATGAACAGTCGTAGGTGGAGTCTGGAGGAGGTCGACGGTGGATGAACAGTAGCCCGTGGAGGCTGGAGGTGGTCGACGGTGGAGATGAACAATATCCCGTGGAGTCCCGTTTTACGGTACGCCACACCCCTCCCGATGAACAGGACCCCCGTTTCAACCATAGCGCTCCAACACAAATCCGTTTCTTCCGTTTTGCGGTATGCCACACCCCTCCCGATCAACAGGACCCCCGTTTCGATCGTAGGAGGTCCGTTTCCTCCATTTTGCGGTACGCCAGACCCCTCCCGATGAACAGGATCCTGTTTCGACCGTGGCCGGTCGAACACAAGGTCGTTTCCTCCGTTCTGTGGTACGCCATGCCTCGTTTCCATCGCCTGTTCCGTCCAAGCCCTCCCGATGAACACGGCGACGCATTCCGTTCCGACCTAGCTGGTTGGCTCCCCATGAACACAACGACGATACTGTTTCTCCATTCCGACCCAGCCATGTACACGAGCTCTGGCTGTACGTGAGTAGGCGTTCGAGACCCTGCCCGTATGTACCTACGTGGCCGTATTTTCTTTCTTGCACACTGACCGTCGTACGTATGTGTACATGCTACGTGTGCGCCTCTACTACGACACGTGCGCGCCTCTACATCTACCAGTATGTACGTACACGTTCGCGACTAGAATGACAATGCTACGTACGCTTCGACAAGGTGGGTCCCGACTATTAGCCACTTCCTTGCCTGCGAAGAAGTAGCTGGTGGGTCCCAGAAGTCAGGGGGGCGAATCATTTTTTTTTGCCTGGATGCACTTCCTAGCATGCGAACATGTAGCTGGTGGGTCCCAGCAGTCTGGGGGAAACATTTTTTTCGCGAAATACGGTGGCCCGTTCGGTGGGTCCCCGCTGTCAGGTGGAGGAATAATTATTTTGCACGTGATGAGGAGGCATTTCCTTGCTGTGGCCGTGGACCCAGTTGTCAGCCTCTCCATGTACAGTACTCTTCCGATGGAAGTCAGTCGTTGACCACATTGACCACGCCGCGCCGAGAACATCAATGCAGTGGACGACGGCGAGGCCTAGTAAGGGGACGACACGGAGCCAGGGAAGATGCGGCAGTGGATGACCACGCGGAGAGGAGTACGAGGGTTCACTGGTTCGGCTGCGGTGTTAGGCTGCAGTCGCCGCAGAATAACAGGGGGTGTGGGTGAGTAGAGGGATGGCCTGGCCAGCGGTAGGAGTAGTAGGGGGCTGTGAGGCCTCCGCCGCATCGCAGCCGGCCACGGGAGGCAGGAGCACGAGGCACGACCTGTGCTGGTTTAGGCGGCTGGAGCAAGAAGATCAGAGGTTGAAGAAGCACTACGGCCATTGGATGGACATGGTACGGTCACTGGAGCAATCATCATGCATATTGAATAAGTTGACAAAGCCCTCCGTCCCCGTCAACTTAGTAGGCCGACAAGTCATCCTCCCACTATACTGGGTCCCAGCTAGCAGGGGGAGTATCCATTTTTTGTGCGGAATAAGGAGGCACTTCCTTGCGTGCGAAGATATAGGTGGTGGGCCTGAGCTGTCAGCGGCGGCAACATTTTTTCGCGAAATACAGACGCCCTTTCGGTGGGTCCCAGATGTCAGGTGGAGGAATCGTTATTTTGCGTGTAATAAGGAGGCATTTCCTTGCGTGTGGTCGGGGACCCAGCTGTCATCCTCTCCACGTACAGTCCACTTCAGATGCATGTCGGTCATTGACCACGTTGACCAGGCCGCGCCGAGAGCACCAGGGCGGTGGACAACGGCGAGGCCTAGGAAGGGAATGACATGGAGCCAGGGAAGACTCGGTAGTTGTTTCCCACGCAGAGGGGAGTACGACTGTACGAGAGTTTAACGGTTCGTCTATCGTCGTCGGAGAATAACAGCAGGTGTGGGTGAGTATAGGGATGGCTAGGCCAGCGATGGGATTATGGTGGGGTGGTGAGGCCTGCGCGACAGCGCAGCCGGCGTGGGGAAGAGAGCAGGCAGTCCCGCCGGCACTTGTTTGAGCAGCTGGAGCAGGAAGAGCAGAGATTGAAGAAGCACGACGGCCGTTGGATGGACATCCAACAGTCACTGCTAGTGCGTCATTTTTTTAGGAAAGCCTCAAATCTGTGGAAAACATCATACAACCCATCTGCCATTATTTATAATAATTTACAGACCATTTGCTAATTCTTAAGGTTTTTTTGGTGCCCATATTCTTTTTGTTAGCATTACAACCCATATTGTGGCCACGGTTAAAAAATTATACGAAATTTTGCATATTTCGGTGCGGTCCGAACTGTTTTTAATCCCGAAATTTCGAGTTACGTTCAAACTGATTTTAAGAATAAATATATATCAATATAAAATCCAACAAATTGTCCACGCATAAACATCAATGCAATTTAAAATCTCGAAATGAAAAAAAGAAATTTGAAACTAATTGTCGGTTTGATGTGTTTTAAAAATGTACAACCCATTTCTCATTACTGATAGGCCATTTTCTCGGCCACACGAATGAAAGCTCTCCTCGTCTTGAAAGATTTGCAGCCCAGCAGGCCTAACTAAGTGACTTACTTGGAAAATCACAAAAAACTGGGCTGTGGCCGCGGACCCAGCTGTCAACCTCTTGTGCGGACCCCAACTTAAGAGTCGAGATCACCGAATGCACGTGTACAGTTGTCCCAGAGATCAATGCTCACTGAACACACAGAAGCTGAATAACAAGAGTCTTACATCCATACATACCGTCTTACACAAATTATGACCCTTATGGCCAAGTCTTACATAGATAAAGCCTCAAGGGTTGAATAGCAAATAAACCCGAATACCGGAAGTCTTCGTAGATAAGTAGAAACCATGCCATCTGCCTTAACCCTACAGTCATTCTGACTGGGAAAGCGTCCTAGTTCGCATGTTCATCTCCACAGAATTCTTCTTCAAATTCCTGCTCCTCCATGCCTGGCCAATTAAATAACCAGTGGCAAGCCAATGAGTACTTTGAATGTACTCGCAAGCAACCCATGATTTGGTTCAAGGTAATAATGCAAGAGTATAACAATAAGCAACCTAGCTGTAAGCTAGCTAAGTTATTCTACCATCATGGAACATTCATCAATGTACTTGGGTAACCTCGAAGACAGGTTACAGATATCAACATGAATAGAGTTCAATTCTTTACCAACGAGTCAAGTCACCACCTTGACTCAACACACACATATCCTTTCACCTAGATTGTAAAATTCTGGACATAGTTTAAGTAGCACCTCCCAACTGTCCATGACCGTGGACACGGCTATTCGAATAGTTTTACACTCTGCAGAGGTTGCGCACTTTACCCACAAGATCCGGGAAGCTTTCGTGTCACCCACGATCCCGCAGTACCTCAAGTACTCGGGAGAAGCACCCGGTCATTACCTTTCCCTAGACGACACTAACATAGGGTCCACTCGTTGGTGCACGGCCCTCGTGTACAAACGATAGATCATGGGACTTGCCCTTTTTACAATGTCACACGTACACGAAGGGACCAACGGTGTGTCCGGTGCCCTGTAAAAACAGTCATGCTCGCCTATCCAAGCACGACCTCGTCCCGGGAGTGACCTCAAGTCTCCCCCGTCACTAGTGATGTGGGCACCATGCCAGTATCAGCCTAAATAATCAATAATGCCCCGTCCCATAAGGGGTAGAGTGGTTGCACATGTTTGGTTGGGACGGTAATCACACATAAATCTAATCCATCATTTTATCCACACACGAGAACTTTCTTGGCACACCACTTCTTCCTCAAGTGATGACCTTAACTCAACATCACCCTCGGGCATTAGGGGCACCCGATGGGGTTTTCGAAAAGAATGCAACCACGAAGGATTCATGGCACATATGCATCACTATGCATCACAACTAATCTTTTGTCATTGCATCTAAGCACATGGTAAAGATCATGGGTAGGGTATGCATCACGTGGTGGCTCTCAACAAGGTTGCCACCGTCACTCTTTATCAACATGCTTTCGGAAATAAAAGGGTTCCGAGGAACAAAGGGGTATCATGGTCAAAGGGCTGCTTGCCTGGATTGGCTTGGTCTTCAAGGTCCTCAAATCCTTCCCCTCCTTCTTCTTCAGCAACCTCATCAAACACGGTATCTAATCGTCGCAATAAACAACGGGAAATTAAGACAATAATTAAAACAGAAAAACCATAGTGCTCAGAAAAATGTCAACTTATTTTTATAAAATACTAGAGGGAAAACTAAGATGGCAAAAATTATTAGGTTGGGATTTGGAGTGACATAATGGGGCACATGGATATTTGAATATAGGTTTTAGTGTTCAAATTTAGATTTAAATTTGAATAGAACAGAAAAGGTTCATGGATATGGGTGAAAGTGATATCATTAAATAGGTTGGAATTTTACAAGTTTTTAGGAACTGGAATTATTTCATTTGGATCATTATTTAATACCGTGGAATTATTTAAAAACTAAAAGAAAAGAAAAATGAAAAGGGCTACTGTGAAACTCGGCCAGAACGACCACAGTGCAGCAGGCCCAGAGGGGAAACAGCCCAGCGCACGGACGCCTGCGCGCGTGCTAGGTTTCAAACCTGACGGGCAGGGCCTAGGCGTCAGCGAGAGGAGAGAGAGGCGAGGGAGAGGAGAGGCGGAGAGGTCTGTAACGAGCGGACGACGGCGTGCCGCCGCGGTGAAGCTCGAGCTCGCCCTCGAGCTCGAGAGCTTCTTTGAGAGAGCTGAGAGCGTAGGGGGGCACTAGAGTGAGCTCAGAGGCGAGTGATGGAGAGGAGATGGCTCGGGGAGGCCTTTATATAGGCGGGCGGCGGTCCACGGAGGAGGTGTGCACTGCCGAGCTCGTTGTGGTCGCTACAGGCCACGGGGGCTCGTCAGGGCGTGTCTGGGGCGTTTGTGGGTGTGGTTCATGACCAGAGAGGGGAAGAGAAGGAGCGGGAGAAGTCCAGAGCAGCGCGCGTTCAAGGAGGCTCATTGAAGATCTCGGGCGGCCGTCGCGCGTGCGAGCTGAGGCGAGAGGTGGGATAAGGAGGAGGAGGACAGAGCCGGGGCACGCCACGGACGTCGAGGCACCTCGACTGGCGCGAGGGGGAGGCTCGAGGTGGTCGGGTGCTGCTGGTTGGAGGAGGCTACAGTGCGGGAGCGCACTGTAGCGTGCTCCAGAGCGCCCAAATGGCCGGCATGGCCGTGTCCCATGCGCTCTGGGCGAGGCCACCGTGTCCATTGGCTCTAGGGGGGAGTAAACAACGCAGCGGGAGCATTGGATGCTAGGGAAAGGTTCTAGAAGAAGAGGGGGCTGAGATAGAATGGTGAAAACTGCTGTCCAGAATGCAAATTGGGGTTTTACCCCTACTCAATCATTGAGCTAATGCCAGGGGAGAGTTACTGGAGGTACAAAGAAGCCTGAGGAAGTTGTGCTAAAAAGTTGGGCTCAAGGAGATCCAGGGAAGAGGTGAAAGTGGTGACTTTGGAAAATCACCAGAAGGTGTTTGATGTGGTTTTGAGAAATCAAATGATTTCCATTTGGCATGAGACTTAACAGGATTAAATGGTAAATAGAAATAGGGTGTTCCACCAAGTTTGGGCTCATTTGAAAAAACTTGCCAATGTAACTTCGGTGAACCCTAGAAATCAACAGAAATGGTTTCTCCATGTTTGAGTTAAGCAAATCACCCCTCCTTGATGCACCACTTGGTGTAGTGTGCTCATTTGGGTTTGTGATCATGCCCACAAAGTTTGAAGTCCCAAGTAAAAAGTTGGTAATGTAAAGTTGTTCAAATTTGAATCTGAACAAAAAGGGTTTTGGGGTACTCTGATCAAGTTACCCTTCTCCAAAGCTTGTGCCATTTGGTCTAGATGCATTATTAGACCATTCTAGCATGTGTTCCAAGTTTGAGAGCATTTGGACAAGTTTGGCAATGTAAAGTTGCTCAAACTTCAAATATGGACAGAATGGTTTTGAGGGGTTTTGATGATGTTTTCTTGCTCCCCAAGGCATGGGGCTTGGCAAGATAATAACACATTTCATATATGACATGATAGAATTTCCCTGGAATTTTTAGAGAATATTTCCTTTGTAAATATTTCAAAATCTTGAAATATCCAGAAGGGTTTCTAAGGGATTTGTCCAATATTTTGAACATGACCAAGTGTTGAAACTCTTATATATGGACAATATATGTCCTAGGAGTCTCTCTGAAGTTTGGCAAATATTTTTGTAAATAGTTAAATAATTTTTCCCTATTAAAGACCATTTCTGGCCTTAAGAAAAATCTTTTAAATAAAATAGGAAAATAACTTTTAAAATTATATTTTTGTGGTTTATGGGAGTCCTATATCTACTAGGTTTCAAATATACTCTTTGAAATATTTTTCTCACCCTAAATCAAGTACTTGCAGTGCAAACCTCAATTCAGGGGCTTTTGGAAAACTAATTTTTGAAAATACATTTTGGCCAAAATATTTTTGTAAGAAAATACTATACGGTTATATACACTTGGTATGATCATTGGGCAGAAGTTTGGGGTAAGGAGATGAAATATACAAGAGGGAGTAGTTGACTTTAAAGAGCACTTGAAAATCACATAGAGAAAAGCTTAATTCCAAATAAAAGCCAAATGATGCCAAAAAAAATTGTTGGTCCAAATTTTCATGCTTTATTAATGCAAATGACTTGTTACAAAATGCAGGGTGTGACACCTCTCCACGTACAGTACTCTTCCGATGGAAGTTGGTCATTGACCACATTGACTACGCCTCGCCGAGAGCACCAAGGCGGTGGACAACGGCGAGCCCTAGGAAGGGGACTACGCGGAGCCGGGGAAGACGCGGCAGTGGATGCCCACGCGGAGAGGACTATGAGGGTTTATTGGTTCAGATGTTGTCTGAGGCTACCGTCGCTGCAGGGCCTGGCTAGCGGTGGGAGTAGTAGGGGGCAATGAGGCCTCAACGGCAGCACAGCTGACCACTGGAGGCAGGAGGAGGTGGTCTCGCTGGAAGCAGCAGGACCGTTCGATTCAAATCCAACGGTTACTGCTACTAGAATCGTTTGTTGACTAGGTTGACATGCCCTGCATACGCGTCAACTTAGTAGGCCCACAGCTCAGCCTCCCAACGGGTGCACCCCAGATGTCAATGGGAGGTGTCGGCGGAAACTGTCCACCACGAACACCTATGGGACCGGAGCCCCTTGTACGTTGCGGTAAGGGAGCGGAGGGAGCACAAAGAGCAGATCGAGGAGAGCACGCGGGCAGTTTACCCAGGTTCAGGCCGCGCGGATGCGTAAAACCCTACTCCTGCCTTGGTTGTATTGAGCTCGAGAGCTTGAAGAGCTACAGTACTAGCTGCACCGAGCGTGAGAGTTGCTAAGGATTCGAACCCTTTCTACGTTGTTCATGGGCCTCCTTTTATAGCTCAAGGGGTCACCGACAGGTGTCAACGTAGAGGAGGGTAAAAATGTAACTTTGGTGGTAGTTGTAACAGTGCGGGAACAGTGCATGAACAGCGGATGAACAGTGGTCATCACCTACTTTGACAGTGGGGGACAAGAGCATTTAATGCCCGTCGCCGTCGACCCCAAAAGCACCCGCCCTTGCGTCTCTGTTCGCCACGGCGATAGCCTCGTCACCGTGGAGTGCCACCGTGTCCCCCAGGCTGCACAGCCATCCGCCACGCGTCCCTGGAAGGGCCCCAGGGCGACGCGTGGGCCGATGAGCTGGAGCGCGGGCACACAGTGCAGGCTTCCCCCGGCAAGCACCTTGCCGGGGTCTTGACCTTGCCGGGCCCGGGAGTTTGTCGCTCCCCGGGCCCTGCCGGGGCGCATGATGCGCCAAGGCATGTCTTCTGAGATGCAGTCTTCTGGTCTTCCAGGCAAGCTCCTCTTGTCAGGGTCTTGTGTTAATGAGATAATCTTGAGCCTGGGACAGCCTTCCCGGCAAGCTCCACTTGCCGGGGTCTTGATCTTCTGTCTTGTATACTTTGTTTTTGAATGGCTTAATAAGGACCGAAAAGGTTTCCGGCAAGCGCGTGGTGAGCCCTGCCGCGGGAAGCTGCTACTGCCCGTGCACAAGTTGGGGTACTAAGGTACCCTATCTTAGTACACCGACAGGAGCCCCCGGGCCTGGGCCACACACGGTGCCGAGCGCTGTTGGGCCAGGCCCAAAACAGTGCATGGGCACGCGCGGCCCTCGGCGAGCCGTAATTCCTCTTCCGCATCCGCCGCGTCTCTCCCTAACGGCACACGTCGATTGCGGCGTCGTGGGATAGATCGTGGCCACGTTCTTTAATGGGAAATGCAGAGCGTCCCCCACTCCCCCCTTAAAAGCAGAGGAGACAGGGGCAGTTTCCCTCCTGCGCTTTCATTGCTTCTTCAACCTCCAGAAATCCCCCGCTGCGCTCCGCCTCCACACCTCCTCCGCCTTCTTCCGCATCTGCGGCGCCGTCGAACTCCTCGCCCCTTCCCTCGCCGCCTCCGCCATGGCCCCGAAGACCGAGAAGGCGAAGGCGGAGAAGGCCAAGAGGGAGAAATCCGAGCAGGCGGCGAAGCTTGCTCTCTTGCGGAAGAGGAATGTGGTCTTCGCGCCAAGGCTCGGCGCGAGGGAGATCTGGAACAAGTATTACCTCTTCTGGGCCAAGGAGACCAAGGCGCATCCCCGGACCAGAGTCTACCCCGCCGGCGCCAAAGATCTGCTTCCCGGCGGGTATTTCTTCTTCGCTGTCTTCTTCCACTGTGGCTTGTGTCCTCCATTCTCGGAGTTTTTCTGCGACATCATGAACACGTACGACCTCCATCTTCTAGACTTCACCCCCAACGCCATCCTTACGATGGCGGTTTTCGCACATCTGTGCGAAAACTATATAGGGATCTATCCAAATGTAGCGCTTTTTCGCCACTTTTTTATGCCTAGAGTAGAGGCCGGCGCTCCCCTCTCCGGGGGTATATCTTGGATCTTCCGCTTGAATAAGAAGGAGTCATATCTGAAAGGAGAGCTCCGCGGCAGGTGGGAAGAGTGGCGCGCAGACTGGTGTTGGATAGTGGAGGACCAGCCGGAGCCTTTCACCGCGCCGCGCACAACAGCCATAGTGCGCGGCAGGGACTGGAGCGAGTTGGCCCCGGATGATGTCAAGCTCAACGTTGCTCTTGTCAGGATACTTCGTCTCCGGGTAGCTAAGTTGACCATCGGAGAGGTAGGGGCAGATTTCCTCCGCCGCCGCATTGCCCCTTTACAAGAGAGGAAAAGGCCAGCATGGGAGTTTGGCAATGCGGCGGACATTATGAGGCTGCGCCCGGGTCTGAACTTCAACTTCACGGCGTTGGAGCTGAAGGGGATGGTCCGGGAGCTTTTTAAGCACGACCCGGCCCATCCGGAGTGGTTTAGATCTCCCCGGGGAGTGGTGCCGCTATGCAATAGCACTGCCCGGGATGCTTTGCGCGCAATGATGCTCGCGTGTGACTCTCACGGCGTCGACCCCACCTGGATAGTGCCCACGCCGGATGCAATTATGAGCTTCTTTGATAATTTGGTCGAGCGGCCGAGGAACGCCAAGGAGAACAAGGGTCTCACTCGGGCCACCACAGAGAGGGACATAGCCTATATTGCTTCCCGGATGGAAGAGGCCGCCGCAGCTGCAGCAGCAGGAGACTTCGGGTTCACCATCGACGAGGCGCAGGCCGAGGACGAGGTGTGCCAAGCAGAGGAGGCTGAGATCCGCAGACTGCTCAAGCTTCCGCCCGACGAGCTTGCCGGGGTCCCTTCCCTGAGGCACGCCGGGATTCCCGGGGTTGTGAGCGAGGCCGCGGCAAGCGAGGTTGCCGGAGGGAATAGAGGTGCCGGAGGGAGCGGAGCCACCGGAGGGAGCGGGGCCGCAGGATCAGATGCCGGACCCAGCGAGCCCGTCGGGGAGGAGGAGGAGGACACCGAGGCCGATGAGGACAGCGGTGGGTCTCTGGGCCTCGATGACGACGCCTCATCGTCCTCGGAGAACTCCCCGCCTCGGGCCAGTCCCCAGCGAACACCGCAGAAGCGTCTCCGCAAGGCGCCCACAGCGACAAGGACGCAGGCGCCCCGACAACAGCCTGTTCGCCGGGCGACACGCGCCACCAGAGCGAACCAAGCCGCGACGGAGGCGCCCCGCGCACCAGCCGCGGCGGAGGCGCCCCGCGCACTAGCCGCGGCGGAGGCGCCCCGCGCACCAGCGCCAAGCGGAGGGGGATCTTCTCAGAGCGGAGCGGCCGCTCCGCCTGCTCCTCGGGCCTCGGCGTCGGCGGAGGCTGGGTCGTCGCATCCCCCAGCCCCGGGGACCGCCAAGCGCCCGAGAGAGCCTTCTCCTCCTGCTCCTCGCGCCGGAGCAACTCAGGTGGAGTTTGATTTCTCCGCCCTTAGCGACGATGACGAGGAAGAGGAGTAAGCATCTGTAACTTATAGCTTCTTCAATTCTGACTTGATTATTCTTCATGATTCTAATCTTGTTCTTGTTTTGATTTCAGGCCCCTGGCCCAGCGGATGGCGAAGCGGGCCAAGATCCCTGTGGTCGAGGTCGACGACGACTCGCCTGTCGCGGCGACAGGGGACGCGCCGGCGACGGACTTGCCGGACCCAACCGCTGCTCCGAGGAGCAGCCCCCAGCGCAGCCCCGAGCGTAAGTCTGGTCTTGAGCTGTTTTCTTGTCGGGCGCACTTGAGGTTTTAACTTGTACTGATATCTTGCTGCTTCATTTGTCTTGTGCAGAAGTGGAGCCGCAGCTGCAGGAGCGACCGGAGGTCACTCCCGAGGAGCCGCAGGTCCCGCCATCCCCGCCAAGGGCGAACTCCCCGGCGAGGGAGAGCGATCCGCCAAGGACGGGTACGCCGCCGAGGGCGAGTACCCCGCCAAGGGCGAGCAGCCCGGCGAGGGTGGCCACCCCGCCAAGGGAGGACTCCCCGGCGAGGGAGCCTGTTGTCGAGGAAGTCCGCGAAGGTGAGTCTTGTAACTTCGTCTTCTCGGACTTGTCTTTTTGGATATTTGCTTGAACTTCTTCTTTTCTTTTTCTTCTAGATCCTCCCGCGCCGGACCGGATGGAGACCGAGGTCATCGGCGAGGAAGGCGCGCAAGGCGACGGCGGCAACGCCCCTGTCGTTGAAGACGTGACCGGAGCCGACGAGCCTGCCGCTGAGGAGACTGCTCCAACTGCAGACGCCGCGGCCGGGGAGGGGGATGGCGACCACACTGCTGGCCCGGAGGCAGCAGGAGCGTCGAGCGCTGCACCGGCCGCCGACCCCTCCGTCGATAAGGAGCAGCCCGGCATCTATCTTGAGGCCCCCAATGGCGTCTTCATACAAGTGCCGTGGGGATCCTCGTCGCGAGCCCCCGTGGAGGGAGAGAGCTTTGATGGAGAGGTCCTCGCCTCCACGGGGTTGAAGATTGTTGAAGCGCCTGGCGGGAGCGATGAGCCCGAAGAGGAGAAACTTCTCCGTCAGCTCCTGGCCCTCTACCGGGCCAGGCAGGCGAAACTGGAGTCGCGAGAAGCCCTCACCGCCAAGGCCGGAGCGGACTTGGAGAAACGCGCCGCAGAGCTCCGCGCCGCCTACCAGGCAGATCTCCGCGACTTGGCAGAGGAGTGCGAGAGGCTTGCCGGAGAGCAGCAGGAGTTTCTTCTGGAGAAAGCTGAGGCCGAGGAGTAGCAGCGACTGTTGGTGTGGAGCTGTCCCGGCGAGAAGGAGCGCTCAACCAGCGGAAGGTTGAGCTTGACGCCCATGACGACGAGCTCACCGCCCGGGAGCAGGCTCTTGGCGGGGCCGTGAAGGAGGCAAAGGAAGCCGCTGCCGCCGCGGAAACCGCCAAGAAGGACCTTGAAGCCAAGGTGGCGCAGCTGGAGGAGTACCTGAAGGCGAGCACGGAAAGGGTCACCGCGCTCAACATAGAGCGCGAGAAAGACGCCCATACCAACTCGGACCTCCAGGTACGCCTCTCCAAGCAGGGCGACGAGCTCAAAGCCGCCAAGGACTCGATTGCTGATCTGGAGTTGAAGGTCTCCACTTTGAGGGATTCACTTGACGCCGCTCGGGACCGCGAGACCAAGCTGAAGGAGGAGGTCCGCAAGGAGCGGGAGCTGGTGGAGAGCGCCGCCACCTCCACGAACATCTTCAAACAGGCGGTGGAGCAATGGACGGAGGAGCTGGTCACTTCCGCCGCCAACATCGACAAGGAGCTAATGGCGCTGAGGGTTGAACATCTGGTGTACTCTCCGGACCCAAACCCCCCCCCCCCACTGCGCCAAGCTCAGTCTCTTTTTCAGGGGGATCGCGCCGGCGCTCGCACGTCTGCAGGAG
Source organism: Secale cereale (assembly GCA_902687465.1). Classification (NCBI taxonomy): domain Eukaryota; kingdom Viridiplantae; phylum Streptophyta; class Magnoliopsida; order Poales; family Poaceae; genus Secale; species Secale cereale. The sequence goes on from LR738710.1 coordinate 890,503,119, forward strand.
AAGCTCCCCGCGCAGCTGGCCGAAGAGTCGCGCCAGGTCTGCGCGGGTACCTTGGAGCGCGTCTTGACCAAGATTGTCTACCGCAACCCCGGTATTAATCTTGTCAACGTTCTCCGCAGCTTGCCGGCCGATGCGGATCAGGAGGCGCTGAAGGCGCAGGTCGCCCACATCATCGCCAAGGTGAACAAGATCTCCAGGCGTGAAGGCGATCGCGTAGACTAGGCCTCTTTCTTCTTATTTCCTTTGCTGCTTCAAAGTGTGCCATGAACATGAATCTATTAGTCATTGCGACAAGTTATCCCTGTACTATATTATCTTATTTCCGAGCAATTGATGCAGTGTTATCTCCCTTGTTTTGGTCCTTTACTTTGTATGCTTTTTACCCTACGCTTTTAGGGAACTTGCCGACAAGGGACCCTTGCCGCGAGCGCTGAGTGCTGGACTCTGAGCAGCCTGCTGGCTAAGGCCTTATCGGCAAGCAACCTTGCCGCAGCTAGTCGCAACGCACTTAGCTTGCTGAGCGAACTCGAAAACGAAATAAGGGCGCGACACTTGTCGCAGCTCACTTAAGCCGTTGAGCGTACTCGAAAACAAGATAAGGGTGCGGCTAGCCACGGGTAGGTTCCTCCGCGCACAGGTTTTCCATACAAAGTGTGGTTGTTCAAGGAAGATAACTAAATTTTTTTAAAAAATTTGAACTGCTCAAATTCTGGTAACTTAGCTTTCATAGTCTGTCCGTTCTCCGGTAAGCTTCTCTTTCTTGAACAGCACTTGGCTCGTCCTCCACCTCCTTCCCCCCCGGCAAACTTGTGCGCGAGGAATGTTTCTTCTGCTTAAGAGGGAAAGAAAAGGAGAAGAGGGAACAAGTATAGGGTTTCTCGGCATGATAATGCTTACCGGATGTGTGTGTTGCACAAGATGCCAAACAATGCATGCAAATAACAAAGAAAAGCATGAAAATGGCAAATAGTGCGAAACTCAAAAGCTTTACTGATGCACGGGATCTGCGCCCGGCTTTGTACAAAGGTTTACATGCGACAGCGGCAAGACTCGTACAAAAGGTGGTTGCCGGAGCAGATCACGGCAACCGCGCCTTATGGGTGAAACTTGCGAAGATGCTCTATGTTCCAGGAATTGCTCACCGGTAAGCCTTCTTCGGTCTCAAGGCGGACAGCGCCGGGCCTTGTGACATGTCTCACCCGATAAGGGCCTTCCCACTTCGGCGTCAACTTGTTGGAATTCTTGGCGGACTGAACACGCCGAAGGACAAGGTCGCCTTCCTCGAGACTCCTGGCCTTGACCTCGCGGCTATGATAGCGGCGCAAGGCTTGCTGGTATCGAGCAGCTTGTACAGCAGCCTGGAGACGTTCCTCCTCGAGGAGCAGTGCATCATCTTGTCGCAGTTGCTCTTGCTCGAGCTCATCATAAGCGAGCACTCGAGGAGATCCGTATACGAGTTCCGTGGGGAGAACTGCCTCTGCCCCATAGACAAGGGCAAAGGGTGTCTGTCCGGTGGCTCGACTTGGTGTCGTTCTGATTGACCAAAGAGCCGCCGGCAACTCCTCTATCCAGTTTTTTCCGCACTTGCACAGCCTATCGAAAGTTCTTGTCTTGAGTCCGCGCAGCACTTCAGCATTGGCCCTCTCCGCTTGACCGTTGCTCCTCGGGTGAGCAACAGAAGCGAAACAGACCTTGGCGCCAAGGTCTTGGACGTACTGCATGAAGGTGCGACTAGTGAACTGTGTACCGTTGTCGGTGATGATCATGTTAGGGATTTCGAAACGGCAAACAATTGACCTGAAGAACCTGACCACTGACTGTGCTGTCACCTTTCTCACCAGTTCCACTTCTGGCCACTTTGTGAACTTGTCGATTGCAACGTACAAGTACTCAAAGCCCCCGACAGCACGGGGGAAGGGGCCGAGGATATCAAGCCTCCAGACCGAGAAGGGCCAGGACAAAGGGATCGTCTGGAGAGCTTGAGCTGGCTGATGAATTTGTTTGGCATGGAACTGGCATGCTTCACACTTGGTTACTTGTGCAGTTGCATCTTGGAGGGCTTCTTGCCAAAAGAACCCTTGCCGGAATGCCTTTCCGGCAAGTGCCCTTGCGCCAATGTGGTGGCCACATATGCCTCCATGTATTTCTGCCAACAGCTTCTGTCCATCTTCTCTGAAAATGCACTTCAACCTTACACCATTGAGCCTTCTTCTGTACAGTTCATTGTCCACGAACTGGTACATACTTGACTGCCTGGTTATTTTCTCTATCTCTGCTGGGTCGTCGGGAAGTTCTCCAGTTTACAGAAAACGGACGATCTGCTGTGCCCATGCCGGAGCCCGAGGCTCAACGGCAAGGACTAAAGGCATGAGGGCTGCTGTGGGAACCCCAGCTTCTACGGCAAGAACCTCTGGTTCTGTCGGAGCTGATGGTCCCCCGGCAAGCCTGCCGGGGCAAGGCTTGTCGGGAACGCTTGCTTCAACTGTACAGACCCTTGGGTCCGCAGAAGCAAACTGTTCCTCAGCGTTCTGGTTGTTGATCTTGGGGACCTTGGCGGCGGCTTCGGGAAGATCCGCCGACAAGTAGTCGCCGGAGACCAACTTTCTCTTCTTGGGCTGCCCAAGTGATGGTGTAACGGATGGCTGAGTCAGCTTGAGCAGGAAGGTCCCTGGTTCCACAGGTAACTTCATTGCAGCACACTTTGAAAGGCCATCTGCTATATCGTTCTGAGCTCTCGGGACGTGCTCCATTTGCAGACCTTCAAAGTGCTCTTCAAGCTTCCTCACTTCATCTACATAAGCTTCCATCAAAGGGCTCTGGTAACTCTTGTTGACTTGTCGGACCACCAACTGAGAATCTCCCCGCACAATCAGTTTCCTAATCCCAAGTTCAGCCGCAATCCTGAGGCCGGCAAGCAGACCTTCATACTCAGCAGTATTGTTTGTCGCTTGTTCCCTGGGAAAGTGCATCTGGATAACATACTTGAGGTGTTCTCCAGTGGGCGCTATGAGTACTACGCCGGCACCGGCGCCTTGCAGCGAGAAAGCACCATCGAAGTACATTACCCATTCGCTTGTCGCTTCTTGTACGGGGACGCTTGTCTCTGGAGCTTCTTCATCGGGCGTTGGGGTCCATTCAGCTATGAATTCTGCCAAAGCTCTGCTCTGTATGGTTGAGGTACTTTCAAACTTGAGACCAAAGCTCGACAGTTCCAGTGCCCACTCGACGATCCTTCCTGTTGCTTCTGGATTTTGTAGTATCCTCTTCAACGGAAAGCGAGTGACCACTGTTATCTCATGTGCTTGGAAGTAATGGCGCAGCTTTCTCGAGGCCATGAGGAGGCCGAAAAGCAACTTCTGCACTCCGGAGTATCTTGATCTAGCCCCCTGCAAGAGGGAACTCACAAAATACACCGGGCGCTGCACCATCTTCTTCCGCACTTCTCCTTGCCCCTGCGCAGAGCTGTCCTTGTCGGGGCCAGAGCTTGTCGGAGCAGCCCCCTGCTTGTCGCTGGATTCGCTTGCCGGTGGCGTAGACTCCTCATCGGCCTCCCTCTCCGCTACTAACGCAGCACTAACCACTTGATTTGTTGCCGCTAAGTACAGCAGCAACTTCTCTTGTGGTCTAGGTGCGACAAGTATTGGAGTGGAGGATAGGTATCCTTTCAAGTCTTGCAGCGCTGCCTCCGCTTCCGAAGTCCATTTCACAGGACCTGCCTTCTTCAAGATCTTGAAGAAAGGCAGGGCGCGTTCTGCAGACTTTGAAATGAACCTACTGAGGGCAGCTACACAACCTGCAAGTCTCCTTATGTCCTTGACGCGCTTCGGGGCTTCGATCTGCTCGATGGCTTTTATCTTGTCGGGATTGGCTTCATTCCCCCTTTGGGACACAAAGAACCCGAGAAGCTTGCCGGAGGGGACTCCGAAGACGCACTTCTCGGGGTTCAACTTGAGCTGGATCTTGCGCAGATTTGCAAATGTTTCTTCTAAGTCTTGGATCAGGGTATCTTTGCTCTTGCTCTTGACCACTATGTCATCCATGTAAGCTTCTACATTTCTGTGGATCTGTGGCTCAAAAGCAGTGTGCACCACCCTCGCAAATGTTGAGCCTGCATTCTTCAATCCGAAAGGCATGCGAATGAAGCAATATGTGCCACATGGAGTAATGAATGCAGTCTTGTCTTCATCTTCCATGGCCATAAAAATCTGGTGCTAGCCTGAGTATGCATCAAGGAAGGAGAGCAGCTCACATCCAGCAGTGGAGTCAACAATCTGGTCAACGCGCGGCAAGGGAAATGGATCCTTGGGACATGCTTTATTCACATCAGTGAAGTCTATACACAATCTCCACTTCCCGTTAGCCTTACGCACGACAACTGGATTTGCTAACCACGTCGGATGGATCACGCCTCTAACTAGGCCCGCTTCTTCTAACTTCTTGATTTCTTCGGCGATGAATTCTTGGCGCTCCACGGCTTGCTTCCTGACCTTCTGCTTGACGAGCCGCGCATGAGGACAAACAGCAAGCTTGTGCTCAATTACCTTCCTGGGAACGCCGGGGATGTCAGATGGTTGCCACGCAAACACATCGACATTCGCCCGCAGGAAGGCAACGAGCGCGCTTTCCTATTTGCTATCAAGTGTAGCACTGATGGTGAAGGTACCACCAGTGCCGTCCTCCTTGGCGGACACCTTCTTGGTTGCCGGTGGAGCGGCCATCCCTTTCTTGCACTTGCCGGTGGAGCTCGATGGAACGTCCTCGACGGCAGCGCAGCACTCCGAAGAGGTGCGTTTGCCGGAGTGGGCCTTAGAGCACTTGCCAGACTTGGTCTTGGTCTTCTTCCCCCCGGGAGCTTCAGCGGCAAGTGTGTTGCTCTCCGCTGCGGCAGCTGCATCCCGGTAGATCTTGTCGGCGCAGATAAGCGCGTCCTTCTTATCGCCAGGGACAGAGATGACGCTTATCGGCCCCGGCATCTTGAGTACATTGTAGGCGTAGTGGGAAGCTGCCATGAACTTGGCGAGGGCAGGACGTCCAAGTATCCCATTGTATGGTAATGGGATATCGGCCACGTTGAAGGTTATCCTCTCCGTCCTGAAGTTGAGCTCCCCGCCAAAGGTCACCGGCAGAGTGATCTTCCCCTTGGGCTTGCTCCTTCCCGGGTTTATTCCTTGGAACGAACCGGTCTCTTCGAGCTCGCCATCTGGGATCTGGAGTTTCTTGATCACAGCTGAGGAGATCAAGTTCAGCCCGGCCCCGCCGTCAACCAACATTTTTGTGACCTTGAGGTTGCGGATGGTTGGTGAGACCAACATCGGCAAGCACCCGACCGCTGTGGTGCGGTCAGGGTGATCCGCAAGATCAAAAATGATGGGCGTGCTGGACCACTTCAGCAGCCTGCGCGACTCAACGGGTGGCTCTGCTGCGTTTACTTCCCGCACCCACTTCTTGAGTTGGCGGTGGGAAGTGTGCAGAGAGACGCCCCCGTCGACGCACAGCACTTCTGTGGCCTGCTGGAACTCCTGCTCGCTGTTATCACCTTCCTCCATGTCGTCGTCGTCGTCTTCCTCTTCATCCTTGTCGCGGCCCCGGGGAGGTCGATCACCTTGCCGCTGCTTGGCCTTGCCGCGGCGTCCTCCCCGGCCATTGAATGGCCGCTTCTTGCTTGGTTCTCCTCCGCCACCTTGGGCCTTCTCCTTGTCGCGCCGCTCGTATTCAGCTTTCTGCTGTTCTACGAGGTACTCGACGCGCTTGCAGTTCGAGAGGTCATGACCCTTGGTGCGGTGGATCTTGCAGTATTGCTTGTCGGAGCCGTCCTGCTTGTCGGCTGCCGCCACAGGGGCAGGCTCCTTGCCGGAGCCGCCAGCCTGTGCTGTCTTGGCGGGAGCTTCCTTGCCGGACTTCTCGACGACTAGCACTTCCTTGCTCTTCTTCTTTCTATTGTTCCGCGGCCGGCTCTTCTTTGCCGGGGCGGCATCCTCGCTGTCGCTTCCCCCTGCGCCAGCATCCTCCCCGGGGAGTCTCCTCCCTTCTTCGGCGCGCGCGCACTTGTCAGCCAGAGCATAGAGCTCGCTGACATCCCGTATCTTGGTCATGGCCATCTCTTCACGCATGCGGCGGTTACGCACGTTCTGGTGGAACGCGCTGATAACCGCAGCAGGGTGGACGTCGGGAATGTTGTGCTGCACGCGGCTGAATCGTTGGATGTACTTGCGCAGGGGTACCCTACCTTAGTACCCCGACTTGTCCACGGGCAGTAGCAGCTTCCCGCGGCAGGGCTCACCACGCGCTTGCCGGAAACCTTTTCGGTCCTTATTAAGCCATTCAAAAACAAAGTATACAAGGCAGAAGATCAAGACCCCGGCAAGTGGAGCTTGCCGGGAAGGCCGTCCCAGGCTCAAGATTATCTCATTAACACAAGACCCTGACAAGAGGAGCTTGCCAGGAAGATCAGAAGACTGCATCTCAGAAGACATGCCTTGGCGCATCATGCGCCCCGGCAGGGCCCGGGGAGCGACAAACTCCCGGGCCCGGCAAGGTCAAGACCCCGGCAAGGTGCTTGCCGGGGGAAGCCTGCACTGTGTGCCCGCGCTCCAGCTCATCGCCCCACGCGTCGCCCTGGGGCCCTTCCAGGGACGCGTGGCGGATGGCTGTGCAGCCTGGGGGACACGGTGGCACTCCACGGTGACGAGGCTATCGCCGTGGCGAACGGAGGCGCAAGGGCGGGTGCTTTTGGGGTCGACGGCGACGGGCATTAAATGCTCTTGTCCCCCACTGTCAAAGTAGGTGATGACCACTGTTCATCCGCTGTTCATGCACTGTTCCCGCACTGTTACAACTACCACCAAAGTTACATTTTACCCTCCTCTACGTTGACACCTGTCGGTGACCCCTTGAGCTATCCAAAGATGTCGGGGGAAACTGTCCACCACGAACACCTATGGGACCGGAGCCCCTTGTACGTTGCGGTAAGGGAGCGGAGGGAGCCCAAAGAGCAGATCGAGGAGAGCACGCGGGCAGTTTACCCAGGTTCGGGCCGCGCGGACGCGTAAAACCCTACTCCTGCCTTGGTTGTATTGAGCTCGAGAGCTTGAAGAGCTACAGTACTAGCTGCACCGAGCGTGAGAGTTGCTAAGGATTCGAACCCTTTCTACGTTGTGCATGGGCCTCCTTTTATAGCTCAAGGGGTCACCGACAGGTGTCAACGTAGAGGAGGGTAAAAATGTAACTTTGGTGGTAGTTGTAACAGTGCGGGAACAGTGCATGAACAGCGGATGAACAGTGGTCATCACCTACTTTGACAGTGGGGGACAAGAGCATTTAATGCCCATCGCCGTCGACCCCAAAAGCACCCGCCCTTGCGTCTCCGTTCGCCACGGCGATAGCCTCGTCACCGTGGAGTGCCACCGTGTCCCCCAGGCTGCACAGCCATCCGCCACGCGTCCCTGGAAGGGCCCCAGGGCGACGCGTGGGCCGATGAACTGGAGCGCGGGCACACAGTGCAGGCTTCCCCCGGCAAGCACCTTGCCAGGGTCTTGACCTTGCCGGGCCCGGGAGTTTGTCGCTCCCCGGGCCCTGCCGGGGCACATGATGCGCCAAGGCATGTCTTCTGAGATGCAGTCTTCTGGTCTTCCTGGCAAGCTCCTCTTGTCAGGGTCTTGTGTTAATGAGATAATCTTGAGCCTGGGACGGCCTTCCCGGCAAGCTCCACTTGCCGGGGTCTTGATCTTCTGTCTTGTATACTTTGTTTTTGAATGGCTTAATAAGGACCGAAAAGGTTTCCGGCAAGCGCGTGGTGAGCCCTGCCGCGGGAAGCTGCTACTGCCCGTGCACAAGTTGGGGTACTAAGGTACCCTATCTTAGTACACCGACAGGAGGAATCCGTTTTTTCCGCGTAATAAGGAGGCAGTTGATTGTGTGCGGCCAGGCCAGCGGAGGGAGTAGGGTGGGCCGGGGAAGCCGGTGCGGCATCACAGCGGGCCACAAGAGGAGGGAGCAGGCAGTCCCACCGGCGCTAGTTTATGCGGCTGGAGCAGGAAGATCAGAGATTGAAGACACACATGGGCCGTTGGATTGACATCCAACAGTCACTGCTGCTAGAATCGTGTGTTGACTAACAAAGCCTTGCGTAAACAAGTCAGCCTCGAAATCTGTGGCGTGTACAGCCCATTTGCTTTTATAATTTTTACTCATTTTCTAATTCATATGGAATTTATTGCAGCCCGTTTTCCATTTTTAGAATTGCTGCCCATTTTCTGGTGAGTACCAGGTTTAAAAAAATTAACTAAATATGTGGAAAATTTTGAAAATTCGCAAATTTTTGCTGGGGAACAAAATATTGTTAATCCAAAAATTAATAGCCATACTAAAACAAATTTAAAAATAAATAAGTACTATGTCATGTTAAATCCAATGAAATGCGTATAAGATATCAGTGAAGAACAAAAAAAAATGAAACTAATATCCCATTTGCTTTAATTTTTTTGCAATTTTCAACCCCTTTTGATATTAATTTTAACAGACACTGACCATACTCTTTGGCCAGGCCGGAATGCATCCCTACTTGTCTTGAAAGATTTGAAGCCCAGTAAGTCGGAGGAAACAAATAGGTCTAGCTTGGGTATTCTTGAAAAAGAAATACTGGGCTACCTCTTTTCCCAAAGAAAAAACTGCTGGGCTGGTCATGTTGTTAGACGGGCCACAGAGACCGCACAACCCAGTTTATAGCCTGCACCTCTGAATTACTTATATATGTTTAGGGGACCATGAGCATGTACCTGGGCCGGATTCATGTGAGAGCTTCCCTTCCAGTTAATTATGGGCTTCTCTATTGGGCCTTCATCAGTGGGCTGCATGTTATCAACAAGTGGAAAATGTGTTCCATACGAAAAATTGTATGCGCTACGTACGGTACGGGGCACTAAAGTGTCGAACCATGCAACGACTTCGAAAACATTCTGTTTGTCGTTCTAACAACACATTTATTCAACTAACAGACGAAATATGCTACTGATTATACATTGAAAACAGCAGCAACAACAACTAGGGCTGGGGGTGCAACAAAAGCAGTAAGCAGGCCAGAAGAGTGAAGATGCAGCTCTCTCTTCCAAACCAAACATCAGCCATCATTACAAAAGGGCTAACAAAAAACAACAAGTCTGTCGGGGAAACTGATCGCCCCCGAACACCTATGGGACCGGAGCCCCTTTTCGGTACGGCAGGGGGCGGAGGATGCACAAAGAGCGGATCGACGCGAGCACACGAGCAGTTTACCCAGGTTCAGGCTGCACGGATGCGTAAAACCCTACTCCTGCTTTGGTTTGTATTGTGTTCTTGCTCGGGAGCCAGGAGAGCTACAGTACACCCTAACCGCTAACTAGACCGAGCGTGGAGAATGATCGATGTTTCGAACCTCCGAACCTCCTCTACGTTGCGCATGTGCCTCCTTTTATAGGTCAAAGGGGTCACCAACAGGTGGCAACACAGATGGGGGTAAAAATGTAAAAAGGGTGGTAGATGGAACAGTGTTCCATACCTAACCCTGACGGCAGGGGACAAGGGAATTAAATGCCCGTCGCCGTCGCCCAAATAGTGCAAAAAAGTGGCCGTCAGGGGCGTCACCGTCCGCCACGATGGTGGCCTTGTCATCACTGCTTGCCACCGTGTACCCCAGGCTGCACAGCCTTCCGCCACGTGCGCCCGGGATGGTCCCAGAGCGACACGTGGGTGGATGAGCTGGAGCACGGGTACTGAGTGGAAGCTTGCCGCGGCAAGCGCCTTGCCACGGTTGCTATCTTGTCACTTCTGGGAGCTTGTCGCTCACCGGGCCTTGCCGCGACGCTTGGCGCGTCGTGGCAAGTTCCTTGAGATGGCTTTGATTGGCCTTCCCGGCAAGCTCCACTTGCCAGGGTCTTGTGCCTTGAGTGGTTTTTATGCCTTGAGTGGCCATCCCGGCAAGCTCCTCTTGCCGGGGTCTTGTCTCTTTGACTTGAATACTTTGTTCTTGAATGGCAACAAAGGAACCCTAGAGGACCTTGGCGGTCGCCTGGCAAGCCTTGCCGCGGGACACTACAACTGCCCGTGCACATGTTCGGGATACTAAGGTACCCCTACTTTAGTACACCGATAGGAGCCCCCGGGCCTGGGCCATACACGGTGCCGAGCGCTGTTGGCCCAGGCCCATAACAGTGCACGGGCACGCGCGGCCTGCGGCACGCCGTATCCCACTCCGTATCCACCGCGCCCTCCCTTACGACACGCGTTCAATGTGGCGTCGTGGGGGAGATCGTGGCCTGTTTCTTTAATTTGAAATGCGGAACGTCCACCCCCTTCCCCCTTATAAGCAGGGGAAACAGGGGCAGTTCGTCCATCTGCCCGTTGCTTCTTCAATCCTCAGAAACCTCCGCCCTCCCCTCCTTCCCGAAGGCCGAAAGAGAGCAGCGCTCCGTCCTCCGCTGCCACCAGCACCACCTGCACCGTCAACATCCTTCACCGCTTCCGCCATGGCTCCGAAAGGCGAGAAGGGGAAGACTAAGAAGTCGGTCGAGGCGCTGCGGCTCGCGGCGATGCGGAAGAAGAAGGCGGTCTTCCCGCCAAAGCTTGACGCGGAGGAGCTGAGGGATTCCTTCTACCTTTTCTGGTCGAGGGAGACGAAGGCGCATCCGCGCATCAAGGTACTCCCGGCCGTCGCCTGCAAGATGATCCCGAATGGCTACGCATTCTTTGCTTTGTTCTTCTACTGCGGGCTCTGCCCGCCCTATTCTGAGTTCTTCTGCGATATCATGAACACCTACGGGTTCCATCTCCTTGACTTCACCCCGAACGCCGTTCTCACCATGGCCGTTTTCGCACATCTGTGCGAAAACTTTGTCGGAGTCTTCCCAAATGTAGCTCTTTTCCACCATTACTTCACGCCTCGAGTTGAGAGGGGAGAGCCTCTGTCTGGCGGAATCTCTTGGATCTCTAGGACCCACAAGAAGGAAGCATACTTGTTGGGAGAGCTCCGCGGCAAGTGGGGTGAGTGGAGAGCCCACTGGTGTTGGATCGTAGAGGATGACCCGCAGCACTTTACCGCCCGGCGCCAAACCCCAGTAGTACGCGGCGACGACTGGAGCGACTTGGCACCGGAAGATAGTAAATTGAAGATTGCCACTACCCGGATCCTTCGCCTCAGGCACGCCAAGCTGACCGTAGGCGTAGTTGGAGCAGACTTTCTCTGCCGCCGCATCGCCCCCTTGCAGGAGAGGAAGAGGCCCGCCTGGGAGTTTGAGAACGCGGCAGACATCATGAGGCTGCGCCCGGGCCTCAATTATAACTTCACTGTCCTGGAGCGCAACACGATGCTCCAGGCGTTGTTCAAGTACGACTCCGACCATCCCGAGTGGTTTACGTTGCCGCAGGGCGTAGTTCCGCTGTGCAACAACTCGTCGCTCAGTGCCATCCGTGCAGCGATGCCGCTGTGCGATATTCACGGGATCGACCCCACTTGGCAAGAGCCTTCCGACGAAGCTGTGTAGGCGTTCTTCGACAACTTGGTGGAACAGCCAATCGACTCCGACGAGAAGAAAGGCCTCACCCGCGACACCACTGACCAGGAGATGGCATATATTGACACCAGACTGGAAGAGGCAGCGGCAGCCGCGGCCGCAGGCGAGCTTGGGTACACAGTGGAAGAGGCGGAGGCAGCGGAGGCGACAAGCCTTGCCGAGCAGGAAGAGTTCCTCAATGCGGAGAGGCTTGCCGGGAAGGTCGCCGAGACAAGTGAGCCCGCCGAGCACGGCGTCAAATCGAGCGGGCCTGCCGAGCAGAGCGCCGAGTCGAGCAGGCCCGTTGGGGACTCGAGCGGCTTACTGGAGATCGGCGACTCCTCTTCCTCGTCATCAGGCACCTCGCCGCCACCAGCAGAGCCCCCGGCTCCGCGAAGGCGCCTCCGCAAGGCCAGGGACGTGACGGAGCGGCAGACGGGCTAACAGCCGCAGCGCCGTGCGACACGCGCCACCGCGGCAAGCAGGGCTGCCACGGGAGCACCTCGTGCTTCCATGACAACTGGAGCGGGAGCTTCCCGGACTGGCGCCTCTGCTCCCGCCGGCCCTCGTGCTTCGGCGGCAACCGGAGCGGGGTCTTCTCAGACCACCGTCCCTACTCCCGCCAAGCGGCCAAGGGAGCCCACTCCTCCGCCTCCTCACGCCGGGACGCGTGAGACAGATTTTGATTTCTCCGCGCTCAGCTCCGACTAGGAGGAAGAAGAGTAAGTCTTTGCTGTCCTTGTTTTATTTTTGATTTTCTGTTGTCTTGTATCTCCTTTGCCTAACTCTGAACCTGTTCTTCTTCAGAACTCTGGCCCAGAGGGCAGCGAAGAGGGCCAAGGTCCCAGTGATCGTCATCAAGGATGATCCCGCCGCGACAGCAGGGTGCGCGCCTCAGACAAGCCTGCCGGACCCGGCAACTGTTCTTCAGAGCAGCCCCCAGCGCAAGTGTAGTTCATCTTCCGGTTGTCGAGCGCACGTGGGTGCTTCTTCTTTGCTGATATCTTGTTTGTTGACTTGTGTAGAAGCAGAGCGGCAGCATCAGGAGCGCCAGGAGACCGCCCCTGACGTGCCGCACGCTTCGACCACACCGCCAAGGGGAGGCTCTCCGGCGAGGGCGAACACTCCGCCAAGGGCGAGCACTCCACCAAGGGCGAGCTCTCCGGCGAGGGATGGCACTAGCGGCCCCCCGCCGGCGGGAGCTACAACCACGCCGCCGAGGGAGAGCTCCCCGGCAAGAAACCTCACCGAGGAGCCGACACGCGCAGGTAACCCCTTTGCTTCAGGCTCCCCTTGGATTTTCTTCTTTCAATTCTTCTTTTTGGATATTTACTTGACTGTTTTTCTTTTCTTTCCCTCCGCCAGACCCGTCCGTAGCTGAGCCAATGGAGACGGAGGTCGTTGCTGACGACGCCGCCGTTGCAGACGATCCCGCCAGCGCAAAGGCCGCCGAGGCTGCCGCCGTAGCAGCTGGCGAAGGGGCTGGTGGTCATACTGACGGCCCTGAGGCCGCAGGAGCGCCAGGCGTTACGCCAGCCACCGAGCCCTCTGCCGCTGCCGCATCCCCCAGCTCCGACGTGCCCGAGCCAGGCGCCTACCTAAAGGCCGGCGACGACGTCTTCATCCAGCTCCCTTGGGTGTCCACGTCCAGGGCGCCGGTGGAGGGAGAGATCTTCGACGGGGAGGTGCTTGCCTCCGCCGGGCTAAAACTTGTCGACGCGCTGAGCAGCAGGAGCGAGCCTGAGGAGGAGTGGCTGCTGCGCAAGTTGCTGTCGCTTTATCGCGCCCAACAAACCAAGCTGGAGTCCCAAGAGGCTCTGGCCGCCAAGGCAGGAGCCGATATCGAGAAGCGCACGGAGGAGCTCCGGGCCATCAACCAAGCGGCTCTCTGGTCTTTGGCGGAGGATCGGGAGCAGCTTGCCGAGGTGCAGCAGGCCTTCATCCTTGAGAAGGCAGAAGTGGAGGAGCAGCAGCGGCTTGTCGCCGAAGAGCTATCCAGGCGGGAAGGCAAGCTGGCGCAGCGGAAGGTCGACCTCGACAGCCATGAGGATGAACTTGCCGCGCGCGAGCAATCTCTTTGTGGAGATCTCCAAGAAGCGAAGGACGCTGCCGCGGCCGCCGAGACCGCGAAGAGGGAGTTGGAGACGAGGGTGGCACAGCTGGAGGCCAACCTCAGGACGAGCGGCAAGGAGGTTGCCGCACTCAAGCTCGAGCGAGAGAAGGACGCCCACAGCCACTCCGAGCTGCAGGTCCGCCTCTCCGAGAAGGGCAAGCAGCTCGCCGTTGCCAAGGACTCCATTGCCGACCTCGAGCTGAAGTTGGCCACCCTAACCCAGACGTTGGACGGCGCCAAGGAGCGGGAGGCGACCCTAAAGGAGGAGCTCAGGGCCGAGAAGGCGCTGCTGGAGAGTGCTGCCGTCACCCAAAATATCTTCAAGGAAACCGTGGAGCATTGGACGGAAGGTCTTGTCAATGCTACCGCGGATATCGATAAGGAGTTGGAGCAGCTGGGGGCGGAATATCTTGGGTACTCCACCGATGAGAGCCTCCACCCCAGCGCCAAGCTCACTCTGTTCTTCAGAGGCGTGGCGACGACCCTCCAGCAACTCCGGGAAAAGATCCCTAAGCAACTGGCGGACGAGTCGCGCAGGCTCTGCGGGGGGGCCCTACAGAAGGTGTTGGTGAAGGTGGCCTTCCACAATCCAGGCCTCAACCTCACCAACGTCCTTAGGAGTTTGCCGCCGGACGCCGACCAAGAAGCGCTCAAGGCCCTTGTCGCACCCATTGTGGACAAGGTGGGTGGCATCAAGAGGGTCGAGGGCGACCGAGGGACTAGTCTTGTCCACTTTCTTCTTTTCCTTGTCGCTGTTAACCATGTTATGAAAACAGTCTATTAGAGCTGTGACAAGTTTCTTTGTAAAATAACTCTATTTTGGGTAGTTATTGCAACGTTATTTCCTTTACTTGATTCCCTTTGCTTTGTATGTTTCTACCCTACGCTTTTAGGGAACTTGCCGGCGTAGGCACCTTTGCCGCAAGCGCTGAGTGTGGGACTTCAGCATCCTGCTGGCGGTGCCGTTGCAGACAAGAAACCTTGTCGCAACTAGTCGCAGCACACTTAGGTTGTTGAGCGAACTCGAAAATGAAGTAAGGGCGCGACACTAGTCGCAGCACACTTAAGTCGTTGAGCGTGCTCGAAACAAAGTAAGGGTGCGGCTAGCCGCGAGTGGGTTCCTCCGCGCACAGGTTTTCCATACAAAGTGCGGTCGTTCAAGGAAGATAACTTAAATTTTTAAAAAATTTGATTGCTCAAACTTTAGCAACTTAGCTTTTGTGTTGTCTGCTTCCCGACAAGGCAGGGCTTTCTTGAACGGCGCTTGGTCCATACCATTATCTTCCTCCCCCCCGGCAAACTTGTGCGCGAGGGAACCTTCTTCTCCTTGAGAGAAAAGATAGAAGAGAAAATACAGATATGGAGTCTTGCGGCTCGTTATGGCTCACCGGGGGTAGGTGCTGCACAAAGTGTCAGATAATACAAGCAAGAAAAGTAGAAAGCACGAAATGACAAGTTGTGCGGGGCACATGAGATTTACTGATGCACGGGGTCTGCGCCCAGCTTTGTACAAAGGATTACATGCAACAGCGGCAAGACTTGTACAAAAGGTGGTTGCCGGAGCGGATCACGGCAACCGCGCCTTACGGATAAAACTTACGAAGATGCTCGATGTTCCAGGAGTTGCTCACCGGAAAGCCATCTTCGGTCTCTAGGCGGACAGCTCCGGGCCTAGTGACTCGTTTCACCCGATAAGGGCCTTCCCACTTCGGCGTCAACTTGTTGGAATTCTTGGCGGACTGAACGTGCCGAAGAACAAGGCCGCCTTCCTCGAGACTTCTAGCATTAACTTTGTGGCTATGGTAGCGGCGCAAAGCTTGCTGGTAGCGAGCAGCTCGCACAGCAGCCTGAAGACGGTCCTCCTCAAGGAGCAGCGCATCATCTTGTCGCAGCTGCTGTTGCTCTAGCTCATCATAAGCGAGCACTCGAGGTGACCCATATACGAGTTCCGTGGGGAGAACTGCCTCTGCTCCATAGACTAGAGCAAAGGGGGTCTGTCCAGTGGCTCGATTCGGCGTCGTCCTGATCGACCAAAGAACCACTGGCAGCTCCTCGATCCAGTTTCTTCCGCACTTGTGCAGCCTGTCGAAAGTCCTTGTCTTGAGTCCGCGCAGCACTTCAGCGTTTGCTCTCTCCGCTTGACCATTGCTCCTCGGGTGAGCAACAGAAGCGAAGCAGACCTTGGCGCCAAGGTCTTGGACATATTGCATGAAGGTGCGACTTGTGAATTGTGTGTCGTTGTCGGTGATGATCCTGTTAGGTATCCCGAAACGACAAACAATCGACCTGAAGAACTTGACTGCTGACTGCACGGTCACCTTTCTCACTGGTTCCACTTCCGGTCACTTTGTGAACTTGACGATTGCAACGTACAAGTACTCAAAGCCCCCGGCTGCGCGGGGAAAGGGGCCGAGGATGTCGAGCCCCTAGAACGAAAATGGCCAGGATAAAGGGATCGCCTGGAGAGCTTGAGCTGGCTGATGTATCTGCTTGGAATGGAACTGGCACGCTTTACACTTGGTTACTTGTGCAGTTGCATCCTGGAGGGCTTCTGGCCAAAAGAAACCTTGCCGGAACGCCTTGCCGGCAAGTGCTCTTGCGCCAATGTGATGGCCACATATGCCTCCATGTATCTGTGCCAACAGCTTTTGTCCATCTTCCCGGGGAATACACTTCAATTTCACATCGTTAAGTCTTCTTCTGTACAGTGTGCCGTCGACAAACTGGTACATGCTTGACTGCCGGGCTACTCTTTCTGCTTCTTCTTGATCTTCAGGAAGTTCTCCTGTCTGGAGGAAACGGACAATCTGCTGCGCCCATGCTGGAGCTTGCGGCTCGACAGCAAGGACTAAAGGCACATCTGCTGCTGCGGGAACGTTCGCTTCTACGGCAAGAACCTGCGGCTCAGCCGAAGCTTGATTTTCCCCGGCAAGCTTGCCTGAGCAAAACTTGTCGGGGGCGTCTGCTTCAACTTTACAAACCCTAGGGCTTGCAGGAGCAGACTGCCCCTCAGCATTATTTGTGTTGATTTTGGGGACTTTCTTGGCGGCGGCTTCAGGAAGCTCGGCCGGAAAATAGTCACCGAAACCAACTTCCTCTTCTTGGTCTGTCTAGTTGATGGTGTTACGGATGGCTGAGTCAGCTTGAGCACAAAGAACCCTGGTTCCATAGGTAACTTAAGTGCAGCACACTTTGACAGGCCGTCGGCGATGTCGTTCTGAGCTCTTGGAACGTGCTCCATCTGTAGGCCGTCAAAGTGCTCTTCAAGCTTTCTCACTTCATCAACGTAAGTTTCCATCAACGGACTCTGATAGTTCTTGTTCACTTGGCGGACGACAAGCTGCGAGTCACCCCTTACAATTAGCTTCTTGATCCCAAGGTTTGCCGCGATCCTGAGACCGGGAAGCAAACCTTCATAATCTGCAGTATTGTTTGTCGCTTGCTCCTTGGGAAAGTGCATTTGGACGACGTACTTGAGGTGCTCTCTGGTGGGTGCGACAAGCAGCACGCCGGCACCGGCGCCTTGCAGCGAAAAGGCACCATCGTAGTACATTATCCACTCTTTGCTTGCTTCCTTGACGGGGATGCTCGTCTCTGGGATTTCTTCGTCTGGTGTTGGCGTCCACTCTGCTATAAACTCTGCTACTGCTCTACTTTGGATAGTTGAAGTTCTTTCGAACTTGAGTCCAAAGCTTGACAGCTCCAGTGCCCACTCGACAATCCTGCCTGTCGCTTCTGGATTTTGTAGTATCCTCTTCAGCGGAAAGCGAGTGACCACTGTTATCTCATGTGCCTGGAAGTAGTGGCGCAGCTTTCTTGAGGCCATGAGAAGGCCGAAAAGCAACTTCTCCACACCAGAATACCTTGACCTAGCCCCCTGCACAAGGGAGCTAACAAAGTAAACTTGGCGCTGCACCATCTTTTTCCGCACCTCCTCTTGCATCTGCGCAGATCCGTCCTTGTCGGGAAAAGATCTCGTCGGGGAAGCCCCCTTCTTGTCGCTGGATACGCTTGCCGCTGTTGCTGGCTCATCATCTGCCTCCCTCTCCGCTACTAACGCAGCACTAACCACTTGATTGGTTGCCGCTAGGTACAGCAGCAACTTCTCTTGTGGTTTAGGTGCGACAAGTATTGGAGTAGAGGACAGGTACCTCTTCAAGTCTTGCAGCGCAGCCTCCGCTTCCGGTGTCCACTTCACTGGACCTTCCTTTTTCAAGATTTTGAAAAACGGCAGGGCGCGCTCGGCTGACTTAGAGATAAACCTGTCGAGAGCAGCCACGCAACCGGCAAGTCTTCGCACATCCTTGACGCGCTTCGGTGCTTCGATTTGCTCAATGGCCTTGATCTTGTCGGGATTGGCTTCAATCCCCCTGTAAGATACAAAGAACCCTAGAAGCTTGCCGGAAGGGACTCCAAACACACACTTCTCGGGGTTGAGCTTGAGTTGGAACTTGCGCAGATTTGCAAAGGTCTCATCTAAATATTGAACTAGGGTAGCCCTGTCGTTGCTCTTGACCACTATGTCATCCATGTATGCTTCTACATTCCTGTGGATCTGTGGCTCAAAAGCTGTATGGACCACCCTTGCAAATGTTGAACCAGCATTCTTCAAACCAAAAGGCATCCGTATGAAACAGTAAGTGCCACATGGAGTAATGAATGCGGTCTTCTCCTCATCTTCTTCAGCCATGAAGATCTGATGGTATGCTGAGTATGCATCAAGAAATGAAAGCAGATCACATCCAGTCGTGGAGTCAACAATCTGGTCAATGTGCTGCAAGGGAAATGGGTCTTTGGGACAAGCTTTATTCACATCGGTGAAGTCGATACAAAGCCTCCATTTCCCATTTGCCTTACGCACAACTACAGGATTGGACAGCCACGTCGGATGGAGCACTCCTCTGACAAGGCCTGCTGCTTCCAGTTTCTTGATCTCTTCTACTATGAACTCTTGGCGCTCCACTGCTTGCTTTCTGACCTTCTGCTTTGACGGGCCGCGCGTGAGGACAAACGGCAAGCTTGTGCTCAATCACTTTCCTGGGAACACCGGGGATGTTAGATGGTTGCCATACAAACACATCGACGTTCGCCCGCAGGAAAGCAACAAGCGCGCTTTCCTATTTAGGGTCAAGCGTGGCACTGATGGTGAAAGTACCACCAGTGCCGTCCTCGTTGGCGGGCACCTTCTTTGTCTCTGGTGGAGCCGCCATCGTCTTCTTAAACTTGCCGGTGGAGCTCGATGGTGCGTCCTCGACGGCAGCGCAGCACTCCGAAGAGGTGTGTTTGCCGGAGTGGGCCCCAGAGCTCTTGCCGGACTTGGTCTTGGTCTACATTGCGCATGGGCCTCCTTTTATAGGTCAAAGGGGTCACCAACAGGTGGCAACACAGATGGGGGTAAAAATGTAAAAAGGGTGGTAGATGGAACAGTGTTCCATACCAAACCCTGACGGCAGGGGACAAGGGCATTAAATGCCCGTCGCCGTCGCCCAAACAGTGCAAAAGGTGGCCGTCAGGGGCGCCACCGTCCGCCACGACGGTGTCCTTGTCATCGCTGCTTGCCACCGTGTACCCCAGGCTGCACAGCCTTCTGCCACGTGCGCCCGTTCTCACCATGGCCGTTTTCGCACATCTGTCCGAAAACTTTGTTGGAGTCTTCCCAAATGTAGCTCTTTTCCGCCATTACTTCACGCCTCGAGTTGAGAGGGGAGAGCCTCTGTCTGGCGAAATCTCTTGGATCTCTAGGACCCACAAGAAGGAAGCATACTTGTTGAGAGAGCTCCGCGGCAAGTGGGATGAGTGGAGAGCCAACTGGTGTTGGATCGTAGAGGATGACCCGCAGCACTTTATCGCCCGGCGCCAAACCCCAGTAGTACGCGGCGACGACTGGAGCGACTTGGCACCGGAAGATAGTAAATTGAAGATTGCCACTACCCGGATCCTTCGCCTCAGGCACGCCAAGCTAACCGTAGGCGCAGTTGGAGCAGACTATCTCCGCCGCCGCATCGCCCCCTTGCAGGAGAGGAAGAGGCCCGCCTGGGAGTTCGAGAACGCGACAGACATCATGAGGCTGCGCCCGGGCCTCAATTATAACTTCACTGTCCTGGAGCTCAACACGATGCTCCAGGCGTTATTCAAGTACGACTCCGACCATCCCGAGTGGTTTACGTTGCCGCAGGGCGTAGTTCCGCTGTGCAACAACTCGTCGCTCAGCGCCATCCGTGCAGCGATGCCGCTGTGCGATTCCCACGGGATCGACCCCACTTGGCAAGAGCCTTCCGACGAAGCTGTGCAGGCGTTCTTCGACAACTTGGTGGAACAGCCAATCGACTCCGACGAGAAGAAAGGCCTCACCCGCGACACCACTGACCAGGAGATGGCATATATTGCCACCAGACTGGAAGAGGCAGCGGCAGCCGCGGCCGCGGCTGAGTTTGGGTACACAGTGCAAGAGGCGGAGGCAGTGGAGGCGACAAGCCTTGCCGAGCTGGAAGAGTTCCTCAAATCGGAGAAGCTTGCCGGAAAGGTCGCCGAGACAAGTGAGCCCGCCGAGCTGGGCGTCGAATCGAGCGGGCCTGCCGAGCAGGGCGCCGAGTCGAGCGGGCCCGTTGGGGACTCGAGCGGCTCACTGGAGATCGGTGACTCCTCTTCCTCGTCCTCAGGCAGCTCGCCGCCACCAGCAGAGCCCCCGGCTCCGCGGAGGCGCCTCCGCAAGGCCGAGGACGTGACGGAGCAGCAGCCAGGCCAACAGCCGCAGCGCCGTGCGACACGCGCCACCGCGGCATGCAGGGCTGTCACGGGAGCACCTCGTGCTTCCACGGCAACTGGAGCGGGAGCTTCCTGGACTGGCGCCTCTGCTCCCGCCGCCCCTCGTGCTTCAGCAGCAACCGGAGCGGGGTCTTCTCAGACCACCGTCCCTGCTCCCGCCAAGCGGCCAAGGGAGCCCACTCCTCCGCCTCCTCGCGCCGGGACGCGTGAGCCAGATTTTGATTTCTCCGCGCTCAGCTCCGACGAGGAGG
This sequence comes from Secale cereale, assembly GCA_902687465.1. Classification (NCBI taxonomy): domain Eukaryota; kingdom Viridiplantae; phylum Streptophyta; class Magnoliopsida; order Poales; family Poaceae; genus Secale; species Secale cereale. The sequence continues at coordinate 890,523,770 of LR738710.1, forward strand.
AAGAAGAGTAAGTCTTTGCTGTCCTTGTATTATTTTTGATTTTCTGTTGTCTTGTATCTCCTTTGCCTAACTCTGAACCTGTTCTTCTTCAGAACTCTGGCCCAGAGGGCAGCGAAGAGGGCCAAGGTCCCGGTGATCGTCATCGAGGACGAGCCTGCCGCGACAGCAGGGGGCGCGCCTGAGACAAGCCTGCCGGACCCGACAACTGTTCTTCAGGGCAGCCCCTAGCGCAGCCCCCAGCGTAAGTGTAGTTCATCTTCCGCTTGTCGGGCATGCATGGGTGCTTCTTCTTTGCTGATATCTTGTTTGTTGACTTGTGTAGAAGCAGAGCGGCAGCAATAGGAGCGCCAGGTGTCGGTGTACTAAGATAGGGGTACCTTAGTACCCCAACTTGTGCACGGGCAATAGCAGCTTCCCGCGGCAGGGCTCACCACGCGCTCGCCGGAGACCTTTCTGATCCATATAAAACCATTCAAAAACAAAGTATACAAGACAGAAGATCAAGGCCCCAGCAAGTGGAGCTTGCCGGGAAGGCTGTCCCAGGCTCAAGACTATCACATTTAGCACAAGACCCTGGCAAGAGGAGCTTGCCAGGAAAACCAGAAGACTGCATCCCAGAAGACATGCCTTGGCGCAGCATGCGCCCCGGCAGGGGCCTGGGGAGCGACAAGCTTCAGGGCCCGGCAAGATCAAAACCCCGGCAAGGTGCTTGCCGGGGGAAGCCTGCACTGTGTGCCCGTGCTCCAGCTCATCGGCCCACGTGTCGCCCTAGGGCCCTTCCAGGGACGCGTGGCGGATGGCTGTGCAGCCTGGGGGACACGGTGGCGAGCCACGGTGACGAGGCTACCGCCGTGGCGAACGGAGATGCATGGACGGGTGCTTTTGGGGTCGACGGTGACGGGCATTTAATGCCCTTGTCCCCCACTGTCAAGTTTGGTGAAGACCACTGTTCACGCACTGTTCATACACTGTTCCCGCACTGTTACAACTACCACCAAAGTTACATTTTTGCCCTTCTTCTACGTTGAGACCTGTCGGTGACCCCTTGAGCTATAAAAGGAGGCCCATGCACAACGTAGAAAGGGTTCGGAACCTAGATAGCTTTCTTGCTCGGTGTAGCTAGTTCTTCAAGCTCCCGAGCTCACAAACTTAATACAACCCAAGCAGGAGTAGGGTTTTACGCGTCCGCGCGGCCCGAACCTAGGTAAACTGCCCGCGTGTGCTCTTCGATCCGCTCTTTGTGCTCCCTCCGCTCCCTTACCGCAACGTACAAGGGGCTCCGGTCCCATAGGTGTTCGTGGTGGACAGTTTCCCCCGACACCAGGAGACCGCCCCTGACGTGCCGCACGCTTCGACCACACCGCCAAGGGGAGGCTCTCCGGCGTGGGCGAGTCCTCCGCCAAGGACGGATTCTCCGCCAAGGGCGAACACTCCGCCAAGGGCGAGCACTCCGCCAAGGGCGAGCTCTCCGGCAAGAAACCTCACCGAGGAGCCAACGCGCGCAGGTAACCCCTTTGCTTTAGGCTTCCATTGGATTTTCTTCTTTCAATTCTTCTTTTTGGATATTTGCTTGACTGTTTGTCTTTTCTTTCCCTCCGCCAGACCCATCCGTAGCTGAGCCAATGGAGAAGCAGGTCGTTGCTGACGACGCCGCCGTTGCAGACGATCCCGCCGGCGCAAAGGCCGCCGAGGCTGCCGCCGCAGCAGCTGGCGAAGGGGCTGGTGGTCATAGTGACGGCCCTCAGGCCGCAGGAGCGCCAGGCGCTACGCCGGCCACCGAACCCTCCGCCACTGCCGCAGCCCCCTGCTCCGACGAGCCCGTGCCAGGCGCCTACCTAAAGGCCGGCGACGACGTCTTCATCCAGCTCCCTTGGGTGTCCACGTCCAGGGCGCCGGTGGAGGGAGAGATCTTCGACGGGGAGGTGCTTGCCTCAGCTGGGCTAAAACTTGTCGATGTGCCGAGCAGCAGCAGCGAGCCTGAGGAGGAGCGGCTGCTGCGCAAGTTGCTGTCGCTTTACCGCGCCCGGTAAGCCAAGCTGGAGTCCCGAGAGGCTCTGGCCGCCAAGGCAGGAGCCTATATCGAGAAGCGCGCGGAGGAGCTCCGGGCCATCAACCAAGCGGCTCTCCGGTCTTTGGCGGAGGAGCGGGAGCAGCTTGCCGAGGCGCAGCAGGCCTTCATCCTTGAGAAGGCAGAAGTGGAGGAGCAGCAGCGGCTTGTCGCCGAAGAGCAATCCAGGCGGGAAGGCGAGCTGGCGCAGCGGAAGGTCGACCTCGACAGCCACGAGGATGAACTTGCCACGCGCGAGCAATCTCTTGGCGGAGCTCTCCAAGAAGCGAAGGACGCTGCCGCGGCCGCCGAGACCGCGAAGAGGGAGTTGGAGACGAGGGTGGCACAGCTGGAGGCCAACCTCAGGACGAGCGGCGAGGAGGTTGCCGCACTCAAGCTTGAGCGAGAGAAGGACGCCCACAGCCACTCCGAGCTGCAGGTCCGCCTCTCCGAGAAGGGCAAGCAGCTCGCCGTTGCCAAGGACTCCATTGCCGACCTCGAGCTGAAGTTGGCCACACTAACCCAGAAGTTGGACGGCGCCAAGGAGCGGGAGGCGACCCTGAAGGAGGAGCTCAGGGCCGAGAAGGCGCTGCTGGAGAGCGCTGCCGTCACCCAAAATATCTTCAAGGAAACCGTGGAGCATTGGACGGAAGGTCTTGTCAATGCTGCCGCGGATATCGATAAGGAGCTGGCGCAGCTGGGAGCGGAATATCTCGGGTACTCCACCGACGAGAACCTCCACCCCAACGCCAAGCTAACTTTGTTCTTCAGAGGCGTGGCGACGGCCCTCCAGCAACTCCGGGAGAAGAACCCAAAGCAGCTGGCGGACGAGTTGCGCAGGCTCTGTGCGGGGGCCCTGCAGAAGGTGTTAGTGGAGGTGGCCTTCCGCAATCCGGGCCTCCACCCCAGAGCTCTTGCCAAAGATGTCGGGGAAACTGATCGCCCACGAACACCTATGGGACCGGAGCCCCTTTTCGGTACGGCAGGGGGCGGAGGATGCACAAAGAGCGGATCGAGGCGAGCACACGAGCAGTTTACCCAGGTTCGGGCCGCACGGATGCGTAAAACCCTACTCCTGCTTTGGTTTGTATTGTGTTCTTGCTCGGGAGCCAGGAGAGCTACAGTACATCCTAACCGCTAACTAGACCGAGCGTGGAGATTGATCGATGTTCCGAACCTCCGAACCTCCTCTACGTTGCGCATGGGCCTCCTTTTATAGGTCAAAGGGGTCACCAACAGGTGGCAACACAGATGGGGGTAAAAATGTAAAAAGGGTGGTAGATGGAACAGTGTTCCATACCTCACTAGTAGAAAACAGGGCAACGGTCCCGGCCAGAAAATCGCATTAGTCCCAGTTCACTCACGAACCGGGACTAATATGAGCATTAGTCCCGGTTCGTGCGGCTAGGGCGACATGCAACCATTAGTCCCGGTTCTAATGGAACCTTTAGTCCCGGTTGAAGCAATAAACCGGGACTAAAGGGTGCGATGGCCTTTAGTCCCGGTTTGTGGCTCGAACCGGGACCAAAGGTCAGACCTTTAGTCCCGGTTGGAGCCACAAACCGGGACTAAAGGGGTTGAGGCTTTAGTCCCGGTCCATGGTTCCAACCGGGACTAAAGGTCAGACCTTTAGTCCCGGTTCGAGCCAAGAACCGGTACTAAAGGGGTCCTGAATTTCAAAAAAGTGTAATGAAAACGTAAAACGGCTATAACTTTTGCATACGATGTCGAAAAAAAACATATAATATATCAAAATGTAGGGAAAAAAATTCCGCATCCGATTTCAACGGCCTTTGGCCTATTTCGACATTTTTAGAATCTTCAAATTCCAAAAGGAAAAAAATATGCTCAAATTTTAGTTTTTTTGAATTTTTGGTCAAACTGTGCTCAAACTACTTATTCAAGAAATATTATTGTTACTAAATAATTATTCAAGAATATTAGTGTTTCTAAATAATTATTTTAGTTTTTTTGAATTTTGGTCAAATCTGCTCAAACTGTGGTCAAACTACTTATTCAAGAAATATTAGTGTTATTAAGTAATTAATGTATTTTACAATAATATTTTTAAATTCAAACAGTGCTTCGTACTCAACTTCAACTCCTCAGGGTTAATAGGATTGACAGCAGAGTATTGTCAGGAAAACAACAAGTGCAGACTTGGAAACTAGGGGGAATAGAACTCGGAAGTTAAGCGTGCTCGGGCTGGAGCAGTGAGAGGATGGGTGACCTGCCGGGAAGTTAGACGATTTGAACTGGGTGATGATGGATGATTAGAGATTAATGGATGATGATGGGTAGTTAGAGGATGGGGCCGGTTTCAAATAATTCAGATATTTGAAAATCAGGAAAAAAAAATTAAAAAAAATAAAAAAAAAATTCAAAAAAAAAATTCCTTTAGTCCCGGTTGGTGTTACGAACCGGGACTAAAGGTCGAGCTCCAGAAACCAGCCACGTGGAGCTCCTTTAGTCCCGGTTCGTAAGCAAACCGGGACTAAAGGGGAGGGCTTTAGTACCGACCCCTTAGTCCCGGTTTAAGAACCGGGACTAAAGGCCCCTTACGAACCGGGACTAAAAGCCCGTTTTCTACCAGTGCCTAACCCTGACGACAGGGGACAAGGGCATTAAATGCCCGTCGCCGTCGCCCAAATAGTGCAAAAAAGTGGCCGTCAGGGGTATCACCGTCCGCCACGACGGTGGCCTTGTCATCGCTGCTTGCCACCGTGTACCCCAGGCTGCACAGCCTTCCGCTAGGTGCGCCCGGGATGGTCCCAGAACGACACGTGGGTGGATGAGCTGGAGCGTGGGTACTGAGTGGAAGCTTGCCGCGGCAAGCGCCTTGCCGCGATTGCTATCTTGTCGCTTCTGGGAGCTTGTCACTCACCGGGCCTTGCGGCGACGCGTGGCGCGCCGCGGCAAGTTCCTTGAGATGCCTTTGATTGGCCTTCCCGGCAAGCTCCACTTGCTAGGGTCTTGTGCCTTGAGTGGTTTTTGTGCCTTGAGTGGCCATCCCGGCAAGCTCCTCTTGCCGGGGTCTTGTCTCGTTGACTTGAATACTTTGTTCTTGAATGGCAACAAAGGAACCATGGAGGACCTTGGCGGTCGCCTGGCAAGCCTTGCCGTGGGACGCTGCAACTGCCCGTGCACAAGTTCGGGATACTAAGGTACCCCTACTTTAGTACACCGACAAAGTGTATGCATCAAACTAAATAAAGATCCTACTACACAAGTGTACGCATCTAACTGACTGGCCCAGTTAGACATTACTATTTATTAAGCTGTGGATATTGGCTGACGGCTTGAACCAGATGGGTGCCTGACGGGGGAAACTCCAGCGAGCAGGTCGAAGTATGATACTTGCGACCCTCTCTCCTACTTTGGGCTGCAGAGCGTGGCGGCACATATCAGGGTATGGTGCATGCAGAGACGCATGGTATGCTGTGTACACACAGTTTTGCCTGATGAACGAAACCACGCTGCCATCATGATCCTTGCCGTTGGTTATCTCCTGGTTAATCGGATAATTCTATCTGACAAACAGAGAGCGTGTACCAAGGCTACTTACCAACCTCTAGTCAAAAATTCCCGAAGGCCCAGAGAAGCTGGGATCCTGCTCAAAGACCTTGCAGTGACTATGATTGTATTCCGCAAAACAACACGTCCGGTATGTGCGAACGGTCATCAATCGTTCGTCGTCGTCTGATCGAGCCAGGAACCACCTGCAACTTCCATGCCGCTTTTCTTTGAAAGGTTGTAGGATTAGGAAGGGTAGGGACACCAGGCGGCCTACAACATCATATCAAGTTGGAGTCAAATAACCCTAAAAAAGTTGGAGTCAAATAAAAAAGGGCTCTTGATGTAGTCAATCTTAAGAACATCATGTTATGAGCATGAATATTTTTTAGTAAATTTTGACAGTAATATAAGCAAGCCATCATGATATCATAAGAAAGTAACATACTCCTGTAACAACCGTTTGTAGCGATGACTGGAGTAGGCCAGCAATACGTCCAGCCATAGAAGGAGTCGACAGCGTAAATGTAGCCTTTGTGTTCAATGGCATCAAGGAACCATGGAGGATGTATGACCCTGTGATGGACGTGCAGATTTATCCACTTACTGCAGTGACCTGTCAGATAGGCGAGAACGCGGTTGAAGAACGCAATTAGCCTGAAGTCTTTATAATTCGCAGATCACTACTGGCCCTTGGCAAAGAACATCAAGTACGAGACATGCTACCCGTTCACCGTGCCGGAGTCGCTGGACGATCAGCGCCGCCTGCTAGTCTCGGAGGAGGACGGCAGCGTCTTCCTCTTTATCATGGGCATCAGTGAGGCCCGCGCAGGCCGCCGACACATCTCTATAGTGTGCGCCAGGGGCGACACCGCTGACGCTGACACTGACACGAGGTCGATGTACGGGTGCGTGATCACTATTACTACCAGTCAGAGGTGCATGGACGGCGACACTGGCTACGTCAAGCTGACTTGGACTCTGCCGAGCTGGGACCTTCCCGCCTATGTGGACATGGAAGACGCATGGTATTATTTGACCCACAACAATGTGCACGGGGACTCCAAGGAGGTTCACCTAGACATCTGCATTATCAAGTTGAATGTTGATCATTAGTCTTCGCTCAATGTAATCCGCTGTCCAAGCATGTGGAGACTTCCATGCATGATCTTGCTCTATTGGAGTATTGCGCATGAATAAAAGTGTACCTATTTGTGGTTTAGTCTAGAATCTTCCATGTATGATTTTTTACTACAGTACTGGTAAAAGACTTATGATCAACCATTTCTTTCATATCCTCTGCCCCCTTCCATGTCATCCTGATTTAATCCCTCCGTCTAGGTGTATAAGGGCATGGTTAGTACTTAAATAGTATAGCCAACTATTGACTATAAGAAAGTGCCATGTCATCTGTAGTTAACATGTATAACAATGGATACTCAAAAAATAATTCTTGAAGATCATTTCCTGCAAAGCACAAAAAGAGTTATTTCTTCACAAGTTTTGGATGCAGGTTGAACAGTTGAACGCTTTTGTCTGCAAAAGATACTTTTTTATCTATTTCACCCGGATGTTTGTGAGCTCTAGAGATGAAATAATATCTGAACAAACCTATCGATGCCCGTTACACATGAGATGACCCCCATATCCTTTGTCAAAATAAACAACTCCCCGATCAATGCATTTCACTCTTCCGTGCAACGCACGGGCACCTTACTATAGATTAGTACGACCAAAAATTGAAGTAACATTATATATAGTACGATAAATGATGATGCATGTGACCTAAAGTTATATCATTGAAAACTATGTTCAAATACGAATCTACGATACTGTTTTTGTTGACATGTGCTAACATTTTGCCAGTTAAATCTTTAGTCAAATTCAATGGGGGATAAACCACGACCGATGTAGTAGTACTAGTGTAGAGGGCGGTGCTGCACGGGAGTCTCACCCCGCTCGTGGCGCGGCAGTAAAGCCGTCATATCACAAAACCCAACCACTCCCAGTAATAAGTGGCCTGGTAAAATAAACGGACAAGCAACCATCACATCCCTCCGTCTTTTTTGCATTTCATCTCTCTGCGTTTACTCTCTCTGGTTCACCTCGCACACTCGATCCCTAGCTACTACTCTTAGTATCCCTAGCTACTACTCCAAGGGCCAGTTCTTTTGGCGGCTTCCCCAACTTTTCGCATAAGACTAATCACAGTGCAGAGTAACATTAAGGCGCCTCACTCATTTATTTGGGCTTCTAAACTAGTACAACTAGTAGTACCTCCGTCCTGGTTTTTTTTGAGGGAATTGACAGTGGGAGAGAACTCCCACTGTGTTGTTATATATCTATTTAAATGGGTTGTTTACATAGACATACAAGGTGTACAACTCAGCTATCCATCTACTCTCCCTCCCCACAGATCAGGGAGGGGGTATACTACCAACTCACCACAAGAGGAGTTAAGAAAGGAACAGTTAGAAAATATTAACCTAGATCAGTTCAAAGGTTGACAAATGGGGCTCTATGGGCTTCCTTGACTCTATGCTGGAGTTGACCCAGGTCATTTTTGAAGCGTGAAAACCAGGACCCAACAGTAGGATCAACTCCTCGAAAGTGTTTGTTATTCCTTTCCTTCCATAGTCTCCACCCAGCAGTGAGAAAAATTCCAATGAAGAATGGGTTACCCCAGGAGTCTTTGTTTAACTTGATGGCAGTGAGACGGTCATCAAAGGGGGGCCATTGAATACCAAGCTTGGTCCAGCAAGTTCTGCTAAAATCACAGGTGAAGATCATATGGTCCACAGTTTCTTCAATTGGTAGCCCGTAGAGGAGGCAGTCAGAATCATAACCGATGTTATAGTGTCTCCGTTTTAGCATATTACGCGTGTTGAGTCCGTCGTGGAAGAGCAGCCAACCGAACACCTTCAGTTTCATTGTGCATTTCGATTTCCACAGATGTTTGAACATGGGGTCGGTTTGAGCATCTCCAAAGAAATAATAGTAGTAATCCTTAGGTCTAAAAATGGCCACGCCCCTCAGATAGTGCCAAACATCAGAAGTTGATGTGGAAGGGCAGATCATGGACAAGTTCAGTTGCACGTCGCGTATCTCTTCTAAAGCGAGTGGAGAAATGGGGATGTGGAAGGTGTCACGCAGATCGTTGGAGGTCCAGAAATCAGCAACATAGATGTGTTCATGCAGAGTATACGAGAAGGTACGAGGGTGAGAGTCGTGGAGCACATCACGCGTCCACAGATCTTCCCAAAGCAAAGTGGTCTTACCGTCCACCAGCTGAACTTGAGATATGCCCCTGAAGATTGGTGTCAACTTTAGTATATCTCACCACCAAAATGAGCCGGCGGGATCCACTACATGTGGTACTTTGTCTACGTAAATGTTGTCCCAAAGTAGATGTACATAGGGAACATCCATTTTGTTATAGAATTTGTGGAGAAATTTGTGGAGCGGGGCTTCATTATGGATTTTCGGATTGATCACTCCGAGTCCAGCTTTATCTTTGGGTCGACAGACTGTCACATCCCTAGTTAGCACTTGCTTTAGTATCTAGCTAGAGTGTGCATCATGTCTACTTTCAAAGAAACTGGAAATGGGATTAACAGAAACACCAGCACCCCTCTCCTAACTACTAGGGTTTGTTAAAATATTTTCCAATGTACCCAAAATGCCCTTCAAAAATGTTCATCATTTCTGCCTTGGTCTTAAACCTCTGCCAAAAATGGTGCACAATTTTCTAGGACACCCTAGGGCTTTGGATTAAATAATATGGTATTTGAATTTGGGCATTTAAATGCTATATAATATTTTAAATGCTCAAATAATCATAAACTATAATGTTTCCTACTGTTCATATTATATACAGTGGGTATGACAAGTTTCATGAGTTATAAAAGTGCTCTAGCATTTTTATTAATTAAACAAAGATGCAAAACAAATGAAACAGAAAAGAAAATAGGAAAAGGAAAATAGGAAGAATCACTTACCTCAGGCCCAGCCCTGTAGCAGGCCAGCCCAGCCCACCAGCCCTCCTCTGTCGTCTTCCTCCTCGCGCCAGAAGGACGCGCGCATGGCCGCCGCGCGCCGGCACGCGCCCGGCCACCTCCAGGCTGCTTGCCTGCCTCCCCGATGGCCTGGATGACTCCACGAGTCGACACGCAGCTGCCCCGACCGCTCTCACTTCTCCCCCTCGTCTCCTTCGCTCTCCCCTGGCTCTCTCCTCCTCCATCGCCGAGCCGCCATCGCCGCCGCTCGCCGTAGCCGCACTTAGAGCCACCCCCTCGCCCCGTGAGTGTGTCCAGAAGATCTGCCACGTCGTCCTCTTCCTCCTCGCTGAGCCACGAGCCGCCGGAAGCTCTACAACGCCTCCACGCCGTCGTCCCCTTCCTCGGATCGCCGGAGCACCTCGCTGCCGTTACGAAGCTACAGCGCGTCCCTAACCCCTCCTTCGAGCTCGTTAGCACCGCAGTGAGCTTCTACGTCGAACCCCTCGTTCCTCCGTTCCTTTTTCGCCGTGTAGCCGCCGCTCTGTTGATCACCGAACGCACCGCCGCCGTGCTCGCCGCCGGTGATGCTCCGGTGACCATTTGGTCACTGGCACCCGTCCATCACACTCACCGCAGCGCGTAGATGCGATAGGTGCTACGCACGCATCGCCTAGGCCCCTGCAGCCGCATCTCCACACACGCCCGACGCCGGTCGCCGCCGTCGAGCTTGTTGCCGTCATCTCCGGCCACCCCAGGTCCGGCGACCACCACCATCCGACGCGCAAGAGCAAGAGCTTTCCAACGCGCCTAGACGCAGCTCGAGCCGTGCCCCGCAGACGATTTCCGAAGCACACCGCCGTACTTGGCCTCGCCGGCGTCACGTCGCCGGCGGGTTTGACCTATTTGACCAGGGGGTTGACTACCCCTGGGTCACTGACGTGTGGGCCACCTTTTGCTAATTAGTTAGTTTAATTAAGTTTCTGTTAATTTAATTAGTTAATTAGTTTAGTCACTGACCCGTGGGCCCAGGTCCCACTGACAGCTAATTAGTTTTAGTTTAACTCTAATTAACTTAGTTAATTAGCTGTGACACTGACATGCAGGGCCCACATGTCATGTTTGACTTGGACTAGCTCCTGTTGACTGACTGACGTCAGCATGATATCATGCTGACGCAGTAAAGGTTTTTCTGGGATTTTTAGATTAAAATAATTCAGGAAATTCCAGAAAATACCCAAAACTTCTAAATATCATATAAAATCAACCATAGCTCAGATGGAAAAGATTTATATATGAAAAATGATCAGAAAAATCCAATCTTTCCAATGGCACTCGTTTCATGCATGTTTGAACAAGTTAACTTGCTGTATACATCAAAAACATGATAATGCACTTATTTAAATAATAGTTTGAACTCCAATTTGAATCTTTGATTCAAATAGGTTCAAACCCTTCTGGTTTTAGTTGCATTAGCCAACACACATGCATCTTGCCATGTCATGAGCATGCATCATATTGTTGCATTTGTTTGTTAATGATTGTATCGCCGGTTTTCTCTGTGTTAGGTCCTGCTACCGAGGATACTGCTGCGTATCCAGTTGAAGAGCAGTACCCGACAACTACCTTGTCAGGCAAGCAATCATTGATCATCCCGATACAAACCCAATCTTCTCGCTCCTGCTCTCTTTTACTGCATTAAGGCAACAGCGTGTGAACTGCTACTTGCTGTAGTAGTTGAACCCTATCCCTTGCATGACCTGTCATTGCCACAGTAAATAGTTGAAACCCACTAGCATGTGTAGGAGTTGATTGAGCCATGTGATGTGTGATCCACCATGCTATTTATTTATGTTGCCTGCTATGCTTAGAGTTGTGTCTGGTCTGGTTCATCTGGGTGATGGATCAGAGTGAAATGATCATACTGATAAAGAGAGGGAAGTGTGGAATACGCTTGGTAAAGGTATCGATGAAAGGCCATGTAGGAGTACATGGTGGGTTGTTTCATTGGAATCGTCCATAGGACCCGAGATCTGTATGTGTGGTTCAAGTTACAGCTACTACCACACATTGGGATCCTTAATTGACCCTCTCGGCTTATTAATTACCCTTGATCTCTGTCCAGGAGTTGCAACTAGTTTCTGGTGTTTATAGCTTACTGGAGGTCGTGCACAACGCTGACCCTCGGGGTGGGTTGTGATGCGACAGGTACGTGGCACGGTGTACCGGTTGCCCGTTTGGTGACTCGAGAACCTTGTACACATTGTTTGGGGCCGTGAGCGACACCCCGGCCGGATCTCCCCACGGATGGAACCCAAATAGGCGATAAACCTGGACGAGAGACTTGAGTAGTTAGTCAGGTCATGGCCGACACCCCCGCTGGGCTTCCGCTTGAAGGTTGCCGAGTACACGCCGAGTAAACGGCGATAAGTGGTGAAAGCATGTGTGAAGAAGTACACCCCTGCAGGGTTATCAAACTATTCGAATAGCCGTTGTTCGCGGTACGGACTACTTGGTTACTCTTACAGTTCATAGACAAGTTGATGGATACTACTAAAAGCCTCAAGATAAGTGTGAGTGCCGTGGATGGCCCTTCCGTAGGATGACGGAAGAGGATCCTCGGTAGTGTATTGATGTGGTGAGTAGAGGACTCGTGTTCGTAATAACATCTTGCAATCTGTTGAGAGTTGTAGTATAGGTTAGCCAAGGTCAAAGCTGGCATTCTGCTATGAACTCCACTACCCCCTTTGATAATGTTGCATGTATGATAGGTTCTGTGGTAAGACTTGCTGAGTACCTTTGTACTCATGTTTTCTTAATAACTGTTGCACAGGAGAACCCTGCCCCTGCTGATGGGTTCTACATAGACGTTGACGTCGACGAGTAGCTTGACACCCAGACGGAGATCTGGAGCTTGTGAAGGGCCTTGTAGATAGTCAGGCTACACCAAGCCTGTTTTATTTTCTAAGTTGTCTGTACTCAGACATGTAGCTTCCGCTTGTGCTTGTATGACTGTATGACTTGAGTGTTGGGTCATATGACCCCTACCTGTATGGAGATGTTATGTATGGCTCTTGGAGCCTTTTAAATAAAGTACTTTGAGTAATAGAGTTATGTTGTGATGCAATGTTGTATTTGCACATATTGAGCATATTGCGTGTATGATTGAAATGCTTGGTATGTGTGGGATCCAACACCTAGATTTTTTCCTTTGGTAGCCTATCTTACAGGGAAATGCCTCCTAGTGTCTCCAATGAGCCTTGGTAGCTTGCTACTGCTCGGAACACGTAGGCTGGCCGGCATGTGTCCTTCTTCGTTCATGTGTCTGTCCCTTAGGGGAAATGTCACGCGTTGTTCCTTTAAGTCCATGTAGCTTGCTACGACTTGGGTTCATACGTTGATGACCGACACGTTCGTTGCTAGGTCATGGATGCCTGTCTCTGTAATTTAGTGCCACTTTTGGTTTATAACTAGCCATGTCGGCCCGGGTTCTCTGTCATATGGATGCTAGCGACACTGTCATATACGTGTGCCAAAATGCGCAAACGGTCCCGGGCCAGGTAAGGTGGCACCCGTGGGGTTACCGTGCGTGAGGCCGCAAAGTGATATGACGTGTTACAGCTAGATCGGTGTGACTTAGGATCGCGGTCCTGACAGCGTTGGCATCAGAGATGGACTGCCTGTAGGTTTCTCAAGCCAAACTGGTCGATGTTGAGTCTAGAAAAATTCTTAGTTATATGTAGGGGAATTGATTGTGGAAGGGAACGTAACGCTCTTTTTACTCCTTTACCTTATGCCCTTCTGATCTGAGTCAGTCTATTCTTTCTACGAGGATTTAGGACTAGGCCTCTTATCCTTATTAGGTTCACGTGTTACTAATCCGTAGACTCTTAGGATTGTTGGTCAAGCCTCAGTTCAGTTTCTATCCTTTTAGTATGATGATTGTTGGACCCGGAACCTTGATATGGAATTGTTGAGTGGCTATGCTATCATTTTTATGATGTCTCAAATCTTTGTTTGAGAATTTACAGTTGTTATGCTGCCCGATTTCTTCCAGAAACACTAATGCCTTTGCATTACTTCGTGTTTCAGATGTCTGGCCGCATCCCTCACCAAGTGGTTCGTTTGACTCGGTGCATTAATGTGCCCGGTCACACGGCCATGCTAGTCCGTGTGCTGACTGAGACCGGTTAACGCTGGTACCTTGAATACACCGTGGAGGAGCAGTACCGGGATTTCAATCAGAGTCAGTATTTCTGCACAGTCCGAATATACCCCTCATATCCTGGAGCTAACGACCCCATCCATTGGTCTTATGGACTCGGGGTTACCATCGAGATGGCAGTGCAGGATGCCGCTTATTCGATGATGACCATTCTCCGTGCTAGGCATGCCTTGTTGCTGAACACTGAGTTCTGTTACATGCCAGCCTCACTTCCCGGAGAGGAAGGCTACTACACTGGTCTGTATACTGATGCTGCTGATGAAGAGCCACTGCTTCAGACTACTGTTCAGATGTTGGAGGATAGGGACTGTGAGGTCCGTGCCCTCCGAATGGAGCTGTATAACACTCGAGCTGCTCATTGGACTACTTTGACACGGCTTGCACCTGCTGTGCACGCCGGATATCTGGACACGCGGGATTTGTACCCCGTGCGGACTCGTCTGCCTGATCGCATGGATTGGCGTGACGTTGGGGGTATTACACCTCCACGTGGGCGTCGGTTACCACCAGCATCGGCACCGGGACCACACCCATGCCCCTATGGTCCACAGCCTTCGAGTGCTCGCGAGTTCCAAGATCCATCTGTTCCACTTCCAGGCTATGGTGGTAATCTTTACGAGGATTACTACGCGAATGTCTGAGCTAGGCCGTGGTTGTAGTAGTATTGTAGTAGTTGTATTTCCACAGTCCTACGCGTCTTGTGGAATATGACTTAGTGTGTACTGAGTTCCGGAGGTGTAGTTAAATAATGTATAGGAGCTTGGAATGCCTCTGATGGGATGTATCGTCTTTCACCGTAGTTGTACTTTAGCCTTGGCTTGTACTAAACTTTGTATGGTGTGTATGACCACTGGTGTATATATAGCAGTTCCTATATTACCATGTCGTACGGATGAACATCTTTGCATTCCGTGTCATCCATTACATTCTGCACTTCTATGTCAAATTTTGCTATCCTTGTCTAAACCGTTGTTTTGTTTTCCTAGGATGGTCAACACTCGCAACACTCCTGCTGCTCGGGAGCAGGGTGAGGTTAGTGGGGCTAGGGATGGGAATCTGCCCCAGCCACCCTCCTTGGCGGAAGTTATGCTTGAAGCAGAACGGAACAAGAGAGAGACCAACCGTCTGCTGGAACGCATAGAGCAGAACACTGGGTTCAGCCAGAGGAATGACGTGGTGCAAATCCACGATTTTATCAGGATGTGTCCACCGAAGTTCCATCACTCCACTGAACCTCTGGATGCTGATGACTGGCTACGTAGTATCACCCACAAGCTACACTCTGCCCGTGTGGCCGAAGCTGACAAGGTTATCTACGCCGCCTACCATCTTGAGGGCCCTGCCAGTCTTTGGTGGGAAAACTTTGAAGCTATGCGTCCTGCTGGCCAAGTCACTACCTGGGTTGAGTTCAGTGAGGCATTCCGTGAAGACCACATTCCGGAAGGTCTCATGGATCGCAAGCGGGAGGAATTCTGCAATTTCACCCAGGGCCGTTTAACTGTGGATGGCTATAGCCGCGAGTTTGGCAACTTGGCACGCTGTGCACCTGAGGAAGTATCCACCGATGCCAAGAAGCAGGCGAGGTTCCGCAAGGGACTCAACCCTGAACTCCGCCGAGATCTACGTCTGCACGAGTGCACTTCCTTCCAGAAGTTGGTAAACAAGGCTATCAGTGCTGAAACAGGCCAGACCGACTTCGAGGCCACCCGCAAGCATACTCGAGACTTTGGTTCCTCATCCGGCTCTGGCTCTCACAAGCGCCGTGTGTGGATTCCTAACACTGCTCTGCCACCCAAGTACACACCGAGGCCATCCTATGAGGCGCCTCGCCCAACTCAACAGTTTGCACCTGCTAAGACCTATGGAGGACCACCTTCCAACTTTGCTCCACACACTACCACTGTGACATGCTTCAAGTGTGGAGAACCGGGACACTACATGCGTGATTGTCCCCAGAACCAGCCAGGAAAAACCGTTGGCCGTGGCAAGCCAACCGGCAAGGTGAATTATGTCAAGCCAATCCCCACTACACGTGGTCATGTCAACTATGTCTCTGCCGAGGAAGCTTATGAGGATCCTAACGTCGTCCTTGGTACGCTTCTCGTAAACTGCCATCCGGCATCTGTTCTTTTTGATACTGGAGCATCCCATTCGTTCATATCTGAGAGCTATGCTCGATTGCACAACATGACTTTTTGTGACATGCCTACTTCCATGGTTATTCAAACTCCTGGTTCAAAGTGGCAAACCTCTAGGGTAAGCCATGGAAATGAAATCCTTGTCGATAGACTTGTTTTCCTTGCATCTTTAATCGCTCTCAAGTCCTCGGACATAAACATCATCTTGGATATGGATTGGATGACAACTCATTACGCCAAGATTGATTGCTATACTAGGACCGTTCAACTTACACACCCATCCGGCAAGATAGTCAATGTCTTGACCCGAATGGCTGAGCGTCAGCTCTACTCTCTTAATGCCAGCCCTCTACCAGAACTCGAAGATATCCCGGTAGTCCGTGACTTCCCGGATGTTTTTCCAGAAGAACTACCAGGAATTCCACCTGACAGAGATGTCGAGTTCGTGATAGATCTTATCCCTGGAACTGTCCCAATCTCTAGGAGACCTTATAAGATGGCACCACTAGAATTAGCTGAGCTAAAGAAACAACTCGATGAGTCCTTGCAAAAGGGTTTCATCCGTCCTAGTTCTTCCCCTTGGGCTTGCCCCGTCCTCTTCGTCAAGAAGAAGGATGGAACGGAGCGGATGGTTGTAGATTACCGACCTGTCAATCTGGTCACCATAAAGAATAAGTATCCGCTTCCCAGGATCAACGACCTGTATGATCAGCTCGCTGGATCCTCAGTCTTCTCTAAGATGGATTTGAGGTTGGGCTACCATCAAATCAAAATCAAGAACGGGGACATTCCTAAAACGGCTTTCGTTACTCGTTATGGCCAATAAGAGTACACCGTTATGTCCTTTAGATTAACCAATGCCCCAGCTACCTTTTCTCGGTTAATGAATTCTATATTCATGGAGTATTTGGATAAATTCGTCGTGGTATACCTCGATGATATACTCATCTATTCCAAGAACAAGGAAGATCATGCCGAGCATTTAAGGCTGGTATTGACGAAACTTCGAGAGCACCGCCTTTATGCCAAATTTTCTAAATGTGAATTTTTGTTGCCAGAAGTAACCTATCTAGGTCATGTGATCTCTGGCAAGGGTATTGCTGTCAATCCCGAGCGAGTTCAAGCCGTCCTTGATTGGACTCCCCCCTGAATCGGTCAAGCAAGTTAGGAGTTTTCTAAGCTTAGCAAGCTATTGCCGACGCTTCGTCGAGAATTTCTCCAAGGTTGCCAAACCTCTAACCGAACTCCTCAAGAAAGATAAAAAGTTTGAGTGGACACCACAGTGCGAGTCCAGTTTTCAGGAACTGAAAAGACGCCTGACATCTGCACCTGTACTGGTACCACCAGATTTTTCCAAGGATTTTATAATCTACTGCGACGCCTCGCGACAAGGACTAGGTTGGATTCTAATGCAAGATCATCAAGTGATTGCATACGCATCTCGACAGTTGCGTCCACACGAGGATAACTATCCTACTCATGATCTAGAGCTTGCAGCTGTAGTCCATGCACTCAAAACATGGCGACATTACCTCCTTGGTAATCGGTGTGAAATCTTCACTGATCACCAAAGTTTGAAGTATATCTTCACCCAACCGGATCTAAATCTCAGGCAAAGACGTTGGGTTGAGTTGCTCACAGACTATGACTTAGGAATCACTTACACTCCTCGAAAGGCCAATGTCATGGCTGATGCACTTAGTCGTAAGTCATATTGTAACAATTTAATGTTACAACAAGGTCAACCACTTCTCCACGAGGAATTTCGTAAGCTTAACCTTCACATTTTTCCTCGAGGATTCCTTTCCACCTTGGTGGCGAAACCTACCCTTATGGATCAAATCATAGTTGCCCAGCGGTATGATAAAGGCATTTCTCGGATCAAGGAGAACATTGCTAGCGGAGTTGCTATAAGTTTCTCTATGGATGATCGAGGTGTAGTGTACTTCGAAAACCGCTTGGTGGTACCCAAGAAACCACAACTACGACAAATGATTCTTAAGGAGGCTCATGAATCTCCTCTCATGATTCATCCCGGTAGTACCAAAATGTATCAGGACCTACGTCAGAGATTCTGGTGGACTAGGATGAAGAGAGAAATCGCTCAATTCATTGCTAACTGCGACGTTTGTCGTCGAGTCAAAGCAGAGCATCAACGGCCTGCTGGCACCCTTCAACCTTTAGCTATTCCTGAATGGAAATGGGACAAAGTCGGTATGGACTTCATTACAGGAATTCCCATGACCAGGAAAGGGAATAATGCTATCTTCGTTGTTATCGACCGCCTCTCTAAAGTAGCTCATTTCCTGCCTGTTCGAGAGAGTATTACCGCTAGCCAGCTAGCAGATTTGTATGTCTCTCGGATAGTATCACTTCATGGTGTGCCGTTGGAGATTAACTCAGACCGTGGAAGTCTTTTCACCTCACGATTTTGGGAAAGTTTCCAGAATGCTATGGGAACTCATCTCTCCTTCAGTACCGCCTTCCATCCCCAGTCAAGTGGTCAAGTGGAACGAGTCAATCAAATTCTGGAAGACATGCTTCGAGCCTCTGTCACTTCTTTCGGTATGGAATGGGAAAAATGTCTTCCATTTGCCGAATTCGCTTATAATAATAGTTATCAAGCCAGCTTGGGCAAAGCTCCCTTCGAAGTTCTATATGGACGAAGGTGTCGAACACCTCTTAATTGGTCAGAGACCGGGGAAACACAATTCTTTGGCCCGGATATGATCCAGGAAGCAGAGGAACAAGTTCGCATCGTTCGTGAGAGATTGAAAACAGCCCAGTCTCGCCAAAAGAGCCAATATGATAGTCATCATAAGGCTGTGACTTTTGAAGTCGGCGATAAGGCTTACCTTCGGGTTACTCCTCTTAAGGGAACCCATCGCTTCGGTATCAAAGGCAAATTGGGCCCTCGTTTCATCGGTCCTTTTCGCATTCTTGCCAAACGAGGAGAAGTTGCCTACCAGTTGGAACTACCTCCGCACCTCTCCAGAGTTCATGATGTTTTCCACGTTTCTCAACTCAGGCGTTGCTTCTCGGATCCTATCCGCGGAGTGGACCACGAAACGCTTGATCTCCAGGACAATCTCACATATCGAGAATACCCCGTTAGTATTCTTGATCAAACCGAGCGCACCACTCGACGCCACAATATCAAATTTCTCAAGGTTCAATGGTCACATCATTCCAAGAGTGAAGCTACATGGGAAAGGGAGGATCGTCTTCGACTTGAGTACCCCACCCTCTTTCCGTAGGAACACGAATCTCGGGACGCGATTCTTTTAAGTGGGGGTGAGTTGTCACATCCCTAGTTAGCACTTGCTTTAGTATCTAGCTAGAGTGTGCATCATGTCTACTTTCAAAGAAACTGGAAATGGGATTAACAGAAACACCAGCACCCCTCTCCTAACTACTAGGGGTTGTTAAAATATTTTCCAATGTACCCAAAATGCCCTTCAAAAATGTTCATCATTTCTGCCTTGGTCTTAAACCTCTGCCAAAAATGGTGGACATTTTTCTAGGACACTCTAGGGCTTTGGATTAAATCATATGGTATTTGAATTTGGGCATTTAAATGTTATATAATATTTGAAATGCTCAAATAATCATAAACTATAATGTTTCCTACTGTTCATATTATATACAGTGGGTATGACAAGTTTCATGAGTTATAAAAGTGCTCTAGCATTTTTATTAATTAAACAAAGATGCAAATCAAATGAAACAGAAAAGAAAATAGGAAAAGGAAAATAGGAAGAATCACTTACCTCGGGCCCAGCCCTGTAGCAGGCCGGCCCAGCCCACCATCCCTCCTCTGTCGTCTTCCTCCTCGCGCCGGAAGGACGCGCGCGTGGCCGCCGCGCGCCGGCACGCGCCCGGCCACCTCCAGGCTGCTTGCCTGCCTCCCCGATGGCCTGGATGACTCCACGAGTCGACACGCAGCTGCCCCGACCGCTCTCATTTCTCCCCCTCGTCTCCTTCGCTCTCCCCTGGCTCTCTCCTCCTCCATCACCGAGCCGCTGTCGCCGCCGCTCGCCGTAGCCACACTTAGAGCCACCCCCTCACCCCGTGAGTGTGTCCAGAAGATCCGCCGCGTCGTCCTCGTCCTCCTCGCTGAGCCACGAGCCGCCGGAAGCCCTGCAACGCCTCCAAGCCGTCGTCCCCTTCCTCGGATCGCCGGAGCACCTCGCCGCCGTTACGAAGCTACAGCGCGTCCCCGACCCCTCCTTCGAGCTCGTTAGCACCGCAGTGAGCTTCTACGTCGAACCCCTCCTTCCTCCGTTCCTTTTTCGCCGTGTAGCCGCCGCTCTGTTGATCACCGAACGCACCGCCGCCGTGCTCGCCGCCGGTGATGCTCCGGTGACCATTTGGTCACTGGCACCCGTCCATCACACTCACCGCAGCGCGTAGATGCGATAGGTGCTACACACGCATCGCCTAGGCCCCTGCAGCCGCATGTCCACACACGCCCGACGCCGGTCGCCGCCGTTGAGCTTGTTGCCGTCGTCTCCGGCCACCCCAGGTCCGGCGACCACCACCATCCGACGCGCAAGAGCAAGAGCTTTCCAACGCGCCTAGCCGCAGCTCGAGCCGTGCCCCGTAGATGATTTTCGAAGCACGCCGCCGTACTTGGCCTCGCCGGCGTCACGTCGTCGGCGGGTTTGACCTGTTTGACCAGGGGGTTGACTACCCCTGGGTCACTGACGTGTGGGCCACCTTTTGCTAATTAGTTAGTTTAATTAAGTTTATGTTAATTTAATTAGTTAATTAGTTTAGTCACTGACCCGTGGGCCCAGGTCCCACTGACAGCTAATTAGTTTTAGTTTAACTCTAATTAACTTAGTTAATTAGCTGTGACACTGACATGCAGGGCCCACATGTCATGTTTGACTTGGACTAGCTCCTGTTGACTGACTGACATCAGCATGATGTCATGCTGACGCAGTAAAGGTTTTTCTGGGATTTTTAGATTAAAATAGTTCAGGAAATTCCAGAAAATACCCAAAACTTCTAAAAATCATATAAAATTAACCATAGCTCAGATGGAAAAGATTTATATATGAAAAATGATCAGAAAAATCCAATCTTTCCAATGGCACTGGTTTCATGCATGTTTGAACAAGTTAACTTGCTGTATACATCAAAAACATAATAATGCACTTATTTAAATAATAGTTTGAACTCCAATTTGAATCTTTGATTCAAATAGGTTCAAACCCTTCTGGTTTTAGTTGCATTAGCCAACACACATGCATCTTGCCATGTCATGAGCATGCATCATATTGTTGCATTTGTTTGTTAATGATTGTATTGCCGGTTTTCTCTGTGTTAGGTCCTGCTCCCGAGGATACTGCTGCGTATCCAGTTGAAGAGCAGTACCCGACAACTACCTTGTCAGGTAAGCAATCATTGATCATCCCGATACAAAACCAATCTTCTCGCTCCTGCTCTCTTTTACTGCATTAAGGCAACAGCGTGTGAACTGCTACTTGCTGCGGTAGTTGAACCCTATCCCTTGCATGACCTGTCATTGCCACAGTAAATAGTTGAAACCCACTAGCATGTGTAGGAGTTGATTGAGCCATGTGATGTGTGATCCACCATGCTATTTATTTATGTTGCCTGCTATGCTTAGAGTTGTGTCTGTTCTGGTTCATCTGTGTTATGGATCAGAGTGAAATGATCATACCGATAAAGAGAGGGAAGTGTGGAATACGCTTGGTAAATGTATCGATGAAAGGCCATGTAGGAGTACGTGGTGGGTTGTTTCATTGGAATCGTCCATAGGACCCGAGATCTGTATGTGTGGTTCAAGTTACAGCTACTACCACACATTGGGATCCTTAATTGACCCTCTCGGCTTATTAATTACCCTTGATCTCTGTCCAGGAGTTGCAACTAGTTTCTGGTGTTTATAGTTTACTGGAGGTCGTGCACAACGCTGACCCTCGGGGTGGGTTGTGATGCGACAGGTACGTGGCACGGTGTACCGGTTGCCCGTTTGGTCACTCGGGAACCCTGTACACATCGTTTGGGGCCGTGAGCGACACCCCGGCCGGATCTCCCCACGGATGGAACCCAAATAGGCGATAAACCTGGACGAGAGACTTGAGTAGTTAGTCAGGTCGTGGCCGACACCACCGCTGGGCTTCCGCTTGAAGGTTGCCGAGTACACGCCGAGTAATCGACGATAAGTGGTGAAAGCGTGTGTGAAGAAGTACACCCCTGCAGGGTTATCAAACTATTCGAATAGCCGTTGTTCGCGGTACGGACTACTTGGTTACTCTTACAGTTCATAGACAAGTTGATGGATACTACTAAAAGCCTCAAGATAAGTGTGAGTGCCGTGGATGGCCCTTCCGTAGGATGACGGAAGAGGATCCTCGGTAGTGTATTGATGTGGTGAGTAGAGGACTCGTGTTCGTATTAACATCTTGCAATCTGTTGAGAGTTGTAGTATAGGTTAGCCAAGGTCAAAGCTGGCATTCTGCTATGAACTCCACTACCCCCTTTGATAATGTTGCATGTATGATAGGTTCTGTGGTAAGACTTGCTGAGTACCTTTGTACTCATGTTTGCTTAATAACTGTTGCAGAGGAGAACCCTGCCCCTGCTGATGGGTTCTACATAGACGTTGACGTCGACGAGTAGCTTGACACCCAGACGGAGATCTGGAGCTTGTGAAGGGCCTTGTAGATAGTCAGGCTACACCAAGCCTGTTTTATTTTCTAAGTTGTCTGTACTCAGACATGTAGCTTCCGCTTGTGCTTGTATGACTGTATGACTTGAGTGTTGGGTCATGTGACCCCTACCTGTATGGATATGTTATGTATGGCTCTTCGAGCCTTTTAAATAAAGTACTTTGAGTCATAGAGTTCTGTTGTGATGCAATGTTGTATTTGCACATATTGAGCATATTGCGTGTATGATTGAAATGCTTGGTATGTGTGGGATCCGACACCTAGTTGTTTTCCTTTGGTAGCCTATCTTACAGGGAAATGCCTCCTAGTGTCTCCAATGAGCCTTGGTAGCTTGCTACTGCTCGGAACACATAGGCTGGCCGGCATGTGTCCTTCTTCGTTCCTGTGTCTGTCCCTTAGGGGAAATGTCACGCGTTGTTCCTTTAAGTCCATGTAGCTTGCTACGACTTGGGTTCGTACGTTGATGACCGACACGTTCGTTGCTGGGTCATGGATGCCTGTCTCTGTAATTTAGTGCCACTTTTGGTTTATAACTAGCCATGTCGGCCCGGGTTCTCTGTCATATGGATGCTAGCAACACTGTCATATACGTGTGCCAAAATGCGCAAACGGTCCCGAGCCAGGTAAGGTGGCACCCGTGGGGTTACCGTGCGTGAGGCCGCAAAGTGATATGACGTGTTACAGGTAGATCGGTGTGACTTAGGATCGGGGTCCTGACACAGACCATGTCCCATGCAGCAAGAGAAGAGCATTTGTCACCTTGTTCGGTTTTCTTAGTCCAAAGGCAGCGTCTTCTTATTTTGTCTAAGATTTCATGAAGCTTGGGTGGAAACTTGAGTGTACACATGGCAAAGATAAGAAGGGACGTAACTAAGGCATTCAACCAAGACAGTCTACCACCATAAGACATCATAGCAATGGTTGATGTTAGTCTTCTCTCAAAACGACAAACCAGAGGCATGATGTCTTGGACTGAATGTCGAGTTATACCAAGAGGCAAACCAAGATAGGTGAATGGCATCGTGCCAACAGTACAACCAAAGACCCTGGCAAGTGCGATTGTTGAGGAGGGGTCAAGGTTGATCGGAATCAAGGTAGATTTGTGAAAATTGAGCTTGAGGCCGATAGAGATGGCGTACTCTGATAAGATCTCCTTGACCAAAGTAGCTTGACGGATGCATGCAGGGAGGACTATCAAAGTGTCGTCTGCATATTGAATAACGGGGTAATTTGTTTGCCCATAGCAAGGGAAGGGGAGCTCAATTTTACCTTGTCTGAACGCATCATTTATGGCAGACTGAAGTAACTCCGCAGCCAAGACAAAGATAAGGGGGGACACGGGATCTTCCTGTCTGACACCACAGCGACATTGGAATTGTCGGCCCGGGACCCCATTAAGAAGAACAAAAGACCGCCCAGAGGAGAATAAGAATTTGATCCAAGAGATCCACTTGTCATTGAAGCCCATGTGATGCATAATCAGGATCATCGGATCATGTGCAATTGTGTCGAACGCCTTAGCGAAGTCAAGCTTGAGTAATATGATCTGTTTGACCGAGTTTTGATGTTTGTCATGGAATTAGCATGGCAGATGTCCGGTTTAGGGGACTTAGGTGTGAGGTCATCGCGCAGGTTAGCTTGAAGAGGTTAAAGCGGACAAAGGGCACAGGGAGTTTTATACTAGTTCGGCCCCTTCGATGAAGGTAAAAGCCTACGTCTAGTTTGATGTGGTATTGCTTGTGCGTCGATGAACAGGGAGCGAATCCGCTTGCCTGTCTCTCGAGCGGTTGTTTCTTGTCCTTGAACCATCACCGGGTCGTCCCTTTATATAAGAGGCGACGCCCGGTCCAGTTTACAGAGTCCCGAGGCCGGCTCATAAACGTGTCCGCCTCGGTCTCTACTTTTTCTACCTTACATCCCAAGTTACATGGTACGTCGGTTTACAAACCGTGGGCCTTATACATGGGCCCTAAACCTCTACGGGCTACGCCCTCTTTTACATATCTTTATTCGGCTTGTAATAATACAACCTTGTGAGTGTAATCCGGACCTTCATGGCCGGTTTATACCTGCTAGTAATATCCCTTTCAATGTTGGTGTACGTATTGATACGCCCAGGCAAGGCAATTCTGTATAGTCCTCCCCTTAATGAAGTCGTATTGATTGCGGTGAACTAAACCCAAGATAGAGGTTTGCAGCCGATCAACTAGAAGTTTTGTAATCAACTTGAGGCAGCAGTTTAGAAGCGTGATTGGTCTTTAATCATTTACTATTTTTGGGGAGTTGATTTTGGGGACTAGCGTGATGAGCCCACCATTGATGCTGGTAATATCTAGAGTGCCATTGTAAAACTGAGCACATAGATCATAGAAATCATGCTTGATGATAGACCAACAAGCCTTGAGGAAAGCTCCACTGAATCCATCAGGGCCAGGGGCTCTATCTGGGGGCATATCATTGACAACCTGATCAATTTCTTTATGTGTGGACGGCTCCGTCAGGCGATCAAGGTTATCGGATCGTTTGGTGAGGTCTGATAGAGAGAATTTCATGTCTGATTCTGAAGTGGAGCCAACTCTGTTGTTGTATGTGAGGAACAGGAGAGCCTCTTTACTGGGGTGATCTTCAATTATTGTGCCACTATCATCCCGAAAGCTTGCAATGTTATTCTTGCGGTATCGTTTCGTGGCAATAGCTTGGAAGAACATAGTATTTTCGTTCCCAAATTTGATCCACCGAATAGTGCAACATTTTTTCCAATACATTTTCTGGTACTTGAGGAGTATAAGCAAGTGCTTTTTTAAAATTGTCCTAAAGTTGGCTTCTGGTACAGTGAGTGTGCATTTTTCTAGAGCTCATCAAGATCAGCGAGCACATCGTTACAGTTAGAAATAGCGATATAGAGGCGGGAAATATTCTTACTCCAGCGTTTCAGTGCGTGCCTCAGAGCCTTGAACTTGCGGAAGAGCTTAGTCGCAGCATTCTTTGCCCTAACAGGTTTTTCCCACACCTCTTGCACTACATGCATAAAGCCTGGGTGAAGTATCCAGTATGTCTCAAAGCGGAAAATCTTACTGCGAGGAATATTTGTTTCAATGCTGACCACACAGATCGGATACAGGTTTGCCGAGGGGTTTTACCAAGGTTTTAGGGTATACTGTGGTCCAATGAAGTGAAGTAAAAAACTAGTCAATTTGCTCGAGGAGGGGGTCAGATTGCATGTTACTCCAAGTGCAAGCACGGTTTTGTATTGGGAGTTCAATGAGATGCTGTTTATGAATAATGTCATTAAAGGTAAGCATGTCCTGTAAGTTTCTACCAGGCTTGTTGCGGTTATCAGGGGCACGCATATAGTTAAAATCACCGAGGAATAACCAATCTTGTCCATTAGGGATGTTCACATCATAAATCCCATTAGTAAAGATCTCTCGTTCGTCGCCGGCGCAAGGGCCATAGATATTCGCTAGTGTCCAGGATTGAGAGGATTGTGTGCTGACGAAAGTGGTAACTAGCGCATGTGTATCGCGTGAAATTATGTTGCCTAAGAAAACAGAGCTTTTCCAAATGGTGAGAATCCCACCTGAAGCACCACGAGAGGGTACAAAAGCAAACTAATCGAACTGAAGAGGACAACAAGTTCTAATAAAATCAGATGTAACATCAGACAACTTAGTCTCCTGAAGACAAACTACGGCGCAGCCAGTGGAGATAATCGCATTATTAAGAGCTAGGCTTTTCTTCTCAGAATTTAAACCTCTGATATTCCACGAGACAACATTCCAGCAGCGCGAAGAAGACATGACACAGAGGCGAGATTACTCCAGAGGGACAGAGAGGCCCTCCTCTTGATCCGGCGCTGAAGGAGTATCCGGTGGTGTTGGCGTAGTATTTGTCAGCGTGGTAAGAAGTGCTTCAGTAGTAAGCTCTGCTTCTGGGATGGCACACCTGTGGATGCCGATGTCTTGCAGGGTTGAGACTGGGGTTGGAGGAGGAACGTCCTCAACCACATCGAGGGGACCAACCTGGGTTTGACCTTGGAGATGCCAACACGAATGTCAGTTGGTGCTGGGACCTTGAAGCCATTGTACTGGTTCGAGCGCGAGCGACGTCGAACATCCACCGTGGATAAGCTAGCAACAGTTCCTGGGCGTTTGGGGCGTGCACGGGGCTGGGTTGGTGGAGTAAACATGATGCCCAGGTCATGATTCAGCGTAGCAGGCGACTCTAGGAGACAGACCTCAGAAAGTGGCTGTAGTGAGGGGTTGACAGTCTCAGCATACTGCAAAGTGAGACTACCACTGACAGGACTTGGCACGGTTGAGAGCCTATCCACAACATGAGGTCCCAAAAGGAGAGAATTCTCTTCGGCAGATGCTATCTCAGGGCCTCCCTCAAACGCCTGATTGGAGGGGATCTCTTCTATGTGCATAGATGAAGGTGCAGGCTGAGCAACCGATGGCTGCTGCAGGATACTGATGCCCGACGAGTCAGCAGTGACAAGAACATTAAGTTCACAGCAGGGTGAAGCCATACCATACCGAGAACTCCATGGACCAAATGTGGAAATCATCGGACGGAGAGCATTAAAATTGAAGGCATTTAGATTGTTGCGCGGTATTGGGTCATCCAGCAGAACAGCAAGAAGCTCATCTCCTTGAGCAGACAGGCCAAAGGAGATCCCTTGGTTATGTAGAGACAGCGAGATGGACAGTGCTGCAGAGGGCAGGGATGGAGCTGTCATAACGGCCAATGTGTGTGGCATGATACCCAGATCAGAGGACGCAGAGCTTGAGCTATCAGTCATGGTGATGGAATCATTCCAAGCTTCGTATGCATTGTCAGTCGGATTGTTTTCAGGAACTATGCCATCTTGGATGGTGAGTCCCTGAGCATTAAGGCATGCATGGTAGTTGGCAAGGTGTGGGGGCATGGCGGGTAGCGGAGGAGTAGGCCACACACCCCAACCAACATTGGCATTGCCATGGGCACCCGGAGCTTGGTCTTGGCCGCCCTCATTGGCAGGAAGAGGAGCTCCATTCTGCACTAGCCAATTGTGCAGCTGTTGCTGATACAATTGTTCCGCAGTAAGGTCAGGCCCAAACAGAGGATGAGGTTCGCCATTAGGAGGTGGCAGCTCTTCATCAGCAGGAAGAACTTCAGGTAGCAAACCATGGCCATCGTTGCTTCAAAGAATCGTGATTTGTACAGTCCAACAGTCCCTGAAACCTTCTAGTTTCCACACAACAAAACTCTTCGGGATTAAATGCATGTGGAGCACTCTAACTTTGAGAAACATAAATCTGCGATCTTGCCTTAAATTGTACCACGAGACGAGGGAGCCATACCCACCCAAGGCTTTAGTGATGTAATAATCAGTTTGATAATCTTAAGGAAAGACAAAAAACATCAGCCAAACTTCAGGGCCAAGTGAGGTCGTACGGCGGTTAAGAGCTTCATTGTGGGGGACAAAAGTGACTAGCAGATCTTCATTCTCAAGCTCAAAAGGGGTGGCCACCGCAGTATCTCTCATGAATGAGTCGGTAAAGCCAAAAACTCCAATCCCAAATGGATGATCACTGACCTTAGTAGTGAAGAGCTGCGCTTCATGGAGGAGAGCAACGATCTGGTTGCGGATCAGCGCATGACGATACAGAGGAACACTATGGCTTGTCTCCGCAATAGCCAGGAACTCATGGTTGAGGGGGGCAATGGGGCCAACCACCATGCCGCTGCGCACCACACGGTCCGCCGGACCGGGCTCAACTGCAAACCCGGGCGGGAGAAAGGGGACTGGGTGAAGTGGGTAGTTCGCCATTGAAGCGGAGCTCGGAAGCAGGGCAAGAAGAGGGACTGGGGATGGGACGGAGCAGAGCTGGGGCTTTTTGGTTTTCGAGGGGGAAGCTGAAGCGTGAATGGGGGCGGTGGGGGGCTGAATTGCCTTAGGTACCCATTGCCATTTCATGAAGAATCAACGTCTCCAGCAGGATAGATCCACGTGTCCATAGGCACGGCAAGTTGTACATCTGACGGCGGTGCGGTGACGATTGACCGGAGTAGCTACCTCGTTAGGAAGCAAAAAATTTGGAAGCTTGATTCGCTCAGTGCTAATTGATTCATCTGCAGATAAAGATGGCAGTTTGACGCGTTTGGTGCAATCCAATGCCTTATGGTCTGGGCCGGAACAATTAATACAAATGAGACGAGCAATGCCTCTATCAGTGTAGGCTGTATTTCTAGCTTGGATACTTCGCCCTCCGTGACCATCATTAGGTTGAGTCTGGCGAACTCTTGCTGAAATTCGGGTCTCAGATTCTGTATGCTGCCGTTGTTCGGGTAACGGCTGAGAGCATCGGCTACCACGTTTGCTTTCCCGGGGTGATAGTGGAAACCAATGTCGTAATCTTTTACCAGTTCCAACCAGCGTCATTGTCGTAAATTTAGATCTGGCTGCGTGAAAATATAGCTGAGGCTCTTATGGTCCGTATATATTTCACAGCGATTTCCATGTAAGAAGTGTCTCCATTCCTTGAGTGCATGAATGACTGCTGCCAACTCCAAATTGTGAGTAGGATAATTTTCTTCATGTTTTCGCAGTTGCCGGGATGTGTAGGCGACTACTTTGCCTTCTTGCATCAGTACGCATCTGAGGCCCTTCCGGGATGCGTCGCAATATACTTCAAAGCTCTTGTGTATGTCTGGCACAATTAATACTGGGGCTGTCGTTAACCTCTTTTCGAGTTCTTGGAAGCTTTTCTCACATGCTTCGGTCCAGTCGAATTTCTTATCCTTCTTGAGTAGCTGGGTTATTGGTTTGGCTATGGTGGAAAATCCTTCAATAAATCTTCTGTAATATCCGGCCATACCGAGGAAACTGCGTATATCCGTCACACTTGCTGGCGACTTCCAGCCAAGTACAGCCTTGACTTTGTCTGGGTCCACAGCAATTCCTTAACCAAAATTCTCCCAGTACAATACGTGTCCTAGGAAACCCACTTGTCTTAACCAAAATTCACATTTGCTGAATTTGGCGTGAAGTTGGTGTTTCCTTAATTCTCCCAGTACAATGCGGAGGTGTTCAGCATGTTCTTCCGGTGTCTTGGAATATACCAAAATATCATCAATAAATACCACCACAAATTTGTCCATGAATTTCATAAATACTTTATTCATGAGGTGGACGAAATATGCGGGGGCGTTGGTCGGTCCGAACGGCATCACTGTAAATTCATAAAGTCCGTATCTTCAGGTGAATGCTGTTTTTGGGATATCTTTTGTGAGTACTTTCAGCTGATGATAACCCGACCTTAAGTCAACTTTTGAGAAAACCTTGGCTTGTGCGAGCTGGTCAAATAAATCATTTATTTGTGGCATCGGATATTTATTTTTGATTGTGACCATGTTGAGTGCTCGGTAGTCTATACACAGCCTCATGGTCCCATCCTTCTTTTTGGCAAATAATACCAGCAAGCCCCAAGGCGAGGAGCTGGCCCGTATAAATCCCTTGTCCAGCAATTCCTTTATTTGCTTCTTTAATTCAACCAACTCGGATGGCGCCATTCTGTATGGTTTCATATATATGGGTGTGGTTCCTGGTGCTAGCTCAATAATGAACTCTATTTCTCTGTCTGGCGGCATGCCTGGTAATTCCTCGGGAAATACGTCTGGAAATTCACATATAACTGGAACCTTGCTTAACTCAGAGGCTTCAACTTTGTTCAATTTTGGTTGCCGAGATACTGGTCTCTCCTGAGCTGCGACTCTTATTGCTTTTCCATGATGATGAGTAAGAATTACTGTTCTGTTGAAGCAGTCGATAAATCCTTTATTGGTGGTCAGCCAGTCCATACCAAGGATAACATCCAGTCCTTTGTTTCCCAACACGATGAGGTTTGCGTGGAATTTCAATCCCTCAATTTCAATGGTCAAACCTCGGCAGTAATTTTGAGTGATCTGCTTACTTCCGGGGGACTTGATGGTCATTGATTTTCCCATGGGAAGCATCGAAAAACCATTTTGCAAAGCAAAACTCTTCGAAATGAACGAATGAGAAGCTCCAGAATCAAACAAAACCGTGGCAGGTATTGTGTTGACAGGGAACGTACCGAGTACGATATCCGGTGCATCCTGTGCCTGCTCCTTAGTCACATGGTTCAGGTGGCCTTTCCTGTGATTGTTATTGGGGTTGAAATTGTTATGCTTGGGCGCGGAATTGTTCCCGTTGCCATTCGTCTTTGGCGCTGTGTTTCTTGGTTTAGGGCACTGTTTACCATAGTGTCCTTCTTCTCCACATGGATAGCAGGTAACACCCGAGCGATAGGTGAAATCCTTGTCTCTTGCATAAAAATTCTTATTTGGACGTGTGCCGTTGGTCGTGGGTCTGTTCACAATGTTCCTCTGGAAATTCATTTTATTCTTGTTGTTGCGGGGGTGGTTGTTCTGATCCCTTTTCCTGTTGTGAATATCCTCCAGACTACGACATTCATTTTCCAGTGTAATAGCTTTGTCTACCAGTGTCTTGAAATCTGGAAAAAGTATGTACGACTAACTGGCATTTTAGTGCTGGTGCCAGTCCGTCCAGGAATTTCTCCATCTTTTTATTTTCTGTCATTCGCTCTTCGTTGGCATATCGTGATAACTGCGGAAACTGACTGTTGTACTCCTGTACTGTCATGCCTCTTTGCTTGAGATCATCAAATTCTCTTTTCTTGATTTTCATGATGCTCTTAGGGATGTGTGCTCCACGAAAGCCTTCCTTGAAATCTTCCCAGGTGATATTATTTATGTCGGGATGCATAAGCAGAAAATTTTCCAACCATGACGCGGCTGCTCCCGTGAGATAATGCGGTGCGTACAACACTTTTTTGCGGTCTGAGCATTGTGCCACAATTAATTTCCTCTCAATGTCTCGAAGCCAGTCATCGGCCTCAAGAGGCTTGTCTGTGTGTGAAAATGTTGTTGGACGCCTCTTCTGAAATTCAGACAATTTTGAGTGCTGCTGGTATGGCTCGCAGTGATTTCCCATGTTAATGACATGGTTCATCATTTCTTGGTGCTGTTGCTGACTTTGCTCGTAAAGGCGGCATACTTGAGAAAATGCTGTCTCACTGCCCTGCTGACTTGACTGCCCCTGTGAGAAATTGTTGTTTGTTTGCGTGCCATAATTTTCCTCCGGCGGACTTGGCATGGAACGTGTCCAGGGACGAGTCATTTCTTACTCTGGGGTAACAAAGCAGAAAACCTGAGAAGAACCGAGCAGCAAAATAAACCAATATTTTGCAAAAGCGATCAAACGCGAGCTCGAAAAAGATTTTTGAAATAAACTGGTCGATTGCGCACGGAGAAGGCTGCTAGCACAGATGTTACACGCAGATCCTAATTATACATACGTCACTCAGGGTGTGCGTACACATCCTGACATGTTATTTGAAACTAGTGCACTCCTCCAAGGTCCTACATGATGCGCAAACAGACTACTCCCATCAACCTATTTTACATATCGCACAAATATTACAAGCGAACGCGGCGCGTCGCGAGATGACACGCTAGTCGGAGATGTTGAAGATTTCCCTCGGCCTGCCGAGGGTAAGGCCTAGTGGTGTTGGAGACTCAACTTCCTCCACAATGATGGGCTCCAGGCGCGGAGTATGAGTACGAGGTTGATGGGCCTCGAACCCCTCGTTGGTTACCACAAGTGGAATGTGTAAGATGTAGTAAGTAGAAGTGTTTTCCCCTAGCAAAGATGCCAAGGATCGATTCCCCAGAGATTCCTAGGTTCAACAGGTAGGTGTCAATTGCTACGGCGCCAGATTAGTAGCAACCAACGTGGACCTGCACACAGATACAAATAACTTTGCTCCCAACGAGTACAGAGAGGTTGTCAATCTCTCCGGCCTTGTAGTTCACAAAGGATTAAAAGCAGTGATAGTAGTGATAGATAGTTTTTGCAAAAGTAAATAATAACGAAAAGTAAATAGTGGATGTGATCAATGATGGTTATATGGACCGGAGTCTCATGATGTTCACTAGTGATGTCTCTCTCCCAAAAGACGATAAAACAGCTATGTGAGGTAACAAATTACAGCTGGGCCATTGACAGGACCACGAACGCAAACCAATGCTGACTACATTGCAAGAAAGGTTGAGGTTCAAAGCATGGGCGGTACGCCAAAGTAAGTATACCGAAATCCATCAATATCTACTACTAATCATCCACCTTGAGATATCTATCCAGGACATCTCGCTGGTATTAAGTTGCGAGTCCCACCCATAGTGTAAACTCAATGCAACAGACAATTGCATTAAAGAACTTTGCGTAAAGTAAACAATCCTTGCACCCGCGGGCACAAGCACCGTTGTTTTCCCCCTTGTGGCAACATCACATCCCCTAGACTCATGTTTCTGTCACTCAAGCTAGTCATCGAGGGGCATGAACCCACAATCGAGCATAACGTTCCCTCTTGGAGTCACTACCTATTACTCGGCCAAAGCAATAAATAACAACGGAGAACATGCAAGAATTACTTATGAACTAAAATATAAAAGAGGTGAATCAAATATATTACTCGAGATCAATCTGAACATAATCTCATAATCCATCGGATCCCAGCAAACTCAACATAGCAACAGCATAAGGATTACATAGGTGCCTCGATCATGTAGGGCAGCTCACGAGGACTAATTAGTGAAGCACAAGAACGGGAGGAGAACATCACATAGCTACTGGTCATGGACTCATAGTCCAAGGGAGACTACTCATGAGTCATCCGGGAGGCGTCCATGGTGGTGGAGAAGCTCCCGGTGGTGATCCTCCCCTCCGGCAGGGTGCTTGGAAGAGTTCTCCTGGTGCTCCCGATCTTGGAAGCGGCGGCGGCGGCGGAACAGAGATGGGATCGCGAAAAGAAGTCCTGTTCTGAGGGTTTCGGGGGTCCCTCTAAATATATGCCAAAGGGGGGCACCGGACGGGCTTCGGGGGGCCCAGGCGCCCCCCCGGCGCGGCCTAGGGGGGGGGCGCCCACAGGGCGCCTGGAGCCCCTGTGCCCCCCCCCAGGTTGCCCTTCAGACGCAGTGTTGTTTCCGTATCGCTGATTTTTTATATAATTTTTCTGGATTTTTCTGGGCAGTTCTCGAAACGTGAAAACCTGAAATACAAAAACAGCCGAAAACAGAAACTGGCACTGGGGTGCACTGGATTAGTAAGTTAGTCCAAATATGATCAAAAGTGTATGGAAGTGTATGAATATCATAGCAATATCACCCAAAAGTGGCATGGAGCAAGCAGAAATTATAGATACGTTTTGGACGTATCAACATCCCCATGCTTAATTCATGCTCGTCCTCGAGTAGGTAAATGATAACAAGAATAATTTCTGTGGTGACATGCTATTAACCATATAGGACTTTCTCATAGTCATATGACAAAAGCTTACTGAGACAATGATTCTAATGTAATTAAGTTGTCTCAAGAGAAAATCACAAATGACTGAAAGTTTTACAACATGAAACTGAAACATCAAAAAGATTTGCAATGAACATGATGTGCAAATATGACAAAGTGATATCTAGCTTGCCCCCTTTAGTGATGCAAAACATAAATGCAAGGGCACCATCAAGGTTTAAGTGATGACTAGATACAATCATTTCAGAATAAACGATATCACAATCATGCAAAAGACAATGCTACTTTGGGACAATGCACATTACACTCAGAATGACAATCATGCTCTCAGTAGTTGGTGCTTCAACATAAAGGTAAAATAAAGGTTAAGTGCTAAAGCTTTTTATTTTGAAAACATGGAAGCAATTGTGTCAACGGTAGTAGTACTTCATATGTGTCATGCATAAAACATCCTATAAGCTGCAAGCCTCATGCATCGAATACCAATAGTGCTCGCTCCTTGTACTAATTAGCTCGGATCCCCATGGGTTATCATTGCATTGCATATGTTTTAACCAAGTGTCACAAAGGGGTACCTCTATGCCACCTGTACAAAGGTCAAAGGAGATAGATCGCATTTGATTTCTCGTTTTTGATAGATCTCAACTTGAGGACATCCTTACCGGGACAACATAGAAAATAGATGATGGACTCCTCTTAAATGCATAAGCATATTCTCATGAGAGATTGAGGATTAAGGTCCAAGCTAAAACTTCCACCATGATGCATGGCTTTGGTTGGCGGCCCAATGTTCTTCTCTAACAATATGCATATTAATTCAACCCACGGTAAATCACCCTTACTTCAGACAAGACGAACATGCATAGCAACTCACATGATATTCAACAAAAGTGTGACAGTTGATGGCGTCCCCAGAAACATGGTTACCGCTCAGCAAGCAACTCATAAGAAATAAGATACATAGGCAACATATTATTTACCACAATAGTTTTTAGGCTACTTTCCCATGAGCTATGTATTGCATGGTTTGTTTGCTTAGTGCAGGTGGAGGTTAGCAAAAGACTGGGAGCGACCAACTAAGAGAGCAATGACGGTCATAATCATGTAGAGCGACAAAGCAATATTGAATCAGGCATGGTAGTTATATCGCTACTTAGAAACAAAAGATCATCAAGGCTTGACAGACTTTCTTTACAGTCTTGAATATGCGTGAGCATACGCCAAGTCAATCAAAATAAATTCTAGAAGGAAGATATTACTAAACCATACCATATCATAGGCAAACAAACCAAGTTGGTACTCCAATAACACATTGGGAACCCCCCAGCTATCTGAAATTAACCGTAAGAAAACCTGAACTATTAAGCACCATCATGAAAGTAGCATCTTTATCATAGACACATTAACCCATGCAACGGAAGCAAACTCTCTTAATAAGGTGAGCATGGTAATTAAAGAGAGTTCAAGCAACCAACTAAATAAAAGCTCTTGAAAAGATAAGCATGAATACTAAGAGCAGAGTATGATAGTAGCTATTAAAAGACAAAGAACACACACAGCATAGATAGACATGATAATTCTATGTAATGTTCTAGGTAGAGGTGGAGCGTGTTTCTCTCCCATATAAAGGAATGCTGGGTTCCGACTCGTTATGAAAAACTAAAAAGAAAACTAAAAGCAAGACGCTCCAAGCATAGCACATAACACATGAAGTGATAAAAATATAGCGGAACGAAAGACGAACTGATAATGTTGATGGAGAAGGGGATGCACGGGGGCATCCCCAAGCTTAGACGCTTGAGTCTCCTTGAATATTTCTTGGGGGTGCACGGGGGCATCCCCAAGCTTGAGCGCTTGACACTCCTGAATCTTTTTATCATCTTCCCTCGCACACTTGAAAACTCCCTTCATACATAACTCATCATAATCTGATTAGCGAGGTTAGTACCCTTAATAAAATAATTATACCTTGCTGGAAATAAGGATATTCTTGAAGTTCTACTGTTTCTCAAGATTGCCAAAAGGTTTTTGCAAAGAAAAAGCAAGTTCTCAATTTGCAAAGTGAAGGTAAGGCAAAACATGACAGAATCTGTGAAAAACAGAACATCAGCCAGTAATTGACCTGTTCGGGATACTTCTGCAACTCAAATCAAAAAACTCAGAACTGACGCACGAAAGACAATTATATAGAGAACTCTTTCGAAACAATTCAGACCAAAAAGATGATCTGGTGATTTTATACGAATTTTTCTATCCAAGGACATAATCTGTTTCCTGGATAGCACCTCACAACTTTTGAACTTTCTAGCAATCAGAGGCTATACTTGGCACAAATATGAAAAAGCAAAGATACAATGATGATGCTACAGCAGTAAACAACATCAAGACACAACAAAAGCAAAAAAAATTATTCATGTGGGCTGCCTCCCAAAAGCGCTTTCTTTTATGCCTTTAAGCTAGGCATAAGACTTTAATGATGCTCTCGTAAGAATAAGAACTGAAGAACAAAAAGAGAGCATCAGGAAGAAAATACCAAACAAATTTAAGCCTAACATGCTTCCTATGCATAGGAATATTGCAATAGAATAATTCATTGAAGCACAAAGCAATAAGCATAGGAAGACAAAACAAGTGCAGCTTCAAAACCTTCAACATAAAGAGAGGGAACTTAATATTATTGAAATATCTATAAGCATATGTTCCCTTCTCATAATAATTTTCAGTGGGATCACGAATAAAGTCAACAATATAAGCATCACATAAAGCATTGTTACCATGATCCACATGCAAATAGGTACTCTTACTCTCCACATAAGCATCATGAAGAGGATAAAACTTAGTATAAAAGAGAGACATAAGCTCCTGCCAGTCCAGCAAGTGTGAGTTATCGAGAAGCCCATACCAATCTAAAGCTTTATCTATAAGTGATACGACAAACAATTTCCTCATGACAAACTCCCTCGATACACCTGCAAGCTTAAATAATGAACATAGTTGTGACAGATATAGCAAGTGTTCATCGGGATGTCTGTCTCATGCGTAACGATTAGCCAAAACATAATTGATAATACCAGCTGGTATTTTATAAGGCACAATTTCAGTAGGGGGAGGATCAACCACCACAGGTGTGGGGCGTCTTCTCGCAAGCAGCGATCCAATAATAGGGTTGTCCATAAGGACAACTAGTGAAAAGACATAAAGAAAACTGAAAGGTAAACTAACAAGACTAAAAAGCAAAGGTAAAAGATAGCGTGCAACTCCCCTCTCCTGAAGAGTGGAGTCCCCGGCAACGGCGCCAGAAAATACTCCTTGATGGGCCTCGAACCCCTCGTTGGTTACCCCAAGTGGAAGGTGTAAGATGCAGTAAGTAGAAGTGTTTTCCCCTAGCAAAGATGCCAAGGATCGATTCCCAAGAGACTCCTAGGTTCAACAGGTAGGTGTCAATTGCTACGGCGCCAGATTAGTAGCAACCAACGTGGAACTACACACAGATACAAATAACTTTGCTCCCAACGAGTACAGAGAGGTTGTCAATCTCTCCGGCCTTGTAGTTCACAAAGGATTAAAAGTAGTGATAGTAGTGATAGATAGTTTTTGCAATAGTAAATAATAACGGAAAGTAAATAGTGGATGTGATCAATGATGGTAATATGGACCGGAGTCTCATGATGTTCACTAGTGATGTCTCTCTCCCAAAAGACGATAAAACAGCTATGTGAGGTAACAAATTACAGCTGGGCAATTGACAGGACCACGAACGCAAACCAATGCTGACTACATTGCAAGAAAGGTTGAGGTTCAAAGCATGGGCGGTACGCCAAAGTAAGTAGACCGAAATCCATCAATATCTACTACTAATCATCCACCTTGAGATATCTATCCAGAACATCTCGCTGGTATTAAGTTGCGAGTCCCACCCATAGTGTAAACTCAATGCAACAGACAACTGCATTAAAGAACTTTGCGTAAAGTAAACAATCCTTGCACCCGCGGGCACAAGCACCGTTGTTTTTCCCCTTGTGGCAACAGCACATCCCCTAGACTCATGTTTCTGTCACTCAAGCTAGTCATCGAGGGGCACGAACCCACAATCGAGCATAACGTTCCCTCTTGGAGTCACTACCTATTACTCAGCCAAAGCAATAAATAACAACGGAGAACATGCAAGAATTACTTATGAACTAAAATATAAAAGAGGTGAATCAAATATATTACTCAAGATCAATCTGAACATAATCTCATAATCCATCGGATCCCAGCAAACTCAACATAGCAACAGCATAAGGATTACATAGGTGCCTCGATCATGTAGGGCAGCTCACGAGGACTAATTAGTGAAGCACAAGAACTGGAGGAGAACATCACATAGCTACGTGTCATGGACTCATGGTCCAAGGGAGACTACTCACGAGTCATCCGGGAGGCATCCATGGTGGTGGAGAAGCTCCCGGTGGTGATCCTTCCCTCCGGCAGGGTGCCGAGAAGAGTTCTCCTGGTGCTCCCGATCTTGGAAGCGGCGGCGGCGGCGGAACAGAGATGTGATCGCGAAAAGAAGTCCTGTTCTGAGGGTTTCGGGGGTCCCTCTAAATATATGCCAAAGGGGGGCACCGGACTGGCTTCGGGGGGCCCAGGCGCCCCCCCCCCCGGCGCGGCCCAGGGGGGGCGCGCCCACAGGGCGCCTGGAGCCCCTGTGCCCCCCCCCCCAGGTTGCCCTTCGGACGCAGTGTTGTTTCCGTATCGCTGATTTTTTATATAATTTTTCTGGATTTTTCTGGGCAATTCTCAAAACGTGAAAACCTGGAATACAAAAACAGCCGAAAACATAAACTGGCACTGGGGTGCACTGGATTAGTAAGTTAGTCCAAATATGATCAAAAGTGTATGGAAGTGTATGAATATCATAGCAATATCACCCAAAAGTGGCATGGAGCAAGCAGAAATTATAGAAACGTTTTGGACGTGTCAGAGGTGTCGAAGCAGGTGTAGCAGGCGGTGCAGCTCTGAATGGAGTAGGAGCAATGACTTGTTCAAACTCCTCAGTGGTAGGCAGATGGCGAGCGGTGGCCATGATGGAAGGTGTATAGGAGGCGACGGACGAGACAAATGTCATTGGTGGTGCAGTATGGAGTAGCTCCCTCCTATTGGCGGAGCCACTCTGGACCATCTCCATACGGGCGGCCACCAGGTCGTCCACCAGATTATCAAAGGCTGCCTCAAGCACCTTGAGGTATTCAACCATTGATTCAATGGCTTCGTCACGCTCCCCATTTGCACTTGCAAATGCATAGTGGCACGTATAAGGCACGTGGCATGGGAGGTATCGAAAGCGACGAGCCTTCATCGAAGGCAGAATGTCCCGGAGACGAGCTATCGCCTCACGGGCAGCCATCTGCATAGCATGCCTCTCCGTAGGCATGGCTCTGCCCACAAATCGAAGGCGGCGCGCTTCAGAACACCCACCTTTGAAGTGTACCACAGCCTGATGCATAGACACGTTGTCGTTGAGCTCGTGACGGTAGAGTGTAAAATCGGGACGTGTGGATGGCCCGACTGCGACTTTGGTGATGGCGATGAGGAGATTTACAAACCCCTCAGGAATGTTGGCGAACACTTGTACATCACAGTCGTTGCTGGCCATCTACAAAAGTAGACAAAATTTCCGATTAGTCAGGCCATAAATTTATGCTGACCAACAGAAAATTGCTACAGCTGTAAAAATGCTGAAAAGCAGATTTTTCGCTAATAACCAATTAGCGAGCGCACCTAGTGGCTTCCTACAGTCAGCCTGGCTCTGATACCAAGGTTGTCAAGACCGGTCCCTTCGGTAAAATATTTACCGAAAGACCGACCTCTTTATTTAACCGGCGAGGAATAATATTCCTGCTGGCAGAAAATTCCTTGATACAGAAATTCCAGTACACTGAATATTATACATGGTTGAGCCAAGGATGGCTCAACAGATTTTATTACAAGCGCGCCAATATATTACATAGAGGCGGATATGGCACAAGGCAGGGTGGCATACTACTGACTCGTAATAAAAGACGGTGGAATATGTCACAGTGAAGTGGGTGGTGTGACTCCAACATTCTACAATTCATCGAGTGTCGGAGTGAGACCCGATGAATTTATTTGGTGGTAGGCGGAAGCGGTATAAAACAGTGATCAACTCCAGGATCGCAAGGGAGTGACTGGGACTCCTCTAAGCGTCGGACTCGCTATCGAACTCTTCATCCATGTGATCGCCTTCGTCCACATCTGGCCAAATCAACAAGCCAGGTGAGTACTTTGAATGTACTCGCAAGACAGTTCAGACTTAAGATATAACAAATGCCAACATGAATGCATATGTGTATTCCAGCAAAAATGCAACCGGAACAAAATATGAATGCACGGAAGTAAAGACTGGGAGTCGGGCGGTAATCCTCCCGAAATCTGAAAGATAAAATTAACAGGACCAAACGAGGGTCTGGGTGACGCCTCGTAGGAAAATAATAAATGATAACCGGCCGCAGTCGGGCGTCTGGGTGACACCACATAAAGGGCTTTTAAATGAAAAGAATGCCACAGTCGGACGTTTGAGCGACATCACATAAAGGGCTTATAAAAGAAAATAATGCCACAGTCGGACGTCTGAGCGACATCACATAAAGGGCTTATAAAAGGAAATAATGCCACAGTCGTACGTCTGAGCGGCATCACATAAAGGGCTCATAAAAGAAAATAATGCCACAGTCGGACGTCTGAGCGACATCACATAAAGGGCTTATAAAAGAAAATAATGCCACAGTCGGACGTCTGAGCGACACCACATAAAGGGCTTATAAAAGAAAATAATGTCACAGTCGGACGTCTGAGCGACATCACATAAAGGGCTTATAAAAGAAAATAATGCCACAGTCGGATGTCTGAGCGACATCACATAAAGGGCTTATAAATAACCGTAGTATGGTGATGAAATACTTCTGAAAATAAATACTGAGATGGTTGGTCAGTTCATGTACCAAATGAACTTAACAGAAATATTACTCTGGTTACTTCCGAGAATATACTAGAGACGGTCACCGGGTTGATATGAAGATTGACCCTAGGCCATAAACATGGCTACTAAAGAAATTTTAACTCTGCAGAGCTTGTACCATTTACTCATAGCCAACGGGTTCTACTAGCAACGTGGGCTAGTCCCGTCTACGGTGTTTTAGCAGAAACTCAACTAACCAGTACACACCTATTTAACATCCTGTCGTCCGGAATCACCCTCGACGACATTCACGGAAAACTTTAAGACGGGGAGGCTACAACCTCGAATAGCATGTGATCAAATTTATATATGTGCGCTCTAAGGGGTGCCCCCCTCTCGGTGCCAACCGGAAACACCCATGCCCCCTGACCGGATGACGGGCTTTAATCCAGGGCCATGGAACCCTCATCCCGGCCCCTCTACTTGGTGTGTACTCGAAAAGTGGTTTACAACCGACTAGACCGTAATCCCAACGGACGGCCTATGATAGTACTGAAAAGGAGACGAACGGAACCATGACATGATCTCCGTTGATACAGAGTTGACCAACTACTGGCATGCTCCAACAATACTAGTATTCCACCCCATCATATCACCATATGATCGAGGTGGTTCAACATTCTCCTTCGGGACTCACCCGAAGCATCACTTGCATGAAATATGTCACACACATATACTCATATAATCATGCTTATGAACGAGCTACTCGAGCAAACATGCAACACACTCATCATATCAAGAGTTCAAACATGCTTGCCTGGTTCTGAAAAGTCGGAGTCTAACTCGGCAAGATTCGCGTCTCCGTCACGGCCTCCGGGATCTATGTATTCAAACAAATACATTCTAACATAAATACTGCGCGTGCAAATAAAGTTGCTCAAAATATTTCCACATAAAGATGACAAAAAACTAGACAGAAAACCAAGATGGACAGAAAAAGAATCAACTCAAAATCACTTTTAGTTTAAAAGATATTAAGGTTTCTGTCTAGGGACCTATCTGTAATGAAACAGAAAAGATCCAGGGGCTAGAACAGAAAAGGACAAAACGAACCGGTACGCAGTACGTCACCCGCAGAGGGAAAACGCACTTTGCGTAAATACGCCAACAGAAAACGGTTCGAGGGGAGATGTGAGAGACTGACAGAGGGACCCCACCTGTCAGGTTTGAAAAAACAAAATAGAGCCGCGCCGGCGACGGTGCTGCGGTGATCGCCGGCGTCGATCCACGACGAGATAGGGGAGGGGAGTGGTACCTATAGCTTCACGGTGGTCTTCCTCATCGAACGGTGGTGGAGTTGGGTGCCGGCGAGTCCCACCTCGACGGTGAGCTTATCTCCGACGGACGGCGGCTAGGGTGTTCGTGGAGCTCGTTGGGGAAGGTTTCTGGAGAGAAATTGGGCTGGGGGTTATGACTAGGTGGATGCCAGGGTACTACGTTCAAGTTCACGGTGGCGAAGGAGCCCTCACCGGAGTGAACGGAGCTGGAGCCCGAGGTGGAGGCAGCTTGCCGGAGCCGGGGAAGAAAAGCCTCTCGGGGCTCTCCCAGAGGTTGGGCGTGGTCTAGGTACGTAGTGGAGGCGTGTGTGCTCGAGCA
This sequence comes from Secale cereale, assembly GCA_902687465.1. NCBI lineage: Eukaryota > Viridiplantae > Streptophyta > Magnoliopsida > Poales > Poaceae > Secale > Secale cereale. The sequence goes on from LR738710.1 coordinate 890,566,404, forward strand.
CGAGCTCGGGGGTGCCTTTTATAGGCGGCTCGAGGTGGCTGCCGCGAACGGATAAGTCCGGCGAGCTAATTACGGCGCTGCAGTGGTCGGACGGCGGGGCTAGGGGCTTGAGCATCATCTATGATCTGTAGAAGCTCCATTCCCGTGCTTAACTTGGCAGTAGAGGTGGTGTTACAGCCTGTCCTCGATGGAACGGCCTCGCGGCTTGTCGGCGGCAGAAACTACGCTCTGCGCGTGCCAGGCCACGGCAACGGCGTGCCAGGCGTGCGCTGGCTATGGAGAAGGACACGCGGTGCACTGGGGTGGTCTGGGCGGCGCGAAACGGCGTGGAGCTGTGGCGTTGCGTCTGTCAGCCGCCACGGGCGGCGCTGTGGCCGTGGCAGCCGCCGGCGTGGTCGGGCCAGGGCGCCACCGACGCCCCGAAGCTGCCAAGTGACCGTGCGGCGCGTGGATAAGGAGGAGCTGCAGTGCAGCGTCGAGCCAACGAAGCACAGACGCGTTTTGTCGCCGCGCCCGACGACTGTCGAAACTGACGAAACTGACGGAGTGTTAACTGTCGACAGTTTCAGTTAACAGCTAACAGTTCAGTGTAGGCTAGGTGTTTGATGAAATGATTCTGGTATTTGTGCAATGTCTCTGGAGCTGATTTTTGGTGGAGTGGCCTCTTGATGTATCAAGAGGCTGCATGATTTTTCACAGAATTTTTGGCAGAAGATAAATATGAACTTAACCAAATTTTGCAAATCTGGTCCAAACTTGCAGTAGGTGAAATTTTAAAAAATTGAACTGTGGACCAGTGAAACAAGATGGATCTAGGTTGTGGGTATTAAGGACTATCTAGGAGAGTTGGTTTGGAGTCAAATAGGTAGATGAAAAAGGTGGTTACTTTGTAAATCACCCAGGCCCACTATAAAAGATATAATATGTTTTGAAGTGAAATAAATAGGAGAAAAATCCCAAAGAGGTTCAAACTTGCTGGAATTGAAGAAATGCTTGTCCCATGGTGTGAAGAGAGTCTTGGAGAGGATTGTTCATGTTGGTATCATGGCAAGAGGAAGTTTGGAGGGAGATGGGTCAAGGCTAAACTTGAGAATTTTAAAACAAGAAGTGGTGAACTCAAACAACTCCATTTGAATCTCAACTTGTGCTTGCTCCAAACACATGAGGAGAACTTCAAGGCTCAAAACCAAGCTTGAGAAGACACACAAACTTTGGCAAAAAGGGATTTTAGAAGAGCAAAAGAAAAGATCAAACAATCCCCTTTCAAAAAGGCCAAAGTTTGCAAGAAAAACCAAGTCAGAAATTTGGGGTGTTACACATCCCGAGCTCCTGCAAACAAAAATGGAGAAGAAGGAGGGAAGGAGGAGAAGCGAGGCCAGGTGTTAGGAAGAAGGAGCACCTCGGTCATTTTATAGCTCAAGATCGGTGTACGATGGGCGACGTCCACCAGCGCCACTCATCGCTCGATCGCCGGTGTTCGGAGGCAAATCCGCGAGCAGTGCCGACAGCGCACTGGCCCACGAGGTGAGTGCACGCTGCACCGGCAGCTAGCACGCCGCGCACTACTGCAGGACGGCCTAGATGCCCTACGCGCTAGACGTCGCCGGTGGAGAAAGCACGGGAAAGCGCGCGAGGGAGAGGAAGAAGAGAGAGCCAGAGGTAGAAGAAGAGACTGACAGTGGGCCCCGATCCCACCTGTCAGCGAGAGAGAGCACTATGCTCTCGGGTGCGACCAGCGTATTTTAGAATTTAGAAATTTTATTCTAAATTCACTATAACCAAGAGTAGAAATATCTCGTTTTCCCCGACCGTAGATTTTTCCATGCAGCACCAGTATTTCACAGTGCAGTTTACACCACTTATTTCCCATTCACTGTAGCCGCATTTTAGTGCATGAGTAGGATGGTTATTTTTGGTCATATCACTTTGAGGTAATAGGAGTAATTCTTTTAATAACAATTTTCAGCAAATCTCGAGGACGAGATTTTTCTTAAGGGGGGTAGTGTTGTAACACCCCAAAATTTTGACCTTGATTTATTAATTAAAATTTCTCCAGGAAATTAAACCTTTCATTTTATGGGTTTTCTTTGGTTTTAGAACCACTCTTTGTTTTGTATTTATGGAATTTTTACCCCAAGTGAAAACTTTTCAAATATATTATTGGACTTGCTTACCCTCTCAAAAAAAACATTTCTATTATGAGCGGATTTATTTGCATAATTATTCCTTCCTGGGCTTTATTTCTTAAAGTGAATTTTCATTGCTTTTAAAGCTCTATTTGCACTACAACCCTTTGATAAATTAATTTACAAATTTCACCAAAATTTGGGGATGTCATGTGAAGTTCCTCCATCACTTTTATGCAAAAACCCATTGGTGTCCTTTGAAAAATTTGAGCAAAACATCCTCTTTTGCTATTGATCCAGTTTGGCATTTTCTACTACAGCCATGTCGGTGTACTAGAGTAGGGGTACCCTAGTATCCCGAACTTGTGCACGGGCAGTCGCAGCATCCCGCGGCAAGGCTTGCCGGGTGACCGCCAAGGTCCTCCGTGGTTCCTTTGGAGCCATTCAAGAACAAAGTATTCAAGCCAAGGAGACAAGGCCCCGGCAAGAGGAGCTTGCCGGGAAGGCCACTCAAGGCACAAGACCCCGGCAAGAGGAGCTTGCCGGGAAGGCCAACCAAGGCATCTCAAGGAACTTGCCGCGACACGCCACGCGTCCCGGCAAGGCCCGGTGAGCGGCAAGCTCCCGGAGGCGACAAGACAACGACCGCGGCAAGGCGCTTGCCGCGCCAAGCTACCGCTCTGTACCCATGCTCCAGCACATCCACCAACGTGTCGCTCTAGGACCCTTCCAGGCGTACGTGGCGGGAGGCTGTGCAGCCAGCGGTCCGTAGTGGCAAGCGGCGCGGACAAGATCGCCATCGTGGCGAGCGGTGGCGTCCCTGACGGTCTCTTTTTGCACTGTTTGGGCGACCCAGACGGGCATTTAATGCCCTTGTCCCCTGCCGTCAGGGTTAGGTATGATACACACCTTTCCATTTTTACCCTTGTCTACGTTGCCACCTGTTGGTGACCCCTTGAGCATATAAAAGGAGGCCCATGCGCAACGTAGAGGGGGTCAAAACAGAGAAGAACACTCACGCTCGGTCTCGTTAGCTGCTGGTGTGTACTGTAGCACTCAGCGCTCCCGAGCAAGAACTCAATACAAACCACAAAGCAGGAGTAGGGTTTTACGCATCCGTGCGGCCCGAACCTGGGTAAACTGCTCGTGTGCTTCGCCTCGATCCGCTCTTCGTGCGATCTCCGCCCCCGCCGAACCGAAAGGGGCCCGGTCCGCCGGCCCCATAGGTGCTCGTGGATCAGTTTCCCTGACATCTTTGGCGCGCTAGGTAGGGGGCGTCGAGGTTGTGTGAACCTGATCTGGCGTTCACACGAGCTAGATCTTCATCATCTTCATCGACATGCCGCCGAAGAAGAAGGCTTCGGAGGCGGCTGCTCCGTCCGCGTCGATCCCACCACCACCGGAGCCAACGGCTGGTGGGGTAGACCCCGGCGGAAGAACGGGCGTCGACGAGGGAGCTAACGGTGCTGCCAGGTCCAAGGACAAGGCTGCGCTGCCCATCGGCGGCGTAGCCGGCGACCACAACGACCGGGCGCACTCCAAGACCTCGGCGTCCGTACATGCACCGCGCCCATCTCAGGAGGCGCGAGACTGACAGCGTCATGGTACTCACGGTACCATACGTTTGTTGGACCAAGATCGAGCTGGTGGATCTCGGGGTGCTCAAGACCAGCATGCACGCCAACATGCTGGCGCGAGCGAGGCACGGTCGCATGGACGGGATACTGCTCCTTCTAACATAGTTAGAAGTCCGAGCATATCCCGCTCCTCACACCGTTCGCCACCGCCACCCGCCACTTCAGCAGAAGCTTTGGCGCGAGCTCAACTGCTCCTAGACTACCCTCCAACGGCAGACAAGATCGACGAATGGAGGGCCACCATTCAGAGTCTCATCGGCTTAGCCAACGGCGACACTCCACGGCAGTCGAGTACATCACAGCCACGGCAAGTCAGCCAGGCACGAGCCGATGGGGACAGGACTGGTGGGGGTGCAACCATCGTGCACTCTCCACCCCGAAGGCCAAGATCGCCGACTCGCCGGATCCACCTCGACAGCGACTCCACCTCGTCATCGGATCCACGAGCTCGTCGCGATCAGTGCCAAGTTCTTCAAGAACGATAGCAAGAAGACGCTCGTACTCGTATCGAGGGCCGAAGAGAAGCGCGGCATCAATCGAACCAGGCGACTTGCCGTACGCGGTAGGTTGCCCTGCATTTACTAGTGAGCTGCGGCAAGTCCAGTGGCCCAGCACGAAGAATTTCTAGCCAGACGTACCGGAGAAGTACGACGGCAAGACGCACCCGTCGGAGTTCCTCAGCATCTACACCATCGCGGTGCAAGCTGCCGGGGGACGGGACGACAAGATCCTTGCCAACTACTTCCCGCTGGTGCTCAAGCCCAACGTCAGGTCCTGGCTCATGCACTTGCCGGACAACTCCATATCCTCCTGGGCAAACCTATGCCATCAGTTTGTCGGCGCCTTTACAGGCGGCCACAAGCCTCATGGGCAGGAGAGTGACCTTCATCTGCTCGCCCAGAAGGAAGGAGAGCCCCTGCGCAAGTACATTCAGAGATTCAGCCATGTCCAGCACAACATCCTAGATGTCCACCCTGCTGCGGTTATCAACGCGTTCCATCAGAACGTGCGTAACCGCAGGATGCGGGAGGAGATGGCGATGTGCAAGATCAGAGACGTCAGTGAGCTGTATGCCCTGGCCGACAAGTGTGCACGTGCTGAGGAAGGGAGGAAACTCCCCAGAGAGAATACAGGAGCAGGAGGATCTGACAGCGAGGATGCTGCCCCGGCAAAGAAAAACCGGCGGCGGAAGAACAGGAGAAGAAAGGCAAAGAGGTGCTAGTCGTTGAGCAGTCCGGCAACGAAGGTGGCGCCAACAAAGCCAAAGTTGGTAGCTCCGGCAAGGAGATTGCCGCATGCACCAACTGCGAGGCTATGGCGGTCGCCGACAAGCAGGACGACACCGACAAGCAGTACTGCAAGATCCACCGCACCAAGGGCCATGACCTCCAGAGCTGCAAGAAGGTAGAGCAGCTTGTCGAGCAGCAAAAGGCTGAATATGAGCGACGCGACAAGGAGAAGGCCCAAAGAGGTGCTGGAGGATCCGGCCAGAAGCGCCCGGGCCGGGGAGGACGCCGCGGCAAGGCCAAGCAGCGGCAAGGAGACAGACCTCCCCGCGGTCGCGACAAGGATGAAGATGACGACGACGATGAAGACATGGATGATGTCCAGACCAGTGAGCAGGAGTTCCAGAAAGCCACAGAGGTCTTGTGCGTTGACGGCGGTGCTTCTCTGCATACTTCACACCGCCAACTCAAGCAGTGGGTGCGGGAAGTTAATGCGGCAGAACCACCTGTCGAGTCACGCAAGCTTCTGAAATGGTCTAGCACACCTATCATCTTTGATATTCAGGACCACCCTGATCGCACAACTGCGGTCGGGTGCTTGCCGATGTTGGTTTCACCAACTATCCGCAACCTCAAGGTCACTAAGATGCTAGTTGACGGCGGGGCCATCTTGAATCTGATCTCCTCCGCTGTACTCCAGAAACTCCAGGTCCCTAACAGCGAGCTCGAAGAGACCGGCACATTCCAAGGAATCAACCCGGGAAGGAGCAAGCCGAAGGGGAAGATCACGTTGCCGGTGACATTTGGCAACGAGTTGAACTTCAGGACTGAGAGGGTCACTTTTGACGTTGCCGATTTTCCATTGCCTTACAATGGGATACTCGGCCGTCCAGCACTCGCCAAGTTCATGGCAGCCTCTCACTACGCATACAACATGCTGAAGATGCCAGGCCCGATAAGTGTCATCTCTGTCCCTGGCGACAAGAAGGATGCTCTTAGCTGCGCCGACAAGATCTACCGGGAAGAAGCAGCCGCAACAGATCGCAAGTCACTTGCCGTTGAAGCTCCCGGGGGGAAGAAGAAGACCAAGTCCGGCAAGAGTTCTGATGCCCACTCCGACAAGCGCACCTCTTCGGAGTGCTGCGCTACCGTCGAGGACGCACCATCGAGCTCCACCGGTGGTACCAAGACAATGGCAGCTCCGCCAGAGACCAACAAAGTGTCCGCCAAGGAGGACGGCACTGGTGGTACCTTCACCATCAGTGCCACTCTTGATCCTAAATAGGAAAGCGCGCTCATTGCTTTCCTGCGGGCGAACGTCGACGTGTTTGCGTGGCAACCGTCTGACATCCCCGGTGTTCCCAGGAAAGTAATTGAGCACCATCTTGCCGTCTGTTCTCATGCGCGGCCCGTCAAGCAGAAGGTTAGGAAGCAAGCAGTGGAGCGCCAAGAATTCATCGCAGAAGAGATCAAGAAGTTGGAAGCAGCAGGCCTTGTCAGAGGAGTGCTCCATCCTACGTGGTTAGCCAATCCTGTAGTCGTGCGCAAGGCAAACGGGAAATGGAGGCTTTGTATCAACTTTACCGATGTCAATAAAGCTTGTCCCAAGGACCCATTTCCCTTGCCGCACATTGACCAGAATGTTGACTCCACGGCCGGATGTGACTTGCTTTCATTTCTTGACGCATACTCAGGATACCATTAGATCTTCATGGCAGAAGAGGATGAGGAGAAGACCGCATTCATCACTCCATGTGGCACGTACTGTTTCAAATGGATGTCTTTCGGTTTAAAGAATGTTGGTTCAACATTTGCAAGGGTAGTCCATGTCACTCTTGAGCCACAAATACATAGAAATGTGGAAGCCTACATGGATGACATAGTGGTCAAGAGCAATGACAAGGAAACTTTGATTCAAGATTTAGATGAAACCTTTGCAAATCTGCGCAAGATCAGCCTCAAGCTCAACCCCGAGAAGTGTGTGTTTGGAGTCCCTTCCGGCAAGCTTCTCGGGTTCTTTGTTTCTCAGCGGGGAATTGAAGCCAATCTCGACAAACCATGTGTTAACTTGCCCTTTTAACCATGAGCTTTTCCCTGCTTAAAGTCTTCCCTACAAAACCCTTAAGTCCAGGAGATTGGGCCATTTGGAACATTTTTGGTCCATGCATTAATGCCTTTTAGTTTCTGTCTAGTGTTGTTTTTCTCAAAAACTTGCACCAGCAAGTATCTAGTCTTGACCAACTAACCTTGCCATCATCACCTACACCTAGAGAGACACTGATCTAGAGATTTTGGCCACCCCAAGAGTTGCCTAGATGCCCTTGACATTCTGTCGAACACCTTATGTGCATAGCCAGCTTTGGCATGATTTTTAGTTTGCTTTGCAAACTTGATCCACAGACCCAGCAGCCTTGTCCACTAAACTTCTAGATGTCTCTAACCTAGATCTGTTAAACCCCAGCCCCAACCAAGCCTCCTAGCATGCCATGGCATTTTGCCGAAAAGTTGCCATGCGAGCAGAGCGGGCGTTTTGCACGTGCGTGCGCACGCGTCGCCATGTCCCACTGCCGTCTCCCCGAGCTCGTTCTGGTTCCTTCCCACTTGCAGCCAACATGCCCTGGCCCCTCCCACAGCACAGGGCCACCCTGACGCCCTACAACACCACTGTCAGGTCGGCCTTGGCGGCACGCCGGCGACCACAGTGTGATCCTGCCATGGACGGTGCCGCCCGGGCCACTCCAGCACGCCGGCTGCCCCCTGGAACAACCCAAACTTATCCACGAGACCGTCCGCTAGCGCCCGCCACCTCCACGTCACTCTGCTGCAACAGAACGGCGGTTCGACGACGAGCTTCTCCCCGGCCGCCGCGGAACTGACCTCAAACGCTATAAGAAGGAGCCCCCGAGCTCGTCCAAGGACTCAGGCGATCTCAAGCCATCCCCCTTGTGCCCCAACACCTAGCAATCGACGGCAGGAAGACTGTCTTCCTTGTCTCCGGCCAGTTCGGCCGCCACCGCACCCCAGCTCCATTCGCCGCAAGCATGTCCTCCCCCGTCCATCCAACACCACCACCCGACTCCCCTTTCTCCCGCGGAGCTGCCCATACTCTCAACTATGACCAGGAGCCACCGTAGCCAAGACCCCCAAATCCAACCGAGGCCACCTCCGCCGCGGAGCTCGCCGCCGGTGATTCCCTCCACCCCAGCCGACCTAGCAACCACCGGGAGGACCGCCCCAGACTGGCGGATCCATCCCCTCCCTTAGAACCCCGCGAGGAGCCGTGGCTCATCGACGGCGATCGCCAGAAACCCCGTCCCGCTCGGACAGAGGAGGAAGAAGGCGCGACGACTGGTCAAACCTGACCAGTGGGCCCGAGGGACCCACTGTCAGTGACCCGAGCCGGCCTGCGCTGGCTTAAGTGGAAGCGTAAGCCCCTGAAGTACATTTTCCCCACCTCGAAAGCGTATTCTTCCTCGAAACATTTTCTTTTCTGGTTTTATTTAAAAACATAATTTTGACTAAACTTTGACTGGCTACAACTTTTTAAATATAAGTCCAAATGACTTGATTCTTTTTCTGTTGTTTCTCAAATTTAGTCTAGTTTATTTTCATATTTATTTGAAAATTTTCCAAACAACTATTTTTGTACTGTTTTCAAACTATGCGTTGATTTCAAATTTTCCTAAATAGGATTTTGAAGAAGGAAGAAAACTTTCAAAAGTTTGGAATGCACTCTGCCTCTCCACAACTTGAAGGCAAGCATTCTGAACCCTGGTCAAATACTTGTTGCGTGTTGCTTGATACGATCACAACACCACCTTGACACAGAGTTTCGGTAATTTTATGTGATGATATGGTCATGCTCATGGGAACAAGATGAAGTTTCCTTGCTGTTGGAAAATTAATATATTATGATAGTAATCGCCCTCGTCCACCTTTCGTGCCTATCGGAAGGAATCCGAGAGAGTCTTTGTCTTGGGAAGACACAAGCTCGTTACTGATATTTCGTTGAGACGAGTATTGTCAGTAAGGCATGATAAGGTATGATGAATGGTAATTATGTCTGTTAGAGTGGATCGTATTTGTTATGCAAATCATACAGGTGATGCTTTAACCTCCTGAGTTGATCACAGATCGAGTCTTGTTCCAGTAACCTCCATACTTGATTCGTAGTACCACTTGTCCCTGCGATAAGTAGGGTACGGTTCAGTAACTTGTCAGCCCATTTCTAGCACACACCGTACAGAGAGGCTATGGTGGAAGATACTGGATGCATCCGGTAGGCATGTCACCTGGTCCGGGGGCATGGGTGTTTCCGGTTGGGACCGAGAGGGGGGCACCCCTTAGTAGCGCGCGTTATAAATTTGATCCCATGCTAATCGAGGTTGTAGCCTTCCCACTCAGAGTTTTGCTTAACAGGTGTCGTGGGTGATTCCAGACACAGGTAAGTTAGGCTGGTGTGTGTGGTCAGGTGTGTTTGCAAATGAAAGACCGTAGGCGGAATTAGTCCCGATGGACTAAAGGAACCCGTTGCTAGTGGGTAAAGGGTACACCCTCTGCAGAGATTAAATCTATTTGAATAGCCGTGTCCATGGGTAAGGGCTACAGTCTGGGATGGGTCAGGCATCGGTCTTAGTGTCGGCCTTCGGAGGGAAGTCTACCAAACCAAAACATGGATCATGACGTGTGACCTATGATGATTGTTACGATTATTATTATTATGGACTAACCCTTTATATCATTTGAGTTATTGAGTATCCCTGGGACGGTTCTACCTCCTGGATATTCAACATCTTTTCTTTTATTTATAAGCCCTTTATGTGGTGTCGGTCAGACGCCCGACTGTGGCATGCTTGTTATTTCTTTTACTTATAAGCCCTTTATGTGGTGTCGCTCAGACGCCCAACTGTGGCATGCTTGTTATTTCTTTTATTTATAAGCCCTTTATGTGGTGTCGATCATACGCCCGACTGTGGCATGCTTGTTATTTCTTTTACTTATAAGCCCTTTATGTGGTGTCGCTCAGATGCCCGACTGTGGCATGCTTGTTATTTCTTTTACTTATAAGCCCTTTATGTGGTCTCGCTCAGACGCCCGACTATGGCACGCTTGTTATTTCTTTTATTTATAAGCCCTTTATGTGACGTCGCTCAGACGCCCGACTGAGGCAATGCTTTATTTTTCTCCCTGATTGCATATTCATGTTTCATATGAGTAACCTGCTTGCATCGTGGATTATTACTTCGTGACTGACGTAGTGATTACCGAATATTTCCAGGCTTGATTATCTTTTGTTATATTGCACCTATGTTCATAATGTTTGCGAGTACATTCAAAGTACTCACTGGCTTGTCCCTGGCTATTGTCTTGGCCAGGTTTCTTGCGTGGAGAGAAGCGTTGCGACGGCCGTCCCGGAATCTACGCAATGGTAATATCAGCCTCGCGAAGATAGGAGTTATCCTGGTCAGCTGTTCCCGTGGGGAATGGAGTCCCACAGACACCGCTGAACCACAAACCGCTTCCGCCATCAGCCACTAGAAACCTTGTGTTGTATTCACAGGCCAGAATGGTCTTGTACTACATATTTTGTAGTTTTGCTTGGAATTTCTGTATCAAGTGGTGCCTCATTAGCTAACAGTAATCCTGGGGCTTGTCAGCACAAGGGCCATTTTCTGAGGAATTTATCCCGAAAACCCGGTCCTGACATTACGTGTGACATGCCTGGAGGGATTCGAGGCGAATAGTACTCTAATCCACACAAAACCAGGGGCAAACTTTTCCAGAAAATTTCAAATGGGCCTCTCTTTGGTATGCGAGCTACGAGTTATGCGCAAAGTAAAAAGAAACGAAGGGAGTATCATGCACACGTGAATAGCAAACAAGCCGGCATGGCGTGCGAACAGGCCGAAGGTCGTGGGAGGCGCGACGGTTGACGAAATTAATTGAAGTTACACACAAGCCGGCATGGCATGCGAACAGGCAGAAGCTATGCCGTCAGGCCTACGATATGGGTCTAGTAGACATGACATCTAGTGGGTCCCGCATAGTTCTCGAGAACTCTTTGGGGGCTAGCAGCCATTTATCCACCGGGCAAGCCAGCAACCCCACGCCATTCGCACGCCGTACTCGTCCCCGTCTTCTACTAGTACAGTACCTTACAACAGTTCGCTCCCAGTCATGTCGTCAATCCTAACCCTCCTCCCAAATCCATGGCGTCCCAAATCTCCATGATCGGCGGTGACTACAAGGTTGGAACCATCACCCGTGATGAGTTCGACATCATCTATACCCGTTCTTCTGCAATGGTGAAAGAATGCCCTGCTCTCTACAAACACATGTTTGAAAACTCAAATGATGAGTGGGTCGCTGGGCTAGATGTTGAGTACACCATAGTCCTGGGAAGCGAGAAGAAACTAAAGGAGGCAGAGAAGAAAAAGCCCGCCGTGATCTAGGTTTGCATGCATGACTTATGCTTGGTCTATCACATATGCCATGCCGACGTTCAGTGCGAGGAATTTAAGAAGTTCCTCAAGGGCGGACGAGTCAAATTCGTTATTGTAGACTTTAGGAACGACAAGGAAATCCTGGGTCGGATAGGCCTCGTTGTAGGCCAGCCCTTCGATCTCTAGAAGGAGAGCCTGTTGTCCTCCTCTCAGCCTTCAATGCTGACCCTGGCAGCAGCTATGATTGATCATTCGTACGCTAAATGGAATAAACCTCACCATGAGTTTCATCATGCATGGGAGTCAAAGACATTAGATAAAGATCACATCCTGTACGCAGCAATGGATGCCTACCTTTGTTTAAATATCTACAAGGGTTGGATGAAGAAGCAGCGCCCAGTGTCCGGTTCAAGCAAAGAAGCGTCGACGAAGAGGAAGAGGGAGAGGGACGAGGATGAAGTCGAGGGTCTGGACTCGGACTCGGAGTAGGTGGCAGTGCCGTCGCTCATGTTGGTTCTACTACAATGTCAAGCGGACTAGTTGCTTAGTTTATTTTCAAGGGTGTGTTCTGCTGAGGCCCCAGCAGAACTATGTTTACGTTCTTTCTCGTTATTTGAACTCTTTAGTACGTACAGTAGTACTAGTACTATGTCTTACTATTGTTCTTCTTGCAGTTGGTACTACTCCTCGTATCTTCGTGTTCCTACTGTAGTTAACACGTTCGTACTAGTAGTATAATTTGGGTCAGTCGATTTGTGAAAGAAGTTCGACGGAGTGAAGGAAGAAGACGGCAGGGTGCCCATAATCTATCTTATGAGTGTTGGGTGTGGAATGTAGTTTGCCGGAAAAAATAGATCGTGCCCTGGGTTAAACAGAAGGCCGGGGTGGGGGGAGCATGGCTGTGGCATGCGGTTCAGGGGAGGGCGCAGCGGCGGCGGCAGGAGGTTAGGCGTGTGGCGGGCTGAGAAGATGAACCGCGCATCTATTTCGGAGGTTGAAGAAGCCCTTCTAGCCATCCATGTTGCATCAAACGGCTCACAAGAGTCGACTAACCCAAATTGCTCCTTTAGATTGCAGGATCCATGTGGCATTCAAGGTCTCGAAGGTAGATTGCGCGTCCGCACCCAGTTTGCGTGCTCCACGCGCGCACGACCGGCTTCAGCCGCGACAGCCACCTTGCGGAGACGACAATGACACTCTAGTTCCTCCTTGCCGACGTGCTGGAGCACGCACTCGTCCTTCTCTTCGTACGCTGTGTGCATAGACGCGGCTCCACCAGTTGCTCACGTGCTTGGCAGCGCGGCGGCATCGCGAGGAGGGACTGCAAACGACGTGAGCGGGCGAGTCTTCGGCTTGGCCGCGACACGGCGGTGATGGGCGAGAAATTTCTGGCCGGAGCAGGCGGGCGCCGGCATGCGTTACAGCGGCGGCGGCATATTGATGGGTGCGCGTATGGGTGTTTAGTTTAGTTTTATATAGGGTTGGTCAAAAATAAAGTAAACCATACTAGTACTCGTAAATATTAGACTTGGGCGACGCTTTTATTAGTTACCACAACCACGATACGGAATCCGGTGCAAGTGCGTGAACCGCGGCCGCGCGGTTGATCGAACCGTGCGTCACCATGTCGCGCTCGAAGGACATCCACCGAACCTTTTTGTGTGTGTGAAAACAATCCCCGAATATTACTCAACTTTTTTTCCGGGAAAAGTTCTTGACGCTACAATATTTCCATATATTTGAATTTAGCTCCAGTTCGTGTTTATTTGGATTTGGACGTTGTACGTGCACCCTAGTTTTTTTTAATACTGATTTTGTGTGTGTGACTGAGAGAGAACGTCTTTATGTGTCCATATGTGTGTTATGGTGGAAGGGCAATGTGGAGATGGTGTGCGTGTGATAGAGACATAGAGAGGTGTGAATGTGCAAATGATCATGCATGAGTGAGACATAGACAGATGTCGATACGTTGTGTATACATGAGAGAACGGTCTTCCATTTTACTTGTATGTGTGTGTGTGTGTGAAAGAGAGAGAGAGAGAGAGAGAGAGAGAGAGAGAGAGAGAGGAGCATCCGTAACACAACAATGCATCAATGCGAGAACGGTCTCTCGATTCGGCCGTTCCTCGCACGATCTCATCTAGCACATGCATCAATGCGCACATTTTGACACCCTCACCCGGCCCCTGCCCACCTCAAGGCCCGCACATCGCTCTCTATCTCGCACGCACAATCACTTTGTGAATACCCTGTTTAGCAAGGAGTTTTCCGTCACATACACACACATTTATATCCTTAGGTTTGTTTTCTCTCATTATCTGACACACACACACACACACACAGCACACAGCACACACACACACCCCCTCCCCCGAGCACACAATTCATCCCCATCCAAGGTTATATGGCGACCACTCTCGCTTGTGATTCTCTGCACCCCAGCATGCACAACACCTCAATCTTCAAAGAGGGCATCGAGGAGATCGAAGACGGCAACCACACTGCGCTAGAGAATGCGGGGCCATTTGGAAGTAGGATAATGTGACAACGGCTGACTGACTCCTCCCCCCACCCTCTCTCTCTCTCGCACAAAATTACCAATCCTCTCTCCCCCGCACAAATTTATCAATCCACCCACGAGATCCTTCCCCTCTCGTCCATGTTTTTCCAGCTCTCTCATCAAACCTGTTGTCTCTTCTCCTTCCACGTGTACAGAATCCGGATGCACACGCATCTCACGTATATTACATATCTCCATCTTTCTCACAGACCTAACTTCTTCCTCTCTCTTTCTCTCTCTAGCTATCTCCCTCTCTCTGTTTCGTTAGGTTTGTCTTCTACTCTCTCGTCCACATACATACAATCTTTCTCGCCCTATCTGCTCCATCTTCGCAAGCTCTCTCTGCACGTTTCATTCATGCATTGGGATATGTTCAAAATGTTGCTTTTATAATGGCTGATGTAGATTTATTGTTGGTTTTGTTGCATCCTACAAATTAATAACTATGAAATGCATTTTGATTGTCATTTTACTGGGATTATGCGAGTTTGAGCATGTTGTGAAGTACTATAGACCTCGTATACATCTTGAAATTCGACAATGATTCTAACTATTGAATTGTATAGACCATTACATTCGAAGTCAGTAGCCTAATATATTTATTTAACAATTTCAACAAATGATTAATTCACTACATACTAGGAAAAAAATGTGTAAACCCTCCGTTTTTATTTATGTCTGCGTATTAGCATTGGTCAAAGTCAAGTTTTGTAAACTCTCGGAAAGTTTATAACAAAAAATATTAACATATACAATAACAAATAAATCCCATTATATTCATTATTAAATGTACTTTCACATCATACATATTTGTTATGGTAAATGTTTATATTTTTATATAAACTTGGTCAAACTTTAGGAAGTTTGACTTCGGTCAAACCTAATATGCAGAGTTTACTAGTAGTACTCGCTAGTTGCTTAGGCAAATCACCCAACACGCCACACGGGGAGTTTAGTGTCACAAAATTTTGAGGTCAGCGGGAAAATCTCCCGCGACCCTAATTCAAGCAGTGGGAAGTTACGATCATAGCCTTCGGAACAGGCCGACAGATGATGGTTGCTAGGGGGCTGTTTTCGTAACTTCAGGTTCACCCTACCCAGCCAACACCACCCCGACACCCAGAGTAGTACACCTGAATACTCTCCATTTTCTATCCCCACCGCAAAATAAACTTCTTCACGGCACCGCAGCCTTCGTGCTCCTCCCCTTCTTCATCGGCGCACTCGTCCACCACAGCGCATCAGCCTCATCGACGACCTCGTACGCCGCACTGGAGCCGTTCCACCGTCGTCATCGTACACGGAGCCTCTTCCCCGGCACCGTCTTCCACGGTATCGGATCTGCTTCCCGGAAGCCGATGCCAAGCGTAGAAGCACCACCGTCATGGACAATGAATTGACTCCCGTTGCCGACCATGACTCACAGAGGCCGCCGTGACCATCGTTCTCCTCCTCGATTGGTAATGTGTGTATTGAATCACTTAGCAGTACATGTGCATTTCCAATTTTGTTCATACCTACCCTTAAAATTTCTTGGGTGCTATTGTTCCCGTAAAAGTGATTGGTTATAGCCTCCATTGTCCAACAAAATACCAGCTTGTAATTGTGCGTCGCTCCTGTATCGCGTTGTGCTTCGGTAGGTATTTCATATGCAACCAGTAGTGTGGCAAATGATGGATAGTTTTTTAGAGGTAGCAAGATGCCCATGCATTGCACGCATCAATATGCATTTGTATGAGTAGTTTATCTTGTGGGAGAAAAGGATGAACGAGGGAATGCCTTATTTGCAAATGCGGAGAGGGGTGTGGGTATCTTTTTGCAAAATTGCCACAGTTTCCTTCCTATCCGTCAGATATAAATCAGATGGCCTATATTGGAGGATGGTAGGAACACCATCATCACCAACTTTGTTTTTTAGAAGATTAGGGAAAAAGGAGAAAAAATTAGAGAGTAGAGAAGTAGAGATAAATATTAAATATAAAATAAATATTACAGTAGAGAAGAGAGTAGATATAGCAGAGACGTCGGGAAAGGATTGCGCGCGCGCGGGAAAAAGCGGCCGGGCATGCGCTAGTTTTGGCACGCGGCGTCAGGCGCGCTTTATAACATCCAACGCCCTCCCACCGCTCTGTAGCTTGCCATCTAAGTCTCCCCACTTTGTGCCTCGCCACCGCTCTCTCCCCGCTCTTTCTCGCCTCGCCGCCGCCGCTCCACCATGCCGCGGCATCGCCAGGAAACTTGGGGATACCACGGCGTCCGCGCGCGCCCCTCCGACGGCTTCTCCGCTGAGATCCGGTTCCGTAGGATGTGCCTCTGCCTCGGCAATTTCGACACCGCCAACGAGGCCGCCCGCGCGTACGACGCGGCGGCGTTGCGCCTTCGGTGGCCTCATAGAACATTGAACTTCCCCAACGTGCCGACGCGGGAGCGGGCACAGCAGCCCGCGCCTCTGCCGCAGCTTATCACCGACGAGGATCGTTGCGACCACCGGAGGAGGGAGCACTGTCTCGGCATCGCCGAGATGGATGAGGAAGCCATGGCGCTGTGGCATCAACGCTTCCCGCGGGACATCATAAACGAGCACGAGTTCTACGAGCAAAGGAGGGCGGAGAGGGATAAGAGGAGGCCGGAGTGAGCCGCCTATCGCAAGGACAAGCGTAGGAGAAAAGCGGACGCTCTATTCAACATGAGACTAGGAGCAGCGTCGCCCTGGGAATCCGATGACGATCGGTATCTTCAGGCCTACAGTTAGACATTGGAGGAGGAAATCACCGAGGAGGAGTCGGACAATGAGGAGTAGTTGAATAATCTCTTTTTTATCTATCTATGCTGAGAACTATCCTCTACTCTCTATCTCTACTTCTCAATCTCAGCACTGTAAACGCTTTTTTAAAGCGCCGCGCATTGTGATTCTGTTGGAGATGCTCTAATGGCAGATGAGTGCTTTAATGTTGCCCACAAGATGCACGAGTATTAATAGTAGTATATTTTTCTTGCCATGTTGAGATTTTAAAACCACGAGTGCGAACATGCAGAGGAGCAATGAAGACCAAACACGGGATATTGGAGACATCTTCAATGAGCATGGCAAGTTAAAGAGGAGCTGCACCGAACCTGTAAAACGAGCTTTGGTAAGTAACACCCTTTCAATTACCTTCGTTTAGCATCGTGTTCTTCGATGTGTATATGTAGTAGTTTCTGTTTCTCTTAAGCCTTGTGTTCTTCGATGTGTCATAAGAAGAGTCTTAATTGTCCTAATGCTTTCGTTTTTAGCTTGAGGTTGGAAGTGGGTGTTCTCACCTTGTAGTCTGTTTTTATATTTTTTTTCCTTTTGAATTCACTTCTCCCAGTTCTGTTTATCTGGCTTCTACTAAATGGATCTGGGTTGCTCTGAGTAATTATCTAAAACAGAAGTAATTTCATGTCAGGATGCAGTTCCTGCGAGGAGGGAAGTATGGTCAACCTCGAGATCATGTTTCCAGAATGAGGCTGGATTACACAAAAGGTGCCAATTCCCTAATGATGCTGGATTAGACACAAGGTGCAAATTCCCAGATGATGCTGGATTACACACAAGCCAGGTGGAGTCGTCGACTGTTCGTGTCCTCGTGGCTCTAGTAAAGGCTGAAAGAAAGCATGCAGCAGCCCTTGAGAATGTAGATGAGTTCCTAAAGAAGCGAAAAGAGCAATCAGATGCTCTCTTAACCCATGCCAGAGAAGAGATGGAAGAAGCCAGAAATAAGCTAGCAGAGGCAGAGCGGGCTAGGCGTCTCCTGCTATCTAAAACTGTTGTCAATACAAAATTTCCTTCATAGTAGCTAGGGTCAAATGTTTATCCAGTCAGCATGCCTGTTGTGATGTCCGTGCATCTACTGATGTGGCACAACATATTTTTTTTCGAGTCATGTAATAAGAGCAATTACTTTCCAAACAATAACAGATGAAGCATTGGACATGGTATAATTCACGCGCAGGCCCGACATTCCAAGTTCAACTTCCACATAAAACTCATGTTCACAGATATCTCCACATCTATTACTATACTAATCGTAGACTCCCTAGAAAATCCCACGTTAATTAGAATTTACGAGCCATTGATTTTGTGGGACCGAATTATTACGGTGTAGATTAAGCCGAAAACAGAAAAAAAACCTCATCTCAATCTCCATATTTTTTTCCTTTGAGGGATCAATCTCAATCTAAACATTTACTAATTGGAGGCACCAATGAAGCATCCACGTTAATCCTTAAAAACTTAGTTTGTCATCCATCGGATCTCCGTATAAACTATTTATAACCGTCTGATGAAATACGCAAGGAGTCCTGGCCTATTGTCCCACGTGATGACAGAAACATCTTAGTAAATAATAAAGGAACATCCCTCACGCTACCTAAAAACAACATCTCCCGTTCTAGAAAAAACATATCCCTCGCAGACATCTCCCTCCTTCGATCCCTACGAGACACCAGCGCATCATCCACAAAACCCTAGCGCTGATCTTCAGCATCAAGTCCTCATCCTCTTTCACATATCCAGTCTTAAAGCGATCCAATGGGCCACTTCCCGATCCCCTTGGAAGTCGATCTTCCAATCTTGGCTGAGGTGGTCTTTCAATCCACTCATATGCGATGCCCCGACCAAACCACAATCCATGATGAACATATGAAGTGGAGAAGGAGGTGCTATGGTGTTAACTGAATCAGAACGGACAACCACCATTGTTTGTGTCTTGGTGAAGCTGGAGAGTTAAAGAACCATGCCAGCTTGAGTCGGGAACCATGACCTGGCCATGGTAAGTTGAGTCGGGAACCATCAGCCCGCAATTGATTTCTGCCAACAGCTCGCTCTACTATTCCGTATTAAGTTCTTCTAATGATTTGATCTCGGAATTGTCTCTCTATAGTCTCCTCAACATCATGTAAGGTCTGCACGTCCGTAGTTGCTGTGGCCAAAAGGCTGCACCATCGGCAACATGGGCGGGTCTACCATAATTAGCCGTCCCCTGCTGCAGCCATAACGTTGCACCATCGGCAACATTGGCAGGTCTGCCATAGTGCTGGATGGCAACCGTCCCTCCAGGCCTCCACTAGGCTGATCCGGCAGTAATTTCACTGATTTGTTGTAAACAGTTCACTGTGCTCTTTCCAAGTAATGACTAATTAGATATGCAAACTTCTCAACATCTATCGACTGATCATATTACCGGCCGGCTGCGTCCACCCATGGTTGAACACCACTGCTCACGTTTAGGTTTGGTTCATCATGATGGATTGACGTACAACTTATAATTACAAGGGATTCTGTATGTAGTCTTGTGAGCGACTGAGAGGTCCCTTTATGATATAAGGTGTGCGGTGCATGTGTGAATTAGTACTACGCTCATTAAGATTGACAAACGTTATCCACACTTGATATATCTAGCTTTATCTTAGTTGCAGTTCTCAAGTATGATAAGCTTATTTGGAAAGTCTATGCAAATATATATCAAGAGAACTGTTGTTTTGTATTTGCAGCACACAAATAATTATAGTTATTTCAATTATAATGAACACATATGTTAACTTGACATAATCTGTGTGTGTAGCAGTGTAGTTATATATATGATATGCACATAAGAAGAGGATGAAATCAATAATTATGAGCTCAAAGTCATATGTATTTAATCTGTCATGATTAGTTTTTTCATTGCTTTAATTTTGTTAATGTATATGCAGAGGCATGTCAGTTTTTTCGGTGATTAACTAGGGCCCATAAACATGAAGAGAACAGGCACAAGCTTCAGCATGTAACATGCTCTAGGAAATTGCTATGCCTCAGCATACATCAACAAAGGAAATAAAACCAATGAAATAGTAAACCTTGACCGATCAAATATGACATTTGGTGATGAAAAGCTAAGATATTCTTACTGACCACTTAATTTTGGTGGCACAACCGTGATTGATCAGAGAACATTAGAAGTACAGAGAACAGGAGGATAGCTTCATGCATACACCATCACATATACAAAAAGTAGTCTCAATGTGCACTTGATGTTAATGCCCTTATAAAACTTTCTACCTATCTGCTTTCTTTGCATGTGATAATTGCGTTTTTTTTCCGGTCCAATCAATATTAGATGTTTTGAGAAATATTCAGCAGAAGAAATAATGTTATTATTTTTAACACAGTGTTTATGTTATGAATTTCGTTGTCATTTCTCATCTGTTTGTTTATTATACCCCAGGAAAGAATATTTCTATTAAAATAGAAATACGTGATAAAAGAGATCAGTTTTTTAATGTTATGCAAACAAACAGATGAGAAAATAGTTCTCAAGTATAGCCACACCGGCCACATCGATGAGAAAAGACAAAAAAAAAAAAATTGGAGATGAGAGACCAAACGGCAGGAGGAGCACGCAACAGTTTCTTGCTATTTTCTATTTCCTGCATATGGGTGGGTCCCAGGATTGCAGGCAACAGTATGCTCCTATTTATCTTTCTCTACTGCACAGACGAGCCCCAAGAATACATCTATATTTTCCATGCAGATAAGTAATTGGGCATGAAGACTTACAAGCCTGTGCATATACATGTTACACAAGTACATCTTGAAAACTGAACGACTAAGAAGACAAACATGTATCAAAATTCATAAAATGATAGTACTATTGGCGATCACAAACTGAGGTAATTATATTTTGGTTAGGCATCAAGTAAACGGCTCGCGGACTCACAAATCGTCTTCTTATCATTGGAGTTTTGGAGCTCTAATTTTGTTTACTTAATTCATTCCAAATAGGTGTCGTGTTAAATATGTTGGAGAAATAAATATATTTGTTTCTCCGAAAAACTTCCCATAAAAAGGTCATATTGGCATAGATTTAGATAGCAAAATAACTAGCCCGTGCAGTTGCACGGGTTGTCGACTAGTTCATACATAATGTCCATAACCATGATTCACTTCAAAGCCAAAAAAATTGAGGAGAGTTATGAATAAGGAAAAACCTCTAGTTCCTGCTACCAGTGCGAGCACAACAAGTCAAGACCATGCGTAATTAAATATATTTTGGTCATTTTTTGTGTTCTAAAATGCCGGCCGGCTCGTGGAAGGACGTGTTACCGGCACACGCGCAGATTCAATGAAGGCAGGCGGGGCATTCTGAAGCCGGTTGCATGCGGCGAGGAGGCATGTTCAGCCGGGCCTGCAGCGAGTGGGGCCCTCTCGGCCGGCATGCCGGTTCAATGCCTGCGCTATGAGAGGTCGCGTCCGTGTCAGAGAAATCACTCCCTCTAGTCCTTTTTTGTTTGCGTATAACAAAATCTCGTTTTCCATTCACATTTTACAAGTAAAATTCGTGGACAAACTTTGACCCAAAATAGGATGGAGACTAGTAAACCAGAACGGAGGTAGTAGTATTTTTTAATCAAAGAAGGGTTTCCCCCTTTCGATTTTTATTACTAAAAACTAACATCTAAATCTAAACATAGTATTTGCCCTAGAACTACCAGGTTCAACATCTCGCAACATAAACCCATACAACCATATGCCAAGGAGGTACGTAGTACTATGAATTCCATTTTTTCTCCACACCTATCGTTCTAAAAACTACTTAGTACTTATAACGTGCCATTGAAAATCGGAACTCTTAACCCCTCTAAAAAAATGATATTTTAAACGTGCCTACTCAATCTGTGGAAACGGGCGAGCCACTGCCTCCAAGTCGTTCACCTGTGGTCTCGACCATCAAATCCTACGGATCAAATTATCACGTGAGCTGACTATTCCTACAAAGGTGCGCTCCACCACGTACCCGAAACTTGCGAATGCAGCAATCGTGCACATAGGGTTTTAGGGTTTATTTGTTAACATTGCCTTTACGTAATACTCGTGTGTGCGAGACAGTGAGAGTCCGACTGTGTGCGTGCGCCTCTTCTCTTCGTATATGTACTCCACCATTTGTCTAGTGTCCAAATAATAATACTAATAACTACTAGCAATGTGCCAATGCATTGCCACACGATCTGAGTATATTAATACATAATCACCGATTTGATAGAAACAAAAGTTTAGTTTTGAAATACATATATCACTAAAAAATTGTTATTTTTCACTCAAAATATATTCCTTTGGCGGTTTTGATGAGATAAGGGAGGAATGTTGTTGGTTTCAAGATTCGAGAAGTGGTATATGTCTAATTTCTAATCTTACTAGCAAGATGCCCGTGCGTTGCACGGAACATCAAGATCTTGTCGGAGAAAAGGATGAACGAGGGAAGGCCTTATCTGCAAATGTGGAGAGGAGTGCGGGTAAATTACCATAGTTTAGTTCCTATCCGTCAGATATAAATTGGACGACCTATATTGCAGGATGGCAGGCCCACCATCATCACCAACTCTGTTTTTTATCCGTACTCTTATAAAAAGCATAGTCGGTGATGATCGTGTGCCTGCCATCCTGCAATATAGACTGTCCGATCTATATCTGATGGATAAGAAGGAAACTATGGCAATTTTGCAAAAAGATACCCACACCCCTCTCCACATTTGCAAATAAGGCCTTCCCTTGTTCATCCTTTTCTCCCACAAGATAAACTACTCATACAAATGCATCTTGATGTCCGTGCAACGCAGGGGCATCTTCCTAGTTGTTGCAAAAATCCCATGTGTGAGAGAGAGAGGGAGAGAGGAGGAGGACGGAGTGCATACGTGACAAAGACACAAAGAGTGTGTGTGTGCAAGGTATATTAGCTTAAAATGAGGCGATAGTGTGTGTGTGCACGATCGAGGGGGCGTGTCTCAAGAAGGGAAGAAAAATCTACATAGATACAAGGAGCGGGAGAGAGACATGTGTGCGATAGTGGAAGCACGAGTGTGCGGGTGCATAAACCTATCTAGAGGCTAGTCGATAAATGTTTGTGAGAGAAATACGAGTCTGGGGGTGCGAAAGCGAGAGTTTTGTGTGTGTGAAAGAGACGGTAGTCGGGAAGGGGAGTGGAAGCGGGAGTTGTGTGTGTGTGTGAGAGAGAGAGAGAGAGAGAGGGGGAGGGGAGTTTGTCTGATCGGTAAACAAATGAATAATGTCAGTCTATGATGGAGATGAAAAGGAGACCGCAACAAATGTTGTGTCTACAGGAGAGAGATAGAGAGTAATTTTAGTGGTATGATTCATATCTAGAGACATATAGGGTGTGTGAGACAATCCCATAGAGCTGATGATACATGTAATCCATACTCGAACCAAAATTGATCTATCAAACATACATTCATATGAATTCGCGCGCATCTATGTTATTTAATATGTAGATATTACTGATCCTTACATTTTAGTAGAACATAATTTGGTTTAATTTTTTGATTCCAACATTATAATTTTGAGATCGTTGTATTTGTAAATCATATTATACATATAAAGGAGCATAATTCTTTGTTGTGCTTTTGAAAGTATATATAAAAAATGATGTATATAGAATTTTATTCCAATCGAAAATGGACCCCGCCCGAAAAAATAGAATACAAACGGGACTCGAATTGAGTTGGCATGGTAAACATGCACTCACTACTAGGAAAAGGCATGCTAGTGGCGCACCACTTTTGCCTACTAATGGCGCACTGCCTGGTGCGCCACTAGCACCATGCCATTAGATTTTTTACTAATGGCGCACCCCTGGTGCGCCATTAGTATAGCCCACAGTGCACCATTAGTATGCCTCCCAGGGGGCCATATGTACCCATGTGCTTTGGCTTACTAATGGCGCACTGATGGGTGATGCGCCATTAGTTTCATTTGGACAGTGCGCCATTAGTATCTCGAGTGGTGCGCCACTAGTATGAATATTAGGGATTTTTTTCTTATGCGATATTTTTGCAGGATACAAAATATATTATTGGACAGAATTTAGACAACACTAGACAGCAACACCAGATTCATTGAATACAATAGAAGGTTAGTCTCCGAATACTATTCATCATATTAGTCTCCAAATACAATTCATCATATTAGTCTCCGAATTCAAAAGACCGAACAAAGATAGAACATTATATTACAAGTCTCGAGAACGCGAGTAGCGAGTTTGTCTACACATTACAAGTCGATATCGATCATCTAAACTACCATCACATAGAAGAGAGCTGCGGTCATCACGATGAGCATCATCGCGATGAAACTCGTCTTCATCCGGTTCCTCCAACGCTCCCTCCTCTCTCCCGCTAGATAGAGCGCGTATCTAGATTCCGCCTCCGCCCTAGTGGTGTACCCTTTGTAACTGTTACCGCTGAAATGGTGAACCTATCTCCGAAACTCTTCCCAGTGGTCGTAGACTCCGGGAACCTTACCCTTGTACACGACATACGACGGCATCGCTATGCACTAGCCAAACGAAACGTTAATATCAATTCATAGACAATACATAAGCAATATATAAGTATGCAACAAAAGGATCGGAAGAGAAAAGCAAGACATTAATAGCGTCGATTACATCTAAGTTGAACGACTGTCCAAACCAAAGAGACATACAAGTTCATTAATGTTTAATTACAACATGAGCCGATCGATGTTTTAGAACTAGACATAGCATCACTATTTTCGACTCGACTCAAGGGACCGGAGCGTGGATGATGCCGCCGTCTATCGTGGGAGTCATGAAATCGTGGGCGTTTTCAGCCTGCATTTATAGCATTGTATCTATGTCACTGTTGGACGGTTGATTTCTGAGGTTGAACTGCCCCGAGGTACGAAGGACATCTTGATGGATGATTTCCGCAAACTCCGACTGGATGCGAAAGAATTCTTGTCTGATGTCCGCGTCCTGGATTTCCGACAAGCTCGCGGCCCAATCTTTGAGTTTATCTGGTAGCATATGGTGATGATGGTCCCGTACGATCGCCCGCATGTGATGGATGGCGTAGTAGGCACCCTTCTGACCGCCAGGCGGCTGCTCGACGCAGCAGAATGTCGTATTGTGGGCGAACATGTGCTTGCCGTACTTACGAACTGTCCTAGTGAATGTGCCTCCAGATTTGGCGTAGTCGGGGAGAACATTATCAAGAACTTTCTTGACATTTGTGTAGTCTACCTTCGAATGACGGTCCAAGTCGAAATACGTGGCCATGGAATATTTCGGGCTTAGGAGGATGAGTGTGCAATGTGTGTCACTGCACAAAACATGAAATGTTAAAAAAACGATCAAAATCTAAGAAATCATATGTTACGGGGCGGTTGAGGGATGACTTACTCGGGAAAGTAAGGCACGAGGAAGTTATCCTTATCTTGGTTTGCCAGAATGACGCCTTCGAGGTAAGAACTCGTGACTTGCCGGTCCCCGACGCTGCCTAAGATCTTGGGACGCATGTAGAAGGGGTCGACTATCACGATGTCCGGGGTCTTGTCTCTAATGATCCGCATCTCCATACTCAGTGAAAATAGCCGAACGAAGGTGTAGTGCAGCGGATGAAGGTTAAACATAGCGTAGATGTCATCAAACCGTAGGATGATCGTACCCCCGATGGAGTTATCCACAAAGCCTTTGCCCTCTGGCACCTTGGCCACGAAAACCGGCTATGCCACATCCTTCTCTCTGAGACGCCGCTTCTTAAAAGAAAGAACACTATCATGCAGACTCCGCATAGCACCGGTTGCAGCATTGAGCATATTAGTCGGTAGCATCGGCCTACCCGCCACATGCACCCTCCTCGTTATATCCTTAGGTGAAGGTGGCCCGTCCTGAGCACGGATCGTACTCGGTGTCGGCTGGCTCGCACCCTTGTTACTCTTTCTTTTCCATCCCTTCTTCTTCTCCTGTAATGGGACCGAGTTCTGCTCACAGACCGCCTTCTTTAGTGTGTTGGGGCTGATAATATTTCGCACCTCGGCTATCTGAGGCTCGGTGAAGTCGGCAGCTGGAGGCATCTCTTGAGAACTGAACGCCAGACGACGCCTTTTGCAACTTGGTTTCACCGCGGTACCAGCTAGATCGCGCACGTCTTTTGTAGGGTTGGGCTCTTGAGAAGGAGGCCCCATGAATTCGCTATCGTACCCATGATCGGAAAAGTACTTATCGACGTTGGCAAATGTATCGTCGTCGTCGTCCGGATCGTGTGCCATATGCATGTTCGGATCCTGTGCCATAGGGATGTCCGACATCATTGCGGCGGTCTTGCCATGGCTTGGCGCCGGCAAGACTGGCGGTGTTGTCTTTGGGGTGGTGTCCCCCGCCCCCAAACGAATCTGGCTCTTCGGCCAAAGCAGGGGCCAGCTTAGGCAGGCGCTGAGGGTCATCACATCATCTTCGTCGGCCCCGGTGGGTCGAATCGGAGGTAACAACACGTCGCAGCCTGACAGCACCCGAACCAGTCGAACCCTATACACGGTGGGTGGCATCGGATTACCGTGGAACATGGGGTTGCCCGGTTGAACGATTCTCCCTTGGCGACATCGACCAACTCGTCGTTCACGAAGTGCAGGAGAGTGCACGGAACGTCGGCGGCGCCCTGCAAAAACATGTAGGGCGTCAGGGATGCCCAGTCAAAGGCAAGGAGATGAAGTCCTCGGCCGAGAGGCTTAATTAGTTACCATGATGATGGCGTCGAGCTCGGCTAATGTCGAGGCACCGCCAACGGCGAGCGTGCAATTGATGGAGGGGCCGCTTGCTGCAGAGGTGCCGACCGGCGTACACCCGGGTGCATTAAGCTCCAATACCCGTGCCGGCGTCGGAGACACCAATGCCGCCTCCGCCAGAGACACCAATGGACCCGCATGCCCGTTCTGCGAGTTGCTGGCCGTGAAGCTGGGAATCGGGGGCGGCCCCTGTTGGCCGCCCGCAATCCACGTCGTCAGCCCCTGAATTGTAACTCCCCAAAATATTTTACCTTGATTTTTAAATCAAAAATTTTACCAAGAGTTTAAACCTTTCATTCTCTGGGTTTTCTTTGGTTTCAGAACCCCTTTTTCTTTTGAATTTATGGAGATTTTTACCCCAGTGAAAACTTTTCAGATATGTCATTTGGACTTGTTTGCCCTACCCAAGAAAAACAATTCTTCTATCAGTGGGTTTATTTGCAATATTATTTTTTCCCTAAGCTTTATCACATAAAGTGATTTTTTCATCAGTTTTTAAAGTTCTATTTGCACTACAACCCTTTGATAGATTTATTCAAAAATCCCACAAAAATTTTGGGATGTCATGTGAAGTCCCTACATCACTTTTATCCAAGAACCCTTTGGTGTTCTTTGAAAAAGTTGGGCAAAACATCCTCTTTTGCTCTTTGTTCCAGATTGACACTTTCTACTGCAGCCCTATGATAACTTGCTCTTTTAACCATGAGTTTTCTCCTGCTTGTAGTCCTTCCTACAAAACCCTTAAGTCCAGGAGATTGGAGCATTTGGAACATTTTTGGCCCATGCAATAATGCCTTCTAATTTTTGTCCAGAATTGACTTTCTCAAACACTTACACTTGCAAGTTTCTAGTTTGGCCCAACTAACCTTGTCACCATCTCCTACACCTAAAGAGGCATTGGTCTGGAGAGTTTGACCAACCCAAGAGATGCCTAGATGCCTCTGGCATTTCACCAAATAGGTTAGGAGCATGGTCAGTTTTGGCACACATTTAGACTTACATTAGAAAGTTACTCCAATGGCCTAACCAGCATGTCTCATGGCACTAGCCTAGCCTATAACCCCACCCTGTTAAGCCCCATGTGGATTGGAGCCTCCTGGCAAGCTTTGACAATTTGTCGAGCACCAAGTGTGCGTGCTGTGGGCGCGCCCAGAGCACACGTTTTGCACGCGCGCGCACCGAGTCGCCGTGTCTTGCCCCCTAGCCTTCGCTCGTCCGCAGGGCCACACCTCACTCCCATCCACTCGCCGGAAGCCTCCAAGCCTCTCTGGTGCCCTATAGCACCGCCGTTAGAGACCCTTGGCGGCACGCCGGCGTTTGCCGTGAGTCTCTGCCATGGATGGCGCCACCCAAGCCACCCCAGCGCGCCAGCTGCCGCCTGGAGCAGTCCAAACTTATCCAGAAACCCGTCAGCTAGCGGCCGCCACCTCCACGTCACCCTGCTGCAACAAAATGGCAGTTCGCCGGCGAACTTATCCTCGGCCGCCGCGGAACCGACCTCGAGCGCTATATATAGGGAGCGCCGAGCTTGTCCAAGCACGCAGGCGACCTCAAGCCACCTCCCTACAGCCCCAGTGGTCAGCAATTGATAGGGGAAGAGCTATCTTCCTCGTCTCCGGCCAGTTCGGCCGCCGCCGCATCCCAGCTCCATCCATAGCAAACAGACCCTCCCCCGTCCATCCAGCACCACCGTCAGACTCCCCTTGCTCGCGCGGAGCTGCCCATGTTCTCAAATGCGACCAGTAACCACCGTAGCCGAGACCCCCAATTCCACCCGAGGCCACCTCCGCCGCAGAGCTCACAGCCGGCGACTCCCTCCACCCCCGCCGACCTAGTGACTACCGGGAGGACCGCCCCAGACTGGCAGATCAATCCCCTCCCACGAAACCCCTCCAGGAGCCATGGCTCGTCGACGGCGATCACCGGAGCCCCGCCCTGCTCGAAGCAGAGGAGGTAGAAGGCGCGATGACTGGTCAAACCTGACCGGTGGGCCCAAGGGACCAACTGTCAGTGACGCCGCACCGGCCCGCGCTGGTTTAAGTGGAAGCGTAGAACCCCGAAGTACATTTTCCTCGTCTCGAAAGCGTATTCTCCTCCGAATCGTTTTCTTTTCTGGTTTTTATTTAAAAACAGAACTTTGACTGGCTACAACTTTTTAAATATAAGTCCAAATAACTTGATTCTTTTTCTGTTGTTCCTCAAATTTGGTCTAGTTTATTTTCATATTTATTAGAAAATTTTCCAGACAACATTTTTGTGCTATTTTAAAGCTATTTGTTGATTTCGTATTCTCTCAAATAGGATTTTGAAGAGGGAGAAAACTTTCAAAAGTTTTGGAATGCACTTTACCTCACCACTACTTGAAGGCAAGCATTTTTGAACCCTGGCCCAATACTTGAGGGTATTGTTGATACAATTACAACATCACCTCGATATGGATGCATTCATTTTCATATGTGATGATATGATCATACCCATGAGTGCATGATGTAGACTCCTTGCTATGAAAAATTAATATGCATGATGGTGATTCTCCTCGTATGCCTTTCATGCCAAACGGAAGAAATCCGTGAAAGTCGTTGTCTTGTGTAGACACGAGCTTGTCACTAGTTCCTCGTCGGGACGGTGGAGCCCTGTATGGCATGGCGAGGCATGACGGGTGGTGATTCCGACTGTTGATGTGTAATATATTGGTTATGCTAATCATACAAGTGATGCTTGAATCTCCTAAGTCGACCGTAGATCGAGTCTTGTTCCAGTAACCCCCATACTTGTTTCGTGCTACCACTTGTCCCTACACTACTAGAAAAAGGGCTACTAATGGCGCACCAGTTTTGCCCATTAATGGCGCACTACTGGTGCGCCATTAGTAGCACGCCATTAGTATTATTTACTAATGGCGCACCCCTGGTGCGCCATTAGTATCTGGCATACTAATGGCGCACCACTGGTGCGCCATTAGTATAGTGCACGGTGCGCCATTAGTATGCCTCGCAGGGGGCCATCTATACCCAGGTGCTTTGGCATACTAATGGCGCACTACATAGAAGTGCGCCATTAGTATTATTTTTTTCAAAAAAAAATTCAATTTTTTTTTCTTAATCTCAGATCATTACGGCTTAATTCGGGGTCAATTTGCTTAATCTCAAGTCAAATTGCACTCTGTGGACAAACTTCCCATAAGGTCACCCATCCTCACACTACTCCAGCCCGAGCACGCTTAACTTCGTAGTTCTATCCAACCCCAGCACCAGCTCACTTCACACGCACTTGTTGATATATCTGTCATATCAATCCTATTAACCCTTCTTGATGTCTAGGAGTTTGTTAATGTTCATGAGTATGATGAAATTTTGAAAATATATTTCAAACTTCCCGATTTTTTTTTCTGTTACTAGTGGCGCACCTAGCAAACGGTGCGCCAGTAGTAAGTTTGAAATTTTTTGAAATTTTTTGCCTGTAGATCTAAAAAGCCCCGTAACTTTTTTTCTGTTAGGTTTTTTGCAACTTTTCGAGTAGATGATTTTTCATATAAAAAACTTTTTAATCCGAGTTCGTATGCAAAAGTTATACCCGTTTTACTAAATTCCAGAGATATTTTGCAAATAAAGTCAAAATTCATATTTGTAAAATTTCCCAACAAATAGACCACATATCACATGGGAAACATATTTTCTATTATTTTTTTGACATTTACATCATTTTCTTTTATTTTTTTTGAACTGGAAAAGGCG
>LR738710.1:890596823-890634175 GCA_902687465.1 Secale cereale
CCAAGTTACTAATGGCGCACCGTGGTAGTGGTGCGCCATTAGTAGTTCAACTACTAATGGCGCACCACTACCACGGTGCGCCATTAGTATTTTTTGAAAATAAAATAAAAAGAAATAAAAAAATATGAAAAAATAATACTAATGGGGCACCGTGG
This sequence comes from Secale cereale, assembly GCA_902687465.1. Taxonomy (NCBI): domain Eukaryota; kingdom Viridiplantae; phylum Streptophyta; class Magnoliopsida; order Poales; family Poaceae; genus Secale; species Secale cereale. Next base: position 890,596,979 of record LR738710.1, read on the forward strand.
GAGTGGTGTGCCATTAGTAAGTTGAACTACTAATGGCGCACCACTCCCACGGTGCGCCATTAGTATTTTTTGAAAATAAAATTATAAAAAAATAAAAACAAAATTTGGAAAAAAATTACTAATGGCGCACCGTGGATGTGGTGCGCCATTAGTGGTTCAACTACTAATGGCGCACTATCCACTGGTGCGCCATTAGTATTTTGAGAAAAATATGAAAAAAAATTGTTACTAATGGCGCACCACGTCAACGGTGCGCCATTAGTATTTGGATACTAATGGCGCACCAACACATGGTGCGCCATTAGTATATACTAATGGCGCACCGCATGTCTGGTGCGCCATTAGTGTCAATTCCATCTATAGCCTTTTTCCTAGTAGTGCTACCACAGGCAGGGTACGGTTCAGTAAATTTTCGACCCCTGTTCTAGCACACACCGTATAGAGAGGCCATGGTGGAAGATACCGGCTGCATCTGGTGGACATGCCGCCTGGTCCGGGGGCATGGGTGTTTTTGGTTGGAGCCGAAGGGGGTAGCTTCCCCAGTTTGAGCGCGTTATAAATTTTGTGATCCCATGCTAGTCGAGGTTGAGGCCTCCCCACTTAGAGTTTGGCTTAACGGGTGTCGTGGGTGATTCCCGACACCAGTAAGTTAGGCTGGTGTGTGCGGTCAGGTGTGTCTTCAAATTAAAAGACCGTAGGCTGAATTAGTCCCAATGGACTAAAGGAATCCGTTATTCGTGGGTAAAGAGTACACTCTCTGCAGAGATTAAACCTATTCGAATAGCCGTGTCCCTGGGTTAGGACTACAGTCTGGGATGGGTCAAGTGTCGGTCTTAGTGTCGGTCTTCGGAGGAGAAACTACTGAAACAGAACCTGGATCATAACTTGTGACCTATGATGACTGTTACTATGATTATGGACTAACCATTTATGTTATTTGAATTGTTGAGTATCCCCTGGGATGGTTCTACCTCATGGATATTTACTACCTTCTCCTTTCTTTTATAAGCCCTTTATGTGGTGTCGCTCAAACGCCCGACTGTGGCATGCTTGCTATTTCTTTTATTACAAGCCCTTTATGTGGTGTCGCTCACACGCCCGACTGTGGCATGCTTGCTATTTCTTTTAATTATAAGCCCTTTATGTGGTGTCGCTCAGACGCCCGACTGTGGCATTCTTGCTATTTCTTTTATTTATAAGCCCTTTATGTGGTGTCACTCAGATGCCCGACTGTGGCATGTATGCTATTTCTTTTATATATAAGCCCTTTATGTGGTGTCGCTCAGACGCCCGACTGTGGCATGCTTGCTATTTCTTTTATTTATAAGCCCTTTATGTGGTGTCGCTCAGACGCCTGACTGTGGCATGATTGCTATTTATTTTATTATCACTCTGCGATTGTATATTCATATTTACATGGATAACCTGCGTGCATCATGGATTATCATTTAGTAGCTAACAATATGATCATCGAATAAATCTGAGTATGATTACCTTCTGTTACATTGCACCCGCGTTCATAATGTTTGCGAGTACATTCAAAGCAATCACTGGCTTGTCCCTGGCTATTGTCTTTGCCAGATTTCTCGCATGGAGAGGTGCGTTGCGACGACCGCCCCGGAACCTATGCAACGGTGATAGCAGCCTCGCGAAGATATGAGTTAACCTATTCAGCTGTTCCCGTGGGAAATGGAGTCTAACAGACACCGACATGTTACAGACCGCTTCCGCCATCAGCCACTAGAAACCTTGTGTTGTACTTAAGGACCAGAATGGTTTTGTACTACATATTTGGTAACTTTGCTTGGAATTTCTGTATCAAGTGGTGCCTCATCAGCTAACAGTAATCCTGGGGCTGGTGAGCACAAGGGCCTCTTTTGGGGATTTAATACCCCTAAAACCCGGTCCTGACATGAATCAAGGTAGGCATCATGCCGATGAGCGTCGATCCCAGTTGTTGTTGCACTTGCTCTTGGACAATCTCCGGAATCCACGCCACTTGTGCCTTGAGTTATTGAACCTCGCGCTCCTGGCTTTCCGAGCTGGTCTTTTTCTCCTTTCGCCCACCAGCGTTATAGTATGACGACGATTTTGTGGACAAGCCTTTGCCGGCCACACGACCAGCTGACGACGGCTTACTGAGCTTATCCTTTTTTCCATTACATTCAACACCCTATTTAGAGTAGTGTCCCAAGGTGTGCTTTGAGTCGACCCCGCGCTACTGCTTTCAGTCGCCTGCGGAAGGAATGTGAACCATTTAGAAATTTGCCTTCATTAATTAGAATGCAACCATATGGAGCTAATTACGCGGGGGTGTATTCCTTACCCGAACAAGCTCAAGAGCCCTAGTCTTCGGATCCGTGGTGAGCTCCTTTGTTACCGGGTCCTCCTTGTACCGGGCCCTGACAAAGTTCCTGGTTTGCTTTTCACCGTATTTATCGAAGAGGGGTGGTAGGCCTTTCTCAGCATGCTCCGCGTCCTCCTTGTCCCATATAGGCTCCGCCACTCTGTAACCGCCGGGACCGAGTGTGTGTTCCCCTAAGTTCAACTGCCGCATTTCTTTCCCCCACTGACTTGATTCGGAGGTTGTGGTGCTCTCGCACTTGATCTTGAACTCCTTGTAGTCATCTTCACTGATCGAAGGATTTTTCTCCTTGATCTTCTCATAACTAAAACCTTTGTCAATCATTCTCTTCACCGAGCTTCTCCAAGTAGATAGGGCCGTGCTCATCCCCGTGAGGGCGGCATTGTTCACTTTATTCCCTGTGAGGCTTGTGTTTTCAAATTCAGCGGGGAACTTGTATCGTTCGTGCAGCATCGTGAAGAGGAGGTTGCGCAAATTCCCTCGTCCTTATGCCTTAGGTTCTCGGTGTTGATCGAGACGGTGCTCCGGAGAATGCACCAGAGCTGAACCGAGTACCCCTTGACTATTTGTTTGGGCGCCGCTGGATTCCCGTCGGAGTCCACTTCAGTAAATTCCTCCTTGACGGTGCGAAGCACGGTCGGGCGCCGGTCCTTCCGTTGCTTCTTCGGTTGGATGCCATCTGTGTGTGCGCCGCCATTATCAGTGGTGGCATCCTCGGCGGCACCATTAGTGGTGTCATCCCCGACGACACCATTAGTGGGGTCATCCTCGGTGGAACCATCAGTGGTATCAGGATCGGTGTCTTTCACGGCATCCTCATAGAAGTGAGGTTGTTCCTCCATCTCCTGGGATAGCTCCCAAAATGCCTTGCCGCCCGAACCGCCAGCCTCATCGTTGTGGGCCATGTTTCTCTCTAAATAGGAAAAAAGTTTGGTCAAAAACTTGGTTATTGTCAAGGAACAAGATCATGGTTTCATCATTTAGGGTTTGTCGACACCGAGGCATCCTAAAAGCTAAGCTTTTATCATTTAGGGTTTTTCGACGCCGAGGCACCCTAAAAGCCTAAGCTTTCATTATTTAGGTTTTTATCGACACCGAGGCACCCTAAAAGCCAAGGTTTTATAATTTATGGTTGGTCGACACCAAGGCATCCTAAAAGCTAAGCTGGGAAGGAGAATTCTAAGTTGGGCCTAACCGCTTGGCTCTATTGCCGCCTATGGTTTAATACAGCAAGAATAAAGGGGCAGATGATCCTACTTAATTAAGTACTAAGATACCCCGGCCCATGCATTAGTCACAAGTACCCCATACGTCCTATTTTTAGCAAAGTCATGCTAAAATTCACGGAAAATTTCAGCATGACCTTTGCTGAAAATAGGACATATGGAGTACCCGAATTTGCCAGAACGGAAGTTAATCGACATTCCAGCAAACTCAAGGGCCTCTGAGGGTACCTGCAAAATCATCACGACACGATGGTCAGAGACAAAACCCAGCAGTGCAAAGTGGGGAAATCTGCCATGTCTAAACAGGGATATTTCCAGTAGCTGATTGGACCAGTGAAGCTATAAGATGTTACAGTACAAACAAGTTAAAGTAGCAGCAATAATAACAGGTTGAAGCATCAGGATAGTACAAGTTCAGGGCACGACACAGAACATACCCTACATTTACTGAACAATAAACGTTTCCCTGGATCTTTTGCCCAATACACCAAGTTCAAGTCCAAACCTCAGAACTATATATACATACTTGTCAGTGGCAGGTTTGCCATGCTACCAACAACTATATATACATACGGTACTATCTGCCAAAAGATAGTTTGGTGATTGTGACAAAAAGGATGCACCGACTATAAAATTGTCCGAAGCCACTTTCAAACAAGCTACATTTTTAACAGGTTTTACCAATGCCAACTTCTCATTTCCTACTGCACATATAATGTACTTAGTACTTACAGGTTATCTTGTCATACTAACACCAGGTTATCTTCTCACACTCCTTGTTGGATGGCTACTAAATCACAAAATATATCGAAGACGATGCTTCACATAGGAAAGTGTTAATACTGAAATCTAACCGATGTTATTGTGTCGAAACACGCAGAATCTGAATCTGGTTTGCTATTTCCGGTAGGCTGGAATTAATGGTAGGAAGTCGCAGCCATGCATTCAGCCGTCAACTACAGAATGTTGAAGTTGAAAACTTGTTGGCCTTGAATTGACCATGCCATACGTCGACTCTAAACAATACCAGTCCAATAGGTTGATCATTGGGTCGTTAGATTACTTTGTTTGTTCGATCACCGAAACCGTAGAATATTTCTTGGCTCTCGCTATCTATTTTCTGAAGGAAACGAGTTGGAGTACTTAAATTTGTATGAACAGACACAAGCTAGCGTGAGATGGTGGGTGGCTCGGCTCAAAACACCAGAAAAAACAACTATATATAATAGGTGCTTACTAATTAGAAAATCATCGTAATTGCGACAAAACACGGGTAAGATCTACCAGGACAGGAATGTAAGGTGGCATATCTTGTTTAAACTCTCTGATCCATATATGATTAAGCCAAAACAGGCAAACTTTAATTACAATGGTGTCAGAACTTAACAGGTATGTTCTGGTATACCCCTAGTTTGGATTTAGCTTAGCCTGTTAAACTAAGATGATCATACCCACTTCTCAAATGTATGCAGGGGACTCATTGGTTATAAAAAAAATTATAATTGTGCACTCAGTATAGCACATCATTGAGAAAATTGGCATGAGAAAATTGTTACAAGGCACTGATCGTGTGATAATCTAGAAGAAGATATGAAAAAAATTTACAGCAACATAGTTGAGATGTGAAAAAAAATTCAATCTACCATAGGAGGACGAAGGAGAGGTAACTAGGCGGGCGCGGCCGGTCACCGTCGGGGTCGGGGTCGGCGGCAGCGGCGATGTCGAAGGGATGGCTCGAGGGCAGTGGCGCAGGGCAGGGGCCGAAGCAGGGTAGGGGCTGACGCGGGGAGGGGCCGCTGCAGGGCAGGGGAGAAGTATGCGCAGCCTGGCGGTGTCGTGGTGGTCGACGAGGAGGAATCCGGCGACGAAGAGGAATCCGGCGACGATGCGATGAGGGGTTGTGAACCTGGGAGAACCTGCGGCGTCGGCGGTGTTGTGGTGGTGGATGGCCTTGCCACCTGGGAGAACCTGCGGTGGTGGCGGTGCGAGGAGGGGCTAGGAACCTGCGGCGGCAGTGCGAGGCGGCGAGGGAGGCGCGGCCGACGGAAGGGGCGGAGCAAGGCGGGGCGGCGGCGGGATCTGGCGAGAGAGGCGGAGAGGTGGTCGAGTGGGGGATCTGGCGAGGGAGGGAGAGAGAGGCGGCCACGGGGAATAGGTGGAGTGGGGGAGGGATACTAATGGCGCACCTCCCCCTAGTGCGCCATAAGTACAACGACAGCAATGGCGCACCTCCCCCTGGTGCGCCATTTTTTTTATTACAGTTCGAGCACTGAGGTTATATTACACCTAACCGTATCTCCATCAGAACAAACACTCTAGCCCGACTGGTCAGCACGCAGCACACCCACTGGGAGGTCCTGGGTTCGATTCCCAGGCTCCCCAATTTTTGTTTTTATGCACTTTTTTCTTTGCACATATCTTTTTATCCATGCATCCAAATATAACATGTCACATATGCTAGATGCTGAGAATTTCATGTAGAAAAATAATATGCAGTTTGTTTCCATGTTAACAACATTTAAAAAGCTGTTTGATATTTATTTGTGTTTAAATATGTTCAAACTTGTTTAATCATAACTAAATATCCATAGATCCAAATTTGACAAACTTTATATGCTTTTGGGAGTAACATATAACCAAGCACAACTAGTCGTTTTTTTGGATTTTTAGTTCCATTCATTTGTGAATTGGTAAAACATTTATGAATATGAAAAAATATCATCAAATTTGAAAAAATATTCATGAATTCAAAAAGTGCACATGAAAAAACATTTATGAATATGTGGAAATACAATCGAGAAATGAAGGCTACAATTTAAATATAATCAATCTTAGCTAGCTATCTTTTCACAATCTTGTTGCCCTTCTTTTTCACAAATGGAGTTCTTCTCTTGAACGGACGTCCTTTAGGTAGGGTGGTACTGCTTCTTCTTGTGGTGTATGGCACTTCATCATCGTCGTCATGTTCTATTTTCGGGTCGCCGTACTTGTCGAAGTATTGCTCATTGGCGACTCCATCCATTCCGATGATCTTTCTTTTGCCTCTCCTCACGACAACACGACTGGGCTTTGACGGGTCGGTAATGAAGAAGCATTGGTCCACTTGGGAAGCCAGTACCCATGGCTCATTTTTCGAGGTGACGTTTGCGCCCGCGATCTTGGATTTGGCTTCGGGTATAACCATGGTGGTGAAATACCGGTCTTCTTATAGGATGCTCTTCGCCCATCTGACACAGAACATCGGGACCTTCTCTCTAGCGTAGCTCAGCTCCCAGATCTCTTCGATCCTTCCGTATATCTGTCCTTGTCGTTACCGGTGTAGGATTCCATCGTTACCCCGGAGTTCTGATAACCATCGCTCTTCATGTCCTTGTACTCAGTGTAGAACGTGTACCCGTTGATATCGTACGCCTCATACGTCATTAGGTTGTGCTCAGTGCCCTGTGACAAGGCGAATATGAGATTTTCTTCCGCGGAAGAATCCTCATGTAAAGGGTACGACAGAAGCTTCTCCTTGAACCAACACATGAAACATGAGTTGTGCTCTTTGAATATATCTCCATCCGTCCTCTGTTGGCCTCGGTCATTTTACGTCTTCTCAATAAAGGTTTTGTGCTCTACCACCCAAGGATCGACCACGTCTATGTGTTGTAGCGCGACTAGGTTTGCTCTTTCAAAGTCGGCGAGTCGACCCTTGAAGTCGACATGCATTTCGCGGTGACCCCATCCAGCGAGCCTGCCGAGGTGCCTGTTGACGGGCAGACCAATGGGGTTCTCGATGCCTAGATAATTCGTGCAGTAGGAGATGCACTCTTCGGTCAGAAAGCCCCTGGCTATGCTTCCCTCTGGACGTGACATGTTTCGAACGTATCCTTTGATGACACCATTCATCCTTTTGAATGGCATCATGCTGTGCAGGAACGTCAGCCCGAGTTGGATGATATCCTCCATGATATAGACCAGCAGATGCACCATAATGTCGAAGAATGCGGGCGGGAAGTACATCTCAAGCTTGCATAGTATCACCACGATCTCTTCCTGTAGCCTTCTGAGTTGCCTCACGCCAACCGACTTCCGAGAGATGATGTCAAAAAAGTTGCATAGGCCAAATAGCGTATCACGGACGTGCGCGTCCATGATCCCACGGATTGCAACTGGAAGTATCTGCGTGATCAGCACGTGACAGTCGTGAGACTTCATCCCGCTGAACTTCTGCTTCGCTGGGTCTAGGTATCTGCTTATCTTCCCCGCGTAACCGTAAGGAAGTTTTACTCCTACGAGGCAGGTGAAAAACTGCTCGATCTCCTTCTGACTTAGAGTGAAGCAAGCGGGATGGTAGTCATTTCCGGGTGTCTTGGCCTTTTTGCCTTTGTGACGACTTTTTGTGTCCTGCTTCGCCTCATCATCAACATCGTCATCATTAGCGTGAAGCTCCTGCCTGATGCCCGTTGATTTCAAGTCTGCCCTTCCTTTCGGCCCATCTTTGGTCCTCTCTGGCATGTTGAGCAGGGTACCAAGCAGACTCTCGCACACGTTCTTTGTGATATGCATGACATCAAGGCTGTGAGGCACACGGTGCATCTTCCTGTACGGCAAGTCCCACAAAACAGACCTTGTTTTCCATACCTTCAGCAGCGGCTCTCACGCCTTTCGCTTCTCTCCTAGCTCTGGCGCCTGTTGCTTCTTTCCCGGTAATGAGCAATCTTTCCAATTTTTCAACAGCTCGTCTATTTCCTCGCCGCTCCTTGTACGTGGGCGTCTTCATGGTTCGGTTTCACCATCGAACATATCCTTGTGTTTCCTCCACGTGTCATCTTCGCGAATCCACCTTCGATGTCCCATGAACACGGTTTTTCGAAGAACCGGGATCTCTATCTAGCACGATACGTTGTGTCATCCATGCACCTGAAGCATGCAGAAAATACGTGGACCACCTGCCCCGCGACATATCCAGAACCGAGATAGTCGTGCACCGTCGTGACCAGTGTGGCTCTCATAGGGAAATATTCTTTCTCTGCGGCGTCCCACGTATTGGCTGGCATTTTCAACAGCGTGTCTAGCTCCTCTTTCAGCAGCCCCAGATATAGATTGATGTCGTTCCCTGGTTGTTTCGGCCCTTCAATTAGCATACTCATGTGAATGTACTTCCTCTTCATGCACAACCAGGGGGGAAGGGTTTACATCCACACAAACACAGGGCAGGTGCTATGTGTGCTTCTCTGGCTGCCAAACGGATTGATTCCATCGGTGCTCGCGCCCAGCACGATGTTCCTTGGATCGTTCCCAAATTATAGGTCTTCGAAGTTCAACGCTTGCCACTGGCTCGCATCCTTAGGGTGACTCAGCATCTCGTCTTTTTATTTATCTTCGAATCATTTCCGTCATCTTCTCGCTTCTTCTCCTCCCTATCAGCATGCCAACGCAGGAGCTTTGCTACCTCAGGGTCCGCGAAATACCGCTGCAGACGAGGAGTGATCTGAAAGTACCACACCACTTTTCGAGGAGCTTTCTTTCGCTTCTTGTATCGAGTGACGCCGCACGCGGACATATGGTAGACTCCACGCGCCCATCCCGATAAATGATGCAATTGTTCATGCACACATGGTATTTCATGTGCGGTAAATCCAGAGGACACACGATTTTCTTCGCCTCCTCGAAACTGGTCGGGCACTTGTTCCCCTTGGGAAGACGTTCGTGCTAGAATGCCATGTTCTCATCGACGCATGTGTCGGTCATTTTGTGTTTTACCTTCATCTCCAAAGCCATCAGCGTTACTTTCAGGTGGGTATCCTCGGCCCTGCATCGTTCATACAATGGAGTAACCGCGTCTATCTCCAGTTGATACAACTTGGCTTTCTCTCGGGCGGCAGCTCTTGCGTTATCCGTCTGCTTGAGAAGCAGCTCTTGAATATGAGGGTCCTGCACCCAGCCTCCATCGTCGTCTGCTCCGGCATCTTCATCTAGATCATGATCATGCCCTTCGTCTTGATCTTCCTCATCTACATGATTACTGTGTACAGCATCACCATAGTGATCATGTCCTGGAGATTCTTCGTCTTCTCGCACACCCTCGCCGCAGTCATTGTCTTGCTGCCCTTCCTCATTTCTTGCCCGGCCATGGACAACTTCATAGTCATCTTCATCACCTTGCCACCGATAGCCATCCATGAAACCACGCAAGAGCAGGTGGTCCCGCACCTGCCCGGAATCCGGGTCCGCAATAAGGCTCTTCAGCTTGCCTCTTCGACACGGACATCTTATCTCCGTCTCGTTCTTTTGAAGCATCTTGGTCTTCGCGGAGCTCAAAAACCTATTCACAATGCCTTCGGTCATCGTGCGGACCATGGTCGCCTGTGGGGTAGAGCAAAACAATATTTTAGAACCAAGAAAAAATTTGGCATGACTTTCCCTAAAAATATGACCAAAAATAATGTGTAGTGCCAAAATTCTCGCCGAAACGGAAATGAATCAACATTTCGGCAAAATATTGGCAACTATCGCATTCCAAATACCGGTACCTACAAACACAAACATATATGCAACACCACAAACATATGCAACACCACAAACATACATAGATCTAGCTAGGCCATAAAAAGTGCATGTGCACGGTTGTTGGAGCTCGAGGGAGAAAAAATGATCTACAACATAAAGAGAGCTTTCCCGCTTACTTACCTATCAAAAAAAAGGTAATTTAACCACTTAATTTTGATGAATCTATGGTGCAAATGAGGTGAGGAGGAGGAGGCAGCCGACACAAGCTTGGAGGAGGAGGTGGAGAGAATGAAGTGGGGAAAGTGAGTGTGTAGGTGTGGCTGTCGAAAATATCTAGATGGTCGGACTTTACTAATGGCGCACCACCCACTAATGTGCCATTAGTAACTAGTGTTACTAATGGTGCATTAGTGAGTGGTGCGCCATTAGTAGTTTTGACAAAAAAATATAGTACTGGCGCACTGAGTAGGTGGTGCGCCATTACTAGTTAAACTAGTAATGGCGCACTGTGCCACGGTGCGCCATTAGTATGTCTGAAAAATTAAAAAAAAAGTTGTTACTAATGGCGCACCGAATGTCTGATGCGCCATTAGTATTTGGACACTAATGGCGCAACGACACATGGTGCGCCATTAGTATATAGTAACGGCGCACCACATGTCAGGTGCGCCATTAGTGGCCATATCATCTATTGCCCTTTTCCTAGTAGTGACTCTGCAAAATTTGAACGAAGTGGGGAAACTTGCAGTAACCGCCCGAAACCAAAATCTGCGAGATGGAAATTACTACTGCCTATCCCTGCCACGCAAAGCCTATCTGCTCGATTTCTATAGCTTTCAATAGGGGTAGGTTTGTAATTTCACTCAAATGTGACATAACCGCCTCTCACCCGGATTCGTACATGGTGGGCGCCAAAACACAGTGCGTCCTCGGCCGAAATCGACTCCCTCCCCGATTCATACACGGTGGGCGGCAAAAACAAACTCTCGTCAGCAAATATTCGGTGTATGCGAGATTGTTGTCCAATCCCCAACCGACTAATATTGCTGTGATGTAGGACATTTGAAACGGGGGCTAAGTTTGTAAATTTCCTCACATTTGAGACCAGCGCGCCTTGAAGACAAGGTTCCCCCCTTCCTCTCCACCTCCATTTCCCCATTCATACTCCGTGGGCTCCAAAACACCCTCTGCAACCCACCCTCCTCCGTCCGCCACCGCATCCACCGCCGTCCTCCTTCACCATGCCAGAGCTGATTCCCCGCCGCCGCCGTCCATTACAAGAGATCGACCTCTCTCATCCACGGCTTCGGACCGGGATCCTTGCATCCCATCCTCTCGCTTCATGCCCGCCGTCATCCACCTTGCCGGCGCCTCTCCTATGACCGTCTCGTCCACCACGCCCCGCTGCCACCGTCTACCCTCCTAGATCTGCTTCCATGCTGCCGACAGCCATTGCTACCGCATCAATGTCAAATTCTCAGGAGATGCATACACGGCGCCGCACCATAGGCTTATTTATCACAGCAAGAAAATAGATCGCCACTGCATGCTTACTATGATTTCTTGTCCATCACTTACTTGCTAGTTGAAAGCAAACATTGGTTGCGAAGTTGCCTTTGACCGTAATGACTTACAAAATTGGCACCAAGGCATTGTGTGCCATTCTGGATGCAATGAAACTCATACGCTCCCCACCTGTTGATTCTTGTTCAAAATATGATCCTAATTACTATTCTAACCTCAAGGAGTCAAAGGCAGATGGCATGTCCTATTCACCCATCAAGGTGCCTGTTCTAATTTGGCAAGGTTTTATTGATTACGCGTATCTTGCATATGTTGTCCTGCATTTCTTCTACTTTGTTGCACCGCCATCTGCTTAGTTTACTCATCATATATGTCGAGATGCCATGCCCATCCATTATCAATACATATTCCATCTGTCATCATACTATGTTTTCCCACTCAAATGTTGTTCTTGTGCATCAGACATCAAAAAGGAAGAGGGTGATTGCCGAACCTGAAGGAGCACCAACAAAGTCCTTGAAAAACGTGGCTGTGTTGGAGAAATCAGACAGCACCCCACTTATATTGGTTGTACAACAAGTGACACAAAACGTAGGACCGACTCCAGCAGACTGTACCCATACTTCACTGGCCACACCACTAGCTGCACCACACAGGACCTGCACTCCAGCAAAAGGTATGCCGATTTCAGTTGCCATAGCACCAGCAGTACCCCAGAAAAATCCCACTCCAGCAAAAAGTACAGCAAGTCCACCAGTCGAAGACCTATCCCAACTGCAGAGACGGCCAATTCCTGCAGATTGGAGCCCCATTCCAGTTATTCCCAGTTTAAACGACAATGCTTTCAATGTTGTTAGGGACTACGTGCATATATTCCCATCATGGGAAGATTATAGTGAAGACAAACACAATTTTCACATCTTCCTATCCCACTTACGTGTAAGTGCTATTATTCATGGTGATTATTTTCCTATTTTCTGCTGATTGAACACATCAATGATTTACATTACTTTGTTGTAAGAAGGCGAGGGTCAATCTGGATAGTGATGACAAGCAAAGCTTGCTTGCGCTTTTCAAGGAAGCATTGCAGCAATATTGGTGTTACACGAGAAAATCACACTTTCATGGCAAGTCTATAAATGAATTTCTGGTGAAGTCTCCTGTGCTAAATTTAGAAGACATTGAATGGAAAAACCTTGTTATGCACTGGTCATGTTCCGAGGATGAGGTACTGTCTATGATATCGCATGACAATTTGAACTTCTACTTTTCCGCATGTGCCTTACAGATCTTTTTTGCATGAAATCTGCTCGAAAAAGAATTCCGGTTTGAAAAGAATGACATGATATCGCAAATATGATGCCCGCTGCTTTGCTCTTGTTAGTACATGTTGTCCTGTATCACTGTACTTGCATACATACCTGGTTCATTATGTGACAGCCGTATGCATGATAGCTTTCTTATCAATTGTTCGCTCCAAATTATATGATCTTTATGAATGGTTACATTAGTATAGAATATATCCAATGCCAATGAAATTTTTTTCCTCTGCATTTTTCTTGTAAGTACCTGCTGTCCTTTATCAGTGTACTTATATTGACAGGTAGTTGTTCATCTACCATCACTCTGCAGCTTATTTTCCTTTGCCCTCCATTTTCTACACATAAGATCTATATTTCCTCTTACCATAAGGTTGGATAAGACCGATGACACTGAAGAAGTTTAGCTCTGTATTGATCTTGGTTGTACCTTTTGCCTGTATCGTTATACTTACATATATAGCTACTTGGTTATGTAGCATCACTCTTCATCTTATCTTAAGTATTCTCTATTTTTTCTTATATTGTCACATCTATATTTACTCTTAACAAAATGTAGAATAAAGGCAATGATTATGAAGAAGATTTTGTGGTAAACTTCTTGAATTGCCCCCCATCAGCATGGACAAGGGCTTTATAGAGCCTGCCTTCACCAATAATGTAAGTTTGTCCTTCTCAAGCCTTCAAACTTTGTTGTGTATATTTGGTTATGCATGTCTACAATAGCTGTTTATTTTTGGTGTTTGCATTAAATTGCATGTTTAAAGTTTATTATGTAGTTGATAAACAAAAGTTTATCCTTCTCAATTTATGTTTTCAGTTGTACAACCAAGTTCCTTCTTCATACCATGTATATTAAACTATACAGAGCAAGTGATCTTCTTTTGCACTTCATGTATGCTTCTGTTCTTGATCTGTAATTCAGTGGTGTGATGAACCTACCCACTACAGCACAATATCATATTCTGCAATGTCTTAACTATGAACAATGTCATATCATTCTACTATTATTTAAACCGTCTCTTTATTTTCCAATCTAAAATGGGATAAGTTGACAGCACACTAACCATTGATACTTATGAGTTCTTGATCTGTAATCGAGTGGTGTCGTGAAGCTGCCAACTCCTTCACAATGTCATTTCCTGCCATGTCTTGACCTGAACAATACCATATTGTGTTAATGCAATTTTAAACTATGTCACTTTATTCGTCAGTAAGAAATGTGATGAATTGTCAGCACTCATACTTTTATGTGCAAAACCTGTCATCTGTCTTCTTGTTTATCTTTCAGAGTGAGGAGGATATAAGTGTTAAACAAGCGCAGTCTCATCAGCTTGCTCAGTTGCTTGCGCTGCAGCTCCCCAGCAGGGCTAACCTTTCTTGAACTCTATTGAAGTGCTGTTGGTTTTGTATATATATTTTGTCGGCGTGTTTAGTTGCACCGGTGGCGACCTTTGATGCCCCGTGTATGTAATCTGCTGTCTGCTTGTGCTTTATTCTCATAGTGGCGAACATTGATGCCCAGTGGATGTAATATGTCATAATTTCTTTACTGTATAGTCTAGGTTTTTTCTTATTCATGATGCTGCAGTTATTTTACTGTAAATATATCCTATCTTTGCAGTAAATCGGCCAAACCGTAAAATTACAATACATAATCGGGCCGTCATGCAATCACGATGTATGATCCGCATCATGGGCCCCGTCATATTGGACTGTTAGAAGGCCTAAATGTAAACTAGCCCACTAGTAGAGTCGGGCCTTTAATAGGCCGAGTAAACCGCCGGCCATCTTTTCACAAGAAAACTCAATGGGCTTTTAGGCGGCTGAGAAATAGGTTGGGCCTGAAACATGCCGAGCAGCTCACGGGCCGGCAGAAGCCCGAAGTGGACCCCGTCCCATAATTGTGCCAATCAAATCATGGGCTTTTAACTGGCCAAAATTGTCTCGGTCCTTGTTTGGCCCAATCGGATTATCGACTGCGAGCAGGTCGGATGCAAACTGGGCCGTAGTTAGGACCAACTATATGACGGTCTTTTAACAGGCCGAGATTAATATAGGGCTGAAATGTTAAACGGGCCCTTAACATGCAGAAACTAACATCAGGCCGAATTACTAAATGGGCCGTTAGCAAGTGGGCCCAAAAGCATAGTGTCCAGTTGACGGGCCGGACCTGATCTGGGCCGTAATTTGGCCTAGAACGTGGTAGGCTTTTAACGGGCTGGATCTCATATGGGCCATTGTTAGGCCCGGAATGTGGCAGACCATCAATGGACCAGATCAAATATGGGCCGGTGTTCGGCACAAAACATGGCAGCCAGTTAATGGGCCGGCCTACTCGGGTCCTCGAAATCTTGTGGGCTTACAGCTAGGCCGGCCCATTAATGTCAGTGAAATCTTGTGGGCCTTTAGCTGGGCCGGCCCATTATGTTCCACAAAAATCTTGTGGGTCTTCACCTTTACTGGCCCATTATGGCCCGCAAAAATCTTGTGGGCCTTTATGTGGGCCGGCCCATTATGGCACACAAAATCTTGTGGGCCTTTAGCTGGGCCAGCCCATTATGGTCCGCAAAATCTCATGGGCCTTTAGTTGGGCAGGGCCATTATGGTCGGCAAAATCTTATGGGCCTTTACTTTGGCCGACCCATTTAAACTTTATGGGCCAGTTTTGGGCCGGTCCATGTGTCAACTCACATAGGTGCATCTCGCCCATTGGACGACTGACACCTGTGCCAAGGCGGAGCTGACACGTGATTCCGTCAGCCAATCACAATTTTACACGTGGAAAATCCCCGTTGGTCCGGGCTGTTAACGGGTTATCAGATCCAAAACCGGACCCGATAGCTTAACGGCGTTCTGTTACGATGGATGCCACGTGTCGGTCATCCTTGACAGAAGCACTTCTGTGACGCATGATTTATCGTCATGGAAGTGGACACTTCCGTGATGATAATTTTTGTAATGTCATGGAACACTTCTATGACAGCACATGTATGACTATCTTGATTCTGTCATAAAATTGTCATGGATGTACATGCATGACAGAAAACGTGACCTAATGTGACAAACACGTATCATCACGGAAGTGTATTTTCTTGTAGTGCATACATCTTTGAAAGGTAGCAGGTGCATTGCATACACCAAAAGGCATACATCTATATGCGAAAGTGTCACATCCCTAGAATTGTTTGTAATTAGTTGCATTGGTGAGCATCCATGCATCATGTTAAATTCGAAGAAAAATATGAATTGAGGAAGATTTCCAAAGCCTTAGAAATCTTTAAAAAAAGAGCAAGTTAAAAGTTTCATCAAATGAGCCCAATAAAATGTTCATGTTATTGTCTCAAAATAATGGCAAGAGGTAAAATTCAAACCAATATTTTTGGAATCACAAAAATATTTATTTTGGAAATTTGAGTTAATTCAATAATTATTTGCATTGGATTTATATTTGTTGTATATTAAATATAACTCCAATAATTCTGAAAGTTGTGAGTGGTTTTGATTACTTTTTAAAAGGCCACACGATAATTTTCAGAAGTTTATTAAATGGTTTGTTTTTTAAACAAACCAAAATATATTGAAATAAATAGAAAAACAGAAAGCAGAAAAATAGAAACGGGACAAAGCACTAACCCGGCAGCCCACCTGGCCTAGCACTATTGTCCCGGCCCACCAGGGGCAAGGTTGTCTTTAACCTTGTGCCCACTGGCAGCCAGTGCACGCACCCGACTGCGCCACCTCTTGCGTCGCCGTGTTGTGCTCCCCTTCAACCCAATCCAGGCGCCAAGAGACGTGGATGAAGCCCCACACCTATCCCATTTCCTCTTTCTCCACACTCGCTCAAGAGCTCGGCCGAACGAGCTCGTCGCCACCGTCCAACGCTCGCATTGCCACCGGGCACCACACACCTCGCGGACGTGCCATGAAGCTCTGATGCCTCGTACTTGACCTCCTCGCTGAGCCGCGCCCCTCCGGAAGCCCCCGAACGCCTCACCGACCCTGTCTTCTGTTGGGGAATGTAGTATTTTCAAAATTTTCGTACGATCACGCAAGATCTATCTACCAGATGCATAGCAACGAGAGGAGAGAGTGTGTCTATGTACCCTCGTAGAGCGAAAGCAGAAGCGTCAAGAGACGCGGTTGATGTAGTCGAACTTCTTCGCGATCCAACCGATCAAGCACCGAACGTACGGCACCTCCGCGTTTAGCACACGTTCAGCTTGATGATCTCCCACGAGCTCTTTATCCAGTTGAGCTTGACGGGAGAGTTTCGTCAGCACGACGGTGTGGTGACGGATATGATGAAGTTACCGGCGCAGGGCTTCACCTAAGCACTGCAACAGTATGACCGAGGTGTGTTTCTATGGAGGGGGGCACCGCACACGGCTAAAACAATTCAACTTGTGTGTCCTAGGGTGCCCCCTGCCCCCGTATATAAAGGAGCAAGGGTGGAGGCCGGCCGGCCCTCTATGGCGCGCCAAGGAGAGGCAATCCTACTAGGAATAGGATTGCAATCCTATTCCTAGTAGGAGTCCACCAAGAAGGAGAGAGGGGGAGGAAGGAGAGGGAGAGGGAGAAGGAAAGAGGGGCCGCGCCCCCCTCCCCTAGTAATATTCGGACTGCCCCTTGAGAGGGGGTGCACCACCTCCTGGCTGCTGCCCTCATTCTCCCCTCTGGCCCACCAGGGCCCAACATTCCCTCGGGGGCTTCCGGTAGCCCCCCCGGCACTCCGGTAAATTCCGAAACTTTCCAGAACACTCCCGGTGTCCGAATATAGATGTCCAATATATCAATATTTACGTCTCGGACATTCCGAGACTCCTAGTCATGTCCGTGATCTCATCCGGGACTCCGAACTACCTTCGGTACATCAAAACTCATAAACTTATAATAACGATCGTCATCAAACGTTAAGCGTGCGGACCCTACAGGTTCGAGAACTATGTAGACATGACCGGGACTCATCTCCGGTCAATAACCAATAGCGGAACCTGGATGCTCATATTGGCTCCTACATATTCTACGAAGATCTTTATCGGTCAAACCACATAACAACATACGTTGTTCCTTTTGTCATCGATATGATACTTGCCCAAGATTCGATCGTCGGTATCTCAATACCTAGTTCAATCTCGTTACCGGCAAGTCTCTTTACTCGTTCCGTAATACATCATCCCGTGACTAACTCATTAGTCATTTGCTTGCAAGGCTTATTATGATGTGTATTACCGAGAGGGCCCAGAGATACCTCTCCGACACTCGGAGTGACAAATCTTGTTCTTGATCTATGCCAACACCACGAACACTTTTTAAGACACTTGTAGAGCATCTTTATGATCACCCAGTTACGTTGTGACGTTTGATAGCACACAACATGTATAAGTCATGAAGAAAGCAGTAGCAGTAAAACTAAACTATCATAGTGCTAAGCTAACGGATAGGTCTTGTACATCACATCATTCTCCTAATGATGTGATCCCGTTGATCAAATGACAACTCATGTCTATGGCTAGGAAACATAACCATCTTTGATCAATGAGCTAGCCTAATAGAGGCATACTAGGGACATACTATTTTGTCTATGTATTCACACATGTACTAAGTTTCCGGTTAATACAATTCTAGAATGAGTAAAAGACATTTATCATGATATAAGGAAATACAAATAACATCTTTATTATTACCTCTAGGGCATATTTCATTCAGTCTCCCACTTGAACTAGAGTCAATAATCTAGTTTTACAATGTAATGATCCTAACACCCATGGAGTCCTGGTGATGATCATGTTTTGCCCGCGGAAGAGGCTTAGTCAACGGGTCTGCAACATTCAGATCCGTATGTATCTTGCAAATTTCTATGTCTCCCTCCTTGACTAGATCGTGGATTTAATTGAAGCATCTTTTGATGTGCTTTGTTCTCTTGTGAAACCTGGATTCCTTCGCCAAGGCTATTGCTCCAGTGTTGTCACAAAAGATTTTCATTGGACCCGATGCACTAAGTATTACACCTAGATCGGATATGAACTCCTTCATCCAGACTCCTTCATTTGCTCCTTCCGAAGCAGCTATGTATTCCGCTTCACACGTAGATCCCGCCACGACGCTCTGCTTGGAACTGCTCCAACTGACAGCTCCACCGTTTAATAAAAATACATATCCGGTTTGTGACTTAGAGTCATCCGGAACAGTGTCAAAGCTGGAATCGACGTAACCATTTACGACGAGTTCTTTGTCACCTCCATACACGAGAAACATATCCTTTGTAGTTTTCAGGTACTTCAGGATGTTCTTGACCGCTGTCCAGTGATCCACTCCTGGATTACTTTGGTACCTCCCTCCTAGACTTATAGCAAGGCATACATCAGGTCTGGTACACAGCATTGCATACATGATAGATCCTATAGCTGAGGCATAGGGAATGACTTTCATTTTCTCTCTATCTTCTACAGTGGTCGGGCATTGAGTCTTACTCAACTTCACACCTTGTAACACAGGCAATAACCCTTTCTTTGACTGATCCATTTTCAACTTCTTCAAAACTTTATCAAGGTATGTGCTTTGTGAAAGTCCAATTAAGCGTCTTGATCTATCTCTATAGATCTTGATGCCTAATATGTAAGCAGCTTCACCGAGGTTTTTCATTGAAAAATTCTTATTCAAGTATCCTTTTTATGCTATCCAGAAATTCTATATCATTTCCAATCAACAATATGTCATCCACATATAATATCAGAAAGGCTAGAGATCTCCCACTCACTTTCTTGTAAATACAGGCTTCTCCAAAAGTCTGTATAAAACCATATGCTTTGATCACCTCATCAAAGTGTATATTCCAACTCTGAGATGCTTGCATGTAACACTCCAAATTTTTGGATTTGGTTTTTCTTCCAAACTTTTGGTCTTTTGGAAGGGGGTTGTTTGATCTTCTCTTCAAACCCTTCTAAAATCTTTTCTGACCAAAGTTTGTGTGTTCTTCCCTAGCTTGAATTTTTTTTTTTGGTCTTGAAAGTCTCTTCTTGTGTTAGCTCAACACAAGTTGTCTTCTTACGGATTTGTTTGATTCTTTTCCCTTCATGATTTAACCATCTTAGGTTTAACCTTGGGATTATCTTCCTCTCCAACCTTCATCTTGCCATGACCCCAACAGAAATATTTCTCTCCAAGACCTCCTCTGCACCTTAGGACAAGTCTCTCATCAATTCCAGTGATTTTCAACCTTATTGGAATTCTTCCTCTATTTATTTTACTCCTAAATCAATTTATGTTCATTAAAGTGGACCTTGGTGATATACAAAGGAACCACCATGCCGACCTTGTTATTTGATTCCAAACTAACTTCTCTAGATAGTCCTTAGTTCCCACAACCTAGATCCATCTTGTTTCACTGGTCCACAGTTCAAAACTTTCAAATTTCACCTGCTGCAAGTTTGGACCAGATTTGCAAATTTTGGTGAAATTCATATTTATCTTCTTCCAAAAATTCTATGAAAATTCAGGCAACCTCTAGATGCATCAAGAGGCCACTCCACCACATATGAGCCCCAGAAACATTTCCCACATGCCAGAATCATTTCATCGGACACCTGGCTTGCACTGTTCTGTCAGTTTCAGAAACTGCTAACTGAAGAATCACAGTCGACAGTGCAGTTCGTCAGTTTCATCAGAGCTGCAGCGTCAATCTCGCCAGTGCTCGCCTTGGATCGATACTCAATGCACCTCCTTCTTATCCAACATGCCGCACGCTTGCTTGGCTGCTTCTGGGCGTCGGTGGCGCCCTGGCACGCACACGCCGGCAACTTCCACGGCGACAGAACCTTCCGTGGCGGCCGACAGGGAGCATCCTGCAGCTCGACGACGTTTGGCACCGCCCAAGCCACCCAAGAGCTCCGCGTGGCCAGCTCCACTGCCAGCACGCGCCTTCAGCACCGTTGCCGTGGCCTGGCATGCACAGAGCGTGTTCTCTGCCGCACGGCCGTTCCGTCGAGGGCAGCCCGTAATCGCCCCTCCCCTGCTGAGTTAGACACGTGAATGGAACTAGTACGTCGCCTAGCCGATGCTCAAGCCCCTAAACCCACCGTCCAGCCACTGCGCCGCCGTAATCGCTCGCCGGACTTATCCCGTTCACGGCAACCGCCTCGGGCCGGCTATATAAAGAACCCCCGAGCTCGCTCTCGAGCCCACACACCTCCACCATCTCCCTAGACCGCGCCCAGCCTCTGGAAGAGCCTTGAGGGGCCCTTCTTCCTCAACTCCGGCCAACTCCGTCCGCCTTGGGCTCCAGCAACGTTCTCTCCGGTGAGAACTCCTCCGCCGCCCTGGACTCGAGCGTAACCTCGTGGCATCTACCCAAGCCTAACCCCCACTCCAATTTGACACCAGGAGCTCTCTCCGACGAGGCCCACGACCACCCGAGCCGCCGTCCGCCGAGACAGGGTCGCCGTCGACGTGGGGCTCGCCGACGCTCAAATCCACCACCAATCAACGCGGAAGAACACCAGGAAGCTGTACGTACCACTCCCCTCCCCTAACTCTGTCACATCCCTATCTAGCTCTTGCATTAGGATCTGACTAGAGTGTGCATCATGTTTACTTTCAAAGAAACTTGAAATGGGATTAACAGAAACCCCAGCACCCCTCCCCTAACAACTAGGGTTTACTAAAATATTTTCCAATGTACCCAAAATGCCCTTCAAAATGTTCATCATTTCTGCCTTGGTCTTAAACCTCTGCCAAAAATGGTGCACAATTTTCTAGGACAATCTAGGGTTTTGGATTAAATCATATGGTATTTGAATTTGGGCATTTAAATGCTATAAAATATTTTAAATGCTCAAATAATCATAAACTATAATGTTTCCTACTGTTCATATTATATACAGCAGGTATGACAAGTGTTATGATTTATAAAAATGTTTAGGCATTTTTATTAAATGAACAAAGTTGCAAAAGAAATGAAACAGAAAAGAAAATAGGAAAAGAAAATAGGAAAACACTTACCTGGCGCCCACCCGGCCCACCTGGCGGCCCAGCCCAGCTGCCGCTCCAGCGAGCTGCTTGGCTCGGCCAGGCAGGCAGGCAGGTGCTCGACGGCGACCGCACGGCGCGCCACGCAGCTGCCCGCCGCCCTGCTTTGCCCCCTCGCCGTTCTGGAGGCATGGATCGAACGTCCACGTCCCCCTCGACCCCCCAGACAACTCCGCCTCCCCCCAGTTCCTCTCCTCCGCTCTCCCCGCGCCATGGCCGACGCCGCCGTGATCGCACCGTCGTAGAAACCACGTCCACCGTCGTCCCCGAGCTCCGCCGTGTTGTCCCTCGTCTCCGCCGTCCTCGACTGCTTCGAACAGGCCGAGCCCCGAGCGCTCGCCCGCCCTGGAGACGCCCCCGACCTCTTCTTCCCCAACTCCGCCCGCGGAGATCCCCCTCGCCGTGCTGCTCAGCTCCGACCACCCCCGAGCTCGCTTCGGTGCTTGCTGCAACCGCTGTGAGCCTAGCTACCTCCTCCCCCTCTCCTTAGGCTCCCTCTTGCCCTGTAACACACTGCACGTAGCTCGCCACACGCACCGACGCTGTGCTCGTCGCCGGTGATGCTCCGGTGACCATTTGGTCACCGGCACCCGTCCATCGCACTCACCACAGCACGTAGATGCGAACGGTGCTACACACGCATCGCCTAGGCCCCTGCAGCCGCATCTCCACACACGCCCGACGCCGGTCGCCGCCGTCGAGCTCGTTGCCGTCGTCTCCGGCCACCCCAGGTCCGGCGACCACCTCCATCTGATGCGGAAGAGCAAGAGCTCTCCAACGCACCCAGCCGCAGCTCGAGCCGTGCACCGTAGACGTTTTCCGAAGCACGCCGCCGCGTTTGGCCTCGCCTGCTGCTAAACGCCGGCGAGTTGGACCTGTTTTGACCACGGGATTGACCCCCTGGGTCAATGACATGTGGGCCCTGCCCGCAAGTCAAACTTAGTTTAAGTGTTATTTTAATCTTAATTAGTTAACTAGTTTAGTCACTGACACGTGGGCCCTGGCCCCACTGACAGCTAATTAGTTTTAACTAAACCCTAATTAACTCAGTTAATTAGCTGTGACACTGACATGAGGGACCCACTGGTCAGGTTTGACCTGGACTGGCCCTGTTGACTGGATGACGTCAGCATGATGTCATGCTGGCGCAGTAAAGGTTTTTCTGGGATTTTTTAGATTTAATTTAATTCAGGAAATTCCAGAAAATACCCAAAACTTCTAAAAATCATATAAAATCAACCATAGCTCAGATGGAAAAGATTTATATATGAAAAATGATCAGAAAAATCCAATCTTTCTAATGGCACTGGTTTCATGCATGTTTGAACAAGTTAACTTGCTGTTTACATCAAAAACATGATAATGCACTTATTTAAATAATAGTTTGAACTTCAATTTGAATCCTTGATTCAAATAGGTTCAAACCCTTCTGGTTTTAGTTGCATTAGCCAACACACATGCATCTTGCCATGTCATAAACATGCATCATATTGTTGCATTTGTTTGTTAATGATTGTATCGTCGGTATTTCCTGTGTTAGGTCCTGCTCCCGAGGATACTGCTGCGTATCCAGTTGAAGAGCAGTACCCGACAACTACCTTGTCAGGCAAGCAATCATTGATCATTCCGATACAACCCAATCTTCTCGCTCCTGCTCTCTTTTACTCCATTAAGGCAACAGCGTGTGAACTGCTACTTGCTGCTGTAGTTGAACCCTATTCCCTTGCATGACCTGTCATTGCCACAGTAAATAGTTGAAACCCACTAGCATGTGTAGGAGTTGATTGAGCCATGTGATGTGTGATCCACCATGCTATTTGTTTATGTTGCCTGCTATGCTTAGAGTTGTGTCTGGTCTGGTTCATCTGGGTGATGGATCAGAGTGAAACAATCTTTTGAAAAAGAGAAGGAAGTGTGGAATACGCTTGGTAAAGGTATCGATGAAAGGCCATGTAGGAGTACGTGGTGGGTTGTTTCATTGGAACCGTACATAGGACCTGAGATCTGTATGTGTGGTTCAATTTCCAGTTACTACCATGCATTGGGCCCGAAACCAATGGACCCTCTCGGCTTATTAATTACCCTCGATCTCTATCCAGGAGTTGCAACTAGTTTCTGGTGTTTTATAGCTTACTGGAGGTCGTGCACAACGCTGACCCTCGGGGTGGGTTGTGATGCGACAGGTACGTGGCACGGTGTACCGGTTGCCCGTTTGGTGACTCGGGAACCCTGTACACATCGTTTGGGGCCGTGAGCGACACCCCGGCCGGATCTCCCCATGGATGGAACCCAAATAGGCGATAAACCTGGACGAGAGACTTGAGTAGTTAGTCAGGTCGTGGCCGACACCCTCGCTGGGCTTCCGCTTGAAGGTTGCCGAGTACACGCCGAGTAAACGGCGATAAGTGGTGGAAGCGTGTGTGAAGAAGTACACCCCTGCAGGGTTATCAAACTATTCGAATAGCCATTGTTCGCGGTACGAACTACTTGGTTACTCTTACAGTTCATAGACAAGTTGATTGATACTACTAAAAGCCTCAAGATAAGCGTGAGTGCCGTGGATGGCCCTTCCGTAGGATGGCGGAAGAGGATCCTCGGTGGTGTATTGATGTGGTGAGTAGAGGACTCGTGTTCGTAATAACATCTTGCAATCTGTTGAGAGTTGTAGTATAGGTTAGCCAAGGTCAAAGCTGGCATATCTGCTAAACTCCACTACCCCCTTTGATAATGTTGCATGTATGATAGGTTCTGTGGTAAGACATGCTGAGTACCTTTGTACTCATGTTTGCTTAATAACTGTTGCAGAGGAGAACCCTGCCCCTGCTGATGGGTTCTACATAGACGTTGACGTTGACGAGTAGCTTGTCACCCAGACGGTGATCTGGAGCTTGTGAAGGGCCTTGTAGATAGTCAGGCTACACCAAGCCTGTTTTATTTTCTAAGTTGTCTGTACTCAGACATGTAGCTTCCGCTTGTGCTTGTATGACTGTATGACTTGAGTGTTGGGTCATGTGACCCCTACCTGTATGACTATGTTATGTATGGCTCTTGGAGCCTTTAAATAAAGTACTTTGAGTCATAGAGTTCTGTTGTGATGCAATGTTGTATTTGCACATATTGAGCATATTGCGTGTATGATTGAAATGCTTGGTATGTGTGGGATCCGACACCTAGTTGTTTTCCTTTGGTAGCCTATCTTACAGGGAAATGCCTCCTAGTGATTCCAATGAGCCTTGGTAGCTTGCTACTGCTCGGAACACGTAGGCTGGCCGGCATGTGTCCTTCTTCGTTCCTGTGTCTGTCCCTTAGGGGAAATGTCACGCGTTGTTCCTTTAAGTCCATGTAGCTTGCTACGACTTGGGTTCATACGTTGATGACCGTCACGTTCGTTGCTGGGTCATGGATGCCTGTCTCTGTAATTTAGTGCCACTTTTGGTTTATAACTAGCCATGTCGGCCCGGGTTCTCTGTCATATGGATGCTAGCGACACTGTCATATACGTGTGCCAAAATGCGCAAACGGTCCCGGGCCAGGTAAGGTGGCACCCGTGGGGTTACCGTGCGTGAGGCCGCAAAGTGATATGACGTGTTACAGCTAGATCGGTGTGATTTAGGATCGGGGTCCTGACAGCATTGGCATCAGAGCTGGACTGCCTGTAGGTTTCTCAAGCCAAACTGGTCGATGTTGAGTCTAGAAAAATTCTTAGTTATATGTAGGGGAATTGATTGTGGAAGGGAACGTAAGGCTCTTTTTACTCCTTTACCTTATGCCCTTCTGATCTGAGTCAGTCTATTCTTTCTACGGGGATTTAGGACTAGGCCTCTTATACTTACTAGGTTCACGTGTTACTAATCCGTAGACTCTTAGGATTGTTGGTTTCAAGCCTCAATTCAGTTTCTATCCTTTTGAGTATGATGATTGTTGAACCGGAACCTTGATATGGAATTGTTGAGTGGCTATGCTGTCATTGTATGATGTCTCAAATTTTTGTTTGAGCATTTACAGTTGTTATGCTGCCCGATTTCTTCCAGAAACACTAATGCCTTTGCATTATTTCGTGTTTCAGATGTCTGGCCGTATCCCTCACCAAGTGGTTCGTTTGAGTCGGTGCATTAATGTGCCCGGACACACGGCCATGCTAGTTCGTGTGATGACTGAGACCGGTTATCGCTGGTATCCTGAATACACCGTGGAGGAACAGTATCGGGATTTCAATCAAAGTCAGTATTTCTGCACAGTCCGGATATACCCCTCATATCCCGGAGCAAATGATCCCATCCATTGGTCTTATGGACTCGGGATTACCATCGAGATGGCAGTACAGGATGCCGCTTATTCAATGATGACCATTCTCCGTGCTAGGCATGCCCTGTTGCTGAACACTGAGTTCTGTTACATGCCAGCTTCACTCCCCGGAGAAGAAGGCTACTACACTGGTCTGTATACTGATGCTGCTCATGAAGAGCCACTGCTTCAGACTACTGTTCAGATGTTGGAGCATAGGGACCGTGAGGTCCGTGCCCTCCGAATGGAGCTGTATAACACCCGAGCCGCTCACTGGACTACTTTGACACGGCTTGCACCTGCTGTGCACGCCGGATATCTGGACATGCGGGATCTGTATCCTGTGCGGATTCGTCTGCCTGATCGCATGGATTGGCGTGACGTTGGGGGTATTACACCTCCACGTGGGCGTCGGTTACCACCAGCATCGGGACCGAGACCACACCCATGCCCCTATGGTCCACAGCCTTCAAGTGCTCGCGAGTTCCAAGATCCATCTGTACCACTTCCAGGCTACGGTGGTAATCTTTACGAGGATTACTACGCGAATGTCTGAGCTAGTCCGTGGTAGTAGTAGTATTGTAGTAGTTATATTTCCACAGTCCTGTGCGTCTTGTGGAATATGACTTAGTGTGTACTGAATTCCGGAGGTGTAGTTAAATAATGTATAGGAGCTTGGAATGCCTCTGATGGGATGTATCGTCTTTCACCGCAGTTGTACTTTAGCCTTGGCTTGTACTAAACTTTATATGGTGTGTATGACCACTGGTGTATATATAGCAGTTCCTATATTACCATGTCGTACGGATGAACATCTCTGCATTATGTGACATCCATTACATTCTGCACTTCTATGTCAAATTTTTGCCATCCTTGTCTAAACCGTTGTTTTGTTTTCCTAGGATGGTCAACACTCGCAACACTCCTGCTGCTCAGGAGCAGGGTGAGGCTAGTGGGGCTAGGGATGGGAATCTGCCCCAGCCACCCTCTTTGGCGGAAGTTATGCTTGAAGCAGAACGGAACAAGAGAGAGACCAACCGTCTGCTAGAACGCATTGAGCAAAACACTGGGTTCCGTCAGAGGAATGACGTGGTGTCAATCCACGATTTTATCAAGATGTGTCCACCGAAGTTCCATCACTCCACTGAACCTCTAGATGCTGATGACTGGCTACGTAGTATCACCCACAAGCTACACTCTGCCCGTGTGGCCGAGGCTGACAAGGTTATCTATGCCGCCTACCATCTTGAGGGCCCTGCCAGTCTTTGGTGGGAAAACTTTGAAGCTATGCGTCCTGCTGGCCAAGTCACTACCTGGGTTGAGTTCAGTGAGGCATTCCGTGAACACCATATTCCGGAAGGTCTCATGGATCGCAAGCGGGAGGAATTCTGCAATTTCACCCAGGGCCGTTTGACTGTGGATGGCTACAGTCGTGAGTTTGGTAATCTGGCACGCTATGCACCTGAGGAAGTATCCACCGATGCCAAGAAACAGGCGAGGTTCCGCAAGGGACTCAGCCCTGAACTTCGTCGAGATCTATGTCTGCACGAGTGCATCTCCTTCCAGAAGTTGGTTAACAAGGCTATCAGTGCTGAGACAGGCCAGACCGACTTCGAGGCCACCCGCAAGCATACTCGAGATTTTGGTTCCTCATCCGGCTCTGGTTCTCACAAGCGTCGTGTATGGGTTCCTAACACTGCTCTGCCACCCAAGTATACACCGAGGCCATCCTACGAGGCGCCTCGCCCAACTCAACAGTTTGCACCTGCTAAGACCTATGGAGGTCCACCCTCCAACTTTGCTCCACGCACCACCACTGTGACATGTTTCAAGTGTGGAGAACCGGGACTCTACATGCGTGATTGTCCCCAGAATCAGCCAGGAAAACCCGTTGGCCGTGGTAAGCCAACCGGCAAGGTGAACTATGTCAAGCCAATCCCCACTGCACGTGGTCATGTCAACTATGTTTCTGCTGAAGAAGCTTATGAGGATCCTAACGTCGTCCTTGGTACGCTTCTCGTAAACTGCCATCCGGCATCTGTTCTTTTCGATACTTGAGCATCCCATTCGTTCATATCTGAGAGCTATGCTCGATTGCACAACATGACTTTTTGTGACATGCCTACCTCCATGGTTATTCAAACTCCTGGTTCAAAGTGGCAAACCTCTAGGGTAAGCCATGGAAATGAAATCCTTGTCGATAGACTTGTTTTCCTTGCATCTTTAATCGCTCTCAAGTCCTCGGACATAAATATCATTTTGGGTATGGATTGGATGACAACCCATTACGCCAAAATTGATTGTTTTACTAGGACCGTTCAACTTACACATCCATCCGGCAAGATAGTTAATGTCTTGACTCGAATGGCTGAACGTCAGCTCTACTCTCTTAATGCCAGCCCTCTACCAGAACTCGAAGATATCCCGGTAGTTCGTGACTTTCCGGATGTTTTTCCAGAAGAACTGCCAGGAGTTCCACCTGACAGAGATGTCGAGTTCGTGATAGATCTTATTCCTGGAACTGTCCCAATCTCTAGGAAACCCTATAAGATGGCACCACTAGAATTAGTTGAGCTAAAGAAACAACTCGATGAGTCCTTGCAAAAGCGTTTCATCCGTCCTAGTTCTTCCCCTTGGGCTTGCCCCGTCCTCTTCGTCAAGAAGAAGGATGGAACGGAGCGGATGGTTGTAGATTACCGACCTGTCAATCTGGTCACCATAAAGAATAAATATCCGCTCCCCAGGATCAACGACCTATATGATCAGCTTGCTGGATCCTTAGTCTTCTCTAAGATGGATTTGAGGTTGGGCTACCATCAAATCAAAATCAAGAACGGGGACATTCCTAAAACGGCTTTCGTTACTCGTTATGGCCAATATGAGTACACCGTCATGTCCTTCGGATTAACCAATGCCCCAGCTACCTTTTCTCGGTTAATGAATTCTATATTCATGGAGTATTTGGATAAATTCGTCGTGGTATACCTCGATGATATACTCATTTTCTCCAAGAACAAGGAAGATCATGCCGAGCATTTAAGGCTGGTATTGACGAAACTTCGAGAGCACCGCCTTTATGCCAAATTCTCTAAATGTGATTTTTGGTTGCCAGAAGTAACCTATCTAGGTCATGTGATCTCTGGCAAGGGTATTGCTGTCAATCCCGAGCGAGTTCAAGCCGTCCTTGATTGGACTCCCCCTGAATCGGTCAAGCAAGTTAGGAGTTTTCTTGGCTTAGCGAGCTATTGCCGACGTTTCGTCGAGAACTTCTCCAAAGTTGCTAAACCTCTAACTGAACTCCTCAAGAAAGATAAAAAGTTTGAGTGGACCCCACAGTGCGAGTCCAGTTTTCAGGAACTGAAAAGACGCCTGACATCTGCACCTGTACTGGTACCACCAGATTTTTCCATGGATTTTATAATCTATTGCGACGCCTCGCGACAAGGACTAGGTTGCATTCTCATGCAAGATCGTCAAGTGATTGCATACGCATCTCGACAGTTGCGTCCACATGAGGATAACTATCCTACTCATGATCTAGAGCTTGCAGCTGTAGTCCATGCACTCAAAACATGGCGACATTACCTCCTTGGTAATCGCTGTGAAATCTTCACTGATCACCAAAGTTTGAAGTATATCTTCACCCAACAGGATCTAAATCTCAGGCAAAGACGTTGGGTTGAGTTGCTCACCGACTACGACTTAGGAATCACTTACACTCCTGGAAAGGCCAATGTCATGGCTGATGCACTAAGTCGTAAGTCATATTGTAACAATTTAATGTTACAACAAAGTCAACCACTTCTCCACGAGGAATTTCGTAAGATTAACCTTCACATTGTTCCTCGAGGATTCCTCTCCACCTTGGTGGCAAAACCTACCCTTATGGATCAGGTCATCAAAGTATAGAAGGTTGATCCCGGAATTTCCCGTATTAAGAGGAACATCAAGAAAGGAGTTGCAGGATGTTTCTCAATTGATGATCAAGGAATCGTATACTTCAGCAACCGTTTAGTGGTTCCTAAAGTACGAAACCTAAGACGTTTGATCCTTAAGGAGGCTCATGAATCTCCTCTCACGATTCATCCCGGTAGTACTAAAATGTATCAGGATCTACGTCAGAGATTCTGGTGGACTAGGATGAAGAGAGAAATCGCTCAATTTATTGCTAACTGCGACATTTGCCGTCGAGTCAAAGTAGAGCATCAACGACCTGCTGGCACCCTTCAACCTTTAGCTATTCCTGAATGGAAATGGGATAAAGTCGGTATGGACTTCATTACCGGTTTTCCCAGGACCAGGAAAGGGAATAATGCTATCTTCGTCGTTATCGATCGCCTCTCTAAAGTAGCTCATTTCTTGCCTGTTCGAGAGAGCATTACCGCTAGCCAGCTCGCACACTTATATATCTCACGAATAGTATCACTTCATGGTGTGCCCTTGGAGATTAACTCAGACCGTGGAAGTCTTTTTACTTCACGATTTTGGGAAAGTTTCCAGAATGCTATGGGAACTCATCTCTCTTTCAGTACTGCCTTCCATTCGCAGTCAAGTGGTCAAGTGGAACGAGTCAATCAAATTCTGGAAGACATGCTTCGAGCCTCTGTCATTTCTTTCGGTATGGAATGGGAAAAGTGTCTTCCATTTGCCGAATTCGCTTATAACAATAGTTATCAAGCCAGCTTGGGTAAAGCTCCCTTCGAAGTTCTATATGGACGAAGGTGTCGAACACCTCTTAACTTGTCAGAGACCGGGGAAAGACAATTCTTTGGCCCGGATATGATCCAGGAAGCAGAGGAACAAGTTCGCATCGTTCGTGAGAGATTGAAAATAGCCCAATCTCGCCAAAAGAGCCAATATGATAGTCATCATAAGGCTGTGACTTTTGAAGTCGGCGATAAGGCTTACCTTCGGGTTACTCCTCTTAAGGGAACCCATCGCTTCGGTATCAAAGGCAAATTGGCCCCTCGTTATATCGGTCCTTTTCGCATTCTTGCCAAACGAGGAGAAGTTGCCTACCAATTGGAACTACCTCCGCACCTCTCCAGAGTTCATGATGTTTTCCACGTTTCTCAACTCAGGCGTTGCTTCTCGGATCCTATCCGCGGAGTGGACCACGAAATGCTTGATCTCCAAGACAATCTCACATATCGAGAATACCCCGTTCGTATTCTTGATCAAACCGAGCGCACCACTCGACGCCACAATATCAAGTTTCTCAAGGTTCAATGGTCACATCATTCCGGGAGTGAAGCTACTTGGGAAAGGGAGGATCGTCTTCGACTTGAGTACCCCACCCTCTTTCCGGAGGAACCCGAATCTCGGGACGCGATTCTTTTAAGTGGGGGTGAGTTGTCACATCCCTAGCTAGCTCTTGCATTAGGATCTGACTAGAGTGTGCATCATGTTTACTTTCAAAGAAACTTGAAATGGGATTAACAGAAACCCCTGCACCCCTCCCCTAACAAATAGGGTTTACTAAAATAATTTCCAATGTACCCAAAATGCCCTTCAAAATGTTCATCATTTCTGCCTTGGTCTTAAACCTCTGCCAAAAATGGTGCACAATTTTCTAGGACAATCTAGGGTTTTGGATTAAATCATATGGTATTTGAATTTGGGCATTTAAATGCTATAAAATATTTTAAATGCTCAAATAATCATAAACTATAATGTTTCCTACTGTTCATATTATATACAGCAGGTATGACAAGTGTTATGATTTATAAAAATATTTAGGCATTTTTATTAAATGAACAAAGTTGCAAAAGAAATGAAACAAAAAAGAAAATAGGAAAAGAAAATAGGAAAACACTTACCTGGCGCCCACCCGGCCCACCTGCCGGCCCAGCCCAGCTGCCGCTCCAGCGAGCTGCTTGGCTCGGCCAGGCAGGCAGGCAGGTGCACGACGGCGACCGCACGGCGCGCCACGCAGCTGCTCGCCGCCCTGCTTCGCCCCCTCGTCGTTCTGGAGGCATGGATCGAACGTCCACGTCCCCTTCGACCCCCCAGACACCTCCGCCTCCCCCCAGTTCCTCTCCTCCGCTCTCCCCGCGCCATGGTCGACGCCGCCGTGATCGCACCGTCGTAGAAACCACGTCCACCGTCGTCCCCGAGCTCCGCCGTGTTGTCCCTCGTCTCCGCCGTCCTCGACTGCTTCGAACAGGCCGAGCCCCGAGCGCTCGCCCGCCCTGGAGACGCCCCCGACCTCTTCTTCCCCAACTCCGGCCGCGGAGATCCCCCTCGCCGTGCTGCTCAGCTCCAACCACCCCCGAGCTCGCTTCGGCGCTTGCTGCAACCGCTGTGAGCCTAGCTACCTCCTCCCCATCTCCTTAGGCTCCCTCTTGCCCTGTAACACACTGCACGTAGCACCCCGCATGCACCGCCGCCGTGCTCGTCGCCGGTGATGCTCCGGTGACCATTTGGTCACCGGCACCCGTCCATCGCACTCACCACAGCACGTAGATGCGAACGGTGCTACGCACGGATCGCCTAGGCCCCTGCAGCCGCATCTCCACACACGCCCGACGCCGGTCGCCGCCGTCGAGCTCGTTGCCGTCGTCTCCGGCCACCCCAGGTCCGGCGACCACCTCCATCCGATGCGGAAGAGCAAGAGCTCTCCAACGCACCCAGCCGCAGCTCGAGCCGTGCACCGTAGACGTTTTCCGAAGCACGCCGCCGCGTTTGGCCTCGCCGGCGGCTAAACGCCGGCCAGTTGGACCTGTTTTGACCACGGGATTGACCCCCTGGGTCAATGACATGTGGGCCCTGCCCGCAAGTCAAACTTAGTTTAAGTGTTATTTTAATCTTAATTAGTTAACTAGTTTAGTCACTGATACGTGGGCCCTGGCCCCACTGACAGCTAATTAGTTTTAACTAAACCCTAATTAACTCAGTTAATTAGCTGTGACACTGACATGAGGGACCCACTGGTCAGGTTTGACCTGGACTGGCCCTGTTGACTGGCTGACGTCAGCATGATGTCATGCTGGCGCAGTAAAGGTTTTTCTGGGATTTTTTAGATTTAATTTAATTCAGGAAATTCCGGAAAATACCCAAAACTTCTAAAAATCATATAAAATCAACCATAGCTCAGATGGAAAAGATTTATATATGAAAAATGATCAGAAAAATCCAATCTTTCTAATGGCACTGGTTTCATGCATGTTTGAACAAGTTAACTTGCTGTTTACATCAAAAACATGATAATGCACTTATTTAAATAATAGTTTGAACTTCAATTTGAATCCTTGATTCAAATAGGTTCAAACCCTTCTGGTTTTAGTTGCATTAGCCAACACACATGCATCTTACCATGTCATAAACATGCATCATATTGTTGCATTTGTTTGTTAATGATTGTATCGTCGGTATTTCCTGTGTTAGGTCCTGCTCCCGAGGATACTGCTGCGTATCCAGTTGAAGAGCAGTACCCGACAACTACCTTGTCAGGCAAGCAATCATTGATCATTCCGATACAACCCAATCTTCTCGCTCCTGCTCTCTTTTACTGCATTAAGGCAACATCGTGTGAACTGCTACTTGCTGCGGTAGTTGAACCCTATTCCCTTGCAGGACCTGTCATTGCCACAGTAAATAGTTGAAACCCACTAGCATGTGTAGGAGTTGATTGAGCCATGTGATGTGTGATCCACCATGCTATTTGTTTATGTTTCCTGCTGTGCTTAGAGTTGTGTCTGGTCTGGTTCATCTGGGTGATGGATCAGAGTGAAACAATCTTTCGATAAAGAGAAGGAAGTGTGGAATACGCTTGGTAAAGGTATCGATGAAAGGCCATGTAGGAGTACGTGGTGGGTTGTTTCATTGGAACCGTACATAGGACCTGAGATCTGTATGTGTGGTTCAAGTTCCAGTTACTACCATGCATTGGGCCCGAAACCAATGGACCCTCTCGGCTTATTAATTACCCTCGATCTCTGTCCAGGAGTTGCAACTAGTTTCTGGTGTTTTATAGCTTACTGGAGGTCGTGCACAACGCTGACCCTCGGGGTGGGTTGTGATGCGGCAGGTACGTGGCACGGTGTACCGGTTGCCCGTTTGGTGACTCGGGAACCCTGTACACATCGTTTGGGGCCGTGAGCGACACCCCGGCCGGATCTCCCCACGGATGGAACCCAAATAGGCGATAAACCTGGACGAGAGACTTGAGTAGTTAGTCAGGTCGTGGCCGACACCCTCGCTGGGCTTCCGCTTGAAGGTTGCCGAGTACACGCCGAGTAAACGGCGGTAAGTGGTGGAAGCGTGTGTGAAGAAGTACACCCCTGCAGGGTTATCAAACTATTCGAATAGCCGTTGTTCGCGGTACGAACTACTTGGTTACTCTTACAGTTCATAGACAAGTTGATGGATACTACTAAAAGCCTCAAGATAAGCGTGAGTGCCGTGGATGTCCCTTCCGTAGGATGGCGGAAGAGGATCCTCGGTGGTGTATTGATGTGGTGAGTAGAGGACTCGTGTTCGTAATAACATCTTGCAATCTGTTGAGAGTTGTAGTATAGGTTAGCCAAGGTCAAAGCTGGCATATCTGCTAAACTCCACTACCCCCTTTGATAATGTTGCATGTATGATAGGTTCTGTGGTAAGACTTGCTGAGTACCTTTGTACTCATGTTTGCTTAATAATTGTTGCAGAGGAGAACCCTGCCCCTGCTGATGGGTTCTACATAGACGTTGACGTTGACGAGTAGCTTGTCACCCAGACGGTGATCTGGAGCTTGTGAATGGCCTTGTAGATAGTCAGGCTACACCAAGCATGTTTTATTTTCTAAGTTGTCTGTACTCAGACATGTAGCTTCCGCTTGTGCTTGTATGACTGTATGACTTGAGTGTTGGGTCATGTGACCCCTACCTGTATGACTATGTTATGTATGGCTCTTGGAGCCTTTAAATAAAGTACTTTGAGTCATAGAGTTCTGTTGTGATGCAATGTTGTATTTGCACATATTGAGCATATTGCGTGTATGATTGAAATGCTTGGTATGTGTGGGATCCGACACCTAGTTGTTTTCCTTTGGTAGCCTATCTTACAGGGAAATGCCTCCTAGTGATTCCAATGAGCCTTGGTAGCTTGCTACTGCTCGGAACACGTAGGCTGGCCGGCATGTGTCCTTCTTCGTTCCTGTGTCTGTCCCTTAGGGGAAATGTCACGCGTTGTTCCTTTAAGTCCATGTAGCTTGCTACGACTTGGGTTCATACGTTGATGACCGACATGTTCGTTGCTGGGTCATGGATGCCTGTCTCTGTAATTTAGTGCCACTTTTGGTTTATAACTAGCCATGTCGGCCCGGGTTCTCTGTCATATGGATGCTAGCGACACTATCATATACGTGTGCCAAAATGCGCAAACGGTCCCGGGCCAGGTAAGGTGGCACCCGTGGGGTTACCGTGCGTGAGACCGCAAAGTGATATGACGTGTTACAGCTAGATCAGTGTGATTTAGGATCGGGGTCCTGACAAACTCGCCGTGGATCGGCGTCGGCGACTACCGCACCTTCTGGCGCCGGCGCGACTCTGTTTTAGTGTTGAAACCCGATGAGTGGGACCCCCTCGTCAGCCTCTCGTTTCCCTCCGAAACATTTTTCTGGAAAGCGCCTTCAGGCAAAGTACGTCTTCGTCTTCAGTTGGCGTACTGCGTACCGGTTCGCTTTTTTGTTTTCTATTCTAGCCCCTGGAAACTTTCTGTTTCATTACAGATGAGTCCCTGGACAGATACTCTAATATCTTTTTAACTAAAGATGATTTTGAGTTGATTCTTTTTCCGTCCTCTTTAGTTTTCTGTCTAGATTTTTGTCATATTTATGTGAAAATATTTGGAGCAACTTTCTTTGCACGCACGGTATTTATGTTAGTATCCATTTTGTTTGAATACGTAGATACCGAAGGACGTGACGGAGCCGCGAACCTCACCGAGTTAGACTCCGACTACACCAAACCAGGCAAGCCTGTTTGAACCTTTGATATGATGGATGTGTTGCATGTTTGCTCGAGTAGTTCTTTTCATAAGCATGGTTATATAAGCATTTGTGTATGGTTATATTTTCATGCAAGCAAGCTCCGGGTGAGCCCCGTATGATAATGGTTGAACCACCCCGATCATGTGGTGACATGATGGGTAGAGTACTGGTATTGTTGGAGCATGCCAGTAGTTGGTTAACTTAGTATCTGCGTGGATCGAGTCATGATCCCCCTCATCTCCTTTTTGGTACTATCATATGCCATCTGTTGTGATTACGGTCTAGTCAGTTGCAAACCACTTTCCGAGTACACACCAAGTAGAGGGGCCGGGATGAGGGTTCCATGGCCCTGGATTAAAGCCCATCATCCGGTCAGGGGGCATGGGTGTTTCCGGTTGGGACAGAGAGGGGGGCATCCCTTAGAGCGCGCATATATAAATTTGATCCCATGCTATTCGAGGTTGTAGCCTCCCCGTCTTAAAGTTTTTTGTGAATGTTGTCGCGGGTGATTCCGGACAGCAGGATGTGAAATGGGTGTCTACTGGTCTGTTGGGTTTCTGCTAAAACACCGTAGACATAACTAGTCCCTGTGGCTAGTAGAATCCGTTGGCTATGATTCAATAGTACAAGCTCTACAGAGTCAAATCTTCCGAGTAGCCATGTTTATGGCCTAGGGTCAATCTTCGTGTCAACCCGGTGACCGTCTCTAGTAAATTCCTGATAGTAACAAGAGTAGTGATTTTGTCAAGTTCATTTGGTAGATGAACTAACCAATTATCTCTGTACTGATTTACTTCCTGAAGTATTTCACCGTTATACTATTGTTATTTATAAGCCTTTATGTGATGTCGCTCAGACGTCCGACTGTGGCATTCTTGTTGTTTATAAGCCCTTTATGTGATGTCGCTCAGACGTCCGACTGTGGCATTCTTGTTGTTTATAAGCCCTTTATGTGATGTCACTCAGACGTCCGACTGTGGCATT
>LR738710.1:890634185-890683011 GCA_902687465.1 Secale cereale
AAGCCCTTTATGTGATGTCGCTCAGACGTCCGACTGTGGCATTCTTGTTATTTATTTCCATTATAAGCCCTTTATGTGATGTCGTTCAGACGTCCGACAGAGGCATTCTTGTCATTTATATTTTTTATAAGCCCTTTATGTAGTGTCGCTCAGACGCCCGACTGTGGCATGTTTCCATTTATTTATCCCTTACGATGCGTCACTCAGACACTCGTTTGGTTTGATTTTATTCATCTTACAGATTTCGGGAGGATTACCGCCCGACTCCTATTTTTGCATACAACACCGAAATATTATTATCCGATTGCATTTTGCTAGAATACTCATATGCATCATGCTTGCTTTTATTATAACTTAAGTCCGAACTGTCTTGCAAGTACATTCAAAGTGCTCACCTGGCATGTTGATTTGGCCAGATGTGGACGAAGGCGATCTCATGGATGAAGAGTTCGATAGTGAGTCCGACATCTAGTGGAGTCCCAGTCAGTCTCTTGCGATCCTGGAGTCGATCACTGTCATATAACCGCTTCCGCCAACCACCAAATAAATTCATCGGGTCTCACTCCGACACTCGATGAACTGTAATATATTGGAGTCACGTCACCCACTACACTGTGACATATCCACCACATTTTTATTACGAGTTATTAGTATGCCACCCTGCCATTGTGTCATATCCGCCCTTATGTACTATATTGGCGCACTTGTAATAAATTGTTGAGCAACCTCAGCTCAACCTTGTATAATATTCAGTATTCTGGAATTCTGTATCAAGGAATTGTCCATCGGCAAGAAGTATTCTTCCTTGCTGGTTTTATAAAAAGGTCGGTCTTTCGGTAATTATTTTACTGAAAAACCGGTCCTGACATTGCACTAGTCCATAGATGGATCGCTGGAGCTTGCACACTTAGTTAGCATCTTTTGGATCGACAAAACCCTCTGGTTGCATCATATACAACTCTTCTTTGAGATATCCATTCAGGAATGCAGTTTTGACATCCATTTGCCAGATTTCATAATCATAAAATGGGGCAATTGCTAACATGATTCGGACAGACTTAAGCATCGCTATAGGTGAGAAAGTCTCATCGTAGTCAACTCCTTAAACTTGTCGAAACCCTTTCGCAACAAGTCGAGCTTTGTAAACAGTAACATTACCGTCTGCGTCGGTCTTCCTCTTGAAGATCCATTTATTTTAGATGGCTTGTCGATAATCGGTCAAGTCAACCGAAGTCCACACTTTGTTCTCATACATGGATCCCATCTCAGATTTCATGGCTTCAAGCCATTTTGCGGAATCTGGGCTCATCATCGCTTCCTCATAGTTCATAGGTTCATCATGGTCTAGTAACATGACTTCCAGAACTGGGTTACCGTACCACTCTGGTGCAGAACATACTCTGGCTGATCTACGATGTTCAGCAGAAACTTGGTCTGAAGTTTCATGATCATCATCATTAGCTTCCTCACTAATTGGTGTAGGAATCAGTGGAACTATCTGTGATGTTCCACTTTCCAATTCGGGAGAAGGTACAATTACCTCATCAAGTTCTACTTTCCTCCCACTCACTTCTTTCGAGAGAAACTCCTTCTCTAGAAAGGATCCATTCTTAGCAAGGAATATCTTGCCTTCGGATCTGTGATAGAAGGTGTTCCCAACAGTCTATTTTGGGTATCCTATGAAGACATATTTTTCCGACTTAGGTTCGAGCTTATCAGGTTGAAGCTTTTCCACATAAGCATCGCAGCCCCAAACTTTAAGAAACGTCAACTTTGGTTTCTTTCCAAACCACAGTTCATAAGGCGTCGTCTCAACGGATTTAGATGATGCCCTATTTAACGTGAATGCAGCTGTGTAGGATCGAAAGTAGGTCTAGAGGGGGGGGTGATTAGACTACTTGACAATATAAAAATCTGCCTTTTGATTAAGCAAAGTTTTGGCAGTTTTACAATTAAGATCAGTTCAAGTAACACCCTACACATGCAATTCTAGAGTAATAGCAGCGGAAAGTAAATTGCACATGTAAAATAGAGGTGGAGAAGATCAAACGCAGTTTGGTGACACGAAGATTTTTGTCGTGGTTCCGATAGGTGGTGCTATCGTACATCCACGTTGATGGAGACTTCAACCCACGGAGGGTAACGGCTGCGCGAGTCCACGGAGGGCTCCACCCACGAAGGGTCCACGAAGAAGCAACCTTGTCTATTCCATCATGGCCTACGCCCACGGAGGACTAGCCTTACTCGGGGTAGATCTTCACGAAGTAGGCGATCTCCTTGCCCTTACAAACTCCTTGGTTCAACTCCACATCTCAAAGACGGAGGCTCCCAAGCGACACCTAACCAATCTAGGAGGCACCACCCTCCAAAAGGTAATAGATGTGGTTGATGATGATGAACTCCTTGCTCTTGTGCTTCAAATGATAATCTCCCCAACACTCAAGTCTCCTCACTGATATGGCTGTGGTGGAAGAAAGGTTTGAGTGGAAAGCAACTTGGGAAGGCTAGAGATCAAGTTTCATATGGTAGGAATGGAATGGCTTGATCTCAACACAAGGGTAGGTGGTTCACTTCTCAGAAAGTGTATGGTAGGAGTGGTAGAGTTTCTGATGGCTCTCTCCACGAATGAAGAGGGGGTGGAGGGGTATATATAGCCTCCACACAAAATCCAACCGTTACACACACATTTGACCAATCTCGGTGAGACCGAAGTGAAAACTCGGTCAGACCGAAAGTTCAAATATAGTGAACGTTGGGGTTTTCGGTGGGACCGAAAATACCATCTCGGTGTGTCCGAAGTGAGTCAAAGGTTGGAGCTTGCCATCTCGGTGGGACCGAAAATAACAACTCGGATATTCCGAAGTGATGTTAATTGGTTATAGAAGGTTGGCAGTCTATTTTCGGTGAGACCGAAACTCAAAATCGGATGGACCGAGAAATTAGGGTTTGGGAAAATAACTGAGGTGGTTCATCTCGGTGTGACTGAGTTTGCAGAATCGGTTTGTCCGAGATTACTTATGAGTGTGTTAAGTAGTGAAGAGTGCTGATAGTTGAGGGAGCTAGATCACCAAGCACTTGAGCAACCAGATCATTAACACAACCTCATCCCCTTTTAATAGTATTGGCTTTTCCTATGGACTCAATGTGATCTTTGATCACTAAACCAAAAATAGAGTCTTGAGCTTTTACCAATGCTTGTCTTAGCATTTTGAGGGGTCCACTTCTTCAGACATTTCCATACCCATATCATCGAACTTCTCTGAAATGATTCTTAAGTAAATATTAGTTCAATGATATATATGTTGTTATTAATTACCAAAACCACTCGGGGATTAGTTGCACTTTCAATCTCCCCCTTTTTGGTAATTGATGACAACATATAGATCAAAGCTTCGACAAAAGATATAATCAATGAATAATATCGTCGCTTTGAGAAGTATGTGATAAACAAGAGCTCCCCCTAAATTTGTGCATTATTTAAAATTTGCGTTTGAATGCAAATGCACAATTGATTAGGATTATGGGTCACTCTTCCATGTCACATACATCTTGGTGGAGCGCACAAAGTGATAAGAATGAATAACATGCACTTAATCACCAAGACAAGAGTAAATAGCCATACAATAAGGAATAGCATATGATAAGCATTAAGCACACATTAAAGCATAGTATGACTAAGCACTCTTTAAGGTAGCATCAAACGTGGTAGCAAACACACTGAAAGTTTCAAGAACCAAAAGAAACCAATGTATCTCAAAGAAAACCGGCAAAAGAACGAAAGACGAAAGAGCACTCTCTCTCTCGAAGCCCTATGATCTATACAATTTCTCCCCCTTTGGCAACAAGTTACCAAAAAGTTCGAAATGGTATAGAGCTAAGCGTCACTGCGGGCTCTGCTGGCGGCTCCCGTCTGGGTAGATGTCGGTGTAGAGATAGTTGCATCGGCGAAGACTTCTGCTGATGTCTGCGCTGGAGGAGTGGATGCTGGAGCTGGAGTAACTGCTGGAGCTGTAGCTGGTGCTGAAGTGGTAGCCCTGGAGTCAGTCACTGGGATAGCTGCAGATCTGGATCCTCTGGGAACCGGAGCAGTCTGGCGATGAGAGTCCTGGACTAGATCATCCTGCATAAGCTCTGCTCTCTCCTGCCTTGTCTCCTCCATGTCTGCCTCAAGCTTGTTGACAGACACCTGAATCTCAGTCAGCTTCACGTCCAGAGCGTGGATCTTGTCCTCAACAATCCTCTCTAGGCTCTCCTGAGATTGCTCAATGCTGGCCAGGCGTTGTTCAATCCTCTGGGTAGCTTCAAGAATTTGTTCTCCAAAGCTCTTTGGCTTAGCTGCTGCTGCTGCTGCTTCTTTGTCAGCTTTAGCCTTCTTTGCAGCTTCGATTTTGGCCTGTCCTTCAACTGAGGTAGGATCCTCTTCATCCATCACAACTACGTTGTCCTCATGCTCTGGCTGCAGTGGCAAGTGGTTCCTATCCAACATGAATTTGCCCGTGCCAAACTTGGCGTTGATGAGCATCTGAATCTGCGGAGCAAACCCACACGACCTCTTCTGGTCAGCTGCAGTCCTCTTAATGGTCTCTACCATCAAGTCCATCACCTTGAAAGGTGCCTTCTCATCGAGAATGTGCAGCATGTTGATAGAATAGCCTCGAATCATGCGGTGGTCTCCAGACTTAGGCATCAATGTATGCCTCAGAATAGTGTTAGTGGTGGTCAGACCTGCCTGGAGATAGTACACTGAGCCAAGCTTCCATCCTTCCAAATCAGCAGCCGGGATCTCCTTGTACATGTTCTTCATGGAATCATGACTCTTCTTAGGAATCCCATAGACATCAATGTCGTCCTCTCTCTGCACTGGAGCGTTCAGAAGTTCTGCCCATTCTTCAACAGTCGAAGAAAACCTTTGACCTTCAGTCATCCAGGTGATCTTGCCATCAGGATAGAAGTGGGCTGTGGCGTAGAACTGCATGATCATCTCGTCATTCCAAGCTGTCAGCTCTTGACCCACAAAATCAGCAACTCCACATGCAGTAAAGCTCTCATGCACATGGGGAAAGAAGTCCCGGTGCTCTTCACTGTCAATATACTTCCAGTCAACATACCTGGTGTCAGCAACAATGGGCTTCTTATCCATCAGCACGGTCTCATAGAAATCCTGCTGCTCTCTGGTGTGGAATCTGGGGTCCACAGCAGTCCTTCTCCTTACGGCATATGGATCAGACTGTCTCCATAGCCTGAGACCTTTGTCCTTCCTTGCCTTCATGTCCTCGGCTTGAGGATGAGCATCATTGTGGAGTGGCAACTTGGGACGGAGCTTAAGCAACACATGCTCTTCATCTGATTCAGACGGTGGCATCTCACCTTTGTTCTTCTCAGAAGCTGGAATGCTTCTGGTTGTTCTCTTGGACTTGGCTGGAGCTGCCTTGGCTTGAGCAGGCTTCTTGGGCTTAGAGGAGGCTTGAGCCCGAATAGCATCACCCATGAACTTAGCTTTCTGAGGAGGAGGCTGGGGTGCATCTTCTTCTTCTTCTTCAGCAGCATCAACATGAGGTTCATCATATACTACCCTCTTCCTTTTGGAAGTTTTCTTCACCTTGCTTGGAGCAGGCTCTTCCAAATTGAGCTTCTTTGCAACTGCTGACTGCTTTACTTTGCTTGTGCCTTTCCTTGACTGTTGCCCTTGGTGCTCTTTGGCAACCACATTCCTCTTTGGCTTGGAGGTAACTTCCTCAGCAACAAAGTCAGAGTCTTCATCATCAGAAGTTCTCTTCTTCCTGGTTCTGGTGGCTGCAGGAGGCAAACCACTAGGGGTGCTCCTCTCACCATCATCACTGGAGCTGCTAGCAGGACTTGTATCTGCCTCTGGAATCTCAGCAAAAGGTGACTCAGACCTGTTCTGGCTGTCACTGACATCTGACATGGCTAAAAAACCTGTGAAAAGATAAGGTATAGGCAGAGTAGAAGAGTTAACACAACTGCAGAGGTTTTTAAAAAAATGAGTTCAAAACTTAGTTTTGAGTTTTCACAAAATGTATTTCGGTCAAACCGATTTTAAGTTTCGGTGAAACCGAAGTGTTCAACAGAAACCTACACACCACTTTCGGTCAGACCGAAATGGGTTTCGGTCCTACCGATAACTTAGGGTTTCAAAGAAACTACGTTTCGGTCATTCCGATTGGCACAACTCGGTTAAACCGAATGATGCAGTGCAATGGCCAGAGGCCAAATCGGTCATTCCGAGTTTCAAAATCGGCTTCACCGAGATGCGTTCCGTGGAAACTTAAACCTAAGAATTTTGCTCGAAACTAGAGGATCTGAACTAATGTATAGGGAATATCTCAAACGTGGATTGAATCATGGCAACCCTATCGTGCAAGAATCGGATGGGGAGCACGAAAGGGATCGGGATACACCCTAACTTGGTGGAATCCCTCTACGGCGGCAACGGTGGAGATGATTACCGTTGACGGCGGCGGAGACCTGCTGTGAGGGCGCACAGGCGACGACGGCGACGATCCGTAGACCAGGGCGACGGCAGCAGGGGTCTTGGGGGCGA
Organism: Secale cereale; assembly: GCA_902687465.1. NCBI lineage: Eukaryota > Viridiplantae > Streptophyta > Magnoliopsida > Poales > Poaceae > Secale > Secale cereale. The sequence continues at coordinate 890,640,748 of LR738710.1, forward strand.
ACGGTTTGAAGAATTAAATCGCGCGCAGCCCTCAGGTATATATAACCCCATGCTGTCGGTGGGACCGAGTTGAAAAACTCGGTGTCACCGAGATGTATAACTGCTGTGCAGTTACGCATATCGGTCAGACCGAGATTTTGAACTCGGTTTCACCGAGATGAAACCTAGATCAGTCTAAGCGTTTCGGTTGGACCGAGATTGAGAAGCCGGTCAGACTGAAATGGACTTAGAAGGTTTTGGAAGTCAGCCTTAGACGAATCGGTGGCTCCGAGTGCTTCTCACTCGGACTGTCCGAAAAAGACTTGTTCAAAGTTGTGATATGAGCATGAATAGAATTTGAGACAAGAAAGCATAGATAACTAGGGAAGGTGCTTAGGCATTCTTGTCCATCCATTTGGCCAGAAAAATCAAAACAATCAAAACCACAAATGGATGTCCTTGAATGGATAAAATCATGCATTCAACATGCTCACACAATAAGATAGCAACTGAAATATGTGTCAAACATGCACAACCAACACTCTAGCTACTAGCACACAATTTGTCGATGACTAGGTCATCTATATATGAGTATATTGACTTAGGAGCCAAATGAGAACATTTGATCATAGGTCATACTCATCGTTTAAGCACAAGTGGGGTTACCACTTTTACATAAAGCGTTTATGTGTTCACATCATTTGGAGATGCTTTAGCTCAATTTTTAGAGCAAAGCTCCCCCTAGATGTGAGAACCCCTTTTAAAGGGTCAAACTAACCTTGGGTTGTCGTAGAAGACTTCATGTAGATGTTGAAGATGTGGATGCTCAATGTTTATGTAGATCATCAAGAGTTGGGAGCAATCCTTTGGATTAGGGCACTTTCAATACCTACATGGGTTAGTCCCACAAGGAACAAACAAGAATATCCATAGACATAGAGTGAAGTACACAAAAGATGATGTCCATGAAAGCAATGATTACCTTGTCCCTTGACTTACCAACAAGAGGGTTTGTGACTCCATGAACTAGTGCATGATGTGGAAGTTGATTGCACAAGTTCTTGCCAAAATGAATATGAGTGAAGTTTGTTAGCGGAGTCACCCTCAAGAACCTACTAGTTCTTCTTCTTTGGGATCCACATCATCTTGATGGGAATCCTTGGTGTTGTAGTTGAGCTTGACGAAGTAGAACTTGATGTGTCCTTGGGAACCCACTTGACCATGGCTTGAGGTGCTTCAATGAATGCATCAATCTCCTCTTGAAGCTTGTCCTTGGCCTTTAGTTTGTGGTCTTGTGGTGGAAGGTCATCTTGAGCTTGTTCCACATTGGAAGAAGTAGGATCATACTTCTCCTTTTGAGAAACAAACTGTGGAGTAGGGTATTGACCATCTTCCCACTCAACACCTTCGGCATTGAACTTTCGCTCAAAACCAATCCCTTGATTCTTCCGGTGTCTTCCTTGTTTGCGAACAATCTCCTCAAAGTTCTTGCTTCCGGCAAGACTCTTGTAGACACCTTTCTCTATGATTTCCTTCAATAAGCTATTTTCTTGCTCAAGTGTAACTTGGCTTGAAACATTGTTAGTGAAATCAAGAGAACTACGAGAAGCAACAATATTTGATTTAACATTGTTATTGTTACTACTAGAGGAAGAATTTTTCTTATGCTTGTCATGCTTAGTCTTAATAGGTGGCAAGAAATTAGACAAGAGAAGTCGTTTGGCAAGATATGAAGAACTCTTCTTTCGAAGATCGTCATTGATCGCTTTTAGAAACTCATGTTCTTGCTCTAGAGTGAGCTTCTCGAAGCGTAGCTTCTCATGAGATATAAGGAGCTCTCTATGATCTTCTTGAGTTGTTTCATGAGCTAACTTAAGAGTGTTTAGTTCTTTAGTTAGACGCTCAATCTCCTTCATAGCATTGTCATTCGACTCTTCTCGACTATAAAGACTACTAGCATTTTCATCATTACTAAGCTCACTAGATTTATCATGCAAGAGCTCATCTTCACCAAGTAAGTCATCCTCATCACTATCAAAGTCAATGAATTCAGGGTGTGTTACCTTGGGGCCTTTAGCAATGAAGCATCTTCCAATTCCCTCATTTGGTGAATCAAATAAGTCGTAGGAGTTGGAGTTGGAGGATACAAGTGCAAGTCCGGCAACACCTTCATCTTGACTATAGTCGGAGTCGGAGTGATAGCTTCCATCGGATTGATTGTCGGAGTCGGAGCCGGAGACCCATTCACCTATATGAGCTTGATGTCTTCTTCTTGTGTAGCTCCTTGATGACTTGTCCTTCCTCTCCGAATCCTTGCTTCTCCGAGAGGGTCTTCGTTCATAACGATCATCTCTACTCCTTCTCTCTCTCCGAGGTGACTCATCTCTTGCTCTTCTTCTTGGAGATTCTTCTCTTCTCTTGTGGGGAGCCGTACACTCATTTGAGAAGTGTCCGGGTCTTCCACAATTGTAGCAGTTTCGATCACGACAAGAAGATCTCTTTTCATCATATGATCTAGACTTTGAGCTTCTTTCTTTGCCTCTATTCTTGTAGAACTTGTTGAAGTTCTTGACCATTAGGCTTATCTCTTCATTGGAAATTAGCTTGTCACTTGAGGTAGTAGGAGCATCACTTGTAGCTTTGTAAGCACCACTTGACTTGTTGTGAAGCTCTTCCTTATCCTTAAGTGTCATCTCATGAGCAACAATTCTTCCAATGACTTCAGTTGGCTTGAGAGTCTTGTAGTTTGGCATCATTTGGATCAAAGTGCACACGGTGTCGTACTTTCCATCCAAAGCTCTGAGAATCTTTTTAATGATGAATCGGTTGGTCATTTCTTCGCTTCCTAAGCCGGCAATCTCATTTGTAATGAGAGCAAGCCTAGAGTACATTTCAGCGACTCCTTCACCATCCTTCATCTTGAACTTGTCAAGTTGACCTTGTAGGATATCTAGCTTTGATTCCTTCACAGATTCAGTACCTTCGTGCATTTCAACCAAAGTATCCCAAATCTCTTTAGCATTCTCAAGACTGCTGATTTTGTTGAACTCCTCGGGACACAAAGCATTGAAGAGAATGTCACAAGCTTGAGCATTGTTTTGCAACATCCGCAACTCTTCCGGTGTAGCTTCGCGATCCGGAACTTTTCCTTCTTCAAAGAAATTACCTTGCATACCAACACAAATAATGCCCCATGCGGCTGGGTTATGACCAAGAATATGCATTTTCATTTTATGCTTCCAACTAGCAAAATTTGTACCATCAAAGTAAGGACCTCTACGATAATTACCCTCACTAGACGCCATACTCTCCTAGGTTGTGAAACCAAGCTTATGGAGTCCAATGCAATGGAAACCAAAACAATGGAGACCAAAGCTCTGATACCACTTGTAGGATCGAAAGTAGGTCTAGAGGGGGGGTGATTAGACTACCTGACAATATAAAAATCTGCCTTTTGATTAAGCAAAGTTTTGGCAGTTTTACAATTAAGATCAGTTCAAGTAACACCCTACACATGCAATTCTAGAGTAATAGCAGCGGAAAGTAAATTGCACATGTAAAATAGAGGTGGAGAAGATCAAACGCAGTTTGGTGACACGAAGATTTTTGTCGTGGTTTCGATAGGTGGTGCTATCGTACATCCACGTTGATGGAGACTTCAACCCACGGAGGGTAACGGCTGCGCGAGTCCACGGAGGGCTCCACCCACGAAGGGTCCACGAAGAAGCAACCTTGTCTATTCCATCATGGCCTACGCCCACGGAGGACTAGCCTTACTCGGGGTAGATCTTCACGAAATAGGCGATCTCCTTGCCCTTACAAACTCCTTGGTTCAACTCCACATCTCAAAGACGGAGGCTCCCAAGCGACACCTAACCAATCTAGGAGGCACCACCCTCCAAAAGGTAATAGATGTGGTTGATGATGATGAACTCCTTGCTCTTGTGCTTCAAATGATAATCTCCCCAACACTCAACTCTCCTCACTGATATGGCTGTGGTGGAAGAAAGGTTTGAGTGGAAAGCAACTTGGGAAGGCTAGAGATCAAGTTTCATATGGTAGGAATGGAATGGCTTGATCTCAACACAAGGGTAGGTGGTTCACTTCTCAGAAAGTGTATGGTAGGAGTGGTAGACTTTCTGATGGCTCTCTCCACGAATGAAGAGGGGGTGGAGGGGTATATATAGCCTCCACACAAAATCCAACCGTTACACACACATTTGACCAATCTCGGTGAGACCGAAGTGAAAACTCGGTCAGACCGAAAGTTCAAATATAGTGAACGTTGGGGTTTTCGGTGGGACCGAAAATACCATCTCGGTGTGTCCGAAGTGAGTCAAAGGTTGGAGCTTGCCATCTCGGTGGGACCGAAAATAACAACTCGGATATTCCGAAGTGATGTTAATTGGTTACAGAAGGTTGGCAGTCCATTTTCGGTGAGACCGAAACTCAAAATCGGATGGACCGAGAAATTAGGGTTTGGGAAAATAACTGAGGTGGTTCATCTCGGTGTGACTGAGTTTGCAGAATCGGTTTGTCCGAGATTACTTATGAGTGTGTTAAGTAGTGAAGAGTGCTGATAGTTGAGGGAGCTAGATCACCAAGCACTTGAGCAACCAGATCATTAACACAACCTCATCCCCTTTTAATAGTATTGGCTTTTCCTATGGACTCAGTGTGATCTTTGATCACTAAACCAAAAATAGAGTCTTGAGCTTTTGCCAATGCTTGTCTTAGCATTTTGAGGGGTCCACTTCTTCAGACATTTCCATACCCATATCATCGAACTTCTCTGAAATGATTCTTAAGTAAATATTAGTTCAATGATATATATGTTGTTATTAATTACCAAAACCACCCGGGGATTAGTTGCACTTTCAAGCTGTCTCTAAAGCATAACCCCAAAACGATAGTGGTAAATCGGTAAGAGACATCATAGATCGCACCATATCTAATAAAGTATGGTTACGATGTTCGGACACACCATTACGCTGTGGTGTTCCGGGTGGCGTGAGTTGTGAAACTATTCCACGTTGTTTCAAATGAAGACCAAACTCATAACTCAAATATTCACCTCAACGATCAGGTCGTAGAAACTTTATTTTCTTGTTACGATGATTCTCTACTTCATGCTGAAATTCTTTGAACTTTTCAAATGTTTGAGACTTATGTTTCATTAAGTAGATATACCCATATCTGCTCAAATCATCAGTGAAGGTCAGAAAATAACGATAGCCACCGCGAGCTTCAACACTCATTGGTCCGCATACATCAGTATGTATGATTTCCAACAAATCTGTTGCTCGCTCCACAGTTCCGGAGAACGGAGTTTTAGTCATCTTGCCCATAAGGCATGGTTCGCAAGCACCAAGTGATTCATAATCAAGTGATTCCAAAAGTCCATCATTATGGAGTTTCTTCATGCGCTTTACACCATGTAACATCCCAAATTTTCAATTTGGAATGTTATACATAGATCATATTTGCATTGCATGTTTTTGAACTTTTGTTCGTGGATTTCCTCGAAATTCTAAGCAACTCAAGGACCTACGGAGAGAGTTGGGGATTTTACCATTTTCGTATTTGAGTTCGCTCGAATACCGGTACGAGGACAGTGTGATTCTAATAATTTTTCTCTCCTAAAAGTATTTCTAAATACAAAATATGAGCAGAGATAATATGACTTCTCCAAAATAACAGAAATATTGGAGGAAAAATATTAAAATCACTGTTGGTATTTTTCTGGATTTATTCGCGGATTTATTTGCATAGGAAAAATACGCGTTTTTCGAAATTGCATTTAGCTCCGGGAAAAATGTTCACTTTGTCCTAAATATTATTAGAGGACGGTGAAAATTTATTTCGGGAATTTTGGAGTCCGTTTGGTATTTCTTTCGTTAGCTTTTCTGCGCCGGGACTCTTTTAGAAAAAAAAAATTGGAACCGACTTAGACTCGTGAAGGACCAGGAGACTGGGCTTTATAAGCCAGCCCCGCCGGCCCGTTCCGCCCAAGCCGCCAGCCCACCCCAGCCGCCTCGCCCCGCCGCCCCGCAACCCTAGCGCCGCCCCGCCGCCACCGCGTGCCGCCGCCGTCGCCGCTGCTGCTGCCGCCGCCGCATGCCGCCGCCCCGCCGCACCGCCCCGCCGGAGCCCCGCCGCCTCGCCGCCGGATCGCCGGAGTTTCGCCAGAGTTCTTGCCCGAGGTAGTTTCCGGTTTTTCTCGTTTAACCGATCGGTTTTGTTTTAGGACAACATAGATCTGTTTTTTTAATTAAAATAGATTGGTTCGGTTTTATTTTCGCCGGTTTAGTTAATTAGCAGACGTTCGTCCGTACGTTCGTTTTAACGAACGGTTTTCGTTAGTTAACCGCAGACAGCGAACGTTCGTTCGTTAGCCTGTTCATCGTTTTCTTTTTCAGGGTATTTATCCGCGGTTATTCCGATCGCGGTTTCTGCCCTGATCTTGTTTTTCGTTTTTCTTTTCGCTCGAGAGTCGGAATCAGGTGATTCAATATCCCAGATCTTTGTCTCGAAGCCCTCTTTACGTTTAATCAACTTGACCAAAGTTTTGGCTACTATAAAATTTGATTTTAGGCCAACTAGTAAACCGAAGCTCGTTTCTTTCGCAGTTTGAGTTTCGTTGCTTCTTTCGAGTTGATTCTTTTTGCAAACCCGTGTATTCTGGTTAGATCTCTTATTTGAGATTTACCCGTGCATTTGTTAAGTACTTATTGTGTGCTTGTTTGATTGCGATAGAGTACCCGGAGTGCGCCGGTTGCTACTTTGAGTCTCTAGGTTTTGCGGATCATCAGCAAGGCAAGTAACACTTTGATCATGCTTTCCAATTACCCAGTTTTCATTGCATTAGTCAAACCCTCACACATTGCATGAGTAGGATCAATTAACTTGTGGGATTGGGAAGTAGATTGAGGTAGTACCTATTACCTGCATTACATTCCAACCCTTGGGAGTTACTTCTACGTTTGCTGTTAGGCCATGCTATGCTCGTAGACGTGGATTGGGTGAGTGAAATCCATGACAGATGTGAGATTGTTTAATTAATGGTTCAACTTAAGGTGGCAACATTAATACACATCTGGGTGGATTGAGGCATCTGGGTATTCCAGTGATTGCCTCTTTTTCTTTTGGACCGCCACCCAGGCTCAAAGGGATCATGAGATTATTCATACTAGAAACTTCCGTGTGCAGCCACAATACTATTATGGGCTCTAGCATAGTATGAGTAAGTCGTGCGAACTCTTACAGTGGTGGACTAGCAGATGTAGGGGATGTAGGTTGGTACGGTCCGCCCAATCGTAAGGTGCTAGCGCTTCTGAAAGACTATGTCTCGGTCATCCGTTTCTCAAACACCATGCAGTGCGAGAAACCAAACGGATGCGATCGAGTCTTGTGGGAAAAGTGCACAAACCTCTGCAGAGTGTACAAACTGATCATGATTCGCCGTGTCCCCGGTTATGGACATCTTGAGTATCTAGTACTTGGATTTTCATGTGCATCTCATCATGTTACTCTTATTAATTTTGTTGGGTTTAATGATTACTTTAATTGGGGTTGAGAGGATGTCTATCTTCTCAACGATGTTTCAACTACCATGATAGTTAATTAAAATCCCTTTTTTTGAAGTAGGGAAAAATTGGCTATACGCAAAAACTTAACCATAGAGCTTTCCACCAGCCATATTGCATATAGTATAGCTTACTTTCATTGTATTCTGTTGTTTTACCTTGCTAGCATATTCCATGTGCTGACCCGTTTTCGGGCTGCAACATTTCATGTTGCAGACTTTTCAGACGACGAGTAAGATGCCCCTTTTTAGGTCATGGTTCTATACTCAGTGATGCCGCTGGAGTTGATGGACTCACTTATCTTCCTAGCCTTCCGATGTTATCGTATTAGATGGCCTTCAGCCATATTATTTGTAATAAATTCATCGTTGGACTATCGATGTAATAAGTGTGTGATTGCTACTCTGTTATAAATCCTTCAAGTACCGTGCGTGTCAGCATTACAGATCCAGGGATGACACTGATGCATAGAGATCAGACTGTTTGTGGTCTGGTCGCTACACACCAATATGACCTAAACGGCAATGCCACAAATATGTTGCACTATCATTATTAACCTTGCATCTTTTGGCTTCAATATTATGAATATGTGTATCACTGCAATCGTGATCCAACAAGAATAGACCACTCTTCAAGGGTGCATGACCATAAAAGATATTATTCATAAAAATAGAACAACCATTATTCTCTGATTTAAATGAATAACCGTCACGCAACAAACAAGATCCAGATATAATGTTCATGCTTAACGCTGGCACCAAATAACAATTATTTAGGTCTAAAACTAATCCTGAAGGTAGATGTAGAGGTAGCGTGCCAACGGTGATCACATCGACTTTCGAACCATTTCCCACGCGCATCGTCACCTCGTCCTTAGCCAATCTTCGTTTAATCCGTAGTCCCTGTTTCTAGTTACAAATATTAGCAACCGAACCGGTATCAAATACCCAGGTACTACTACGAGCATTAGTAAGGTACACATCAATATCATGTATATCACATATACCTTTGTTCACCTTGCCATCCTTCTTATCCGCCAAATACTTGGGGCAGATCCGCTTCCAGTGTCCAGTCCCTTTGCAGTAGAAGCACTCAGTTTCAGGCTTGGCTCCAGACTTGGGTTTCTTCGTGGGAGTAGCAACTGTCTTGCTATTCTTCTTGAAGTTCCCTTTCTTTCCCTTGCCCTTTTTCTTGAAACTAGTGGTCTTGTTAACCATCAACACTTGATGCTCCTTTTTGATTTCTACCTCCACAGCTTTGAGCATAGCAAAGAGCACGGGAATTGTCTTCTACATCCCTTGCATATTATAGTTCATCACGAAGCCTTTATAGCTTGGTGGCGGTGAATGAAGAACTCTATCAATAACACTATCCTCGTCAGCTTTGCAACCAAGTTGAGTCATATGATTGTAGTACCCAGACATTCTGAGCAGGTGTTCACTGATAGGACTATTCTGCTCCATCTTGCAGCTGTAGAACTTATTGGAAATCTCATATTTCTCAATCCGGGCATTTGCTTGAAATATTAATTTCAACTCGTAGAACATCTCATATTGTCCATGACGTTCAAAACGTCATTGAAGTCCCGGTTCTAAGCCGTAAAGCATGGCACACTGAACTATCGTGTAGTCATCAGACCGCGTTTGCCAGACGTTCAGAGCGTCTACATTAGCGGGAGGGGGCTTGTCACCTAGCGGTGCTTCAAGGACATAATTCTTCTGTGCAGCAATGAGGATAATCCTCAAGTTACGGACCCAGTCCGTGTAATTGCTACCATCATCTTTCAACTTAGCTTTTTCTAGGAATGCATTAAAATTCAAAGGAACGGTAGCACGGGCCATTGATCTACAACAACATAGATATGCAAAAACTATTAGGACTAAGTTCATGATAAATTAAAGTTCAATTTAATTATATTACTTAAGAACTCCCACTTAGATAGACATTCCTCCGGTCATCTAAATGATCACGTGATCCAAATCAACTAAACCATGTCTGATCATCACGTGAGACGGAGTAGTTTCAATAGTGAACATCTTATGTTGATCATATCTACTATATGATTCATGCTCGACCTTTCGGTCTCCAGTGTTCCGAGGCCATATCTGCATATGCTAGGCTCGTCAAGTTTAACCTGAGTATTCTACGTGTGCAAAACTGGCTTACACCCGTTGTATTTGAACGTAGAGCTTATCACACTCGATCATCACGTGGTGTCTCGGCACGACGAACTTTCGCAACGGTGCATACTCAGGGAGAACACTTATACCTTGAAATTTTGTAAGGGATCATCTTATAATGCTACCGTCGTACTAAGCAAAATAAGAAGCATAATAAGATAAACATCACATGCAATCAAAATATGTGACATGATATGGCCATCATCATCTTGTGCTTTTGATCTCCATCTCCAAAGCACCGTCATGATCACCTTCGTCACCGGCGCGACACCTTGATCTCCATCGTAGCATCGTTGTCATCTCACTAACTATTGCTTCTACGACTATCGCTATCGCTTAGTAATAAAGTAAAGCAATTACATGGCGATTGCATTTCATACAATAAAGCGACAACCATATGGCTCCTACCAGTTGGCGATAACTTTACAAAACATGATCATCTCATACAAAACCATATAACTCATCATGTCTTGACCATATCACATCACAACATGCCCTGCAAAAACAAGTTAGACATCCTCTACTTTGTTGTTGCATGTTTTACGTGGCTGCTACGGGCCTAGCAAGAACCGTTCTTACCTACGCATACAAAACCACAACGATGTTTCGTCAAGTATGTGTTGTTTCAACCTTCACAAGGACCGGGCATAGCCATACTCGATTCAGCTAAAGTGAGAGAGACAGACACCCGCCAGTCACCTTTAAGCAACGAGTGCTCATAACGGTGTAACCAGTCTCGCGTAAGCGTACGCGTAATGTCGGTCCGGGCCGCTTCATCTCACAATATCACTGAAGCAAAGTATGACATGCTGGTAAGCAGTATGACTAGTATCGCCCAAAACTCATTGTGTTCTACTCGTGCATATCATCTACGCATAGACCTGGCTCATGATGCCACTGTTGGGGAGCGTAGTATTTTACAAAATTTTCCAGCGATCACGCAAGATCTATCTACCAGATGCAGAGCAACGAGGTGAGAGAGTGTGTCTACGTACCCTCGTAGACCGAAAGCGGAAGCGTCAAGAGACGCGGTTGATGTAGTCGAACTTCTTCGCAATCCAACTGATCAAGCACCGAACGTACGGCACCTCCGCGTTCAGCACACGTTCAGCTTGATGATGTCCCACGAGCTCTCGATCCAGTTGAGCTTGACGGGAGAGTTTCGTCAGCACGACGGCGTGGTGACGGATATGATGAAGTTCCCGGCGCAGGGCTTCACCTAAGCACTGCAACAATATGACCGAGGTGTGTTTCTGTGGAGGGGGGCACCGCACACGCCTAAAACAATTCAACTTGTGTGTCCTAGGGTGCCCCCTGCCCCCGTATATAAAGGAGCAAGGGTGGAGGCCGGCCGGCCCTCTATGGCACACCAAGGAGAGGCAATCCTACTAGGAATAGGATTGCAATCCTATTCCTAGTAGGAGTCCACCAAGAAGGAGAGAGGGGGAGGAAGGAGAGGGAGAGGGAGAAGGAAAGAGGGGTCGCGCCCCCCTCCCCTAGTAATATTCAGACTGCCCCTTGGGAGGGGGTGCACCTCCTCCTGGCTAGTGCCATCTTTCTCCCCTCTGGCCCACCAGGGCCCAACATTCCCCCGGGGGGTTCCGGTAACCCCCCCCCCCGGCACTCCGGTAAATTCCGAAACTTTCCAGAACACTTCCGGTGTCAGAATATAGTCGTCCAATATATCAATCTTTACGTCTCGGACATTCCGAGACTCCTCTTCATGTCCATGATCTCATCCGGGACTCCGAACTACCTTTGGTACATCAAAACTCATAAACTCATAATACCGATTGTCATCAAACGTTAAGCATGCGGACCCTATGGGTTCGAGAACTATGTAGACATGACCGAGACTCATCTCCGGTCAATAACCAATAGCAGAACATGGATGCTCGTATTGGCTCCTACATATTCTACGAAGATCTTTATCGGTCAAACCGCATAACAACATACGTTGTTCCTTTTGTCATCGGTATGTTACTTGCCCGAGATTCGATCATCGGTATCTCAATACCTAGTTCAATCTCGTCACCGGCAAGTCTCTTTACTCGTTCCGTAATACATCATTCCGTGACTAACTCATTAGTCATTTGCTTGCAAGGCTTATTATGATGTGTATTACCGAGAGGGCCCAGAGATACCTCTTCGACACTCGGAGTGTTAAATCCTATTCTTGATCTATGCCAACACCACGAACACTTTCGGGGATACCTGTAGATCATATTTGTGATCGCCCAGTTACGTTATGATGTTTGATAGCACAGAAGGTGTTCCTACGGTACTCGGGAGTTGCATAATCTCATAGTCATAGGAACATGTATAAGTCATGAAGAAAGCAGTAGCAGTAAAACTAAAAAATCATAGTGCTAAGCTAACGGATGGGTCTTGTCCATCACATCATTCTCCTAATGATATGATCCCTTTGATCAAATGACAACTCATGTCTATGGCTAGGAAACATAACCATCTTTGATCAATGAGCTAGTCTAGTAGAGGCATACTAGGGACATACTGTTTTGTCTATGTATTCACACATGTACTAAGTTTCCGGTTAATACAATTCTAGCATGAATAAAAGACATTTATCCTGATATGAGGAAATACAAATAACATCTTTCTAATTGCCTCTAGGGCATATTTCCTTTATCTTCCACCGCCGGCCGCGGAGATCGTCATCGACGCCTCTCTTGCTTCGGACCACCCTCGAGCATGCTGAGCCTCTCGCCGTGACCGCCGTGAGCTCCTGCCCCTAACCCCTCTCCTCCCCTCATCGATTGCGCCATGTAGCCGTCGTTTTCACCGGAGCCGAGAGGTGCTCGCCGCCGGCCATGTCGCCGTCGTCGTTTTGGCTTGCCTCCATCCAAACCGAGCGCGTCACCGCACTCAAGGCACTCCCAGGAAGCTGCTGACCTCACCAGCTCGTCCGAAGATGCACCGTAGCAACTAACCCGCTGACGCCGAACGATGGCCGCTGCCAGGAGCTCGTCTCCGGCGAGCCTGCTCCACCCCAGCTCCTCCCGCTTGCACCATTCGACACGGATGAGTCTCATCGTTCCGTTGTCGGATTGATAGTATGTCTAGAGGGGGGTGATTAGACTACTTGACTAAATAACAATCTAGCATTTTCCCAATTTTAATTCTTGGCAGATTTTAGCAACTTAGCACAAGTCAAGCAATCAACCTACACATGAAATTCTAAGAGTGTAGAAGCGGAAAGTAAAACAATTGCATATGAAGGTAAAGGGAGGAGTTTGAAGGGAGCAAACACAAGTGAAGACAATGATGTTTTTTGACTTGGTTACGGTAGGTGGTGCTATCATACATCGAAGTTGATGGAGACTTCAACCCATGAAGGGTAACGGCTGCGTGAGTCCACGGAGGGCTCCACCCACGAAGGGTCCACAAAGAAACAACCTTGTCTATCCCACCATGACCATCGCCCACGAAGGACTGGCCTCACTAGTGGTAGATCTTCACGAAGTAGGCGATCTCCTTGCCCTTACAAATTCCTTGGTTCAACTCCACAATCTCGTCGGAGGCTCCCAACTGACACCTAACCAATCTAGGAGACACCACTATCCAAAAGGTAATAGACGGTGTGTTCATGATGAACTCCTTTCTCAAATGCTTTAAATGATAGTCTCCCCAACACTCAAACAGCTCCTCTCAGATTTGGATTTGGTGGAAGAGTGATTTGAGTGGAAAGCAACTTGGGAAAGGCTAGAGAACAAGATTCATATGGTAGGAATGGAATATCTTGATCTCAACACTTCAGTAGGTGGTTCTCTCTCAGAACATGAATGATGTAAGTGTAGGTATGTTCTGATGGCTCTCTCCACGAGTGAAGAGTGGGTGGAGGGGTATGTATAGCCTCCACACAAAATCTAACCGTTACACACAATTTACCAACTCGGTGGGACCAATTCAGATAACTCGGTCAGACCGATTTAGTTCATAATGTGATCGTTAGGTATTTCGGTGGGACCGATATGATCAACTCGGTGGGACCGATTTCATTAGGATTAGGGCATAATGTAATATCGATGGGGCCGATTACACAAACTCGGTGAGACCGATTTTGGTGATGAGCACACACAGAGTTGGTCAGGAAAACTCGGTGGGACCGATTCGCTCATTTCGGTGGGACCAAAACATTACGAAGAGGCAACATAGAGTTTTCATTACAAACTCAGTTGGACCGACCGCTCATATCAGTGAGACCGAAATATTACTAAGGGAAACAGAGAGTTTGCAATCCCATCTCGTTGGGACCGAGATCCCTTTCGGTGAGACCGAAATGATTAGGGTTTCTGGCAATGGGTATGTCGAATGAACTCGGTGGCGCCGGATAGATATTTTCGGTGGGGCCAAGTTTGACTTTTGGTTTGGGAGATATGTGGATGTGGAAAGTGGTTGAGGGTTTTGGAGCATATCACTAAGCATTTTGAGCAAGCAACCCATTAGGCAACACCTCATCCCCTTTTAATAGTATTGGCTTTCCTATGGACTCAATGTGATCTTGGATCACTAAAATGGAAAATGTAGAGTCTTGAGCTTGAGCCGATCCTTTGTCCTTAGCATTTTGAGGGGTCCACATTTCTAATCCATGCCATGCCAATCATTGAACTTTCCTGAAATATCATCTTGATATAGCATTAGTTTAATGAGCTATATGTTGTTAGTAATTACCAAAACCACCCAGGGATAGTTGCACTTTCAATCTCCCCCTTTTTGGTAATTGATGACAACATATAGATCAAAGCTTCGACAAATGATAATAAGATTTAAATACATCGTCGCTTTGAGAAGTATGTGACCAACAAGAGCTCCCCCTAAATTTGTGCATTATTTAAAATTTGCATTTGAATGTAAATGCACAATCGATTAGGATCATGGGTTACTCTCTTCCATCTCACATACATCTTGGTGGAGCGCTCAAAATGATATACACTAAAACATGTACTCATCACCGAGCAAAGTGAATGATCATATGGAAATATAGAGATAATATCATCCAAGCAAACATTAAGGTAGCATATGATCAAACACATGATCACACAAGTATCTCACACACGAACATAGAGTATAAAGCAAACGCACAATAAAGTTCAACCAAAATCAAGAGAGGCGGTGTAGAGAAAACTCCAAGGACAAAGGATTGTGATATGCATTGTGCTATGCGTCTCTCAGGCTTGGTCTTCGGGAGGCGGTGTAGAGAAAACTCCAAGGACAAAGGATTCAAATGAAGTAGCTGGAGCTGGTGGAGTGGCTGCTGGAGGTGGCACTGAAGCTACGGCTGCTGGTGCTGATGTAGTAGCTCTAGTATCTGGAACTGGCACTATAGAAGACATCGGACCTCTAGGCACTCGCTGAAATGTATCTGTGGTAGCCTGTCCTCTCCTCTTCTCTGCTTCCTCCTGGAGCTGCTCAACTGCAGACTGGATCTCTGTCACCTTCAGATCAAGACCATAGAACTTAGTCTCAATGATCCTCTCCAAGCTCTCGTAATTCTGAGTTAGGGTGGCCAAGCTCTTCTCAATCCTCATAGTTGCTTGAATTAGATATGCCATTTGGCCTTGCTTGGACTTGAGAGTCATTTGAGATGCTTCTTTTGAACTTGGCATCTTGGCAGCTTTCTCTGCTTTGGCCTTCTCTCTCCTTTCATGTGCTTGAACAGAAGATGGTTCATTTTCATCCATGACAACAGTGTTGTCCTCAAAGTCAGGCACCAAAGGAAGATATTCCTTGTCCAGTAAGTATACGCATGTGCCCATCTTGGAATTGATGAGCATCTGGATGTGTGGAGCATACCCACATGATCTCTTCTGATCTACAACAGTCCTCTTGATTGTTTCAACAATGAGACTCGTAACTTTGAACTTCTGAGGCACATTAAATATATGCAGCAAGTTGATTGAATGTCCTCTTATCATCTTTGCATCTCCAGATTTTGGCAACAATGTATGCCTCAATATTGTGTTAATAGTGGCTAGACCATACAACAAGTGATGTACTGATCCAAACTTATGTGTTTCCAAATCATCATCATGGATCACCTTGTACATATTGGCCATAGAGTTGTGTTCTTGCTTCTTCTTGGCATAGACATCCAAATCATCCTCATGCTCTTCAGGGGCGTTGATCAACTTGGCCCACTCATCAAAAGTCGACTGGTACCTCGTACCTTCAGACATCCATACAATTCTACCATCAGGATAAAAGTGAGCTGTGGAGTAGAATTGCATGATGAGTTCATCATTCCACTTTGTCAACTTGTGAGACACAAAGATGTCAACTCCACATGCTTTGAAGCTTTCATGCACATTGGGAAAATAATTTTCATTTGCATCAATGAAGTCCCAGTCCACTCTCTTCATATCACACACAATGGGCTTCTTATCAAGCAGAACTGTCTCATAGAAGTCTTGTTGTTCTCTGGTATGAAACATGTAGTCCACAGCAGTCCTTCTCCTTACAGCATATGGATCAACTTGTCTCCATCTCCCGAGACCTGCATCCTTTCTCAGTTTCATGTCTTCTCCTACTGGATGAGTATTGTCATGGTCAGGTATCTTGGGCTTCAACTTTCTGAGCACTTGGGCTTCAGCTTCCTCAGCAACTTCAGGCACTAGGGCCTTGTTCTTCTCTGAAGCAGGAATATTTCTTGTGCTCCTCTTGGGTGCAAACTTGGTTGTTTGAGCAGTTTTGGGAGCAGTCTTGGGATTTGAAGGAGGAGCCCTAGACTTGATAGCATCTCCCATAAGCTTCTGAGCTTTGGGTGCTGGTGCAACAACCTGTTCTTCCTCAGCTTCATCATCGTCATCATCATCCCTCATGGATGGCTTGCCAATCACTCTGGCTGTTGTCTTCCTAGGTCTCTTTTTTGTACCTCCAGGCTCATCATCTCTTGACTCAAGTGTGAAAACCATAGTCTCTTGAGTAGAGGCTCTGGCCTTAGACATGGGTATCCTCTTGGTAGGGACCTTCTTTTTCTGACTTGGCTTAGTTGCAGCAGTTGTGCCATACTCCTTCCTGAGCACTTTCTTCTTCGAAGTGGCCTCATCAACAACAAAATCCTCATCCTCAGTATCTGAAGTTTTCTTCTTTCTTAACTTGGTAGAAGCCTTTGGAAGATCACTAGGTGTGCCCCTGCTACCCTGATCAAAGCTGCTAGAGGAACTAGTGCTCTCACTCAGGTGTACCTGCTCCTCAGACACATTATGGCTATCACTTTGATCTGACATCTTGGCACTGAAAGCTAACCATGTGAATAGATGTAGATGAGGTAGAGTGGATGAGTGATACATCTACAACGTATCTATAATGTTTGATTGTTCCATGCTATTATATATTCTGTTTTGGATGTTTAATGGGCTTTATTATACATTTTTATATAATTTTGTAGGACTAACCTACTAACCCAAGGCCTAGTGAAAATTGCTATTTTTTGCCTATTTCAGAGTTTCACAGAAAAGAAATATCAAACGGAGTCCAAACGGAATGAAACCTTTGGGAGAGTTATTTTTGGAACCGTATCTACCCAGAAGACTTGGAGTACACGCGAGGGAACGAAGGAGGTGGTCACGAGGGTCCCGGGCGTGCCCCCCGCCCACGTGGGCCCCCTCTGGCTCCCCCAATGCCCTCCTTCCTCCTATATATATATATATGCATATACCCTGAAAACATCGAGGCAACAGAGAAAACACTAATTCCACCGCCACAACCTTATGTTCCCGAGAGATCCCATCTTGGGGCCTATTCCGGAGCACCACCGGAGGGGGGGGTCTACCATGGAGTGCGTCTACATCTACGCCATAGCCTCACCAATGAGTTGTGAGTAGTTTACCACAGACCTTCGGGTCCATAGTTATTAGCTAGATGGCTTCTTCTCTCCTTTTGGATCTCAATAAAAAGTTCTCCTCGATCTTCAAGGACATCTATTCAATGTAATCTTTTTGTGGTGTGTTTGTCGAGATCCGATGAATTGTGGGTTTATGATCAAGATTATCTATGATCAATATTTGATTCTTTTCTTAAATCTTTTATGTATGATTATAATATCCTTGCAAGTCTCTTCGAATTATTGGTTTGGTTTGGCCTACTAGATCTATAGTTCTCGCAATGGGAGAAGTTCTTGGCTTTGGGTTCAATCTTGCGGTGTCCTTTCCGAGTGACAGCAGGGGCAGCAAGGCACGTATTGTATTGTTGTCGTCGAGGATAAAAAGATGGGGTTTATATCATATTTCTTGAGTTTATCCTTCTACATCATGTCATCTTGCTTAAAGCATTACTATGTTCTTATGAACTTAATACTCTAGATGCATGCTAGATAGAGGTCGATGTGTGGAGTAATAGTAGTAGATGCAGAATCATTTCGGTCTACTTGTCATGGACGTGATACCTATATATAATGATCATGCCTATATATTCTAATAACTATGCGCTTTTCTATCAATTGCTTGACAGTAATTTGTTCACCCACCATAGAATTCTGCTATTATGAGAGAAGCCACTAGTGAAACCTATGGCCCCCGGGTCTATCTTTTTCATATTACTTTCCCTTCAATTTCTGCTGCCGTTGCTTATTGCTTTATTTACTTTCTGTTGTTATAACAAAAATACCAAAAATATTATACTATCCTATCTATCAGATCTCACTTTCGTAAGTGACCGTAACGGGATTGACAACCCCTTATCGTGTTGGCTGCGAATTTCTTATTTGTTTGTGCAGGTGCGAGGGACTCGCGCGTGGTCTCCTACTGGATTGATAGCTTGGTTCTCAAAAAATGAGGGAAATACTTACGCTACTATGCTGCATCACCCTTTCCTCTTCGAGGGAACACAACGCAAGCTCGAGAAGTAGCAAGAAGAATTTCTGGCGCCGTTGCTGGGGAGGCTTACACAAAAGTCATATACCAAGTACCTATCACAAACCCTTATCCTTCGCATTACATTTTTTGCCTCTCGTTTTTCTCTCCCCCACTTCACCATTGCCGTCTTATTTGCCATTCTTTTGCCGTGTGTTTACCATTCGCTTTTCCTTGCCGTCATGGCTAGTCCCTTATCCGCTCCTTTGTCTCCCGAGTTTGAAGTTCTTCACTTTAAACAATAGCAAGGAGAAAACTTAAAATATGATTGGTATAGGATGATGGAATCTTATCGTAATTGCACCTTAGAGGCGAATTTTAGAATCTTGCTTCGCAATTTTTATGTTGGACTAAATATGACCCATAGAAAACTCTTGGATTGCGTTGCCAAAGGGAATTTTATCGAAATCGATCCTAGTATTGCGCATGAAATTATAGAGGCAATAGTGGGAACACTACCTCAACAAAAAGGGTTACATCAGGCCCAGGAAGAGACATAAGTTTATGTGAATATTTGCGAAGTAACAAAAATATTACAAAAGTCTCTTGAACCTCTTAAGAGTGTTAGTGGAAATCTCCACCGCATGAATATGTTGATTACCCTTTTGTCGGGGAAACTGGACGCCCACGAACACCTATGGGACCGGAGCCCCTTCTATGTTGCGGTAAGGGAGCGGAGGGAGCACGGAGAGCAGATCGAGGAGCACACACGGGCAGTTTACCCAGATTCGGGCCGCGATGACGCGTAAAACCCTACTCCTGCTTTGGTTGTATTGAGTTCTTGGGCTCGGGAGCTTGAAGATCTACAGTACCAGCTACACCGAGCATGGGAGTGAGCGAGTTTCTTAGCTCGACCCCCCTCTACGTTGTGCATGGGCCTCCTTTTATAGCTCAAAGGGGTCACCGACAGGTGTCAACGTAGAGGAGGGTAAAAATGTAAAATCGGTGGTAGTTGCAACAGTGCATGAACAGTGTGTAAATAGTGGATGAACAGTGGTCTTCACCTAATCTTGACGGTGGGGGACAAAGGCATTGAATGCCCGTCGCCGTCGCCCCAAAAAGTGTCCGTCCATGCGTCTCCGTTCGCCACGGCGATATCCTCGTCACCGCGGCTTGCCACCGTGTACCCCAGGCTGCACAACCATCTGCCACGTGCCCCTGGAAGGGCCCCAGGACGACGCGTGGCCAGATGAGCTGGAGCAGAGGGACACAGCATAGGCTTCCCCGGCAAGCACCTTGCCGGGGTCGCAACCTTGCCGGGCCCGGAGGCTTGTCGCGCTACGGGTCCTGCCGGGGCGCACGATGCACCACGATATTCTTCCTTGAAGTACCGTTCTTTTGGCCTTCCTGGCAAGCTCCTCTTGCCAGGGTCTTGCGCTGGAATGATAACTTTGAGCCTGGTGCGGCCTTCCCGGCAAGCTCCTCTTGCCGGGGTCCTGTCTCTTAACTTGAATACTTTGTTCTTGAATGGCTTCATAGGGACCAGAGGGGGCCTTGGCGAGCGCGTGGTAAGCCCTGCCACGGGAAGCTGCTACTGCCCTTGCACAAGTTGGGGTACTAGGGTACCCCTACCTTAGTACACCGACAGGAGCCCCCAGGCCTGGGCCACACACGGTGCCGAGCGCTGTTGGGCCAGGCCCAAGACAGTGCACGGGCACACGCGGCCCACGGCAAGCCGTATACCTCTCCGTATCCACCGCATCCCTCCCTAACGCCACGCGTCGATTGCGGCGTCGTGGGAGAGATCGTGGCCTGTTCTTTAATGGGAAATGCGGAACGTCCCCCACTCCCCCCTTAAAAGCAGAGGGAGCAGGGGCAGTTTCCCCCCATCGCATTCATCTGTCTTGAATCTCCAGAAACCCCCGCCGCTCTCTGCCTCCCTCAGGTCGACAGAGAGACAAGCTCCTCCTTCCTCCGCCGTCCCCAGCATCCGCGGCGTCTTCGACCTCCTCGCCGCCCCCGCCATGGCTCCGAAAAGCGACAAGGCGAAGAGCGACAAGGCGAAGAAGGAGAAGTCCGAGCAGGCGGCGAAGCTGGCAGCCATGCGAAGAAGGAGGGTGGTCTTCCCGCCGAGGCTCGGCGCGAGGGAGCTGCGGGACAAGTATTACTTATTCTGGGCGAGGGAGACGAAAGCTCATCCCCGCACCAGAGTCTTCCCCGCCGTCGCCGTCGACATGTTCCCGGGAAGTTACTACTACTTTGCTGCATTTTTTCACTGCGGTCTTTGCCCTCCGTACTCGGAGTTCTTCTGTGACGTGATGAACACTTACGGCCTCCACCTCCAAGATTTCACCCCAACGCCGTTCTTACGATGGCTGTTTTCGCATATCTGTGCGAAAACTTTGTTGGGGTCCACCCAAATGTAGCTCTTTTCCGCCACTTCTTCACGCCTAGAGTAGAGTCTGGATCCCCACTCTCCGGCGGCATCTCCTGGATCTTCAGGCTGAACAAGAACGAGGCGTACTTGAAAGGGGAGCTTCGTGACAAGTGGGAGGAGTGGAGAGCTGACTGGTGCTGGGTCTTGGAAGAGGAGCCCCAGCAGTTTACTTCGCCGCGCCAGACTGCCATAGTGCGCGACAAGGATTGGAGTGAGTTGGCCCCGGAGGACGACAAGCTTGAGATTGCCTTGACTAGGATTCTTCGCCTCCGGGCCGCCGACCTGACTGTAGGTGAAGTTGGGGGCGATTTTCTCCGCCGCCGCATTGCGCCCCTGCAGGAAAGGCAGAGGCCTGCCTGAGAGTTCGGCAATGCGGCAGATCGTATGAGGCTGCGCCTCGGGCTGAATTACAATTTTACTGTCTTGGAGTTGAAGGGGATGGTCCGGGAGCTGTTTAAGCATGACCCCAACCACCCGGAGTGGTTCAGACCATCCCGAGGAGTGGTGCCATTGTGCAATAACACCGCCCTCAGTGCCATACGCACGGTGATGCCCGAGTGCGATTCCCACGGCGTCGTCCCCACTTGGCTGGTGCCTTCAGCGGAGACCGTGCAAGCCTTTTTCGACAACCTGGTCGAAAAGCCCCGCAACGCCGAAGAGAAGAAGGGCCTCACCCGGGAGACCACCGAGCGGGACGTGGCATACATTGCCTCCAGGATGGAGGAGGCCGCTGCGGCTGCAGCGGCAGGCGAATTCGGATACACTGTGGACGAAGCAGAGGCAGCGGACGCGGTGAGCCAAGCCGAGGAGGCGGAAATCCTCAAGCTGCTGAAGATAGCGCCCGAGGAGTTTGCCGGGGAGCCTTCTGGGAAGCTTGCCGGGGCGAGCGAGGTTGCCGGAGGGAGCGAGGCCGCCGGGCAGGGGACCGAGTCCAGCGGGCCCGCCGAGGAGGAGGAGGAGGCCGAGTCCGGAGATTCTGACGAAGACTCCGGCGGGTCTCTGAATCTTGACGACGACGCCTCATCATCCTCGGAGAACTCTCCGCCACCACCAAGCCCAAGCCCTCCGCCGCAACCGAAGAAGCGCCTCCGCAAGGCCGTCGAGACAGTGAGGCCGCCGGCGCCCCAACAACGACCACAGCGCCGGGTGAAGCGCGCCACCACGACGAGCAAGGTCGTCAAGGAGGCGCCCCGTGCCCGAGCGACAAGCGGAGGGGGGTCTTCCCGGAGTGACTCTGGGGTACCTTCTGTTCCTCGGTCCTCACCGACGACCGGTGCTGGGTCTTCACAGCCCGCAGCTCCGGAGCCCGCCAAGCGACCGAGGGAGCCCTCTCCTCCAGCTCCTCGCGCTGGAGCACCCGAGGTGGGATTTGACTTCTCCGCTCTCAGCTCCGACGAAGAGGAGGAAGAGTAAGTACTTGCAATTTTCATTTCCTTTGATTTTGTCTTGATTTCTCTTGCTTGGTTCTGACCTTGTTTTGGCTTCCAGGACCTTGACCCAGCGGATGGCGAAGAGGGCCAAGATCCCTGTGGTCGATATCGAGGATGACGAGCCCGCCGCAGCGGTAGGAGACGCGCCAGCGGCAGACTTGCCGGACTAACCTGCTGCTCCGGGAAGCAGCCCCCAGCGCAGCCCCCAGCGTAAGTTCCTTGTATCCATTTTTCTGCTTGACGGACGCGCTTGAGGTTATTGTCCATACTGATGTCTTGTTATCTTGTGCAGAAGTGGAGCCGCAGCCGCAGGAGCACCAGGAGGTCGCCCCCGACGAGCCACTTGCTCCACCCTTCCCGCCAAGGGCGAGCTCCCCGGCAAGGGATGGCACTCCGCCAAGGACGGGTACTCCGCCAAGGGCGAGCACCCCGCCAAGGGCAAGTAGCCCGATAAGGGTGAGCACCCCTCCAAGGGAGGGCGCAAGCGGCCCTCCGCCAGCAGGGGCCACTTCTACGCCGCCAAGGGAGAGCTCCCCGGCGAGAGACCCCGTCATCGAAGAGGCCCGCGCAGGTAAACCCTTGTACTTTCTTCTTCTTGGATTCTTCTTTTTGGATATTTGCTTGACAAACCTTTCTTTTCTTTTTCTTCTGCTAGATCCGCCCGCCCCGGAGTCGATGGAGACTGAGACCATCGCCGAGGAGGAGGTGCGTGGCGACGCTGGCGATGCCACCGCCGCAGAGGGAACAGTTGGCGTCGATGAGCCAGCCGCCGTGGAGACCGCTCCGACCGCCGACGCCGCGGCTGGGGAAGGGACAGGCGACCGCACTGCTGGCGCGGAGGCCACAGGAGCGCCGGACGCTGCACCGGCCGCCGATCCTTCCGCTTCAGCGGCTGGGTCGGGCGTTTACTTGGAGGCCGCCAACGGGGTGTTCATTCAAGTCCCGTGGGCGTCCTCATCAAGGGCACCCGCGGAGGGAGAGACGTTTGATGGAGAAGTCCTCGCCTCCGCCGGATTGAAGGTTGTTGATGCGCCCGGCAGCAGCGACGAGCCCGAAGAGGAGCGGCTCCTTCGCCGGCTCCTGGCCTTGTACCGGGCCAGGCAGGCGAAGTTGGAGTCTCGGGAGGCTTTGGCTGCCAAGGCTGGTGCTGACCTGGAGAAGAGCGCCGCGGAGCTCCGTGCCGCCAACCAGGCGGCCCTCCGGAACTTGGCGGAGGAGCGCGAAGAGCTTGCCGGGGCGCAGCAAGCATTCGTCCTCGAAAAGGCCGAGGTCGAGGAGCAGCACCGACTGGCCGCCGAGGAGCTGTCTCGGCGGGAAGGAGAACTCAACCAGCGGAAGGTCGACCTCGACAACCACGAGGACGACCTCACCGCCAGGGAGCACGCCATCGGCGGGGCTCTGCAGGAGGCGAGGGACGCTGCTGCTGCCGCGGAGACTGCTAAGAAGGATCTGGAGGCCAGGGTGGCGCAGATGGAGCTGTTCTTGAAGGCGAGTGAAGACAGGGTCACCGCGCTCAACGTGGCGCGGGAGAAAGACGCTCACACCAACTCGGAGCTGCAAATCCGCCTCTCCGAGATGGGCAAAGAGCTCACTGATGCTAGGGACTCCATTGCTGATTTAGAGCTGAAGGTCTCCACCCTTACTGACTCGCTTGATGCTGCCCGGGATCGCGAGACGAAGCTGAAGGATGATCTCCGCACTGAGAGGGCCCTGCTGGAAAGCACCGCCGTCTCGCAAAACCAATTCCAGCAGACGGTGGAGCGATGGACTAAGCACCTCGTCACCTCCGCCGCCAACATCGACATGGAGATGATGGCGTTGAGGGCGGAGCATCTCGTGTACTCCCCCAACGAGAACCTCCCTCACAGCGCCAAACTGAGTCTGTTCTTCAGGGGAGTGGCGCCGGCGCTTGCGCGGCTGCGGGAGAAGATCCCCGAGCAGCTGGCCGACGAGGCGTGCCGGCTCTGCATGGGCACCATGGAGCGGGTGCTGTCGAAGATTGTCTACCGCAACCCCGGGATCAACCTTGTCAACGTCCTCCGGACCCTGCCGCCCCAAGCTGACAAGGAGGCGTTGAAGGCCCAAGTTGCCCACATTGTAGCCAAGGTGGGCAAGATCCAGAGGGTCGACGGAGACCGTAGGGATTAGGCTTCTTGCTTCCCTCGCCGCTGTTGATTGAGTCATAGGCAGTAGTTGATTAGAACAGCGGCAAGCTATCTTTGTAATATATACTCTTATTTTGGGTAATCAATGCAGTGTTATCACCCTTGCTTTTGGTCCTTCACTTTGTATGCTTTTCACCCTACGCTTTTAGGGGAACTTGCCGGCAAGGGGCCCTTGCCACGAGCGCTGAGTGCGGGACTCTTAGCAGCCTGCTAGCAAAGACCTTGTCGGCAAGAAACCTTGCCGCAGCTAGTCGCAGCACACTTAGATTGCTGAGTGAACTCGAAAACGAAGTAAGGGCGCGACACTTGTCGCAGCTCACTTAAGCCGTTGAGCGTGCTCAAAAAAAAGTAAGGGTGCGGCTAGCCACGGGTAGGTTCCTCCGCGCACAGGTTTTCCATACAAAGTGTGGTTGTTCAAGGAAGATAACTAAAATTTAAAAATTTGAATGCTCAAACTTTGGTAACTTAGCTTTCATTGGGTTGTTTACTTCCCGGCAAGACTTTTCTTTCTTGAACAGCAATTGGTCCATACTTCTATCTCCTTCCCCCCCCCGGCAAACTTGTGCGCGAGGATCACTCCTTCTGTTTCAGAGAGAAAGACAAAAGAGAAGGAAATACAAGTACGGAGCCTCGCGGCTTGTTACTGCTTACCGGGATTGTGTGCTGCACGAAATGTCAGATGATACATGCAAGCAAAAGGAAAAGCACGAAATGACAAATGGTGCGAAGCACAAAAAGTTTTACTGATGCACGGGGTCTGCGCCCGGCTTTGTACAAAGGTTTACATGCGACAGCGGCAAGACTTGTACACAAGGTGGTTGCCGGAGCGGATCACGGCAACCGCGCCTTATGGGTGAAACTTGCGAAGATGCTCTATGTTCCAGGAGTTGCTCACCGGTAAGCCTTCTTCGGTCTCAAGGCGGACAGCACCGGGCCTTGTGACTTGTCTCACCCGATAAGGGCCTTCCCACTTCGGCGTCAACTTGTTGGAGCCCTTGGCGGACTGAACGCGCCGAAGAACAAGGTCGCCTTCCTCGAGACTCCTGGCCTTGACCTTGCGGCTATGATAGCGACGCAAGGCTTGCTGGTATCGAGCAGCTAATACAGCAGCCTGGAGACGTTCCTCCTCGAGGAGCAATGCATCATCTTGTCGCAGTTGCTCTTGCTCGAGCTCGTCGTAAGCGAGCACTCGAGGAGATCCGTATACGAGTTCCGTGGGGAGAACTGCCTCTGCTCCATAGACAAGAGCAAAGGGTGTATGTCCGGTGGCTTGATTTGGTGTCGTCCTGATTGACCAAAGAGCCGCCGGCAACTCCTCTATCCATTTTCTTCCACACTTGTGCAGCCTGTCAAAGGTTCTTGTCTTCAGTCCGCGCAGCACTTCAGCGTTTGCCCTCTCCGCTTGACCATTGCTCCTCGGGTGAGCAACAGAAGCGAAGCAGACCTTGGCGCCAAGGTCTTGGACGTATTCCATGAAGGTACAGCTTGTGAACTGTGTGCCGTTGTCGGTGATGATCCTATTAGGGATCCCGAAATGGCAAACTATTGATCTGAAGAACCTGACTGCTGACTGTGCTGTCACCTTTCTCACTGGTTCCACTTCCGGCCACTTTCTGAACTTGTCGATTGCGACGTACAAGTACTCAAAGCCCCCGACAGCGCGGGGGAAGGGGCCCAGGATGTCGAGCCCCCAGACCGAGAAGGGCCAGGACAAAGGGATCGTCTGGAGAGCTTGAGCTGGCTGGTGAATTTGTTTGGCATGGAACTGGCACGCTTCACACTTGGTTACTTGTGCAGTTGCATCTTGGAGGGCTTCTGGCCAAAAGAAACCTTGCCGGAACGCCTTCCCGACAAGTGCTCTTGCGCCAATGTGGTGACCACATATGCCTCTGTGTATCTCTGCCAACAGCTTCTGTCCATCTTCCCGGGAAATGCACTTCAATCTGACACCATTGAGTCTTCTTCTGTATAGTTCGTTGTCAACGAACTGGTACATACTTGACTGCCTGGTTATCCTCTCTATCTCTTCTGGTTCTTCGGGAAGTTCTCCAGTCTGAAGAAAACGGACGATTTGCTGTGCCCATGCTGGAGCTTGAGGCTCAACAACAAGGACTAAAGGCATCAGGGCTGCTGCGGGAACCTCAGCTTCTACGGCAAGAACCTGCGGCTCTGTCGGAACATGCTGGAGCCGGGGCAAGGCTAGTCGGGAACGCCTGCTTCAACTGTACAGACCCTTGGGTCCGCAGGAGCAGACTGTTCCTCAGCATTTTGGTTGCCGATCTTGGGGACCTTGGCGGCGGCTTCGGGAAGATCCGCCGGTAAGTAGTCGCCGGAGACCAACTTCCTCTTCTTGCTCTGCCCAACTGACGGTGTAACGGATGGCTGAGTTAGCTTGAGCACGAAAATCCCTGGTTCCACAGGTAACTTCGTTGCTGCACACTTTGAAAGGCCATCTGCGATGTCATTCTGAGCTCTTGGAACGTGCTCCATCTGTAGGCCTTCAAAGTGTTCTTCAAGCTTCCTCACTTCATCTACATAAGCTTCCATCAGAGGGCTTTGGTAACTCTTGTTTACTTGTCGGACCACCAACTGTGAGTCTCCCCGCACAATCAACCTCTTGATCCCAAGCTCGGCCGCAATTCTGAGACCGGCAAGCAAACCTTCATACTCGGCAGTATTGTTTGTTGCTTGCTCCTTGGGAAAGTGCATTTGAACAACATACTTGAGGTGCTCTCCGGTGGGTGCTATGAGTAACACACCAGCGCCGGCGCCCTGCAGCGAGAAGGCACCATCGAAGTACATTATCCACTCCTTGCTTGCTTCTTGGACGGGGATGCTTGTCTCTGGAACTTCTTCATCCGCTGTTGGAGTCCATTCCGCTATGAACTCTGCCAAAGCTCTGCTCTGTATGGTTGAAGTACTCTCAAATTTGAGACCAAAGCTTGACAGCTCCAGTGCCCACTCGACGATCCTGCCTGTTGCTTCTGGATTTTGCAATATCCTCTTCAACGGAAAGCGAGTGACCATTGTTATCTCATGTGCTTGGAAGTAATGGCGCAGCTTTCTTGAGGCCATGAGGAGGCCGAAAAGTAACTTCTACACTCCAGAGTATCTTGACCTAGCCCCCTGCAAGAGGGAGCTTACAAAATAAACTGGGCGCTGCACCATCTTCCTTCGCACTTCTCCTTGTTCCTGCGCAGACTTGTCCTTGTCGGGGCCAGAGCTTGTCGGGGAAGCCCCCTGCTCGCCGCTGGATCTGCTTGCCGGGGATGTGGGTTCCTCATCCGCCTCCCTCTCCGCTACTAACGCAGCACTAACCACTTGATTGGTCGCCGCTAAGTACAGCAGCAACTTCTCTTGTGGCTTAGGTGCGACAAGTATTGGAGTGGAGGATCGGTATCCTTTCAAGTCTTGCAGCGCAGCCTCCGCTTCCAGAGTCCATTTCATAGGACCTGCCTTTTTCAAGATTTTGAAGAAAGGCAGGGCGCGTTCTACAGACTTTGAAATGAACCTGCTGAGGGCAGCCACACAACCAGCAAGTCTCCTTACGTCCTTGACGCGCTTCGGGGCTTCAATCTGCTCGATGGCTTTAATCTTGTCGGGATTGGCTTCAATCCCCCTCTGGGACACGAAGAACCCGAGAAGCTTGCCGGAGGGGACTCCGAAGACGCATTTCTCGGGGTTCAACTTGAGCTGTATCTTGCGCAGATTCTCAAAGGTTTCTTCCAAGTCTCGAATCAGGGTGTCCTTGCTCTTGCTCTTGACCACTATATCATCTATGTAGGCTTCTACATTTCTGTGTTTCTGTGGTTCAAAAGCAGTGTGCACCACCCTTGCAAATGTTGAGCCTGCATTCTTCAATCCAAAGGGCATGCGTATGAAGCAATATGTGCCACGTGGAGTAATGAATGCAGTCTTCTCCTCATCTTCTTCGGCCATGAATATCTGGTGGTAACCTGAATATGCATCGAGAAATGAAAGCAACTCACATCCAGCCGTGGAGTCAACAATCTGGTCGATGCGCGGCAAGGGAAATGGATGCTTAGGACAAGCTTTATTCACATCGGTGAAGACTATACAAAGTCTCCACTTCCCATTAGCCTTGCGCACGACAACTGGATTGGCCAACCACGTGGGATGTAGTACACCTCTAACCAGGCCTGCTGCTTCCAACTTCTTGATTTCTTCGGCGATGAATTCTTGGCGCTCCACGGCTTGCTTCCTGACCTTCTGCTTGATGGGCCGTGCATGAGGACAAACAGCAAGCTTGTGCTCAATTACCTTCCTGGGAACGCCGGGGATGTCAGACGGTTGCCACGCAAACACGTCCACATTCGCCCGCAGGAAGGCAACGAGCGCGCTTTCCTATTTGGGGTCGAGTGTAGCACTGATGGTGAAGGTACCACCAGTGCCGTCCTCCTTGGCGGACACCCTCTTGGTTGCCGGTGGAGCTGCCATTCCTTTCTTGCACTTGCCGGTGGAGCTCGATGGTGCGTCCTCGACGGCAGCACAGCACTCCGAAGAGGTGCGTTTGCCGGAGTGGGCCCCAGAGCTCTTGCCGGACTTGGTCTTGGTCTTCCCCCCGGGAGCTTCAGCGGCATGTGTTTTGCTGTCAGCCGCGGCTGCTGCATCCCGGTAGATCTTGTCGGCGCAAATAAGCGCATCCTTCTTGTCGCCGGGGACAGAGATGACGCTTATCGGCCCTGGCATCTTGAGCATGTTGTATGCGTAGTGGGAAGCTGCCATGAACTTGGCGAGCGCAGGACAGCCAAGTATCCCATTGTACGGCAACGGGATATCGGCTACGTCGAACGTGATCCTCTCCGTCCTGAAGTTGAGCTCCCCACCAAAGGTCATTGGCAGTGTAACCTTCCCCTTCGGCTTGCTCCTTCCCGGGTTGATTCCTTGGAACGTCCCGGTTTCCTCGAGCTCGCTGTCGGGGATTTGCAGTTTTTTGATCACAGCGGAGGAGATCAAGTTGAGGCCGGCCCCGCCGTCAACCAACATCTTGGTGACCTTGAGGTTGCGGATCGTTGGTGAAACCAACATCGGCAAGCACCCGACCGCGGTTGTGCGGTCAGGGTGATCCTCAAGGTCGAAGATGATGGGCGTGCCGGACCATTTCAGGAGCCTGCGCGACTCGACGGGTGGCTCAGCTGCATTCACTTCCCACACCCATTGCTTGAGTTGGCGGTGGGAAGTGTGCAGAAAGGCACCTCCATCGACGCACAGAACTTCTGTGGCCTTCTAGAACTCCTGCTCGTTGTTGTCTCCTTCATCCATATCCTCATCATCGTCCTCGTCCTCATCCTTGTCGCGGCCCCGGGGAGGTCTGTCTCCTTGCCGCTGCTTGGCCTTGCCGCGGCGTCCTCCCCGGCCATTGAACGGCCGCTTCTTGCTGGGTTCTCCTCCGCCTCCTTGGGCCTTCTCCTTGTCGCGACGCTCGTATTCAGTCTTCTGCTGTTCTACGAGGTACTCTACCCTCTTGCAGTTCTGAAGATCGTGGCCCTTGGTGCGGTGGATCTTGCAGTATTGCTTGTCGGAGCCGTCCTGCTTGTCGGCTGCCGCTACAGGGGCGGGCTCCTTGCCGGAGCCACCAGCCTGTGTCTTCTTGGCGGGAGCCTCCTTGCCGGACTGCTCGACAACCAGTACTTCCTTGTTCTTCTTTTTCCTGTTGCTCCGCCGCCGGCCTTTCCTTGCCGGGGCGGCATCCTCACTGTCACTTCCTCCTACGCCGGAATCCTCTCCGGTGAGTCTTCTCCCCTCTTCAGCACGTGTACATTTGTCAGCCAGAGCGTAAAGCTCGCTGATGTCCCGGATCTTGGTCATGGCCATCTCCTCCCTCATCCAGCGGTTCCGCATATTCTGGTGGAACGCGCTGATAACAGCGGCAGGGTGGACATCGGGAATATTGTGCTGAACGCGGCTGAACCTTTGGATGTATTTGCGCAGGGACTCTCCCTCCTTCTGGGCGAGGATGTGGAGATCGCTCTCCTGGCCGTGGGGTTTGTGGCCGCCCGTGAAGGCGCCGACAAACTGGTGGCACAAATCTGCCCATGAAGAGATGGAGTTCTCCGGCAAGTGCATCAGCCAAGACCTGACGTTTGGCTTAAGCACGAGCGGGAAGTAGTTGGCTAGGATCTTCTCATCGCGTCCCCCGGCAGCCTGCCCCGCAATGGTGTAGATGCTGAGGAACTCCGAGGGGTGTGTCTTGCCGTCGTACTTCTCGGGTACGTCGGGCTTAAAATTCTTCATGCTGGGCCACTGGACTTGCTGCAGCTCTCGGGTGAACGCAGGGCAACCTGCCGCGTACGGCAAGTCGCCTGGTTCACCGGGCGCGTGCATGTCGACGGCGGTCCCAGCGCGCTGATTGGACTGTCTTCGAGCTTCTCTTCGACGCTCGATGCGGGTTCGAGCGTCCTCTTGTCGCCTGTCATCGAGGACTTGGCGCTGATCGCGGCGAGCCCGCGGATCCGACGACGCCGTGGAGTCGTCGTCGACGTTGATCCGGCGGGGCGGCGTTTTCTGCTTCCGCGGCGGGGAGTGCACGGTAGTTGCACCCCCGGCGGTCTTGTCGCCATCGGCCTTCGCTTGGTCAACTTGTCGCGGCCGTGAAGTTGCCGGCTGCTTTGGCGCATCGTTGTTGGCGAAGGCGATGAGGCTCTGGATCGTCGCCCTCCAGTCTTCAGCCTTGTCCGCCGCTGGAGGGAAGTCGAGGAGCAGCTGAGCCCTGGCCAGGGCTTCTGCTGGAGAGGAGGGAAACGGTGGCGAACGGTGCGAGAAGCGGGACACGCTCGGACTTCTAATCGCGTTAGAAGGAGCATGTTCCCGTCCCGGCGACCGCGCCTTGCTCGTGCCAGGACGTTGGCCTTGAGCGTCACGTGACGTTGGCCTTGAGCGTCACGTGACTCGCCGGCCTGGCCACGTCCCAGCAAGCGTATGGTACCTCCGGTATCACGTCGCTGCTGGTCTGGCACCTCCTGAGAGGGACGTGGTGCGTGTATGGACACCGAGGCCTTGGAGTTCGCCCGGTCGTCCGTCTTGTCCTTGGACTTGGTGGCGCCGTGAGTGTCCCCACCGGCGTCCACCCTTCCGCCGGCGCCTCCCCCACCAACCGTCGGCTCTGGTGGTGGTGGGATCGACACGGACGGGCCTCCGACCTCCGAAGCCTTCTTCTTCGGAGGCATGTTGATGTAGTCGATGAGGTTGATGAAGCTGGTGAAGTTGCTGAAGGTTGCGCCCGCGTGAGCGCCGGATCAGGTTCGCACAACCTCGACGCCCCCTACCTGGCGCGCCAAAGATGTCGGGGAAACTGGACGCCCACGAACACCTATGGGACCGGAGCCCCTTCTATGTTGCGGTAAGGGAGCGGAGGGAGCACGAAGAGAAGATCAAGGAGCACACGCGGGCAGTTTACCCAGGTTCGGGCTGCGATGACGCGTAAAACCCTACTCCTGCTTTGGTTGTATTGAGTTATTGGGCTCGGGAGCTTGAAGATCTACAGTACCAGCTAGACCGAGCGTGGGAGTGAGCGAGTTTCTTAGCTCGAACCCCCTCTATGTTGTGCATGGGCCTCCTTTTATAGCTCAAAGGGGTCACCGACAGGTGTCAACGTAGAGGAGGGTAAAAATGTAAAATCGGTGGTAGTTGCAATAGTGCATGAACAGTGTGCAAATAGTGGATGAACAGTGGTCTTCACCTAATCTTGACGGTGGGGGACAAAGGCATTGAATGCCCGTCGCCGTCGCCCCAAAAAGTGTCCGTCCATGCGTCTCTGTTCGCCACGGCGATATCCTCGTCACCGCGGCTTGCCACCGTGTACCCTAGGCTGCACAGCCATCTGCCACGTGCCCCTGGAAGGGCCCCAGGGCGACGCGTGGCCAGATGAGCTGGAGCAGAAGGACACATCATAGGCTTCCCCGGCAAGCACCTTGCCGGGGTCGCAACCTTGCCGGGCCCGGAGGCTTGTCGCGCTCCGGGTCCTGCCGGGGCGTGCGATGCGCCACGATATTCTTCCTTGAAGTACCGTTCTTTTGGCCTTCCTGGCAAGCTCCTCTTGCCAGGGTCTTGCGCTGGAATGATAACTTTGAGCCTTGTGCGGCCTTCCCGGCAAGCTCCTCTTGCCGGGGTCTTGTCTCTTAACTTGAATACTTTGTTCTTGAATGGCTTCATAGGGACCAGAGTGGGCCTTGGCGAGCGTGTGGTAAGCCCTGCCACGGGAAGCTGCTACTGCCCGTGCACAAGTTGGGGTACTAGGGTACCCCTACCTTAGTACACCGACACCTTTGCAATAAGCGGTTCGATTCGTTAGATCTAAAGATTTCCGAATATGAAGGGAAACGTAAAGAACCTCCCGGATTCGAACTTGACACCGCCAAAAGGGTAAACACCAAATATGGTAATACCTAGATCTATTCTTGTATCGTGCCTAGCTAGGGGCGTTAAACAATAGCGCTTGTTGGGAGGCAACCCAATTTTAGTTTCTTTGTTTTTGCTTTTGTTTAGGGATAAATATTGCATCTAGCTTCTGTTTAGATGTGGTTTTGTGTTTTAATTAGTGTTTGTGCCAAGTAGAACCTTTGGGAAGACGTGTGTGCAGTTTATATGATCATGTTGTAAAAAATAGAAACTTTAGCGCTCACTAGATGGACTGTAATATTTTACTGGAGAGTGCTATTTAGTTGATTCTTTTTGAAGATTATTAATAGACAAATTCCTCACGTTTAACAATTTATTTCAATTTTTTGGAGCTACAGAAGTATTCGAAAGTTACAGATTACTACATACTGTTCTGTTTTTGACAGATTCTGTTTTTTCTTGTGTTGTTTGCTTATTTTGATGAATCTATGAGTAGTATTGGGGAGTATCAATCATAGAGAAGTTGTAATACACTAGGTTTAACACCAATGTAAACAAAGAATGAGTTCATTACAGTAACTTTGAGTGGTGGTTTGTTTTCTTATACTAACGGATCTCACGAGATTTTTGGCTAAGTTTCGTGTTGTGAAGTTTTCAAGTTTTGAGTATGGCTTTGATGGACTATGGAACAAAGAGTGGCAAGAGCCTAAGCTTGGGGATGCCCAAGGCACCCCAAGGTAAAATTCAAGGACAACCAAAAGCCTAAGCTTGGGGATGCCCCGGGAAGGCATCCCCTCTTTCATCTTCATCTATCGGTAACTATACATGAGACTATATTTTTATTCACCACATGATATGTGTTTTTCTAGGAGCGTCATGTATGATTTGAGTATTTTCTTTTTATTTTTCCACAATCATCCTTGCTGGACACACCTTATGAGAGAGATAAATATTATTTAGAATTTATTAGAATACTCTATGTGCTTCACTTATATCGTTTGAGCTAGATAGTTTTGCTCTAGTGCTTCACTTATATCTTTTAGAGCACAGTGGTGGTTTTATTTTGTAGACATTGTTGTTCTCTCATGCTTCACTTATATCTATTTGAGAGTCTTTTAGAACAGCATGGTAATGTGCTTTGGCTATAAAACTAGTCCTAATATGATAGGCATCCAAGATGAGTATAGTAAAAACTTTCACCTAAAGTGCATTGAATACTATGAGAAGTTTGATATATCATGATTGTTTTGAGATATGAAGATGGTGATATTAGAGTCATGCTAGAAGAGTAGTTGTGAATTTGATAAATACTTGTGTTGAGGTTTCCAAGTCTCGTAGCATGCACGTATGGTAACCGTTGTGTGAGAAATTTGAAACATGGGGTATTTCATTGAGTGTCATCCTTTGTGTGGAGGTCAGGATCGTGCGATGGTTAACTCCTACCAACCCTTCCCCTAGGAGAATGCGTGTAGTACTTTGTTTTGATGACTTGTAGTTTTTTGCAATAAGTATGTGAGTTCTTTATGACTAATGTTGAGTCCATGGATTATACGCACTCTCACACTTCCACCATTGCTAGCCTCTCTTGTACCTGTCAACTTTCGCCGGTGCCATACACCCACCATATACCTTCCTCAAAACAACCACCATACCTACCTATCATGGCATTTCCATAGCCATTCCGAGATATATTGCTATGCAACCCTCCACCGTTCTGTTTGCTATGACACACTTCATCATTGTCATATTGCCATGCATGATCATGTAGTTGACATCGTATTTGTGGCTAGGCTACCATGCATAATTTTTCATACATGTCACTCTTGATTCATTGCACATCCCGGTACACCGTCGGAGGCATTCATATAGAGTCATACTTTCTTCTAGTATCGAGTTGTAAATCAATATAAGTGTGATGATCATCGTTATTAGAGCATTGTCCCAAAGAAAAAGAAAAAGAAAAAAAGGAAAGGCCAAAGAAAAAGAAAAAGAAAGGCCCAACACAAAAACAAGAAGGAAAGGCCAAAGAAAAAAAGAAAGGCCCAAAAAAAGAAAAAAAAGAAAAGAAAAGGGACAATGCTACTATCTTTTTCCACACTTGTGCTTCAAAGTAGCACCATGATCTTCATGATAGAATGTCGTGGTTTTGTCACGGCAGATGTCCTAGCGAAAGGACTTAGTCGTGGAGCCATCGCAACGGGTTAGCTTAAAGGGGTTAAAGTGGACAAGGACGCAAGGGTTTATACTCGTTCGGCCCCTTCGATGAAGGTAAGAGCTTACGTCTAGTTTGGTGTGGTATTGCTAGGGTTTCGATGACCAGGGAGCAAATCCACTTTGCCTGTGTCTCAAGTTGTTGTTCTCTATCCCTGAACCGTCGTCGGGTCGTCCCTTTATATACACAGGTTAACGCCTAGTCTGGTTTACAGAATCCAGAGGCCGGCTCATAAACGTGTCCGGCTTGGTCTCTATCTTTCCTATCTTACAACACAAGTTATACGCCATTAGGCGGTTTACAATTATGGGCCCTAACACTTCTTGGGCCTTGGATCTGTAATCATCCATAATAAAGCGCCATGCTCCATGTCTTGCTGGGATTCAATATGAGTAATTATTTTTGGGCATAAACCGGCCCCTCCATGGGCGGTTTATACCTAGTAGCAATATCCCTGACATTAGGCCCCAGATTGATTTGAACCTGTTCATGTCAATGTTCAATGCCTTGTAAAGCTTGGCCCTTCATAACTTTAAAATATTTCATAAATCGCCATGACGTCATCCTCTGGAATGCATTGAACCGCCGTGACGTCATCTGCTCACTTAATACTGGTACCTGTTTTATTTTTTACACATTAAAAGCTTCGAAGATCGAGGCGACAGTATCGTCCCATATCCACCTTTCTGGCTCCTTGATTACCGCGCCTGCCGTTTCACCTTTCGGCTTATAAATAGGGCAGAGGGGCATCTCTTTTCCCCCTTCCTCCTTTGCCTCTTCTTCTACCTGGCGCTCGCTCGTGCTCAAGCTCTGCCGCCGCCGTCGTCCCGTGCATCTTCGCCAAGTTTGGCCGCTGCATCAACCTGTTCGGCCCAAAAAATCGCGAGCGCGCCTCTGCACCAGTTCACTATGGT
Source organism: Secale cereale (assembly GCA_902687465.1). Taxonomy (NCBI): domain Eukaryota; kingdom Viridiplantae; phylum Streptophyta; class Magnoliopsida; order Poales; family Poaceae; genus Secale; species Secale cereale. Next base: position 890,676,819 of record LR738710.1, read on the forward strand.
AAGTTTCTTCCTCACCCTTATCTTGATCTCATTAGGGTTTTCTCATGTGAGTTCATGGCTAGGGTGCTATTCTTTGTAGTTCTTCGTCGTGGCTCCGCCAACTAGTGTAGATCTGATCCCCGTGCGCGCGACTGTAGTAATAACTCCGCTTCCTTTAGTATGTGCCTTATCTTTCTTAAAGTAATAGCCCAAACTAAGCTGTCTAGACCATTGTTGTATCCGTTGGAATATTGATCCTGATTATTTCGAATTTGTGGCACGCCGTAGATCTATAATCTTGTTGCTACTTTTACAAAATATGTTTTTCCATAACTTCAGATCTGTACCCTTCATATTCTCCTTGGCGATTTAGCTTTTAGAGAAGACCATAAACCGGTAGATACAATTAGGCCCCTTCTTAAACCACCATTTGTAAATACCTTTGAAACACTGCCGGTTTAACCTTGCATAAATCATAAACCGTCCCTTCACTATATTTTCAGCTTTTCCCTTCCAAAATGGCAAAGCAAGCCAAGCAGTTTACTTCCTGCAACTGGGTCTGGTCTCGGGTCACCGAAGAAGAATTACAGAACTGGGCTGAAATTGGTGCTTTAGGCCAGAAGAACGTCCTCCATTGGAGTCCCTGGACCGGAGTGTACTCCAGAGCCCAAACATGGAGAAATTATCATATTTCTTGATCATCTAGCCCGGGGATTCAGTCCTCCCGGGTCAAAGTTCTTTCGTGACATGCTAGCCAACTTTTAGCTCCATCCACAAGATATCGGGCCAAATTCTGTGTCCAACATCTGCAATTTTCAAGTATTTTGCGAAGCTTACCTGCAAGAAGAGCCTTCAATTGATCTGTTTAGGGATTTTTCCCATTTAAACCGCCACACTGAGTTTTCTGACGGTCCTAACACTGAACTTGGCGGAATTTCCATCCAAAAGAGAAAAGATGTCAGTTTTCCTCATGCCAATCACCACAGCCATCCTAAAGATTGGAATCAAACCTGGTTCTATTGTCTAGATACTTCTCCGGAAGATGAGAATCCTCTGCTGGGTTACCGTTCTCATCGGCTTTCTAAGAACCATCCATTTCCTCAGCGGCTAAGTGCTCAAGAACGAGCCCAATATGCCCGCAGCTTTCAAAGCTGAGAGCCTTCACCATAAATGGTTTAACAAGAATCGATTGCGTTCGCTGTTGGATTTCCTGGAGCATTCTTCCACTAAGCCAGCTCTCTGGTTTAATGTGTGAATATACTTGAAACCCCAAGGATCCTCTGCACCATACTAAAGCCGTGCTACCAGAGAATGAGGTCAATGAGGTTGTTAAGAAGCTATTGAATGAACCGGTAGAAGCTTGTAGCCAAACCGGATTGGCCCCCTTCTGCGAGCTCAACAAACCAACATCGGTCAATCTTTCTCTTATCTTGTCTGTTCTATTTCAATCTGTCTTACTCTTTCTGAATGACTTCACAATTGTCAATAGGGTAATGACCCATTCTGGAAGAGGAAAGTCCATGATAAACCGGCGAAGACAACTCGCCAGAAAACCAAGGCCGTTAAGAAAACCGTCAGGAAGAAAGCTACTGACATATCTGAATCCAATCCTGATGATGATGAACCGGCCTCAGAGGTATCACTTGACTCCCTTCGCTCCCTTTTCTTGCATCTTATTAACAATGATTGTACTCAGGGAAACGCTGAAGGCATCAATGGAGATGATGTCGAGGTAATTATCCTTTCTTCCGGTTCAGAACCTCTGCCAACACAAAAATTCGTCGATCAAGCCAGAAAGTACAATTTTCTCATTCTTTCTCTTACTTGGACAAAACTTTATTTTGAAGAAACAACAACATGAAGCTCGCCGCAAAACGCGGCAAACTGGCCAAGTTATTGAGTCCACCGGTTTACCGCAAACACCAGCCCGGAGGCGTCGCTCAAAGGTTTTATATACTCCAGGTGCTCTTTATCCCAAAGCGAATCATATTTGCCAGCCTCTTAATCCATCTGATTCAAATTATCAGGATACTCCTCGTTCGTCATCCGGTGAATCAATAGCTACGCAACTTCCTCCTCTTAAGACTGTTCATGGGTAAGTTTTTCATTTTCCTGTTAACCTTTTTCTTTCACTCCTATGACTATCGTCACCTTTAACTTTCGTAGTAAGCCCAAGCCTAGCAAGAAGGCTAAACTGAATAAACCGGCAGGTCATGATGTGATTCCTGAAACGGAAAAGAACCCTGAGCCTGCTGAAGAGAATGTTGATGCCTTGCATGATGATCCTCCTCCACTAGATCATGAAGTCTTTATCGATCAAGAAACTGCACCAATGGACCTTGACACTAATCCGGCCAGTCAAGTTCGGGCCAGCAATACTCCTGCTAGCCATGTTAAACCAGCTGCCGCTTCAACAGAGTATGTTCAAATTACTGGCTTCGGCTATACTGCTCCTAGTGAACCCGTTGCCTTATCCAAACAAACTACAAAAGATGAAGCCTATGGCAAGGACACAGGCAAATGGAATGCCGATTTGTCCAACTATGCTCAACTTAGTGCCCAAGATCTTCATTCCGGCTATCTAAACCGGCAGTACACAAGCCATGATCATGAAGCCGGTTTAGTGAATCCGATGAAGGAACGCTATGAGGTAAACTTCGGCCTAGCTTCCTTTAACTTTATTCCTGCTTAAGTCTTGTAGCTAGCCTTTACTCTATCGTAGCCCCCAAGGGCCGGTTTACTCCTTCAGGATGAACCGGGACTTCAAAATATCCATTATATAGTTTTTTTCACATGCGTAATCCCCAAGGGTCGGTTTATCCCTTCGTGATGAACCGGGACATTTTATTTTGTAACCCTCTTTGAACGATGACGCATTAGCCCCCAGGTGCCAAGTCTATAACTTGTTATGTGCTTGGGACTTCACTGAAAATGCCTGATAACTTCAAATATGCATTAGCCCCCAAGTGCCATGTAGATAACTTGTTATGTGCTTGGGACTTCCAATATGCTTTACCAATGTATAATATGTTCTTCTCTTGACAGGCTGATCTAAACCGGAAAGACTCTCAAGTGGCTGAACTCCAAGATACTCTGAAATTTCAGCAAACCGCCGCTTCCAATGTCAAGGATAAACTGACCCTTGCTTTAGCAAACATGGAAAAATTGAAGAAGGATTTCCAGAAGGAACGGGCGGATTGGGATGCTGAAACAGCCGCTTTGGAAAAAAAGGCAGTTGATGCAGAAAACGCGCTCAATCCAGTGTCAGAAGAATTGTCTAGCTTAAAGCAGCAGATAGATGCCATGACTACTACCGTCTTTTGTCGCTGTACAAAAAGGGGGGGTACACTTTTTGTACCCCTATGACTGTGCACGCGCAGTCTGAGCCACAAGCACCGCCGAACCAAGCAAGGCGAGGGAGGTAAGCCAGGGTAAGACCGAAGCTCGATGGAACTGGAGCAACACCAAAGCCAAGACCACAAAGAGCAAAGGGACGAAGCGGGTTCTCCCGGTAAGGTCCTTGCCGGGAGCCAGTTTTAGCAGTCCCGAAAAGATCTGTAACACCCCAAATTTTTTAGTTGTTTTTTCTTTCAACTTTTGGCCTTTTTGGAAGGGGGTTATTTGATCTTTCCTTTTTCCCTTCTAAAATCCCTCCTGGCCAAAGTTGGTGTGTCTTCTCAACTTGGTTTTTGGCCTTGAAATTGTTCTCTTGTGTTTGGTTCAAGCACAAGTTGAGTTTCGAAAGTGGTTGTTTGAATTCTTCCCTTCTTGTTTCAAACCTCTCAAGTTTAACCTTGGGCTTATCTCCCAATCCATCCTCCATCTTGCCATGACCCCAACAGAAATAATTCTCTCCAAGACCCTCTCCACACCTTAGGACAAGTCTCTCATGAATTCCAGCAAGTTTTGACCTTATTGGGATTTTTCTTCTATTTATTTTACTCCAAAAACTAATTCTGCCTTTTATAGTGGACCTTTTTCATTTACAAAGGAACCACCATGCCTAGCTTGTTGTTTGATTCCAAACCAACTCTCCTAGATAGTATTTAGCACCCACAACCTAGATCCATCTTGTTTCACTGGTCCGTAGTTCAAAATTTTCAAATTTCACATGCTGCAAGTTTGGACCAGATTTACAAAATTTGGTGAAATTCATATTTATCTTCTTCCAAAAATTCTGTGAAAAATCAGGCAGCCTCTAGATATATCAAGAGGCCACTCCACCAAAAATCAGCCCCAGCAACATTGTGCACATACCAGAATCATTTCATCAAACACTTAGCATACACTGTCTGTCAAATTCAGAACTGTTAACTGAAACTGTCGACAGTTCGACAGTTCGTCGGTTTCGTCAGTTTCGTCAGTTTCTTAGCTCGATGCTGCACTGCATCTTCTTCTTATCCAGTGCGCCGCACGCTCGCTTGGCAGCTTCTGGGCGTCGGTGGCGCTCTGACCCGACCACGCCGGCGACTGCCACGGCAACAGCGCCGCCCGTGGCGGCTGTCAGAAGCAATCCCGCGGCTCAACGCCGTTTAGCGCCGACCAAACCACCCCAGTGCTCCACGTGTCCATCTCCACAGCCAGCACACGCCTGCCGCACCGCCGCCGTCGCCTGGCGCGCGCAGAGCGCGTTTTCTGCCGCCGTCGTGCCGCGCGGCCGTTCCGTCGGGGACAGCCCGTAACTCCATCTCTCCTGCTGAGTTAGGTGCGGGAATGGAACCCCTACAGCTCCTAGATGATGCTCATGCCCCTAACCCCGCCGTCCGACCACTGCAGCGCCGTAATCGACTCGCCGGACTTATCCATTCACGGCATCCACCTCGAGCCGCCTCTATAAGGCATCCCCGAGCTCGTTCTCGAGCCCGCACACCCTCACTACCTCCCTAGATCATGCGCAGCCTCTGGGAGAGCCTCAAGAGGCCCTTCTTCCCCAGATACGGCCAACCCCCCTCCGCCTCGGGCTCCGGCTCCGTTCACTCCGGGACCCTCTCCGACGAGGTCCACGACCACCCGAACCGCCATCCGCCGGAGACAGAGTCACCGTCGACGGGGGGCTCGCCGACACCCAACTCCACCACCGTTCGACGCGGAAGACCACCGTGAAGCTGTAGATACCGGAGGCCGTGACAGAGACGCGAATCACACCGAGTTAGGCTCCGACTTCTCAGAACCAGGCAAGCATGTTTGAAGTCTTCATATGATGAGTGTGTTGCATGTTTGCTCGAGTAGCTCCTCTCATAAGCATGGACATATTAGCATTGTGTATGGTTATATTTCATGCAAGCAAGCTTCGGCTGAGCCCCGAAAGATGATGTTTGAACCACCTCGATCATATGGTGATATGATGGGTGGAATGCTGGTATTGTTGGAGCATGCCAGTAATTGGTTAACTCAGTGTCAACGGAGATCATGGCATGATTCCGTTCATCTCCTTTTTCGGTACTATCATAGGCCGTCCGTTGGGATTACGGTCTAGTCAGTTGTAAACCACTTCCCGAGTACACACCAAGTAGAGGGGCCGGGATGAGGGTTCCATGGCCCTGGATTAAAGCCCGTCATCCGGTCATGGGGCATGGGTGTTTCCGGTTGGGACCGAGAGGGGGGCACCCCTTAGAGCGCGCATATATAAATTTGATCCCATGCTATTCGAGGTTGTAGCCTCCCCGTCTTAAAGTTTTCCGTGAATGTCGTCGCGGGTGATTCCGGACGACGGGATGTTAAATGGGTGTGTACTGGTTAGTTGGGTTTCTACTAAAACACCGTAACGGGACTATCCCACGTGGCTAGTAGAACCCGTTGGCTATGAGATAATGGTACAAACTCTGCAGAGTTAAATTCCTTCAGTAGCCATGTTTATGGCCTAGGGTCAATCTTCATGTCAACACGGTGACTGTCTCTAGTATAATCTTGTTGGTAACCAGAGTAGTATTTTCGTCAAGTTCATTTGGTAGATGAACTCACTGACTACCTCGACATTTATTTACTTTCAGAAGTATTTCATCATTATACTGCTGTTATTTATAAGCCCCTTATGTGATGTCGCTCAGACGTCCGACTGTGGCATTCTGTTATTTATAAGCCCTTTATGTGATGTCGCTCAGACGTCCGACTGTGGCATTCTGTTTTTTATAAGCCCTTTATGTGATGTCGCTCAGACGTCCGACTGTGGCATTCTGTTATTTATAAGCCCTTTATGTGATGTCGCTTAGACGTC
>LR738710.1:890683132-890733555 GCA_902687465.1 Secale cereale
AGACGTCCGACTGTGGCTTTCTTTTTATAAGCCCTTTATGTGATGTCGCTCGGACGTCCGACTGTGGCATTCTTTTTATTTATAAGCCCTTTATGCGATGTCGCTCAGACGTCCGACTGAGGCATTCTTGTTATTTATTTTTGCTATAAGCCCTTTTTGTGGTGTCGCTCAGACGCCCGACTGTGGCATGTTATCATTTTCTATTTTTCTTGCGAGGCGTCACTCAGACACTCGTTTGGTCTACTTTTATTTTATCTTATGGATTTTGGGAGGATTACCGCCCGACTTCTATCGTTACATACAACACTTTAATATTTTGTTTCGGTTGCATTTTTGCTGGAATACTCATATGCATCATGTTAACATTTATTATATCCTAAGTCCGAACTGTCTTGCGAGTACATTCAAAGTACTCACCTGGCTTGTTGATTTGGCCAGATGTGGACAAAGGCGATCTCATGGATGAAGAGTTCGATAGTGAGTCCGACGCTTAGAGGAGTCCCAGTCAGTCCCTTGCGATCCTGGAGTTGATCACTGTTTTATAACCGCTTCCGCTTACCACCAAATAAATTCATTGGGTCTCACTCCGACACCCGGTGGACTGTAGTATATTGGAGTCACATCACCCACCCCACTGTGACATATCCACCACCTTTTATTACGAGTTAGTAGTATGCCACCCTGCCTTGTGTTATATCCGCCTCTATGTATTATATTGGCGCGCTTGTAATAAAATTGTTCAGCAACCCCCAGCTCAACCTTGTATAATATTCAGTGTACTGGAATTCTGTATCAAGGATTTGTCCGCCAGCAAGGAATTATATTCCCCGCTGGTTTAATAAAAATGTCCGTCTTCCGGTAATTATTTTACTGAAGGACCGGTCCTGACAACCTTGGTATCAGAGCCAGGCTGACTGTAGGAAGCCACTAGGTGCGCTCGCTAATCGGTTTTTAGCGAAAAATTTGCTTTTCAGCATTTTTACATCTGTAGCAATTTTCTGTTGGTCAGCATAAATTTATGGCATGACTATTCGGAATTTTTGTCAATTTTGTAGATGGCCAGCAACGACTGTGATGCACAGGTGTTTGCCAACATTCCTGAGGGGTTGGTTAAGCTCCTCTTCGCCATCACCAAAGTCGCAATCGGGCCATCCACTCGTCCCGAGTTTACACTCTACCGTCACAAGCTCAACGACAGCGTGTCTATGCATCAGGCTGTGGTACACTTCAAAGGGGGGCGTTCTGAAGCGCGCCGCCTTCGATTTGTGGGCAGAGCCATGCCTACGGAGAGGCATGCCATGTAGATGGCCGCCCGTGAGGCGATAGCTCGTCTCCGGGACATTCTGCCTTCGATGAAGACTCGTCGCTTCCGTTACCTCCCATGCCACATGCCATATACGTGCCACTATGCATTTTCATGCGCAAATGGGGAGTGTGACGAAGTCATTGAATCAATGGTTGAGTACCTCAAGGCTCTTGAGGCAGCCTTTGATAATCTGGTGGATGACCTGGTGGCCACCCGTATGGAGTTGGTCCAGAGTGGCTCCGCCAATCGGAGGGAGCTACTCCATACTGCACCACCAATGACATTTGTCTCGTCCGCCGCATCCTATGCACCTTCCATCTTAGCCACCGCTCGCCGTATGCCTACCATTGAGGAGTTTGACCAAGTCATTGCTCCTACTCCAGTCCGAGCTGCACCGCCTGCTGCACCTGCTTCAACACCTCGCACTCATACTCCGCGCCTGGAGCCCATCAGTGAGGAGGAAGTTGAGTCTCCAGCACCACTAGGCCTTACCCTCGGCAGGCCGAGGGAAATCTTCAACATCTCCGACTAGCGCGTCATTCCACGACGCACCGCGCTCGCTTGTAATATTTGTGTGTTATGTAAGATAGGATGATGGGAGTAGTCTGTTTGCGCGTCATGTAGGATCTTAGAGGAGTGCACTAGTTTTAAATAACATGTCAGGATGTGTACGCACACCCTGAGTGACGTATGTATAATTAGAAGCGGCGTGTAAAATATGTACTAGCAGCCCTTCTCCGTGCGCAATCAACCAGTTTATTTTCAAAAATCTCTTCGAGCTCGTGTTTGATCGCTTTTGCAAAATCTTGGTTTATTTTGCTGCTCGGTTCTTATCATATTTTCTGCTTATTTACCCCAGAGTAAGAAATGACTCGTCCCTGGACACGACCATGCCAAGTCCGCCGGAAGAAAATTATGGCACACAGACAAACAATAATTTCTCACAGGGGCAGTCAAGTCAGCAAGGCAGTGAGACAGCATTTTCTCAGGTGTGCCGTCTTTACGAGCAAAGTCAGCAACAGCACCAAGAAATGATGAACCATGTCATTAACATGGAAAATCACCGTGAACCATACCAGCAGCACTCAAAATTGTCTGAATTTTAGAAGACACGTCCAACAACATTTTCGCACACAGACAAACCTCTTGAGGCCGATGATTGGCTTCGATATATTGAAAGGAAATTAATTATGGCACAATGCTCAGACCGTGAAAAAGTGCTGTACGCACCACATTACCTTACTGGAGCAGCCGCGTCATGGTTGGAAAATTTCCTGCTTATGCATCCCGACATAAATAATATCACCTGGGAAGATTTAAAGGAAGGCTTTCGTGGGGCACACATCCCTAAGAGTATTATGAAGATCAAGAAAAGAGAATTTGATGACCTCAAGCAAAGAGGCATGACAGTACAGGAGTACAACAGTCAGTTTGCACAATTATCACGTTATGCCAACGAAGAGCGAATGACGGAAAATAAGAAGATGGAGAAATTCCTGGACGGACTGGCACCAATACTAAAATGCCAGTTAGTCGTACACACTTTTCCAGATTTCAAGACACTGGTAGACAAAGCCATTACATTTGAAAATTAACGTCGCAGTCTGGAAGACATTCGCAAGAGAAAAAGGGATCAGACCAACCACCCCCGCAACAACAAGAATAAGGTGAATTTCCAGAGGAATGGGATGAACAGACCCACGACCAATGACACCCGTCCAAATAAGAATTTTCATGCAAGGGACAAAGATTTCACCTACCGCCCGGGTGTTACCTGCTACGCATGTGGAGAAGAGAGACACTATGCTAAACAGTGCACAAAGCCAAGAAACTCGGCACCGAAGCCAAACAGCAACGGGAACAATTCCGCGCCCAAGCGTAACAATTTCAACCCCAATAACAATCACAAGAAAGGCCACCTGAACTAGGTGACCTGAACTAGGTGACCAAGGAGCAGGCACACGATGCACCGGATATCGTACTCGGTACGTTCCCTGTCAACACAATACCTGCCACGGTTTTGTTTGATTCTGGAGCTTCTCATTCATTCATTTCGAAGAGTTTTGCTTTGCAACATGGTTTTTCAATGCTTCCTTTGGGAAAATCAATGACTATCAAGTCCCCCGGAAGTAAGCAGATCACTCAGAATTACTGCCAAGGTTTGACCATTGAGATTGAGGGATTAAAATTTCACGCAAACCTCATCGTGTTGGAAAACGAAGGACTGGATGTCATCCTGGGTATGGATTGGCTAACCACCAATAAAGGATTTATCGACTGCTTCAACAGGATAGTGATTCTCACCAATCATCTTGGAAAAACAATAAGAGTCGCTGCTCAGGAAAGACCGGTGTCGCGACAACCAAAATTAAACAAAGTTGATACATCTCAGTTAAGCAAGGTTCCAGTGGTATGTGAATTTCTGGACGTATTTCCCGAGGAATTACCAGGCATGCCGCCAGACAGAGAAATAGAATTCATTATTGAGCTAGCACCGGAAACCACCCACATATATAAGAAACCATATAGAATGGCGCCATCCGAGTTGGTTGGATTAAAGAAGCAAATAAAGGAACTGCTAGACAAAGGATTTATACGGGCCAGCTCCTCACCTTGGGGTTCGCCAGTATTATTTGCCAAAAAGAAGGATGGGACTGTCACATCCCTAGCTAGCACTTGCATTAGGACCTAACTAGAGTGTGCATCATGTCTACATTCAAAGAAACTTGAAATGGGATTAACAGAAACCCCAGCACCCCTCTCTTAACAACTAGGGTTTGCTAAAATATTTTCCAATGTACCCAAAATGCCCTTAAAAAATGTTCATCATTTCTGCCTTGGTCTTAAACCTCTGCCAAAAATGGTGCACAATTTTCTAGGACACTCAAGGGTTTTGGATTAAATCTCATGGTATTTGAATTTGGGCATTTAAATGCTATAAAATATTTTAAATGCTCAAATAATCATAAACTATAATGTTTCCTACTGTTCATAATATATACAGTAGGTATGACAAGTGTTATGAGTTACAAAAATGCTCTGGCATTTTATTTAAATGAACAAAGCTGCAAAAGAAATAAAACAGAAAAGAAAATAGAAAAAAAGGGAGAGAGAAAAGCTTACCTGGCGCCCCACCCGGCCCACCTGCCGGCCCAGCCCAGCTGCCGCTCCAGCGAGCTGCTTCGCTCGGCCAGGCAGGCAGGCAGGTGCTCGACGGCGACCGCGCCGCGCGCCACGCAGCCGCCCGCCGCCCTGCTTCATCCCCTCGCCGTCCTGGAGGGATGGTTCGGTCGTCCACGTCCTCCCTGACCTCGCAGACACCTCCCCCTCCCCCCAGTTCCTCTCCCTCGTTCTCCCCGCGCCATGGCCGACGCCGCCATGCTCGCACCGTCGTAGAAGCCGCGTCCACCGTTGTCCCTGAGCCCCGCCTTGGTGTCCATCGTCTCCGCCGTCCTCGACTGCTTCGAACAGGCCAAGCCCCGAGCGCTCGCCCGCCCTAGAGACGCCCCCGACCTCTTCTTCCCCAACTCCGGCCGCGGAGATCCCCCTCGCCGTCCCGCTCAGCTCCGACCACCCCCGAGCTCGCTCCGGCGCTTGCTACAACCCCTGTGAGCCTAGCTTCATCCTCCCCCTCTCCGTTTGCTCTCTTTTGCCCTGGAACGCACTGCACAAAGCTCACCCGCACGCACCGCCACCGTGCTCGCCGCCGGTGATGCTCCGGTGACCATTTGGTCACTGGCACCCGTCCATCACACTCACCGCAGCACGTAGATGCGAAAGGTGCTACGCGCGCATCGCCTAGGCCCCTGCAGCCGCATCTCCACACACGCCTGACGCCGGTCGCCGCCGTCGAGCTCGTTGCCGTCGTCTCCGGCCACCCCAGGTCCGGCGACCACCACCATCCGACGCGCAACAGCAAGGCCTTTCCAACGCGCCTAGCCACAGCTCGAGCCGTGCACCGTAGGCGATTTCCGAAGCACGCCGCCGTGTTTGGCCTCGCCAGCGGCTAAACGCCGGCGGGTTGGACCTATTTTGACCACGGGTTTGACCCCCTGGGTCACTGACATGTGGGCCCTGCCCGCAAGTCAAACCTAGTTTAGGTGTTAATTTAATTCTAATTAGTTAATTAGTTAACTGTGACACTGACCAGTGGGTCCCACTGGTCAGGTTTGACTTGGACTGGCCCTGTTGACTGGCTGACGTCAGCATGATGTCATGCTGACGCAGTAAAGGTTTTTCTGGGATTTTAGGTTTAAAAATAATTCAGGAAATTCCAGAAAATACCCAAAACTTCTAAAAATCATATAAAATCAACCATAGCTCAGATGGAAAAGATTTATATATGAAAAATGATCAGAAAAATCCAATCTTTCCAATGGCACGGGTTTCATGTATGTTTGAACAAGTTAACTTGATGTATACATCAAAAACATGATAATGCACATATTTAGATAATAGCTTGAACTCCAATTTGAATCTTTGATTCAAATAGGTTCAAACCCTTCTGGTTTTAGTTGCATTAGCCAACACACATGCATCTTGCCATGTCATGAGCATGCATCATATTGTTGCATTTGTTTGTTAATGATTGTATCGTCGGTATTCTCTGTGTTAGGTCCTGCTCCCGAGAATACTGCTGCGTATCCAGTTGAAGAGCAGTACCCGACAACTACTTTGTCAGGCAAGCAATCATTGATCATTCCGATACAAACCCAATCTTCTCGCTCCTGCTCTCTTTTACTCCATTAAGGCAACAGGGTGTGAACTGCTACTTGCTGCGGTAGTTGAACCCTATTCCCTTGCATGACCTGTCATTGCCACAGTAAATAGTTGAAACCCACTAGCATGTGTAGGAGTTGATTGAGCCATGTGATGTGTGATCCACCATGCTATTTGTTTATGTTGCCAGCTATGCCTAGAGTTGTGTCAGGTCTGGTTCATCTGGGTGATGGATCAGAGTGAAATGATCATACCGGTAAAGAGAAGGAAGTGTGGAATACGCTTGGTAAAGGTATCGATGAAAGGCCATGTAGGAGTACATGGTGGGTTGTTTCATTGGAATCGTCCATAGGACCTGAGATCTGTATGTGTGGTTCAAGTTGCAGTTACTACCATGCATTGGGCCCGAAACCAATGGACCCTCTCGGCTTATTAATTACCCTCGATCTCTGTCCAGGAGTTGCAACTAGTTTCTGGTGTTTATAGCTTACTGGAGGTCGTGCACAACGCTGACCCTCGGGGTGGGTTGTGATGCGATAGGTACGTGGCACAGTGTACCGGTTGCCCGTTTGGTGACTCGGGAACCCTGTACACATCGTTTGGGGCCGTGAGCGACACCCCGGCCGGATCTCCCCACGGATGGAACCCAAATAGGCGATAAACCTGGACGAGAGACTTCAGTAGTTAGTCAGGTCGTGGCCGACACCCTCGCTGGGCTTCCGCTTGAAGGTTGCCGAGTACACGCCGAGTAAACGGCGATAAGTGGTGAAAGCGTGTGTGAAGAAGTACACCCCTGCAGGGTTATCAAACTATTCGAATAGCCGTTGTTCACGGTACGAACTACTTGGTTACTCTTACAGTTCATAGAAAAGTTGATAGATACTACTAAAAGCCTCAAGATAAGTGTGAGTGTCGTGGATGGCCCTTCCGTAGGATGACGGAAGAGGATCCTCGGTAGAGTATTGATGTGGTGAGTAGAGGACTCGTGTTCGTAATAACATCTTGCAATCTGTTTAGAGTTGTAGTATAGGTTAGCCAAGGTCAAAGCTGGCATTCTGCTATGAACTCCACTACCCCCTTTGATAATGTTGCATGTATGATATGTTCTGTGGTAAGACCTGCTGAGTACCTTTGTACTCATGTTTGCTTAATAACTGTTGCAGAGGAGAACCCTGCCCCTGCTGATGGGTTCTACATAGACGTTGACGTCGACGAGTAGCTTGACACCCAGACGGAGATCTGGAGCTTGTGAAGCGCCTTGTAGATAGTCAGGCTACACCAAGCCAGTTTTATTTTCTAAGTTGTCTGTACTCAGACATGTAGCTTCCGCTTGTGCTTGTATGACTGTATGACTTGAGTGTTGGGTCATGTGACCCCTACTTGTATGGATATGTTATGTATGGCTCTTGGAGCCTTTTAAATAAAGTACTTTGAGTCATAGAGTTCTGTTGTGATGCAATGTTATATTTGCACATATTGAGCATATTGCGTGTATGATTGAAATGCTTGGTATGTGTGGGATCCGACACCTAGTTGTTTTCCTTTGGTAGCCTATCTTGCAGGGAAATGCCTCCTAGTGTCTCCAATGAGCCTTGGTAGCTTGCTACTGCTCGGAACACGTATGCTGGCCGGCATGTGTCCTTCTTCGTTCCTGTGTCTGTCCCTTAGGGGAAATGTCACGCGTTGTTCCTTTAAGTCCATGTAGCTTGCTACGACTTGGGTTCATACGTTGATGACCGACACGTTCGTTGCTGGGTCGTGGATGCATGTCTCTGTAATTTAGTGCCGCTTTTGGTTTATAACTAGCCATGTCGGCCTGGGTTCTCTGTCATATGGATGCTAGCGACACTGTCATATACGTGTGCCAAAATGCGCAAACGGTCCCGGGCCAGGTAAGGTGGCACCCGTGGGGTTACCGTGCGTGAGGCCGCAAAGTGATATGACGTGTTACAGCTAGATCGGTGTGACTTAGGATCGGGGTCCTGACAGTGACCATGAGGTTGTGTATAGACTACCGAGCGCTCAACATGGTCACAATCAAGAACAAATATCCGATGCCACGGATAAATGACTTATTTGACCAGCTCACGCAAGCCAATGTTTTCTCAAAGGTTGATATAAGGTCAGGTTATCATCAACTGAAAGTACGGACAGAAGATATCCCGAAGACATCATTCACCTCAAGATACGGACTTTATGAATTTACAGTGATACCGTTTGGACTGACCAACGCCCCCGCATATTTCGTCCACCTCATGAACAAGGTATTTATGAAATTCATGGACAAATTTGTGGTGGTATTAATTGATGATATTTTGGTATATTCCAAGACACCGGAAGAACATGCTGAACACCTCCGCATTGTACTGGGAGAATTAAGGAAGCACCAACTTTACGCCAAGTTCAGCAAATGTGAATTTTGGTTGAGACAAGTGGGTTTCCTAGGACACGTATTAACAAAAGAAGGAGCTGCTGTGGACCCAGATAAAGTCAAGGCTGTACTTGGCTGGAAGTCGCCAGCCAGTGTGACGGATATACGCAGTTTCCTCGATATGGCCGGATATTACAGAAGGTTTATTGAAGGATTTTCCACCATAGCCAAACCAATGACACAGCTACTCAAGAAGGATAAGAAATTCGTGTGGACCGAAGCATGTGAGGAAAGCTTCCAAGAACTCAAAAGAGGTTAACAACAGCCCCAGTATTAATTGTACCGGACATACACGAGAGTTTTGAAGTATATTGCGACGCATCCCGGAAAGGCCTCGGGTGCGTACTGATGCAAGAAGGCAAGGTAGTCGCCTACGCTTCCCGGCAACTGCGAAAACATGAAGAAAATTATCCTACTCACAATTTGGAGTTGGCAGCAGTCATTCATGCACTCAAGGAGTGGAGGCACTTTTTGCTTGGAAATCGCTGTGAAATATATATGGACCATAAGAGCCTAAGCTATATTTTCACACATCCAGATCTCAATTTACGACAATGACGCTGGCTGGAACTGGTAAAAGATTACGACGTTGGTATCCACTATCACCCAGGAAAAGCAAACGTGGTAGCAGATGCTCTCAGCCGTAACCCTAGCCCGAACAGCGGGAGCATACAGAACCTGAGACCCGAATTTCAGCAAGAATTTGCCAGACTCAACCTAATGATGGTCACGGAAGGCGAGGTATCCAAGCTAGAAATACAGCCTACACCAATAGAGCAAATAAAGAAGGCTCAGCCTGGACACCCCAGCATCAAAGGGATAAAAACAAAAGTAAGTCAGGGCAAGGCCTCAGAGTTCACCATAGACAGTGAAGGAATATTATGGTTCGGAGACAGACTTTGCGTACCGAATAGCAACGACCTTAAACAGCAAATTCTAGCCGAGAGCCACACCGCTCCATACTCGATCCACCCTGGAGGTATGAAAATGTATAAAGATATTCAGGAAAGATTTTGGTGGCACGGCATGAAGAGGGATATAGCCACATTTATCGCATGTTGCGATTCATGTCAACGCATTAAAGCCGAGCACCAAAAACCCGCAGGGCTATTACAGCCAAACAAGATACCAGAATGGAAATGGGATGATATTGGAATGGATTTTATTGTTGGACTACCACGGTCACAACACGGTAACGATGCCATATGGGTCATCACAGATAGACAGACCAAGGTGGCACATTTCATACCAGTCAAGACAACCCATACCACTCAAAAGCTCGCCAAGCTTTACCTTGCCCGGATAGTATGCCTACATGGTGTTCCCAAGACTATAATATCCGACAGAGGCACTCACTTCGTTTCCAAGTTTTGGGACCAGTTGTAGCAAGCTCTCGGAACACAACTAACGTTCAGTACAGCTTATCACCCCGAGATGGGAGGACAAACATGTCGGGGGAAACTGTCCCCCGCGAGCAACTATGGGACCGGAGCCCCTTGTCTGTGCGGTACGAGGGCGGAGGGAGCACAGAGAGCAGATCGTAGCAAACACGCGGGCAGTTTTACCCAGGTTCGGTCCGCGGTAAACGCGTAAAACCCTACTCCTGCTTAGTTGTGTATTGAGTTAGAGAGCTCGGGAGCTTGAAGAAGCAGCTACACCGTGCGTATGAGTAATCTAGGTTTCGAACCCCCTCTACGTTGTGCATGGGCCTCCTTTTATAGCCCAAGGGGTCACCGACAGGTGTCAACCGTAGAGGAGGGGTAAAAGCGTAAAAGGGGTGGTAGTTGTAACAGTGCGGGAACAGTGGAGCTACAGTGCAGAACAGTGGTCTATACCTACTTAGACAGTGGGGGACAAGGGCATTTAATGCCCGTCGCCGTCGACCCCAAAAGCTCCCGCCGTTGCGTCTCCGTCTGCCACGGCGATGGATCCACTACTGTGGAGTGCCACCGTGTACCCCAAGCTGCACAGCCATCCGCCACGCGTCCCTGGAGTGGCCCCAGGGCGACGCGTGGGCCGATGAGCTGGAGCGCGGGCACACAGCGCAGCCTCCCCGGCAAGCATCTTGCCGGGGCCTTGATCTTGCCGGGCCCGGGAGCTTGCCGCTCCCCGGGCCCTTGCCGGGGCGCGCATATAGTGCCGAGGCGTTGTCTTCTAGTCTTCCTGGCAAGCCCCTCTTGTCAGGGCCTTGTGCTAGTGAAGTAGCCTTGAGCCTGGTATGGCCTTCCCGGCAAGCTCCTCTTGCCGGGGCCTTGATCTTCTATCTTGTATACTTTGTTTTTGAATGGTTTAATAAGGAGCAGGAAGGTCTCCGGCGAGCACGCGGTAAACCTTGCCGCGGGAAGCTGCAACCGCCCGTGCACAAGTTGGGGTACTGAGGTACCCCTACCTTAGTACACCGACAGGAGCCCCCGGGCCTGGGCCATACACGGTGCCGAGCGCTGTTGGGCCAGGCCCAAAACAGTGCACGGGCACCCGCGGCCCGCGGCGCGCCGAATCCACTTCCGTATCCGCCGCACCCCACCGTAACGGCACGCGTCGATTGCGGCGCCGTGGGATGGGACGTGCCCACGATCTCTTAATCGAAAGGGCGAAACGCCCCCCACTCCCCCATAAAAGCAGAAGAAGCAGGCGCGGTTCCCCTCCCTGCGCTTTCATTGCATCGTCTTCTTCCTCCAGAAATCTCTCTTGCGCTCTGCCTCCACACCTCCGCCGCCGCCGAGCTCTTCGTCCCCCTCCTTCCGCCGCGTCCGCCATGGCCCCAAAGACCGACAAGGCGAAGGCGGAGAAGTCCAAGAGGGAGAAGTCGGAGCAAGCGGCGAAGCTCGTCACGTATCGGAAGCAGCATCTCGTCTTCCCGCCGAACCTCGGCGTGCGGGAGCTCTGGAACAAGTATTACTTGTTCTGGGCCAAGGAAACCAAGGCGCACCCCCGCACGCAAGTCCTCCCGGCCGCTGCCAAGGACAACTACCCCGGCGGGTACTACTTCTTCGCAGCCTTCTTCCACTGCGGTCTGTGTCCTCCTTTCTCAAATTTCTTCTGCGATATCATGCACACCTACGGCTTCCACCTCCTTGACTTCACCCCCAACGCCATCCTCACCATGGCGGTTTTCGCACACATGTGTGAAAACTTCATAGGGATACAGCCCAATGTAGCGCTCTTTAGGCTCTTTTTCACTCCTAGAGCAGAGGCCGACGCCCCCCTCTCCGGAGGAATTTTTTGGGTCTTTCGCTTGAACAAGAAGGGGGCCTACTTGCCGGGGGAGCTCCGCGGCAAGTGGGAAGAGTGGCGCGCGGAGTGGTGCTGGATCGTCGAAGACCAGCCGCAAGCTTTTACCGCGCCGCGCACATCGCCTATCGTGCGCGGCAGGGATTGGAGCGAGTTCGACTCCGACGACATCAAGCTCGACATCGCCCTCGTCCGGATTCTCCGTCTTCGGGTGGCTCAGTTGTCCGTTGCAGAGGTGGGCGCAGACTTCCTCCGCCGCCGCATCGCCCCTCTCCAAGAGAGGAAGAGGCCGGCCTGGGAGTACGGCGGCCCGGCGGACATAATGAGGCTGCGCCCCGGGCTAAACTTCAATTTCACGACGCTGGAGCTGAGGGGGATGGTCCGGGAACTCTTCAAGTACGACCCGGCACACCCTGAGTGGTTCCGAGCTCCCCGGGGAGTAGTGCCGCTCTGCGTCAGCATAGCCCGGGATCGCATCCTCGCCATGATGCCCGCGTGCGATTCACACGGCGTGGATCGCACGTGGATCGCGCCCAAGCCCATCGACGTCCTCAACTTCTACGACAACCTCGTGGAGGTGGCGAAGAACAAGAACGACGTCAAGGAGCACACGCGGGACACCACCGACCAGGAGATTGCCTATATGGCTTCTCGGGCTGAGGAGGCCGCTGCAGCCGCAGCGGCAGGAGACTTTGGGTACACGCCTGCTGAGGCGGAGGCCGCGGATGCGTCCAGCCAGGCGGAGGAGGCGGAGATCTGCAGATTGCTGCAGCTCCCCCCCGACGCGCTCGCCGGGGTCCCCTCCCTGAGGCACTCCGGGATCCACGGGATCGTGGCCGAGGCCGCGGCAATGGAGGGTGCCGCCGGAGGGAACAGAGGCGCCGCGAGGGGCGGAGGCGCCAAGGGAAAAGGGGCCGCAGCACAGGGCGCTGGGCCCAGCGAGCCGGCCGGGGAAGAGGAGGAGGAGGAGGCCGAGGACTCCGGCGGATCTACGGAGCTCTACGCCGACGACCTCTCCTCGTCGGAGAGCTCCCCGCCCCCGGCAAGCCCAAGGCAGTCTCCACCGAAGCGTCTCCGCAAGACAGCGACGGGGGAGAGGGCGCAGGCGTCCCGGCAATAGCCAGCCCGCCGGGCAGCTCCCCGGGGGAGCCAAGCCGCGCCAAGGGCGACCGGCGTACCGGCCACAGCAGAGGCGTCCCGCGCGCGGACCACGACAGAGGCGCCTCGCAGGCCGGCGCCGAGCCGGCAGGGGTCTTCTCGGAGCGGAGCAACAGCTCCGCCCGCTTCTCGGGCGCCGGCTACCACAGGGGCTGGGTCTTCGCAGCCCCCAGCCCCGGTGGCCCCGAAGCGCGCGAGGGAATCTTCGTCTTCCGCTCCTCGCGCCGACGCGCCCACGGTGGAGTATGATTTCTCCGCCCTGAGCGAGGACGACGAGGAGGACCAGGAGTAAGGACCCAAGATCCTACACCTTCTTGAGTTTTGTCTTGATTATTGTTGATGCTGACTTTGTTTGTTGTTTTGATTTCAGGACCCTGGTTCAGCGCGTGGCGAAGAAGGTCAAGACTCCTGTGGTCGAGGCCGCGGAAGACTCAGCCGCCGCGGCAGCGGGAGGCGTGCCGGAGCCGAGCCTGCCGGACACAAGTGCTGCTCCGGGGAGCAGCCCCCAGCGCAGCCCCCAGCGTAAGTCTGGGGTCTATTCTTTCGCTTGTCGGGGCGCGCTTGGGGGTTTAGTCTCATCTTAATATTTTGGTGTCTCTTGTCTTTTCTTGTGCAGAGGTGGAGCCGCAACGGGAAGAGCGCCCGGAGACCGTCGTCGAGGAGCCGCAGCGGGAAGAGCGCCCGGAGACCGTCGTCGAGGAGCCGCAGGCCCCGCCGTCCCCGCCAAGGCAGAACTCTCCGGCAAGGGAGAGTGCTCCGCCAAGGGCGGGTACTCCGCCAAGGCAGAGTACCCCGCCAAGGGCGAGCAGCCCGGCGAGGGCGGCCACCCCGCCAAGGCAGAGCTCCCCGGCAAGGGAGCCCGCCGCTGAGGACGTCCGCCAAGGTATGTTCTGTAGCTTGTCTTCTTGGCTTCGCCTCTTTTTTTGGATCTTTGCTTGGGCTTGAACTTCTTTTTCTTCTTTTTCTTATTAGATCCTCCTCCTCCCGAGCCGATGGAGACTGAGGTCATCAACATCGAGGACGAGGAGGGTGCGCAGGGCGGCGGCGGTGGCGCCCCTGCCACCGTGGAGATGGCCGAGGCCGCCGAGCCGGCCGCGCAGGAGACCGCTCCGGCTGCGGACGCAGCGGCCGGGGAGGGGGACGGCGACCGCACCGCCGGCCCGGAGGCGGCGGGAGCATCGAGTGCTGCGCCGGCCGCCGATCCCTCCGCCGGCGAGGAGCAGGGCTATTATCTTCGAGCCCCCAACGGCGTCTTCATCCAAGTGCCATGGGGGTCTTCATCGCGAGCTCCCGCGGAGGGCGAGGCGTTTGACGGAGAAGTCCTCGCCTCCGCGGGCCTGAAGATTGTCGAGGCGCCCGGCGGGAGCGAAGGGCCTGAGGAGGAAAAGCTGCTCCACCAGCTCCTGGCCCTTTACCGGGCCAGGCAGGCGAAGCTTGCCTCCCGGGAAGCCCTTGCCGCCAGGGCCGCCGCAGAGATGGAGAAGCGCGCGGCGGAGCTCAGCGCCGCTAACAAGGCCAGCCTCCGCGAGGTAGCGGAGGAGCGTGAGCGTCTCGCCGGCGAGTATCAAGAGTGGTTGCTGGAGAAAGCTGAGGCCGAGGAGCAGCAGCGGCTCGCCGGCGTGGACTTGTCCCGGCGCGAGGAGGAGCTTAATCAGCGCAAAGCCGATCTTGATTCCCACGAGGAGGACCTCGCCGCGCGGGAGCAGGCTCTTGGCGGGGAGCTCAAGGCGGCCAAGGACGCCGCGGCCGCCGCGACGACCGCCAAGGATGAGCTTCCCGCCAAGGCCGCGCAGCTGGAGAAGTCTCTGAAGGTGAGCGCGGAGAAGGTCGCCGCGCTCATCACGGAGCGCGAGAAGGACGCCCACACCAATTCCGATCTCCAGGTGCGTCTTTCCAAGAGGGGCGACGAGTTGAAGGCCGCTAAGGACTCCATCGAGGACTTGGAGTTGAAGGTCACTACATTGAAGGATTCACTTGACGCTGCCCGGGCTCGAGAGACCAAGCTGAAGGAGGAGCTCCGGAAGGAGTGGACCTTGGTGGACAGCGTCAACAAAGCATCTGAGCTCTTCCGCCAGACCATTGAGGTATGGACCGAAGACTTGGTATCTTGTGCGTCCAACATCGACCAGGAGCTGCTGGCGCTGAAAGTTGAACATCTCATCTACTCGCCGGATCCGGATCTCCCGCACAGCGTCAAGCTCAGCCTCTTCTTCAGAGGGATCGCGCCGGCCCTTGCAGGTTTCCGGAACCAAATCCCCGCGTAGCTGGCCGAGGAGTCGCGCCTGCTCTGCGCGGGAACTCTGGAGCGGGTGCTGACGAAGATCGTGTACCGCAACCCGGGGATCAATCTCACCAACGTTCTTCGCAGCTTGCCGGCTGATGTGAACACGGAGGCCCTGAAGGAGCAAGTCGCCCACATCATCGCCAAGGTGGCTAAGATTGGCAGGAAGGAGGGCGACCGCGTAGATTAGGGCTCCGTTATCTTTATCTCTTTTTGTTGCTGCATATGAAGTTATGAACTCATTAGTCCATCGTGACAAGTTATCTTTTGTGAGATATTTATCTCATTTTAATCAATCAGTGCAATGTTATCTTCCTTGTCTTAATCCTTGACTTTGTATGTTTTTCACCCTACGCTCCCGGGGAGCTTGCCGGCAAGGATCCTTTGCCGCGAGCGCTGAGTGCTGGACTCGAAGCAGCCTGCTGGCCAAGGTCTCACCGGCAAGCAACCTTGCCGCAGCTAGTCGCAACACACTTAGCTTGCTGAGCGTACTCGGAAACGAAACAAGGGCGCGACACTTGTCGCAGCTCACTTAAATCGTTGAGTGGACTCGAAAACAAGATAAGGGTGCGGCAAGCTACGGGTAGGTTCCTCCGCGCACAGGTTTTCCATACAAAGTGTGATTGTTCAAGGAAGACAACTAAAATTTGAAATTTGAACTGGTCAAATTCTAACAACTTATCTTTCACGTTTTGCTTGTTTTCCGGTAAGGCTTCTCTTTCTTGAACAGCACTTGGTTCCTCCTCCACCTCCTTCCCCCCGGCAAACTTGTGCGCGAGGAACGTTCCTTCTGTTTTAGAGGAAAGAAAAAGGGAGAGGGAAACAAGTGTATGGCCTTTCGGCGTGCTAATGCTTACCGTATACTTGAGTGTTGCACCAAATGCCAAGCAGAACATGCAAATAGCAAAGAAAAGCGTGCAAAAGGCAATCGGTGCGAAAAACACGAAAACTTTACTGATGCACGGGATCTGCGCCCGGCTTTGTACAAAGGGTTACATGCAACAGCGGCAAAGCTTGTACAAAAGGTGGTTGCCGGAGCGGATCACGGCAACCGCGCCTTATGGGTGAAACTTGCGAAGATGCTCTATGTTCCAGGAGTTGCTCACCGGTAAGCCTTCTTCGGTCTCGAGGCGGACAGCGCCGGGCCTCGTAACTTGTCTCACCCGATAAGGGCCTTCCCACTTCGGCGTCAACTTGTTGGAATTCTTGGCGGACTGAACACGCCGAAGAACAAGGTCGCCTTCCTCGAGACTCCTGGCCTTGACTTTGCGGCTATGGTAGCGGCGCAAAGCTTGCTGGTATCGAGCAGCTCGTACAGCAGCCTGGAGACGTCCCTCCTCGAGGAGCAACGCGTCATCTTGCCGCAGTTGCTCTTGCTCGAGCTCATCATAAGCGAGCACTCGAGGAGATCCGTATACGAGTTCCGTGGGGAGAACTGCCTCTGCTCCATAGACTAGAGCAAAGGGTGTCTGTCCGGTGGCTCGACTTGGTGTCGTTCTGATTGACCAAAGAGCCGCCGGCAGCTCCTCTATCCAATTTCTTCCGCACTTGCGCAGCCTGTCAAAGGTTCTTGTCTTGAGTCCGCGCAGCACTTCAGCATTGGCCCGCTCCGCTTGACCGTTGCTCCTCGGGTGAGCAACAGAAGCGAAACAGACCTTGGCGCCAAGGTCTTGGACGTACTGCATGAAGGTGCGACTAGTAAATTGCGTACCGTTGTCGGTGATGATCCTGTTAGGGATTCCGAAACGGCAAACAATCGACCTGAAGAACTTGACCGCTGACTGTGCCGTCACCTTTCTCACCGGTTCCACTTCTGGCCACTTTGTGAACTTGTCGATTGCTACGTACAAGTACTCAAAGCCTCCGACAGCACGGGGGAAAGGGCCGAGGATATCGAGCCCCCAGACCGAGAAGGGCCAGGACAAAGGGATTGTTTGGAGAGCTTGAGCTGGCTGGTGAATCTGCTTCGCATGGAACTGGCACGCTTCACACTTGGTTACTAGTGCAGTTGCATCTTGGAGGGCTTCTTGCCAAAAGAACCCTTGCCGGAAAGCCTTCCCGGCAAGCGCCCTTGCGCCAATGTGATGGCCGCATATGCCTCCGTGTATTTCTGCCAACAGCTTTTGTCCATCTTCCCTGGAGATGCACTTCAATCTGACACCATTGAGTCTTCTTCTGTACAGCTCGTTATCCACGAACTGGTACATACTTGACTGCCTGGTTATCTTCTCTATCTCTTCTGGGTCGTCGGGAAGTTCTCCAGTTTGCAGAAAACGGACAATTTGCTGTGCCCATGCCGGAGTTTGGGGCTCAACGGCAAGGACTAAAGGCATGAGGGCCGCTGCGGGAACCTCAGCTTCTACGGCAAGGACCTCCGGTCCTGCCGGAGCTGATGATCCCCCGGCAAGCTCGCCGGGGCTAGGCTTGTCGGGAACACTTGCTTCTACTGTACAGACCTGAGGATCTGCAGGAGCAAACTGTTCCTCAGCGTTCTTGTCGTTGATCTTGGGGACCAACTTTCTCTTCTTGGACTGCCCAATTGATGGTGTAACGGATGGTTGAGTTAGCTTGAGCAAGAAGGTCCCTGGTTCCACAGGTAACTTCATCGCAGCACACTTTGAAAGGTTATCTGCAATTTCATTTTGAGCTCTCGGGACGTGCTCCATCTGCAAACCTTCAAAGTGCTCCTCAAGCTTTCTCACTTCATCGACATAAGCTTCCATCAAAGGGCTCTGGTAGCTCTTGTTGACTTGCCGGACCACCAACTGAGAATCTCCCCGCACAATCAGCTTCCTGATCCCAAGTTCGGCCGCAATCCTGAGGCCGGCGAGCAAACCTTCGTATTCTGCAGTGTTATTTTCGCTTGCTCCCTTGGGAAGTGCATCTGGATAACATACTTGAGGTGCTCTCCGGTGGGCGCGATGAGCACGACGCCAGCACCGGCGCCTTGCAGCGAGAAAGCACCATCAAAGTACATTACCCATTCACTTGTTGTTTCTTGTACGGGTGTGCTTGTTTCTTGGACTTCTTCATCGGGCGTTGGGGTCCACTCAGCTATGAATTCTGCCAAAGCTCGGCTCTGTATAGTTGAAGTACTTTCAAACTTGAGTCCAAAGCTTGACAGCTCCAGTGCCCATTCCACAATCCTGCCTGTTGCTTCTGGGTTGTGCAATATCCTCTTCAGCGGAAAGCGAGTGACCACTGTTATCTCATGGGCTTGGAAGTAATGGCGCAGCTTTCTCGAGGCCATGAGGAGGCCGAAAAGCAATTTCTGCACACCAGAGTATCTTGATCTAGCCCCCTGGAGAAGGGAACTTACAAAATACACTGGGCGCTGCACCATCTTCTTCCGCACTCCATCCTGTTCCTGCGCAGAGTCGTCCTTGTCGGGGCCAGAGCTTGCCGGAGCAGCCCCCTGCTTGTCGCCGGATTCGCTTGCCGGTGGTGCTGACTCCTCGTCGGACTCCCTCTCCGCTACCAACGCAGCACTAACCACCTGGTTGGTTGCTGCTAGGTACAGCAGCAACTTTTCCTGTGGTCTAGGTGCGACAAGTATCGGAGGGGAGGAAAGGTACCGTTTCAAATCCTGCAGCGCTGCCTCCGCTTCCGGAGTCCACTTCATGGGACCCGCCTTCTTCAAGATTTTGAAGAAAGGTAGGGCGCGTTCTGCAGATTTCGAAACGAACCTACTGAGGGCAGCCACACAACCTGCAAGCCTTCTGACATCCTTGACTCGCTTCGGGGCTTCCATTTGCTCGATGGCTTTGATCTTGTCGGGGTTGGCTTCAATCCCCCTCTGTGACACAAAGAACCCGAGAAGCTTGCCGGAGGGGACTCCAAAGACGCACTTCTCGGGGTTCAACTTGAGCTGTATCCTGCGCGATTCTGAAATGTCTCTTCCAAATCTTGGACCAGGGTTTCCTTGCTCTTGCTCTTCACCACGATGTCATCCATGTAAGCTTCTACATTCCTGTGGATCTGTGGCTCGAGAGCAGTGTGCACTACCCTTGCAAATGTTGAGCCTGCATTCTTCAGTCCAAATGGCATACGTATAAAGTAGTAAGTGCCACATGGAGTGATAAATGCAGTCTTCTCTTCATCCTCTTTGGCCATGAAAATCTGGTGGTAGCCTGAGTATGCATCAAGAAAGCAGAGTAGCTCACATCCGGCAGTGGAGTCGACAATCTGGTCAATGCGCGGCAAAGGGAATGGATCCTTGGGACATGATTTATTTACATCAGTGAAGTCTATACATAGCCTCCACTTCCCGTTGGCCTTGCGCATGACGACTGGGTTTGCTAACCACGTCGGATGGATCACACCTCTAACTAGACCTGCTGCCTCTAGCTTCTTGATTTCTTCGTTGATGAATTCTTGGCGCTCCACGGCTTGCTTCCTCACTTTCTGCTTGATGGGCTGCGCATGAGGGAAAACAGCAAGCTTGTGCTCAATCACCTCCCTGGGAACACCGGGGATGTCAGATGGTTGCCAGGCAAACACATCGACATTCGCCCGCAGGAAGGCAACGAGCGCGCTTTCCTATTTGCTGTCAAGAGTGGCACTGATGGTGAAGGTACCACCAGTGCCATCCTCCTTGGCGGACACCTTCTTGGTTGCCGGAGGAGCAGCCATTCCTTTCTTACTCTTGCCGGTGGAGCTCGATGGAACGTCCTCGACGGCAGCGCAGCACTCCGAAGAGGTGCGGTTGCCGGAGTGGGTCCCAGAGCACTTGCCGGACTTGGTCTTCGTCTTCTTCCCCCCGGGAGCTTCAGCGGCAAGAGTATCCTTGTCGGCCGCAGCTGCTGCATCCCGGTAGATCTTGTCGGCGCAGACAAGCGCATCCTTCTTGTCGCCATGGACTGTGATGACGCTTATCGGCCCCGGCATCTTCAGTACGTTGTAGGCGTAGTGGGAAGCTGCCATGAACTTGGCGAGGGCAGGACGGCCGAGTATTCCGTTATACGGCAACGGAATATCAGCGACGTCGAAAGTGATGCGCTCAGTCCTGAAGTTGAGCTCCCCGCCAAAGGTCACCGGCAGAGTGATCTTCCCCTTGGGCTTGCTCCTTCCCGGGTTGATTCCTTGGAATGAACCGGTCTCTTCGAGCTCGCCATCTGGAATCTGGAGTTTCTTGATCACAGCAGAGGAGATCAAGTTCAGCCCGGCCCCGCCGTCAACCAACATTTTGGTGACCTTGAGGTTGCGGATGGTGGGTGAGACCAGCATCGGCAAGCACCCGACCGCAGTGGTGCGGTCAGGGTGATCCTCAAGATCGAAAATGATGGGCGTGCTGGACCATTTGAGGAGCCTGCGCGACTCCACGGGCGGCTCTGCTGCATTTACCTCACGCACCCACTGTTTGAGTTGGCGGTGGGAGGTGTGCAGAGAGGCGCCACCGTTGACGCACAGGACCTCCGTGGCCTTCTGGAACTCCTGCTCGCTGTTCTCCTCGTCCTCCAAGTCTTCACCGTCGTCTTCGTCCTTGTCGCGGCCCCGGGGAGGTCGATCACCTTGCCGCTGCTTGGCCTTGCCGCGGCGTCCTCCCCGGCCATTGAACGGCCGCTTCTTGCTTGTCTCTTCCCCGCCACCTTGGGCCTTCTCCTTGTCGCGCCTCTCGTACTCAAGCTTTTGCTGCTCGACGAGATACTCAACGCGCTTGCAATTGGAGAGGTCGTGGCCCTTGGTGCGGTGTATCTTGCAGTACTGCTTGTCGGAGCCGTCCTGCTTGGCGGCCGCCGCCGCGGGGGCAGGCTCCTTGCCGGAGCCGCCAGCCTGCGCTTGCTTGGCGGGGGCCTCCTTGCCGGACTTCTCGACGGCAAGCACCTCCTTCTTGTTCTTTCTTCTATTGTTCCGCCGCCGGCTCTTCTTTGCCGGGGCGGTGTCGTCGCTGTCGCTTCCTCCTGCGCCAGCATCCTCCCCGGGGAGTTTCCTCCCCTCTTCTACGCGCGCGCACTTGTCAGCCAGAGCATAGAGCTCGCTGACATCCCGAATCTTGGTCATCGCCATTTCCTCACGCATGCGGCGGTTACGCACGTTCTGGTGGAACGCGCTGATAACCGCGGCAGGGTGGACATCAGGGATGTTGTGCTGCACACGGCTGAAGCGTTGGATGTACTTGCGCAGGGACTCTCCTTCCTTCTGGGCCAAGATGTGGAGATCACTCTCCTGGCCGTGGGGTTTGTGGCCGCCGGTGAAGGCGCCAACAAACTGGTGGCAAAGGTCGGCCCAAGAAGAAATAGAACCTTCCGGCAAGTGCATAAGCCAGGAACGTACGTTTGGCTTAAGCACGAGCGGGAAGTAGTTAGCTAAAATCTTGTCATCGCGCCCCCCGGCAGCCTGCACCGCGATGGTGTAGACACTTAGGAATTCCGAGGGGTGCGTCTTGCCGTCGTACTTCTCCGGTACGTCGGGCTTGAAGTTCTTCATGCTGGGCCACTGGACGCGGCGCAGCTCGCGGGTGAACGCAGGGCAGCCTGCTGCGTACGGCAAGTCGCCTGGCTCACCGGGCGCGTGCGCGTCGACAGTGTCTCCAGCTCTCTTGTCGGATTGTCGCCGAGCTTCTCGGCGGCGCTCGATTGTGGTCCGAGCGTCTTCTTCTCGCCGCTCGTCAAGGACTTGGCGCTGATCCCGACGAGCCCGCGGATCCGACGAGGCCGTGGAGCCGTCGTCGGCGTTGTTCCGGCGGGGTGGCGTCTTCTGCTTCCGCGGCGTGGAGTGCACGCTTGTCGCACCCCCGGCGGTCTTGTCGCCGTCGGCCTTCGTCTTCTCAGCTTGCCGCGGTCGCGAGGTCGACGGCTGCTGTGGAGAATCATTGTTGGCGAAGGCGATCAGGCTCTGGATGGTGGCCCTCCAGTCTTCGGCCTTGTCTGCCGCTGGAGGGAAGTCGAGGAGCAGTTGCGCCCTTGCGAGCGCTTCCGCTGGAGTGGAGGGGAGCGGGGGCGAGCGGTGCGAGGAGCGGGATATGCTCGGACTTCTAACATTGTTAGAAGGAGCAGGGTCCCGCGCCGGCGCCTTCGCTTTGCTTGTGCCCGGACGGGGGTCCGGGTCGTCCCGCGAACCTCCAGTGTGTCCTTGCCCCAGCAAGCGGATACCACCTCCTGTGGTATGGCGCTGCTGGGTCGTCGTGTGCTGGGATGGACGTGGCGCGTCCACGGAGACCGAGGTTCGGTCGTCCGCTCTATCCTTGGATTTGGTGGCGCCGCGAGTGTCCTCGCCGGCGACCACCCTTCCGACGACATCTCCCCCGCCCACCGTTGGCTCCGGTGGCGGCGGGTGAGACATAGACGGGCCTGCAACCTCCGAAGGCTTCTTCTTCGGGGCCATAATGCTGTTGCTGATGAAGTTGGAGATGAAAACGGAGAGGTTGTTGATGAATGCGCCCGCGCGAATGCCGGATCAGGTCCGCACAACCTCGACGCCCCCTACCTGGCGCGCCAAAGATGTCGGGGGAAACTGTCCGCCGCGAGCACCTATGGGACCGGAGCCCCTTGTCTGTGCGGTACGAGGGCGGAGGGAGCACAGAGAGCAGATCGTAGCAAACACGCGGGCAGTTTTACCCAGGTTCGGGCCGCGGTAAACGCGTAAAACCCTACTCCTGCTTAGTTGTGTATTGAGTTAGAGAGCTCGGGAGCTTGAAGAAGCAGCTACACCGTGCGTATGAGTAATCTAGGTTTCGAACCCCCTCTACGTTGTGCATGGGCCTCCTTTTATAGCCCAAGGGGTCACCGACAGGTGTCAACCGTAGAGGAGGGGTAAAAGCGTAAAAGGGGTGGTAGTTGTAACAGTGCGGGAACAGTGGAGCTACAGTGCAGAACAGTGGTCTATACCTACTTAGACAGTGGGGGACAAGGGCATGATGTTATTTATAAGCCCTTTATGTGATGTCGCTCAGCAGTATAATGATGAAATACTTCTGAAAGTAAATAAATGCTGAGGTATTCAGTGAGTTCATCTACCAAATGAACTTGACGAAAATACTACTCTGGTTACCAACAAGATTATACTAGAGACGGTCACCGGGTTGACATGAAGATTAACCCTAGGCCATAAACATGGCTATTGAAGGAATTTAACTCTGCAGAGTTTGTACCATTATCTCATAGCCAACGGGTTCTACTAGCCACGTGGGCTAGTCCCGTCTACGGTGTTTTAGTAGAAACCCGACTAACCAGTACACACCCATTTAACATCCCGTCGTCCGGAATCACCCGGGACGAAATTCACGGAAAACTTTAAGACAGGGAGGCTACAACCTTGAATAGCGTGGGATCAAATTTATATATGCGTGCTCTAAGGGGTGCCCCCTCTTGGTCCCTACCGGAAACACCCATGCCCCCTGACCGGATGACGGGCTTTAATCCAGGGCCATGGAACCCTCATCCCGGCCCCTCTACTTGCTGTGTACTCGGGAAGTGGTTTACAACTGACTAGACCGTAATCCCAAAGAACGGCCTATGATAGTACCGAAAAAGGAGATGAACGGAATCATGACATGATCTCCGTTGACACTGAGTTAACCAACTACTGGCATGCTCCAACAATACCAGCATTCCACCAATCATATCACCATATGACCGAGGTGGTTCAAACATCATCTTTCGGGGCTGACCCGAAGCTTGCTTGCATGAAATATAACCATACACAATGCTTATATGACCATGCTTATGAGAGGAGCTACTCGAGCAAACATGCAACACACTCATCATATCAAGAGTTCAAACATGCTTGCCTGGTTCAGAGAAGTCGGAGCCTAACTCGGTGTGATTCGCGTCTCCGTCACGGCCTCCTGTATCTATGTATTCAAACAAAATACATACTAACATAAACACCACGCGTGCAAAGAAAATTGCTCCAAAAATTTCCACATAAATATGATAAAAAACTAGGCAGAAAACTAAAGAGGACAGAAAAAGAATTATCTCAAAATCATTTTTAGTTTAAAAGATATTAAGGTTTCTGTCCAGGGACTCATCTGTAATGAAACAGAAAAGATCCAGGGGCTAGAACAGAAAATAACAAAGCGAATCGGTACGCAGTACGTCAACCAAAGGAGAAAACGTACTTTGCCCGAAGGCGCTTGAAGAAAACGATTCGGGAAAGAGATGTGAGGCTAACAGGAGGCCCCACTCGTCAAGTTTGAAAATTAGAAGCAGAGTCGCGCCGGCGCCGGTGCTGCGGTGATCGCCGGCGTCGATCCACGGCGAGTTAGGGGACGGGAGTGGTACCTAAGGCTTCACAGTGGTCTTCCGCGTCGAACGGTGGTGGAGTTGGGTGTCGTCGAGCCCCACGTCGACGGCGATTCTGTCTCCGGCGGACGGCGGCTCGGGTGGTCGTGGACCTCGTCGGAGAGGGTCCCTGGGCTCAAATTGAGGTGGGGGTTAGGTCTAGGTGGTTGCCAGGATGCTGTCAGGCCCATTTCTGGGAAATAAATCACAGAATAGCCTGAAGTCACACTGGCTCCCAAGAACAACCAGTGGACAACCCTGATATAGATAACCAGTACAATATAGCATTACACAGGGTTGAGTCAGGGTGACTCAACAATTTATTACAACAACTCAACGCACTATGGTGGCGGAATATGACAGTGGGTGGTGGAACTCAACACTGGTACAATAGCATAGAGTCAAGCGTCAGTGTGAGGCTTGACTGTTTTATTGGTGTGGCGGAAGCTTGACGGATGATACAAGTGGTAGACTCCATGACACAGGTGTGCTGACTGGGAACCTTCTAAGCGTCGGCCTCGCTAGCGCAATTCTCCTCCAAAAGCTCGTCCTCCTCCAAGTCTGGCCAAGTAAATAGCCAGGGACAAGCCAGTGAGTACTTTTGAAAGTACTCGCAAACATTATGAACATAAGATATACCGAATGCAAATGCCATGATAGATGAAACTACATGCATGCAAACCATTATCAAAAACATGGCATGATAAATCATGGTTAGTGCAGACATAAATATTAATTAGCACCAACAAAATATATATAAAAGAAATGCCGGTCGGATGTCAAGTGACACCACGGTAGGACTTGAAGAGAAATGCCAGACGGGTGTTTAAAAGAGAAATCGGACGATACCATCCGAGAACTCAGGCAACGCCACGAAAGGACTTGAAAAGAAATGCCAGTCGGATGTCCACAAGAGTAGTGGCGTGATAAACCGCCTGAAACTCGTGGGACGCCACAAAAGGACTTGAAAATAAAGGCGAGTGCCCGGGGTAGTCCAGCCAGCCCCTGAGACACTCTGGAAAGTAAAAATAAGAGCAGAGGGTTAGTCCATAAGCATAATCTTCATCATAAATAAATTCATGATAATACTAACTGCGACACGAATATCATGCAAACATAAACATGCTCAGGTTCATTAGTTTCCTCCAGAGACTGACACCGGGACCGATACTTGACCCACCCAACCAAGTCCTTGACCGTGGACGCGGCTATTTGAATAGATATGACTCTGCAGAGGGTGTACTCTTTACCCACACGTATGGGATTCCCTTAGTCAGCACCGTGGCACTGGCTAATTCCCATTACAGACTTTGGGTTGAAAACACGCCTGACGCGCACACACCAAAACCTCCGTCAGATGCCAGGAATCACCCAAAGCATCGTTCCAGAAAACTTTAAGTCAGGGAGGCTACAACCTCCGAAAAGCATGGGATCACTATTAAACGCGCGGATTACAAGGGGTGCCCCCCTCTCGGCATCACGACAGCCGGAAACACCCATGCCCCTGACCCGAAGACAGGCTTCACCCGCATCGTAGTTCTCTGGGTGGTGTGCACCCGGACAGGGGTTATCAACTTACTAAGCCGTACCCTCCTTTCGGAAGGACCCGTGGCAGCACGGTATACAGCTAGGTGTATAGAGCAAGACTCGATCTAGGCCGACCCAGGAGGTGTTATTAAAATATCACTGATATTCCATAACACTATCACATGACACCACTGTGTCAGTAAAGGACCGTGCCCTCCGGCACGTCCAAACCACAAGCA
Source organism: Secale cereale (assembly GCA_902687465.1). NCBI lineage: Eukaryota > Viridiplantae > Streptophyta > Magnoliopsida > Poales > Poaceae > Secale > Secale cereale. Next base: position 890,709,249 of record LR738710.1, read on the forward strand.
AAAATTCTGCCATCTAGTAACCACATGCATGTCAGAGATGCTAGTGTGATATGCAAGCAAAGGAAAAGGTGACATGACCATGCATGCACTTGGGATATATCATGCAACATATACGGTGCAACAACAAGCTATACTAACATGCAAATGCAAACACCATATCCCAAGTTCAAATAATGCTTGCCTTGTCCAAAATAGTCAGGAGAAAACCCCTCTGAAATTCCAGCAAAAGATCCTTCTTCTTTTTCTGAAAATTCAAATTTGAATTGAAATAAGAATTCCAACACAGTACCGAAAAATGTTCTCAAAATATTTTTAAATAAATCTTAAAAAAAACTAGAGAGAAAAAGAAAAATTTAGCAAAAAGAATCAATTCATTTGGAGCTATAGTTTAAAAGTTATTAACTTTTTAAAACCAGGGGCCTTTCTGCAAAACAGAAGTCCCTGAGTAGTTAAAAAGAAAACGTTTTCGGCAGCGAGTACGCCTTCCAGTGGAGAAGACGTAAAGCGCAAAATACTCTTTCGCTGTAAACAGAAATAAGAGAGAGAGAGCTGACGGGTGGGGACCACCCGTCGGGTTTAAATCGAGCGCTCGCGCGCGTGTACAGAGAGGAGGCGACGATCGCCGGGGTTTCAGAGCCCGGCGCTAGTCGCAAAGTGACCAGCGTGGACTCCCGCATCGGTGAGTGGTGGAGTTGGTCGCCGGCGTTCACCTGAACGGCGACGAGGTCAGTGGCGGCGGACGGCATTTCGGTGGTGTTTGGGGATCGTCGGAGAGGGCTCGGGGAATGGAATTGAGGTGGGTGTTCGATGTGGTGGTGGAAGATAGGTGGACTGGCGAAGTTTGGGTGGCTATGGTGGAGTATCGGTGGTGTTTGGTTCGTGGACAGAGGCGGCGGGACGGTGGCCGGAGAGGGAGAAGGAGACCCTCTCGGGGTCTGGTGAGTGGCTAGGAGGGGTACTGGGTGGCGGTGGAGGTGAGTGGTGGTGATCGCCGTGCTCTGGGGTCCCTTTTATAGGCGAACCGGGGGTGGCCGAGACGGGCGGATAGCGCCGGAGTTAATTCGGTCACCGTGGTCGACGGTGGCCGGTGGTCAGGGGCGGCGAGGGAGTTATGAGGCCGGTGGAGTACGCCGGAAGCTTTAGCTTGGACGGAACCGAGCTCGTTGGCCTCACCCGCGGTGAGGTGTCCCGTACGGGTGCGGCGGCGTCGCCAGCTCCGGCGACTGCCACACGGGCCCGGGGCGGCGTGGTCGGCGCGTCTGGTGTGCGGAGAGGCGAGAGGGAGCGACGCGTGGGCGGGGATTAGGTGGGGGAGTTGCGGCGCAGTGAAGAGGGCCGGTGGCCGTGGCGACCCGATCGGCCTCCGCCGTGGATGAGCTTGGGGGCGGCTGCACCGGCCAGCTGCCAGCTCACCGGCGTGGAGAGGCTGGGCGGTGGGCCAGTGAGGGCGGCGGCATTGAAGGCAGGCGACGACGCCGTGCGGGAGGGGAAGGGGAGGAGTGCACGGCATCGCCGGCCCCTGTCGACTGAATTAAGTTCAATTAACTGAACTTATTCAGTTATGAACAGTGTGCTTGCAACGTGTTTGATGAAATGATTAAGGGTGCTAGGCATGTTAGATGATCATGGGACTTGCTGTGGTAGTGTGTTGTTGCTCAAGATTGGGGTTGCCAGAAGCTCAGGATTTTTGGTGAAGTTTAGAAATGTTTTGGGGCAAGAATTTGATTTCTGGACCAAAATTAAACTGAATGAAATTTGTAAATTTTGAACTGTGGGACCAAATGTTTTTGGAGAAATGGGTTTAGGGTACTATGTATATGTAGGGATAATTTTGTGGTGGCAAAAGAGTCATAGAAAATATAGTTCCTTTGCAATGACAAGAAACTATGATAATTTTAAATTCCATCTTAGGAATTTAGAATATATTGAAGGAATATTTTTTTGTGGGGTGGAAAGAAGTTAAATGAGGCCATAGAAGGTGTGCATGACTTGAGAGATAATTCTTGAGGTGGCAGAAAAATATTTGGAGTGGTGTAGGGTGCTAGAAGAGGTGGAAAAAGGCTTTTGCCTTTGAATTATAAAAAACCAAAACCAAAAACTCTTTAGAAAGAAGTAGTTTTGAAAACCTCCAAAAATAAAATAACCCAAATAATTACCACCTTCAAACAGAACCCTCAAGAAATTTTTTAAATCCTAACTAAAATTTGAAAAAGTTTTCGAAACTCCAAATAAATATTTTTGGGGTGTTACAACACCTACCCACCTTAAGAAAAATCTCGTCCCCGAGATTTCAGCTGTCCCTCAAACAGGTACGGGTACTCAGTTCTCAGGTGATCCTCTCTTTCCCATGTTGCTTCTTCTTCGGTGTGATTACTCCATTGAACCTTGTAAAACTTTATTACGTTTTGTCGGGTCCTCCGTTCAGACTCCTCCAAAATCCGTATAGGACGTTCCCGATAGGTAAGATCGGGTTGAAGATCCAACTTTTGGTGCTGAACTTGCTTTTCCGGGTTGCTAACACATTTCCTCAGCTGAGATACATGGAACACATCGTGGACATCTGACAATTCTGCCGGTAATTCCAATCGATAGGCAACTTTGCCCCTTCTTGCGATTACTTTGAATGGTCCAATAAATCTTGGCGCCAATTTTCCTTTGACCTTAAATCTCTGTAGCCCCCTTGTCGGAGATACTCTAAGATATACGTAGTCATTGGGCTCAAAATGGACCTGGCGGTGTTTTTGATCGTAATAACTCTTCTGACGGCTTTGAGCTGCTCTTAGTCAGTCCTGAATAAGCTTCACTTTGGTTTCTGCCTCTTTTAATATTTCTGGTCCAAAAATTCGGCTGTCTCCGGTTTCAGACCAATTCAGTGGGGTTCGGCATCGTCGTCCGTATAACGCTTCGAAGGTGACATTTTTAGACTAGCTTGATAACTGTTGTTGTAGGAGAATTCTGCATAAGGCAAACTATCCTCCCAACTGACTCCGTAGGTAAGCACACATGCTCTCAGCATGTCTTCCAATATTTGATTTACCCGCTCTGTCTGTCCTCCGGTCTGCCGGTGATATGCTGTGCTGAAATCCAGTTGTGTGCCTAAGGCTTGCTGTAGGTGTTCCCAAAATCTAGAGACAAATTGGGTGCCTCTGTCAGAGACTATTGTCTTGGGTACCCCGTGTAGACAAACAATCCGGGAGAGGTACAGCCTGGCTAGCCTCTGTGTTGAGTATGTGGTTTTTACCGGAATGAAGTGTGCTACCTTGGTTAGCAAATCTGTTATTACCCAGATAGCATCATTCCCATGGCATGACCTTGGCAAACTAACAATGAAATCCATTCCAATTCTATCCCATTTCCATTTAGGCACCTTAAGTGGTTGCGACAACCCTGCTGGTCTCTGGTGCTCTGCCTTCACACGTTGGCAGGTATCACAACATGCCACATATATGGCTATATCCCTTTTCATCCCGTGCCACCAAAATCTTTCCTGTAGATCCTTATACATTTTGGTCCCTCCGGGATGAATGGAATATGGAGTGGTATGCGCCTCTGCCATTATCTGCTGTTTTAACTCTTCAATGTTTGGTACGCATAATCTCTGTCCAAACCAAATAACTCCTTGGCTGTCTTCAATAAATTCGGGCGCCCTGCCCAGTTTCATCTTTCTCCTAATCCCTTCAATACTTGGGTGTCCTTTTTGGGCTCCTCTGATCTGGTCCTCTAGTGTTGGTTTTACTTCCAACTGGGGAATGGTCCCCTCCGGGACTAGTGCCATGTTGAGCTTGGCAAATTCCCGGCTGAACACATGCTGAGAGAGTTGTACACTGCCATTACCGGCGCATGGATTCCTGCTTAGGGCATCTGCCACAACATTGGCTTTACCTGGGTGGTAGTGAATTCCTACGTCATAATCCTTAATTAGCTCAAGCCAACGTCGCTGTCTCAAATTTAGTTCTCGCTGAGTGAAAATATACTTAAGACTTTTGTGGTCCGTGTATATTTCACATCGGTTCCCCAGAAGATAGTGTCGCCACTCCTTGAGTGCGTGAATTACTGCAGCAAGTTCCAAATCATGAGTGGGGTAATTTTCTTCATGTCGCCGTAGCTGTCTTGAGGTGTAAGCCACCACTTTTCCTTCCTGCATTAACACACATCCAAGGCCCTTGCTGGATGCGTCACAATATATCTCAAAATTTTTGTGCACATCGGGCACAACTAGAACTGGTGCTGTTGTTAACCTCTTTTTCAACTCCTGAAAACTCTTCTCACAAGCTTCAGTCCATTCAAACTTCTTGTCTTACTTGAGTAACTGGGTCATGGGTTTGGCTATAGTGGAGAACCCTTCAATAAACCTTCGATAATAGCCTGCTAGACCAAGAAAACTTCTGACTTCCGTTATGCTTGTGGGTTGCTTCCATCCCAAAACATCCTTTACTTTTCCTGGGTCCACTGCGATTCCATCTTGGGTCAATACGTGCCCAAGGAAACCAACTTCTCTAAACCAAAATTCACATTTACTGAATTTGGCATATAGTTGATTTTTCCTTAACTCTTCCAGTACTATCCGAAGATGCTGCTCATGTTCTTCAGGTGTCTTGGAGTAAATAAGTATGTCATCGATAAATACCACCACAAATTTATCCAAATATTTCATAAAAACCTTGTTCATGAGGTGCACAAAATATGCCGGGGCGTTGGTTAAGCCGAACGGCATTACTGTGAACTCATATAATCCATATCTGGTAGTAAACGCCGTCTTAGGTATGTCTGTCGTCCGAATCTTGAGCTGATGATAACCTGATCTTAGGTCTATCTTCGAGAAGACTTTAGCTTCTGCTAGCTGCTCAAACAAATCATTGATTCTGGGTAGTGGATATTTATTCTTGATAGTGACCATATTAAGTGCCCTGTAATCAATACATAGCCGTAGGGTACCATCCTTTTTCTTGGCGAATAAAACTGGCGACCCCCATGGTGACGAGCTGGGTCGAACGTAACCTTTCTCCATCAATTCCTTAATTTGCTTCTTTAATTCTGCCAATTCCGTTGGAGCCATACGGTACGGTTTATTGTATATGGGTGCCGTTCCGGGTGGTAGTTCAATAACGAACTCAATTTCGCGGTCCGGAGATATTCCTGGTAACTCTTCAGGAAATACATCAGGGTACTCACAGACCACAGGAACCTTACTTAATTCCACCGTATCCACTTGATTTAATTTCCCTTGTGATGTGGCAATCCTCCTTGTACCAACCTTTATTGTCTTTCCTTGGCAATTTGTGAGAGTTACCGTGCGGTTGTAGCAGTCTATGAAACCTTTGTTTGTGGTTAACCAGTCCATTCCCAGAATAATGTCCAGGTCAACTGCTTCCAATACAATGAGATTAGCTGAGAATCCCATTCCCTTAATTTCGATGTTCACATCCTTGCAGTACCATTGAGTACTTTGCTTTGATCCCGGGGACTGAATAACCATGGAATTTTGCAAAGGCAAAAAGGGAAACTTATTCTTCGAGGCAAATCTTTTAGAAATGCAAGAGTGGGAAGCTCCGGAATCAAATAAAACTGTAGCATCTACTGAGTTGGCGGGGAACGTACCAAACACGATATCCGGTGCGTTCTGAGCTTCCTCAAAAGTCACGTGGTTGATATGTCCTTGCTTGTGGTTGTTATTGGGGTTGAAGTTATTTCGTCGCGGAGCTGTGGTCGCACCGCGGCCATTGTTGTTGTTGTTGGCTTTGGGAGGGTTGTTTCCCTGTTTTGGGCACTGTTTAGCATAATGCCCCTCTCCTCCACAGGAATAGCAGGTGACTCCAGGATGAAAAGCTGTATCCTTGGTCCTATTGTGGAATGCACTGCGGTTCTGTGGTGGAGCTGTAGTCGCCGGTCGGGTTATTACTGGCCTTTGAACATCACTCCTGGGCCTGTTGCTGCGAACCTGTACTGACTGGTTCATGCGACGCTTGCGAGCCTCATTCATACCGCGGTGTTCATTTTCCAGAATAATAGCCTTATCAACGAGCGTCTTGAAATCTGGAAAGGTATGAACCACCAGCTGGCATTTCAGAGATGAAATGAGTCCGTCGAGGAACTTTTCCATCTTCTTGTTCTCTGTCATGTACTCATCGTTGGCGTACCGGGCCAACTGAGTAAACTGGTCTAGATATTGGGTTACTGTGAAGCCCCATTGTCTGAGATCCTCGAATTCCCTCTTCTTCAATTTCATAATGCTATTAGGGATATGTGCTCCCCGAAAATTCTCCTTGAATTGCTCCCATGTCATATTTGCTCCGTCAGGGTGGGTGTGACATAAGTTCTCCCACCACGAAGCAGCCGTCCCAGAAAAATAGTGCGGTGTGTACAGCACTTTTTCCTGGTCAGTACACTGAGCAATGACCAATTTTCTTTCCATGTCTCGAAGCCAGTCGTCGGCCTCTAGTGGCTTGTCAGTGTGAGTGAAGACCATCGGGCGGGTCTTTTGTAACTCAGACAGTTTGGACCTAGGTTGCTGTTGCTCTTGGTGATTTCCCATGTTAATCAAATGCTGCATCATCTCCTGATGCTGTTGCTGACTCTGCTCATATAAGCGACACACTTGCGAGAACGCTGAATCACTGCTTTGCTGACTTGTCTGCCCTTGAGTAAAATTATTTCCCATCTGTCCAAAGTTGTTCTCAGGCGGAGTTGGCATAGAACGGGTCCAGGGACGATGCATTTTCTTTCTGGGGTATTTGTATAACACCAAAGAAAAGAATCAAATAGCAGAAAATAAATTCCAAATAAGTTTTTTCCCCCAGGACAAGGTAAGACAAGGCAGCCAGTTATATTACACAGGCAGTTTAATTATACAAGCAGGAGTTAATTATACAAGATATATGGGGAAACTGTATCATACAAGATCACTTATTACTACTAGCGCGCTCTCCGCGCTCTCATTGTCCTGCGGTCCAGACCTATCATCGCTATCTTACAAAAGACAGGAAGAACAGGAGGTAAATATATTACATCCGTGTTCTCAAGCGGTCACCTGGTGAGAAAAGCTGCGTCCGTCCACACAGCTCATCCTAGGTTCTGCTGAGAGTGAGACTCAGATAAGGCACCGAGGATGCGATCTCGCCCCCCTCCTCCTCCTCCTCCTCGGGGATCGTCTCCAGCCGTGCGGTCGTTGATGCCACGCCTGCTGGAGGTGGCACCGTGCTCATCAGTGGAGAAGCTCTGGTCGGAACAGGTGCAACCAGACGGCTAACATCGCCAGTCGAGGTTGAGCGCTGAGCCGCGGGACTAGCCAGAGAAGTATATGGTGGAGTGGAAGTGCGTGGAGCACGAGGCGAAGGAGAGCGGTACTCGCTCCTGCGAATAACTCTCGCACGAGACAAGTCCACCCGCGCAGTGAGGTAGTCGTCCACCAGGGAGGTGAAAGCTGACTCCAAGGCCATGATGTACTGGATAAGTGGCTCGATAGCCAGATCCCTTTCCCCTATGGTGTAGGAAAAGGCATAGTGGCTAGTATATGGAACGTGGCATGGCAGGTAGTGATAGGGACGGGTCTGCATAACAGGCAGGATGTCCCTGAGACGTGCGATAGCCTCACGTGCGGCCATCTGGATAGCATGCCTCTCGGTGGGCATGGCTCTCCCCACGAAGCGATAGTGGCGGAAAGACACGGAAACACCACCCCGAATATATACCGAAGCCTGGTACATAGTCAGGGTCTCTGAGATCGTGTCCGGGTAAATGACGTACTCCGGACGTCCGAGAGATCCCATCGCGTCCCTCGCGATGCTCGCGAGAAGGCAGGAAAATCCCGCAGGCTCGTTGGCGAAAACCTGCGATGGGCAGCTGCCACCAGCCATCTACAACAGTAGACAAAAATCCAAGTAGCCATGTCATAAGTATATGATGACTAAGGAAAATTTGCTACGATGCATGAGATGCATGCTGGAAAAATGTCAGCACTGACTCGGTGACTAGCGATTGTGCCTAAAGCTCCTACAGTCAGCCTGGCTCTGATACCAAGGTCTGTCAGGCCCATTTCTGGGAAATAAATCACAGAATAGCCTGAAGTCACACTGTCTCCCAAGAACAACCAGTGGACAACCCTGATATAGATAACCAGTACAATATAGCATTACACAGGGTTGAGTCAGGGTGACTCAACAATTTATTACAACAACTCAACGCACTATGGTGGCGGAATATGACAGTGGGTGGTGGAACTCAACACTGGTACAATAGCATAGAGTCAAGCGTCAGTGTGAGGCTTGACTGTTTTATTGGTGTGGCGGAAGCTTGACGGATGATACAAGTGGTAGACTCCATGACACAGGTGTGCTGACTGGGAACCTTCTAAGCGTCGGCCTCGCTAGCGCAATTCTCCTCCAAAAGCTCGTCCTCCTCCAAGTCTGGCCAAGTACATAGCCAGGGACAAGCCAGTGAGTACTTTTGAATGTACTCGCAAACATTATGAACATAAGATATACCGAATGCAAATGCCATGATAGATGAAACTACATGCATGCAAACCATTATCAAAAACATGGCATGATAAATCATGGTTAGTGCAGACATAAATATTAATTAGCACCAACAAAATATATATAAAAGAAATGCCGGTCGGATGTCAAGTGACACCACGGTAGGACTTGAAGAGAAATGCCAGACGGGTGTTTAAAAGAGAAATCGGACGATACCATCCGAGAACTCAGGCAACGCCACGAAAGGACTTGAAAAGAAATGCCAGTCGGATGTCCACAAGAGTAGTGGCGTGATAAACCGCCTGAAACTCGTGGGACGCCACAAAAGGACTTGAAAATTAAGGCGAGTGCCCGGGGTAGTCCAGCCAGCCCCTGAGACACTCTGGAAAGTAAAAATAAGAGCAGAGGGTTAGTCCATAAGCATAATCTTCATCATAAATAAATTCATGATAATACTAACTGCGACACGAATATCATGCAAACATAAACATGCTCAGGTTCATTAGTTTCCTCCAGAGACTGACACCGGGACCGATACTTGACCCACCCAACCAAGTCCTTGACCGTGGACGCGGCTATTTGAATAGATATGACTCTGCAGAGGGTGTACTCTTTACCCACGCGTATGGGATTCCCTTAGTCAGCACCGGGGCACTGGCTAATTCCCATTACGGACTTTGGGTTGAAAACACGCCTGACGCGCACACACCAAAACCTCCATCAGATGCCAGGAATCACCCAAAGCATCGTTCCAGAAAACTTTAAGTCAGGGAGGCTACAACCTCCGAAAAGCATGGGATCACTATTAAACGCGCGGATTACAAGGGGTGCCCCCCTCTCGGCATCACGACAGCCGGAAACACCCATGCCCCTGACCCGAAGACAGGCTTCACCCGCATCGTAGTTCTTTGGGTGGTGTGCACCCGGACAGGGGTTATCAACTTACTAAGCCGTACCCTCCTTTCGGAAGGACCCGTGGCAGCACGGTATACAGCTAGGTGTATAGAGCAAGACTCGATCTAGGCCGACCCAGGAGGTGTTATTAAAATATCACTGATATTCCTTAACACTATCACATGACACCACTGTGTCAGTAAAGGACCGTGCCCTCCGGCACGTCCAAACCACAAGCAAAAATTCTGCCATCTAGTAACCACATGCATGTCAGAGATGCTAGTGTGATATGCAAGCAAAGGAAAAGGTGACATGACCATGCATGCACTTGGGATATATCATGCAACATATACGGTGCAATAACAAGCTATACTAACATGCAAATGCAAACACCATATCCCAAGTTCAAATAATGCTTGCCTTGTCCAAAATAGTCAGGAGAAAACCCCTCTGAAATTCCAGCAAAAGATCCTTCTTCTTTTTCTGAAAATTCAAATTTGAATTCAAATAAGAATTCCAACACAGTACAGAAAAATGTTCTCAAAATATTTTTAAATAAATCTTAAAAAAAACTAGAGAGAAAAAGAAAAATTTAGCAAAAAGAATCAATTCATTTGGAGCTATAGTTTAAAAGTTATTAACTTTTTAAAACCAGGGGCCTTTCTGCAAAACAGAAGTCCCTGAGCAGTTAAAAAGAAAACGTTTTCGGCAGCGAGTACGCCTTCCAGTGGAGAAGACGTAAAGCGCAAAATACTCTTTCGCTGTAAACAGAAATAAGAGAGAGGGAGCTGACGGGTGGGGACCACCCGTCGGGTTTAAATCGAGCGCTCGCGCGCGTGTACAGAGAGGAGGCGGCGATCGCCGGCGACGATCGCCGGGGTTTCAGAGCCCTGCGCTGGTCGCAACGTGACCAGCGTGGACTCCCGCATCGATGAGTGGTGGAGTTGGTCGCCGGCGTTCACCTGAACGGCGACGAGGTCAGTGGCGGTGGACGTCGTTTCAGTGGTGTTTGGGGATCGTCGGAGAGGGCTCGGGGAATGGAATTGAGGTGGGTGTTCGATGTGGTGGTGGAAGATAGGTGGACTCGCGAAGTTTGGGTGGCTATGGTGGAGTATCGGTGGTGTTTGGTTCGTGGACAGAGGCGGCGGGACGGTGGCCGGAGAGGGAGAAGAAGACCCTCTCGGGGTCTGGTGAGTGGCTAGGAGGGGTACTGGGTGGCGGTGGAGGTGAGTGGTGGTGATCGCCGTGCTCTGGGGTCCCTTTTATAGGCGAACCGGGGGTGGCCGAGACGGGCGGATAGCGCCGGAGTTAATTCGGTCACCGTGGTCGGCGGTGGCCGGTGGTCAGGGGCGGCGAGGGAGTTATGAGGCCGGTGGAGTACGCCGGAACCTTTAGCTTGGACGGAACCGAGCTCGTTGGCCTCACCCGCGGTGAGGTGTCCCGTACGGGTGCGGCGGCGTCGCCAGCTCCGGCGACTGCCACACGGGCCCGGGGCGGCGTGGTCGGCGCGTCTGGTGTGCGGAGAGGCGAGAGGGAGCGACGCGTGGGCGGGGATTAGGTGGGGGAGTTGCGGCGCGGTGAAGAGGGTCGGTGGCCGTGGCGACCCGATCGGCCTCCGCCGTGGATGAGCTTGGGGGCGGCTGCACCGGCCAGCTGCCAGCTCACCGGCGTGGAGAGGCTGGGCGGTGGGCCAGTGAGGGCGGCGGCATTGAAGGCAGGCGACGACGCCGTGCGGGAGGGGAAGGGGAGGAGTGCACGGCATCGCCGGCCCCTGTCGACTGAATTAAGTTCAGTTAACTGAACTTATTCAGTTATGAACAGTGTGCTTGCAACGTGTTTGATGAAATGATTAAGGGTGCTAGGCATGTTAGATGATCATGGGACTTGCTGTGGTAGTGTGTTGTTGCTCAAGATTGGGGTTGCCAGAAGCTCAGGATTTTTGGTGATGTTTAGAAATGTTTTGGGGCAAGAATTTGATTTCTGGACCATAATTAAACTGAATGAAATTTGTAAATTTTGAACTGTGGGACCAAATGTTTTTGGAGAAATGGGTTTAGGGTACTATGTATATGTAGGGATAATTTTTGTGGTGGCACAAGAGTCATAGAAAATATAGTTCCTTTGTAATGACAAGAAACTATGATAATTTTAAATTCCATCTTAGGAATTTAGAATATATTGAAGGAATATTTTTTTGTGGGGTGGAAAGAAGTTAAATGAGGCCATAGAAGGTGTGCATGACTTGAGAGATAATTCTTGAGGTGGCAGAAAAATATTTGGAGTGGTGTAGGGTGCTAGAAGAGGTGGAAAAAGGCTTTTGCCTTTGAATTATAAAAAACCAAAACCAAAAACTCTTTAGAAAGAAGTAGTTTTGAAAACCTCCAAAAATAAAATAACCCAAATAATTACCACCTTCAAATAGAACCCTCAAGAAAATTTTTAAATCCTAACTAAAATTTGAAAAAGTTTTCGAAACTCCAAAAAAATATATCTGGGGTGTTACAGATGCTACGCCCGAGTCCACGGCGGCGGAGAAGCCCTCACCGGAGTGAACGGAGCTGGAGCCCGAGGCGGAGGCGGTTGGCTGGAGCTGGGGAAGAAGGGCCCCTCGAGGCTCTTCCAGAGGCTGGGCGTGGTCTAGGGTGGTAGTGGAGATGTGCGGGCTCGAGCACGAGCTCGGGGGTGCCTTATATAGGCGGCTAGAGGTGGCTGCCATGAACGGATAAGTCCGGCAAGTCGATTACGGCGCTGCAGTGGTCGGACGACGGGGTTAGGGGCTTGAGCATCATCTAGGAGTTGTAGAGGTTCCATTCCCACACCTAACTCAGCAGGGGAGAGGGAGTTACGGGTTGTCCCCGACGGAACGGCCGCGCGGCACGTCGGCGGCAGAAAACGCGCTCTGCGCGCGCCAGCCACGGTGACGGTGCGGCAGGCGTGCGCTGGCTGTGGAGATGGACACGCGGAGCGCTGGGTTGGTCTGGGTGGCGCTAAACGGCGTTGCACCGCGGGGTTGCTTCTGTCAGCCGCCACGGGCGGCGCTATTGCCGTGGCAGTCGCCGGCGCCGTCGGCGAGAGCGCCACCGACGCCCAGAAGCGGCCAAGCGAGCGTGCAGCACACTGGATAAGAAGAAGCTGCAGTGCAGCGTCGAGCCAAGGAGGTACTGGCGAGGGTTGTCGCTGCGCTGAAGAAACTGACGAAACTGACGAAACTGAAGAAACTGACGAACTGTCGACAGTTTCAGTTAACAACTGACAGTTCAGTGTAGGCCAAGTGTTTGATGAATTGTTTCTGGTATGTGTGCAATGTTGCTGGGGCTGATTTTTGGTGGAGTGGCCTCTTGATGTATCTAGAGGCTGCCTGATTTTTCACAAAAATTTTGGAAGAAGATAAATATGAATTTCACCAAATTTTGCAAATCTGGTCCAAACTTGCAGCAGGTGAAATTTGAAAATTATAACTATGGACCAGTGAAACAAGATGGATCTAGGTTGGGGGTACTAAATACTATCTAGGGGAGTTGGTTTGGAATCAAATAACAAGCTAGGCATGGTGGTTCCTTTGTAAATCACCAAGGTCCACTATAAAAGGCAGAAATATTTTTGGAGTAAAGTAAATAGGAGAAAAATCCCAATAAGGTTAAAACTTACTGGAATTGATGAAAGACTTGTCCCAAGGTGTGAAGAGAGTTTTGGAGAGAAATATTTCTGTTGGGGTCATGGCAAGATGGAGGATGGAGAGGGAGATGGGTCCAAGGTTAAACTTGAGGGTTTTAAGTCATGGAGGGGAGAATTCAAACAACCACTTTTGAAATTCAACTTGTGCTTTGTCACACTCTGCATTTTGTAACATGTTATTTGCATCAATGAAACATGGAAATTTGGACCAGCAATTTTTTTTAGCATCATTTGGCTTTTATTTGAATTGAGTTTTTCCCCTAGTGCTTTTTCATGTGCTCATTGAAGTCAACTATTACCTCTTGTAGAATTCATCTCCATACCCAAAACTTCTGCCCAATGATCATGCCAAGTGTTATATAACAGTATAGTATTTTCTTACAAAATTAATTTGGCCAAAATGTATTTTATAAATTTAGTATTCCTAAAACCCCTGAATTGAGGTTTGCACTGCAAGTGCTTGATTTAGGGTGAGAAAATTATTTCAAAGGGTATATTTGAGACCTAGTAGTCATAGGACTCCCAGAAACCACAAGAGTATAATTTTAAAAGTTATTTTCCTATTTTATTTAAAATCTTTTTCTTAAGGCAAGAAATGGTCTTTAATAGGGAAAAATTATTTAAGTATTTCAAAAATATTTTCCAAAATTCAAGGAGACTCAGAGGACATATATTGTCCATATATAAGAGTTTCAACACTTGGTCATGTTCAAAATAATGGGCTAATCCCTTCAAAACCCTTTCTGGATATTTCAAGCTTTTGAAATATTTACAAAGGAAATATTCTCCAAAAATTCCAGGGAAATTCTTCCATGTCATATATGACATATTTGATGATCTTGCCAAGTCCCATGCCTTGGGAAGCAAGAAAACATCATCAAAACCCTTCATAACCATTCTGTCCATATTTGAAGTTTGAGCAACTCTACATTGCCAAACTTGTCCAAATGCTCTCAAACTTGGTGCACATGCTAGAAATGCCTAATAAGGCATCTAGACCAAATGGCACAAGATTTGGAGTAGAGCAACTTGATCAGAACACCCCAAAACCCTTTCTGTTCAAATGCAAATTTGAACAACTTTACATTACCAACTTTTTACCTGGAGCTTCAAACTTTGTGGGCATGATCAATACCCCAAATGATGAAACTACACCAAGATGAAGCCATTTCTGTTGATTTCTAGGGTTCACCAAAGTTACATTGGCTAGTTTCTTCAAATGAGCCCAAATTTGGTGAAACACCCTATTTTCACATGTCTTTCAATCCTGTTAAGTGTCGTGGCAAGTGGAGATCATTTGCTTGACCAAACACTGATCAAACACCTTCTGTAAAATTACTAAAACCCTCTTCTTGATCACTTTTACCATTTACCTTGGCCTCAACTTTCTACCACACGTTCATCTGGTTACTATCTACCTCCAGTAACTTCCCCAGGACCCAAGCTCCATGATTGAGGGGTAAAAACCCTAGTTCACCCTGCCGGACAGCCATTTTCTACCAAGTCACCAGCTTCTCTTCTCTCTCACAGCATCTCCAAAGCATCCAAAGCCTCAACCGTAGTGCTTGCATCACCCTGGACCCCCCCAGACACGGTGGACGCGTCCAGAGGGCCAATGGCATGCCATGGCATGCGATAAGGGCGCTCCAGAGCGCGCTACAGTGCGCCCACGCACTGAAGCTTCACCCAATCGCCTGCCCCCGACAGCCTCGAGCTCTCCCCTCGCGCCTCCCAACGCGCCTCGACGTCCGCAGCGTCCGCCGGTGCTGTCCCCCTCCTCCTGCACCCTCCAGTGGCCGTCGCCACACGCGCACCGGCCGCCCGCGACGTCCACTCCTCGGCTTCACACGCGCGCTTCATCTGGAAGCCTCCCCGCTCCTCCTCTATCCTCCAATGGACGTAGGGCTCGTCTAGCAACACCGCAGACTCACTCCCGTTGCCTCCCGTGTGCTGTAGCGTCGAGCAGAAGCTCGCCGGCGCACAGGTCCACGGGACCTCGCCGTTCCCCTATATATAGGACCCCTCGAGCCCTCCACTCAGCACCAACGGCCTCTCCTCTCCCCAGCAGCACTCCAGCACCACTTGTTCCTCCCCGAGGAGCTTCAGTGCTCAGTATCGACCGGAGCTCCGCCGCGTCGGGCAGCCGGTGATCTCGCAGTACGGGCCTCCTCCGCCCCTCCTTTTGCTCGATTTAGAACCGCCATGCATCACTGATGCGTTCCCCTCCATTTTCCCCTTCTGCAGCTGCCGAAAACGAGCTGGCCAACAGCTTCACGACGACCCTCCGCCGTCCCACCTCGCCACCGACGAACCCGACCTCCCCGGTGAGCCGCACCACCACCACTACCTCCGCAACACGTCGCTGAACCCGTCCATGCCCTCCGTTGCCGTCGCCGTGGCCGGAATCGTCGCCGGTGAGCTCGCCGTCGCCGTGGCCGTGAGGTTGAAGATGACAGGCGGGCCTCGCCTGTCATCCTCACCCCTCTCTCCCTCCCCTCACAGCCACTGACCGCCGGGCCCCGCCCGTCAGGTTTGAAAACCTGACGTGCGCGAGCTGGCGCCCGAGCGGCTGGGCTGGATGCCCTGGGCCGTGCACTGTGGCCACTCTGGCCCAGTAGCACAGGACCATTTCTTTTTATTCTTTCCGTAATTATTTCAAATAATTTTACAGAAATGAATATTAGTCTGAATGAAATAATTCCAACTCCTAATATCTTGTAATATTCCAACCTATTTAATGGTGTCACTTTCACACATATCTATGAAACTTTTCTGTTCTGTTCAAATTTAAATTCAAATTTGAGCAATAAAACTCCTGTTCAAAAATCCCTAGATTCCATTCTGTAACTCGAAAACTCCAACTAAGAATTTTCTCCATCTTAGAATTCCCTCTAGTATTTAACAAAAATAAGTTGACATTTTTTTGAGCACTTTGATTTATCTGTTTTATTTGTGGTCTTATTTTTCGTTGTTATTATGCGACATATAGATACCGTATTTGACGGAGTTGCTGAAGAAGGAGAAGGAGAAGAATTTGAAGACCTTGAAGACCAAGCCAATCCAGGCAAGCAGCCCTTCGACCATGACACACTTGTTCTTCGGAACCCGTTTGTTTCCGATGCATGATGATAGAGTTACGATGGTGACCTAGATGAACCACCACAAGATGCGTGCTTGCTCTTGATCTTGCTATGTGCTAGATGGCATGCTACTAGTTAGTCTTGATGCTTAGTGATGCATGAGTGAAATGAAACCTTTGTGGTTGAAATCTTTGCATAAAACTCATCGGGTGCCCCTAATGCCCGAGGGTGATGTTGAGTTAGGTCATCACTTGAGGAAGAAGTGATGTGCCGGTAAATCTTGTGCATAGGTGAAATGATGGATTAGATTTATGTGTGACTACCGTCCCAACCAAACATGTGCAACCACACTACCCCTTATGGGACGGGGCTTTATTGATTACTTAGGTCGATACTAGCATGGTGCCCGCATTACTAGTGACAGGAAGACTTGCGGTCTTTCCCAGGACGGGGTCGTGCTTGGATAGACGACCATGACTGTTTTCACAGGGCACCGGACACACCGTTGGCCCCTTCGGGTATGCGTGACATTGAAATTAGGGCAAGTCCCGTAATCTATTGTTTGTACCCGAGGGCCGTGTACCAACGAGTGGACTCTATGTTAGTGTCGTCTAAGGAAAGATAATGACCAGGTGCTTCCCCCGAGTACTTGAGGTACTGCGGGATCGTGGATGACACGAAAGCTTCCCGGATCTTGTGGGTAAAGTGCGCAACCTCTACAGAGTGTAAAACTATTCGAATAGCCGTGTCCACGGTCATGGACAGTTGGGTGGTTCTACTTAAACTATGTCCAGAATTTTACTTCATCGGTGAAAGTGTGTGAATGATGAGTCAAGGTGGTGACTTGACTCGATGAGTTGAATCATATTCATGTTGATATCGGTAACCTGTTTTCAAGGTTTCGTGAAATCGTTGATGCATACATTTGATGATAGAATACTTATTCTAGCCATTGCTAGATTGCTCATTATTGTTCAGTTTGCATTGTTATTTTGAACCACATCATGGGTTGCTTGCGAGTACATTCAAAGTACTCATTGGCTTGCCACTGTTTATTTAATTGGCCAGGCATGGAGGAACAGGAAATTGAGGAAGAGTTCTTTGGAGACGAACATGCGAACTAGGACGCTATCCCAGTCAGAATGCCTGTAGGGTTAAGGCAGATGGCATGGGTTCTACCTATCATCGAAGACTTCCGCTATTTGAGTTATTTGCTATTCAGCCCGTGAGGCTTTATCTATGTAAGACTTGGCCATAATGGCCTTAATTCGTGTAAGACAATATGTATGGATGCAAGACTCTTGTTATTCAGCTTCTGTGTGTTCAGTGAGCATTGATCTCTGGGATCACTGTACACGTGCACTCGGTGATCTCGGCTTCTAAGTCGGGGTCCCGGCATGCTTGAACCAAACACAAGAGAAAAACTTCAAGGCCAAAAACCAAGATTGAGACTACACACAAACTTTGGCGAGAAGGGATTTGAGAAGGGCAAAAGAAAAGATCAAACAATCCCCTTCCAAAAAGGCCAAAAGTTTGAAATAAAAACCAACTCAAAAATTTGGGGTGTTACAACACCTACCCCCTTAGGAAAAATCTCGTCCCCGAGATTTCAGCTGATCCTCAAATAGGTGTGGGTTTTCTATCCGAAGGAAATCTTCCCTTTCCCATGTTGCCTCATCCTCTCTGTGATTACTCCACTGAACCTTGAGGAATTTAATAGTTTTATGACGGGTCCTCCTTTCAGACTCCTACAAAATCTTCACTGGGTGTTCTCGGTAGGTGAGATCTGGTTGCACATCAAGGTTCTCATGTGACACATGTATCTCTGGGTTGCTTACACACTTCCGTAGTTGCGAGACGTGGAACACGTCGTGGACGTCTGACAGTTCCTTGGGAAGGTCCAGGTGATAAGCTACTGTGCCTCTCTGTGCAACTATACGGAAGGGTCCGATGAATCCGGGTGCTAGTTTCCCTTTGAATTTGAATCGTTGCAGTCCTCTCATAGGTGACACACGTAAGTATACGTCGTCACCGGGCTCAAAACTTATTTCCCGATGCTTTTGATCGTAATAGCTCTTTTGTCGGCTTTGGGCGGTTTTGAGTCGATCCTGTATTATTTTTACTCTCTCCTCGGCTTCCTTTAGCATATCTGGGCCGAATATGCGATTGTCCACTATTTCCGACTAGTTCAATGGAGTACGACATCTTCGTCCGTACAAGGCTTCGAAAGATGCCATCTGCAGGCTAGCTTGGTAACTATTGTTGTATGCAAACTCTGCATATGGTAAGCTTTCCTCCCAACTGGTCCCATAGGTGAGGACACATGCCCTTAGCATGTCTTCGAGTATTTGATTTACTCGTTCCGTTTGTCCTCCCATCTGGGGGTGATAAGCTGTACTGAACGTTAGTTGTGTTCCGAGGGCTTGCTGCAACTGGTCCCAAAATTTGGAGACGAACTGAGTGCCTCTGGCGGATATTATAGTCTTGGGAACACCATGTAGGCATACTATCCGGGCGAGGTAAAGCATGGCGAGCTTTTGAGTGGTATGGTTTGTCTTGACTGGTATGAAATGTGCCACCTTGGTCAGTCTATCTGTGATGACCCATATGGCATCGTTACCATGTTGTGACCGTGGTAGTCCAACAATAAAATCCATTCCAATATCATCCCATTTCCATTCTGGTATCTTGTTTGGCTGTAATAGCCCTGCGGGTTTTTGGTGCTCGGCTTTAATGCGTTGACATGAATCGCAGCATGCGATAAATGTGGCTATATCCCTCTTCATGCCGTGCCACCAAAATCTTTCCTGAATATCTTTATACATTTCCGTACCTCCAGGGTGGATCGAGTATGGAGCGGTGTGGCTCTCGGCTAGAATTTGCTGTTTAAGGTCGTTGCTATTCGGTACGCAAAGTCTGTCTCCGAACCATAATATTCCTTCACTGTCTATGGTGAATTCTGAGGCCTTGCCCTGACTTACTTTTCTTTTTATCCCTTCGATGTTGGGGTGTCCAGGCTGAGCCTTCTTTATTTGCTCTATTGGTGTAGGCTGTATTTCTAGCTTGGATACCTCGCCTTCCTTGACCATCATTAGGTTGAGTCTGGCAAATTCTTGCTGAAATTCGGGTCTCAGGTTCTGTATGCTGCCGCTGTTCGGGCTGGGGTTACGGCTGAGAGCATCTGCTACCACATTTGCTTTTCCTGGGTGATGGTGGATACCAACGTCGTAATCTTTTACCAGTTCTAGCCAGCGTCGTTGTCGTAAATTGAGATCTGGCTATGTGAAAATATAGCTGAGGCTCTTATGGTCCGTATATATTTGACAGCGATTTCCGAGCAAAAAGTGCCTCCACTCCTTGAGTGCATGAATGACTGCTGCCAACTCCAAATCGTGAGTAGGATAATTTTCTTCATGTTTTCGCAGTTGCCGGGAAGCGTAGGCGACTACCTTGCCTTCTTGCATCAGTACGCATCCGAGGCCTTTCCGGGATGCGTCGCAATATACTTCAAAACTCTTGTGTATGTCTGGTACAATTAATATTGGGGCTGTTGTTAACCTCTTTTTGAGTTCTTGGAAGCTTTCCCCACATGCTTCGGTCCACACGAATTTCTTCTCCTTCTTGAGTAGCTGTGTCATTGGTTTGGCTATGGTAGAAAATCCTTCAATAAACCTTCTGTAATATCCGGCCATACCGAGGAAACTGCGTATATCCGTCACAATGGCTGGCGACTTCCAGCCAAGTACAGCCTTGACTTTATCTGGGTCCACAGCAACTCCTTCTTGTGTTAATATGTGTCCTAGGAAACCCACTTGTCTCAACCAAAATTCACATTTGCTGAACTTGGCGTAAAGTTGGTGTTTCCTTAATTCTCCCAGTACAATGCGGAGGGGTTCAGCATGTTCTTCCGGTGTCTTGGAATATACCAGAATATCATCAATAAATACCACCACAAATTTGTCCTTGAATTTCATAAATACCTTGTTCATGAGGTGGACGAAATATGCGGGGGCGTTGGTCAGTCCAAACGGCATCACTGTAAATTCATAAAGTCCGTATCTTGAGGCGAATGCTGTCTTCGGGATATCTTATGTCCGTACTTTCAGTTGATGATAACCTAACCTTAGATCAACCTTTGAGAAAACCTTGGCTTGCGCGAGCTGGTCAAATAAGTCATTTATCTGTGGCATCGGATATTTGTTCTTGATTGTGACCATGTTGAGCGCTCGGTAGTCTATACACAACCTCATGGTCCCATCCTTCTTTTTGGCAAATAATACTGGCAAACCCCAAGGTGAGGAGCTGGCCCGTATAAATCCTTTGTCTAGCAGTTCCTTTATTTGCTTCTTTAATTCAACCAACTCGGATGGCGCCATTCTGTATGGTTTCTTATATATGGGGGTGGTTCCCGGTGCTAGCTCTATAATGAATTCTATTTCTCTGTCTGGCGGCATGCCTGGTAATTCCTCGGGAAATACGTCCGGAAATTCACATACAACTGGAACCTTGCTTAACTCAGATGTATCAACTTTGTTTAATTTTGGTTGCCGAGACACTGGTCTTTCCTGAGCTGCGACACTTATTGTTTTTCCATGGTGATGAGTAAGAATCACTATCCTGTTGAAGCGGTCGTTAAATCATTTATTGGTGGTTAGCCAGTCCATACCCAGGATAACATCCAGTCCTTTGTTCTCCAACACGATGAGGTTTGCGTGAAATTTTAATCCCTCAATTTCAATGGTCAAACCTTGGCAGTAATTTTGAGCGATCTGCTTACTTCCAGGGGACTTGATGGTCATTGATTTTCCCAAGGGAAGCATCGACAAACCATGTTGCAAAGCAAAACTCTTCGAAATGAACAAATGAGAAGCTCCAGAATCAAACAAAACCGTGGCAGGTATTGTGTTGACAGGGAACATACCGAGTACGATATCCGGTGCATCCTGTGCCTACTCCTTGGTCACATGGTTCAGGTGGCCTTTCCTGTGATTGTTATTGGGGTTGAAATTGTTACGCTTGGGCGCGGAATTGTTCCCGTTGCTGTTTGGCTTCGGTGCCGAGTTTCTTGGCTTTGGGCACTGTTGAGCATTGTGTCCCTCTTCTCCACATGCATAGCAGGTAACACCCGGGCGGTAGGTGAAATCTTTGTCCCTTGCATGAAAGTTCTTATTTGGACGGGTGTCATTGGTCGTGGGTCTGTTTGTCCCTTTCCTCTGGAAATTCACCTTATTCTTGTTGTTGCGGGGGTAGTTGGTCTGATCCCTTTTTCTCTTGCGAATGTCTTCCAGACTGCGACGTTCATTTTCCAATGTAATGGCTTTGTCTACCAGTGTCTTGAAATCTGGAAAAGTGTATACGACTAACTGGCATTTTAGTGCTGGTGCCAGTCCGTCCAGGATTTTCTCCATCTTCTTATTTTCTGTCATTCGCTCTTCGTTGGCATAACATGATAATTGCGCAAACTGACTGTTGTACTCCTGTACTGTCATGCCTCTTTGCTTGAGGTCATCAAATTCTCTTTTCTTGATCTTCATAATACTCTTAGGGATGTGTGCCCCACGAAAGCCTTCCTTGAAATCTTCCCAGGTGATATTATTTATGTCGGGATGCATAAGCAGGAAATTTTCCCACCATGACGCGGCTGCTCCAGTAAGGTAATGTGGTGCGTACAGCACTTTTTCACGGTCTGAGCATTGTGCCACAATTAATTTCCTTTCAATATCTCGAAGCCAATCATCGGCCTCAAGAGGTTTGTCCGTGTGCGAAAATGTTGTTGTACGCGTCTTCTGAAATTCAGACTATTTTGAGTGCTGTTAGTATGGTTCATGGTGATTTCCCATGTTAATGACATGGTTCATCATTTCTTGGTGCTATTGCTGACTTTGCTCGTAAAGACGACACACTTGAGAAAATGCTGTCTCATTGCCCTGCTGACTTGACTGCCCCTGTGAGAAATTGTTGTTTGTCTGTGTGCCATAATTTTCTTCCGGCGGACTTGGCATGGAACGTGTCCAGGGACGAGTCATTTCTTACTCTGGGGTAGTAAAGCAGGAAATCTGAGAAAAAACGAGCAGCAAAAAGGACGAAAACTTTGCAAAACGACTAAACACGAGCTCGAAGAGATTTTTGAAATAAGCTGGTTGATTGCGCACGGAGAAGGCTGCTAGTACATATTTTACACGCCGGTTCTAATTATACATACGTCACTCAGGGTGTCCGTACACATCCTGACATGTTATTAAAACTAGTGCACTCCTCTAAGATCCTACATGATGCGCAAACAGACTACTCCCATCAACTTATTTTACATAACACACAAATATTACAAGCGAGCGCGGTGCTTCGCGGAATGACGCGCTAGTCGGAGATGTTGAAGATTTCGCTCGGCCTGCCGAGGGTAAGGCCTAGTGGTGCTGGAGACTCAACTTCCTCCTCACTGATGGGCTCCAGCCGCGGAGTATGAGTGTGAGGTGTCGAAGCAGGTGCAGCAGGCGGTGCAGCTCGGACTGGAGTAGGAGCAATGACTTGGTCAAACTCCTCAGTTGTATGCAGACGGCGAGCGGTGGCTAAGATGGAAGGTGCATAGGATGCGGCGGACGAGACAAATGTCATTGGTGGTGCAGTATGGAGTAGCTCCCTCCGATTGGCGGAGCCACTCTGGACCAACTCCATACGGGTGGCCACCAGGTCGTCCACCAGATTATCAAAGGCTGCCTCAAGAGCCTTGAGGTACTCAACCATTGATCCAATGGCTTCGTCACGCTCCCCATTTCCGCATGCGAATGCATAGTGGCACGTATATGGCACGTGGCATGGGAGGTAACGGAAGCGACGAGTCTTCATCGAAGGCAGAATGTCCCGGAGACGAGGTATCGCCTCACGGGCAGCCATCTGCATGGCATGCCTCTCCGTAGGCATGGCTCTGCCCACAAATCGAAGGCGGCGTGCTTCAGAACGCCCACCTTTGAAGTGTACCACAGCCTGATGCATAGACATGCTGTCGTTGAGCTTGTGATGGTAGAGTGTAAATTCGGGACGAGTGGCTGGCCCGGTTGCGACTTTGGTGATGGCGAAGAGGAGCTTAACAAACCCCTCAGGAATGTTGGCGAACACCTGTGCATCACAGTCGTTGCTGGCCATCTACAAAAGTAGACAAAAATTCTGAATAGTCAGGCCATAAATTTATGCTGACCAACAGAAAATTGCTACAGATGAAAAAATGCTGAAAACCATATTTTTCGCTAATAACCGATTAGCGAGCGCACCTAGTGGCTTTCTACAGTCAGCCTGGCTCTGGTACCAAGGTTGTCAGGACCGGTCCTTCAGTAAAATAATTACCGGAAGATCGACCTTTTTATTAAACCAGCGGGGAATATAATTCCTTAATAGCAGACAAATCCTTGATACATAATTCTAGTACACTGAATATTATACAAGGTTGAGCTGGGTGGCATAACAATTTTATTACAAGCGCGCCAATATAATACATAGAGGCGGATATGACACAAGGTAGGGTGGCATACTACTAACTCGTAATAAAAGGTGGTGGTTATGTCACAGTGGGGTGGGTGATGTGACTCCAATATAATACAGTCCATCGGGTGTCGGAGTGAGACCCAATGAATTTATTTGGTGGTAAGCGGAAGCGGTTATAAAACAGTGATCAACTCCAGGATCGCAAGGGACTGAGTGGGACTCCTCTAAGCGTCGGACTCGCTATCGAACTCTTCATCCATGAGATCGCCTTCGTCCACATCTGGCCAAATCAACAAGCCATGTGAGTACTTTGAATGTACTCGCAAGACAGTTCGGACTTAGGATATAATAAATGCCAACATGATGCATATGAGTATTCCAGCAAAAATGCAACCGGAACAAAATATTAAAGTGATGTATGTAACGATAGAAGTCGGGCGATAATCCTCCCGAAATCCATAAGATAAAATAGAAGTAGACCAAACGAATGTCTGAGTGACGCCTCGCAAGGAAAATAGAAAATGATAACATGCCACAGTCGGGCGTCTGAGCGACACCACATAAAGGGCTTATAGCAAAAATAAATAACAAGAATGCCTAAGTCGGACGTCTGAGCGACATCGCATAAAGGGATAATAAATAAAAAGAATGCCACAGTCGGACGACTAAGCGACATCACATAAAGGGCTTATAAAAAGAATGCCACAG
>LR738710.1:890733677-890852565 GCA_902687465.1 Secale cereale
TATAAATAACAGAATGCCATAGTCGGACGTCTGAGCTACATCACATAAAGGGCTTATAAATAACAGAATGCCACAGTCGGACGTCTGAGCGACATCACATAAAGGGCTTATAAAAAACAGAATGCCACAGTCGGACGTCTGAGCGACATCACATAAGGGCTTATAAACAAGAGCAGTATAATGATGAAATACTTCTGAAAGTAAATAAATGCTGAGGTAGTCAGTGAGTTCATCTACCACATGAACTTGACGAAAATACTACTCTGGTTACCAACAAGATTATACTAGAGACGGTCACCGGGTTGACATGAAGATTGACCCTAGGCCATAAACATGGCTACTGAAGGAATTTAACTCTGCAGAGTTTGTACCATTATCTCATAGCCAACGGGTTCTACTAGCCACGTGGGCTAGTCCCGTCTACGGTGTTTTAGTAGAAACCCAACTAACCCGTACACACCCATTTAACATCCTGTCGTCCGGAATCACCCGCGACGACATTCACGGAAAACTTTAAGACGGGGAGGCTACAACCTCGAATAGCATGGGATCAAATTTATATATGCGCGCTCTAAGGGGTGCCCCCTCTCGGTCCCAACCGGAAACACCCATGCCCCCTGACCGGATGACAGGCTTTAATCCAGGGCCATGGAACCCTCATCCCGGCCCCTCTACTTGGTGTGTACTCGGGAAGTGGTTTACAACTGACTAGACCGTAATCCCAATGGACGGCCTATAATAGTACCGAAAAAGGAGATGAACGGAATCATGACATGATCTCCGTTGACACTGAGTTAACCAACTACTGGCATGCTCCAACAATACCAGCATTCCACCCATTATATCACCATATGACCGAGGTGGTTCAAACATCATCTTTCGGGGCTCACCCAAAGCTTGCTTGCATGAAATATAACCATACACAATGCTTATATGACCATGCTTATGAGAGGAGCTACTCGAGCAAACATGCAACACACTCATCATATCAAGAGTTCAAACATGCTTGCCTGGTTCAGATAAGTCGGAGCCTAACTCGGTGTGATTCGCGTCTCCGTCACGGCCTCCGGTATCAATGTATTCAAACAAAATACATACTAACCTAAATACCGCGCGTGCAACTAAAATTGCTCCAAAAATTTCCACATAAATATGATAAAAAAGTAGGCAGAAAACTAAAGAGGACAGAAAAAGAATCAACTCAAAATCATTTTTAGTTTAAAAGATATTAAGGTTTCTGTCCAGGGACTCATCTGTAATGAAACAGAAAAGATCCAGGGGCTAGAACAGAAAATAACAAAGCGAATCGATACGCAGTACGTCAACCAAAGGACAAAACGTACTTTGCCCGAAGGCGCTTGCAGAAAACGATTCGGGAAAGAGATGTGAGGCTGATAGGAGGCCCCACTCGTCAGGTTTGAAAATCAGAAGCAGAGTCGCGCCGGCGCCGGTGCTGCGGTGATCGCCGACGTCGATCCACGGCGAGTTAGGGGAGGGGAGTGGTACCTACGGCTTCACGGTGGTCTTCCGCGTCGAACGGTGGTGGAGTTGGGTGTCGGCGAGCCCCACGTCGACGGCGACTCTGTCTCCGGCGGACGGCAGCTCGGGTGGTCGTGGACCTCGTCGGAGAGGGTCCCAGGGCTCAAATTGAGGTGGGGGTTAGGTCTAGGTGGTTGCCAGGATGCTACGCCCGAGTCCACGGCGGCGGAGAAGCCCTCACCGGAGTGAACGGAGCTGGAGCCCGAGGCGGAGGGGGTTGGCCGGAGCTGGGGAAGAAGGGCCCCTCGAGGCTCTTCCAGAGGCTGGGCGTGGTCTAGGGAGGTAGTGGAGATGTGCGGGCTCGAGCACGAGCTCGGGGGTGCCTTATATAGGCGGCTCGAGGTGGCTGCCGTGAACGCATAAGTCCGGCGAGTTGATTACGGCGCTGCCGTGGTCGGACGGCGGGGTTAGGGGCTTGAGCATCATCTAGGAGCTGTAGAGGTTCCATTCCCGCACCTAACTCAGCAGGGGAGAGGGAGTTACGGGCTGTCCCCGACGGAACGGCCGCGCGGCACGTCGGCGACAGAAAACGCGCTCTGCGTGCGCCAGGCCACGGTGACGGTGCGGCAGGCGTGCGCTGGCTGTGGAGATGGACACGCGGAGTGCTGGGGTGGTTTGGGCGGCGCTAAACGGCGTTGCGCCGCGGGGTTGCTTCTGCCAGCCGCCACGGGCGGCGCTGTTGCCGTGGCAGTCGCCGGCGCGGTCGGCTAGAGCGCCACCGATGCCCAGAAGCGGCAAAGCGAGCGTGCGGCGCATTGGATAAGAAGAAGCTGCAGTGCAGCGTCGAGCCAAGGAGGTACTGGCGAGGTTTGTCGCTGCGCTGAACAAACTGACGAAACTGAAGAAACTGACGAACTTTCGACAGTTTTAGTTAACAGCTCACAGTTCAGTGTAGGCCAAGTGTTTGGTGAAATGTTTCTGGTATGTGTGCAATGTTGCTGGGGCTGATTTTTGGTGGAGTGGCCTCTTGATGTATCTAGAGGCTGCCTGATTTTTCATAGAATTTTTGTAAGAAGATAAATATGAATTTCACCAAATTTTGCAAATCTGGTCCAAACTTGCAGCAGGTGAAATTTGAAAATTTTGAACTATGGACTAGTGAAACAAGATGGATCTAGGTTGGGGGTACTAAAGACTATCTAGGGGAGTTGGTTTGGAATCAAATAACAAGCTAGGCATGGTGGTTCCTTTGTAAATCACCAAGGTCCACTATAAAAGGCAGAAATATTTTTGGAGTAAAATAAATAGGAGAAAAATCCCAATAAGGTTAAAACTTACTGTAATTGATGAAAGACTTGTCCCAAGGTGTGAAGAGAGTTTTGGAGAGAAATATTTCTGTTGGGGTCATGGCAAGATGGAGGATGGAGAGGGAGATGGGTCCAAGGTTAAACTTGAGAGTTTTAAGTCAAGGAGGGGAGAATTCAAACAACCACTTTTGAAATTCAACTTGTGCTTGAACCAAACACAAGATAAAATTCAAGGCCAAAAACCAAGCTTGAGAAGACACACAAACTTTGGCCAGAAGGGATTTTAGAAGGGCAAAAGAAAAGATCAAACAATCCCCTTCCAAAAAGGCCAAAAGTTTGAAATAAAAAACCAACTCAAAAATTTGGGGTGTTACATCCGGCAAGCGCCTTGGCGGGGATGGCAGCAGGCGCCACGGCAAGACCCTTGCCGGGGCCCCGGCAAGGCCCTTGCCGAGGACATCCGTAGAGCCACCATCAGGCCCATGCAGATTAACTTCCACCACCTTTTGCAGCTGCCGACCCAACCAGCTAGGCAGGCACCTACGTGGCAACATGCAGATCTTCGTGAAGACCCACCATTGCACCACCTCAGCTGCCTAGCTACCTACATGGCATCTCAGGCATCGCTGACCAAGGCGCGTGTCGACACAGGAAGGAGCGGCGACGAACGAGACAGATCTCTCCCCCGTCCCCGATAAAGCAAGGACACGTAAGCAAGACGCATTAAATGTGCCTTGTCATGTAATGCGAGGGATAACCTCGCATCACTGTAGCCCTTCCACCTCCTGTGTGCCACTGTGGCAACCCCTCTTTTTATAAAAGGAGGCACGAGGCAACCAGGAGGGGGATTTGGGTTTTTGGAGCTCCTCACGCCCCACAGCTAACTGAAGAACACAGATATACAATCCACCAAAGCAGGAGTAGGGTTTTACGCATCCTCGCGGCCCGAACCTGGATAAACGAACCGTGTGCTATCTGTTTGATCCACTCTTCTCTCAACCCCGCGCCCCGCAACCGTAGTAGGGATTCTTGTGATCCCATAGGTGTCGTTCCAAATACACCGACATCTTTGGCGCGCCAGGTAGGGGGCTGCAGTTGTGAGAATCGGCTCTAGCAGTTAGCCCAGCATTCCTTCGCCTTCGTGGCTCTTTGAGAAGTAAGGAGGCCGGAAGATCAGCACTCGAGCGGCTGCAAATAGGAGCTAAGTTACATTGAACCCCGTATATTTACATCCTATTATATAAAGTTATTATCCTCGGAGCTATCGTTCTTTGTACAAAAATAAACCTGTACACAAATGGGGCCCTTCCCGGTCGGCAATGCCTTTGCTCTGTTTCGAGTCCGCTCAACGGTTCAAATGGCTGCATTGGAAATGGTAGGGTAGCCTTCCTCAATTGGCAAGGCTCTTGACTCTGACTCGAGTCAAACTCGACAGTTCGAGCAGCTGCGTTAAGGGTTGTAAGGTGGCTCACCCGGCAGCACGCTCACCAGGCAGGCCAATGGGGACCCGTCCCGAAAACGCCGCCCTGGGTTTCCGCGACGGCAAGCCTACCCAGCTAGCGTAGGGTGGATGTACAAAGAGGCAAAAAACAGGGAAATCGCATGCATAATCCCAAAAATATTTCAAAGTTATGTTACATCATATCATTGCTGCGGTTCTAACTAAATATAAAACTTGTCTTGATCGGGAACCCGCAACGGCTAAGAAGAACGGGATGCCTAATCCCGGAGCTGGCCTTCCACCCTCTTGATTTCGTCGATGCAGCTGATGACGGGCTTGATGCGCTCCTTGAGCACCATGAGGTCGGTACCATCCGGCAAGCTATCCATCGCTGCTCCGAAGTTAAGGTCGGGATTCCAGTATGCCATCTTGGTGAGGACCTTGGTCATGACCCCCCGGCAAAGTCGCTGGGCCTCCCCGACCAACGTGGCCGCCCTGTTGGAGTGAAGAGAAGCAAAGGCTCCAAGGACGCCCTCGAAGAACTGGGTCAGCTTGGCGTTGACGTCCCACTGTGCTCAGGAGCATACCTCACGTTTGGCATCCCCATGATGGCCAACTGCGAGGTGACCCTGTCGGCGATGTCCTCCAGGCGGCTGATCCATCAGTTCTCGCCCGCCACATATTCCTGGTGGGAGGCGGCCTCGTTCGCCCGCAGCTGCTTCTCCTCCTCCAGGCTCCTGGTCAAGGTCTCCTCCCGAGCCGTGCTCTCCAACAACATCTTCTCGAGATTCTCCAGCTTCAGCTAGAGATCTCTGATGGAGTTTTGCGCTTCGGAGAGCTCCCCAGCCCTGCTGATGGCCTCTCCTTGCGCCTCTACCAAGGCGACAGTTGAGCGTGCTCTTCTCGTTGGACAGCTTGAGGGCCTATTCCTTCAGCTCGTCCCGCTCTACCTCTAGCTCCTTCACCTTGCCGGCATGGGCCAGAGCCTGGGCATCGAGTGCCTCTTTGTGCCTCTGCTCTAGCTCACGAGTCCGCCGCACGACAAGGGCCTCGAGCTCCTCATCCTTGCCGAGGAGTGTTGCGGCAAGCTTCGCCTCACGTTCGGAGAGGTATTCTTCCTGGGAATCCAATGCGGCTTGATGCTAGTTCCGGGCAGCCTCGGCCGCGGCAGCCAAATTCGCTGCCTCTTCCTGGGCCTTCTCGATATCAACCATCCTCATGGTGAGCTCTACATCGTGCTTGGCCAATTCCCCCTGGAAGGCCCTCTGCTCCTCGCGAGTCTGGTGGAACCAGGCCTGCGTCTCAGCAACGCGCGCATTGAAGTCCACATCCGCCTTGTCCACCGCTGCCATCCTGGACTTAACCTTGTCTAGACGGGCACGGTAGAGCACATGGAGCTTTCGGAAATTGGCCCCCATAGCACAAAAAAGCTGCTCTTCTGGAGAACCCTCGCCGTCGACGCCCGGTTCATCGACCACTTCGAGCCCGGTGGCGGCGAGCACCTCGCCGTCGAAGACTTCCCCTCCGGCGGGCGCTTGGGAACTTGAAGCCCCTGGGAGATGGACGAAAAGATCGTCGCCCACCTTCAGATATCTGCCGGGGCCCGAGGTTGTGGAGGAAGGAGGCTGTTCATGAACCACCTCTTCCTCGGCTGTGGCCTTGCCGGCCTCCCCGGCAGGCCCACCGCTCGCACCCTCGGCAGAAGCCTCGCCGGTCGCCTTGGCGGCCCCCGCAGTGGTGTCCTCGTCAGCATCCTTGGCGGCCTCCTCGGCGGCAATCCTGTCGGCCTTCGCCGCGGCGTCCTCAGCAATATTCCCAACGACAGTATCCACGTCCTCCATATCTGTTGAAGGAGGACCTGGGCAGTAATGGGAGCAATGAAGCCAAGAAAATAAATAAGGAAAAAATAGAGACGGAGGACAGGCGACTCACCGGTGCCGGGCTGTGAAGCAGAAGTCCCCTCCCCGCCAGTATTTGGCGCCGTGGCAGACTCACCAGCGCCCAAGTTCCCCTCTTCCTGCATGGGTGTGGGCTCCGTTCTTGGTGCCCTTGCCGGGGACGCCCCTCGCGGCGGCGTAGTCGATGGGGGTGGTGTGTTGGGGTGGCCCTCTGCGGCTCCTCCTGCTGCCGCTCCCTTCCTACAAACCCGACAAGGTCAGCACCTTAGCATCTAACACCTATCACATGTCGAGTGAGAGGAGGGTGACGAACTTACGCTGGGGGCTGAGCCGGGGGCTGCTGTCCAGGCTGCTTAACACCACCAGTGGTGTCTCTGAAGCCCCAGCCGAGGGCTGACTGCTCGCCGAGGCCTTCGCCTTTTCACCCTCTGGGCTAACGTCTCTGCATCCCTGCAAAAGCAAAAACGGATCAAGATGAGTGGCTCAATTAAGGGGAATGGAAATGGCAGGAAGGAACGGAGTACTTACTCGTCATCCATCTCCTCCTCTTCCACCACTTTCATTTTCCTCTTTGGGCTGAGAGGCCCAATATCAAAAGGGAGCTCCACGTCAACATCTGAGTCAACATCTGCCAGAGGCGGCGAAGAAGGCGGGGTTTGTGCGCGTCCAGATGGGGAAGGGGCTGTTGCATTGTGTGACGCTCGTCAGCCTCTTCGCTGCCGTGGACCTTGTGTGACGCTCGGACCCCTCCAGGGTCAATTGAGGATGCGTAGCCCTGCCGGGCCAGACCGGCTCGCCGGAACTAGCCCACCGCAGGACTCGCCCTCTTCCCCTGGCTGGCGTCGAGCCCGCCGCCATGTCCTCCTCCTCCGACGACTCGTCGGCCGCATCTTCGACAAGCGGAGCTCCACTGTCGGCACTGCTAACCTCCCCGGCGGCCGCCGCCCACCGGGTGAGCTCCTCCTCCTCCGCAGCTATTGCGGCCTTGTCCTCCACACCCCCGGCACTGCTGGCCTCCATGGCAAGCTGCGCCTCCCTCGCCCTAGTGGCGATGTAGTCCAGCTATGCCTGGGTGGTATCCATGACAAGCCACCGGTCGGCGTCAGCATTGACATACACCTCAGTCAGGGCGTCAAAGAATTGCTGCACATCCGCGTCCGTCGGCTCCTTCCAGCTTGGGACAGGGCCGTGCGTGTTGCAGTCCGGCATCATAGCGATGATCTCGGACCGGCGTGAAATATTGCACAACGGGACCACCCCCGCTGGCAGCTTGAAAAACGGCCCCTTGATGGCCTTGCCGGCCTTTGCGGCAGCCCTCGCGGCTTTGCTGGTCCGTTCGACCTCGCCATCACGACCCACATCAAGCTGAAAAAGCCGCTGACCGAAATGGGCATGTGCCATCACCGTGAAATTGTGATCGAGGCCAGGACGGAGTCGCATAACGTCAGCCGGATTCGTGAAGAGCCAGGCTGGCTTCCCCTTGTTGTGCAACGGGGCCATCCGACGGCGAATAAAGTTCGCCCCGATCATCTCAAGGGTGAGTCCAGCCTGGGTGAGCCGGAGAATCCTGGTAGTGGTGACTGTGAGCCTCCCGTCGGCGACATCGACATCGCTCCAATCACTGCCACAGACAGGCGGCACTCGGCGGACCTTGCAGAATTTTGGCGGGTCTTCGTCTTCAATCCAGCACCACCGGCCACGCCATTCATCCCACCTCTCCTTCACGGCACCGTCCGGGTACGCCCCCTTGGATCTTGGGATCTAGGTGATGCATCCAGAGACGACACCTCCCGGCTGGATCCGAGGGGAGAAATAATGGCGGAAAAGCGCCGTGTTGGGCTGCACCCGGACGAAGCCTTCGCAAAGGTCCGCAAAGAAAGCCATGCACGCCACCGCATTTGGAGTAAAATCCAGGAGGCGGAAGCCGAAGGTGTGCATGATGTCGCAGAAGAAATCGGAAAAAGGGGGACATAACCCGCAAGAAAGATAATCGACGAAAAAGGGATACCGATTTGGGCTCGGACCGGCGCAAGCGGCAAGAATGACGCGTGTCGCCGGATGTCCCGAATTCTCTCCCCCGTCTTCACTCCCTATAGAGGCTTGAAGGAGGCCCGGAGCTCGTGGACCTCAACCGTCGAGGGGAAGAAGAAGGCGGACTTCGTCCGGTCCCCCAATAGCGCATTCTCCGGCGGCTCCACAGTACCAGTGCCCTTGGCCACCCCCTTGCCCTTGACGGATTTGGACGCCATGGCGGCTAAGAAAGTTAGAGGACTGAGGGAGGGGGATGGCGAAGCAACAACAGCAGGCGACGGCGGAAGCTTAAGGAGGAAGGAAGAGAGGAAACGGCGGCTCTGAGATTGAAAGAGGCACGAGGAAAGAGGAGGAAGTGAGCAGCGCGCCCGCGGTTATTCCTTCTTATGGGGGAAAAACGCGGGCCGCCTCCTTTCACATTAACTACGACGTGACGCATGCGTGCAACCAACCCCACGCATGCCGCCCACGTCACGCACACCCCTCCACACCGCGCCACGCGCGCGGATCGTGGGAGGCGCAGCATGCGAAAAATCTTACCGCGGTAAAAACCGTCCCGCCTGCCTGTAACACCCCAAATTTTTTAGTTGGTTTTTCTTGCAAACTTTTGGCCTTTTTGAAAAGGGGATTGTTTGATCCTTTCTTTTGCCCTTCTAAAATCCCTTTTTGCCAAAGTTTGTGTGTCTTCTCAAGCTTGGTTTTTGGCCTTGAAGTTCTCCTCTTGTGTTTGGCTCAAGCACTAGTTGAGATTCAAAAGGAGTTGTTTGAGTTCACCACTTCTTATTTTAAAATTCTAAAGTTTAACCTTGACTTATCTCCCCTCCAACCTTCCTCTTGCCATGATCCCAACAGGAACAATCCTCTCCAAGACTCTCTTCACACCATGGGATAAGCATTTCATCAATTCAGCAAGTTGTGAGCTTATTGGGATTTTTCTCCTATTTATTTCACTCCAAAAACAATTCTGTTTTTGTTAGTGGACATTGGTGATTTACAAAGGAACCACCATTTTCATCTACCTATTTGACTCCAAACCAATTCTCCTAGATAGTCCTTAGTACCCACAACCTAGATCCATCTTGTTTCACTGGTCCATAGTTCAAAATTTTCAAATTTCACCTACTGCAAGTTTGGACCAGATTTACAAAATTTGGTGAAATTCATATTTATCTTCATCCAACAATTCTGTGAAAAATCATGCAGCCTCAAGATACATCAAGAGGCCACTCCACCAAAAATCAGCTCCAGAGACATTGCACAAATACCAGAATCAATTCATCAAACACCTAGCCTACACTGTTCTGTCAAATTCAGAACTGTTAACTGAAACTGTCGACAGTTCAACACTTCGTCAGTTTCGTCAGATCATTCAGCGCAGCGACAAAACTCGTCTGTGCTTCCTTGGCTCGACGCTGCACTGTTGCTTCTCCTTATCCATGCGCCGCACGGTCGCTTGGCCGTTTCTGGGCGTCGGTGGCGCCCTGGCCTGACCACGCCGGTGGCTGCCACGGCCACAGCGCCGCCCGTGGCGGCTGACAGAAGCAACGCCGCAGCTCCACGTCGTTTCGCGCCGCCCAGACCATCCCTGTGCTCCGCGTGTCCCTCCCCACATCATACGCACGACTGGCACACCGCGCCGTGGCCTGGCACGCGGAGAGCGCCGTTTCTGCCGCCGACAAGCCGCGCGGCCGTTTCGTCGAGGGCAGGCCGTAACTCCACCTCTACTGCTAAGTTAAGCGCGGGAATGGAGCTCCTACAGATCATAGATGATGCTCAAGCCCCTAGCCCCGCCGTCCGACCACTGCAACGCTGTAATTGGCTCGCCGGACTTATCCGTTCGCGGCAGCCACCTCGAGCCGCCCATAAAAGGCACCCCCGAGCTCATGCTCGAGCACACACGCCTCCAATACTTCCCTAGACCGCGCCCAGCCTCTGGAAGAGGCCCGAGAGGCTTTTCTTCCCCGGCTCCGGCCAGCTACCTCCGCCTCGGGCTCCAGCTCGGTTCACTCCGGTGAGGGCTCCTCCGCCGCCGTGAACTTGAACGTAGTACCCTGGCATCCACCTAGTCCTAAGCCCCAACCCAATTTCTCTCCAGAAACCTTCTCCGACGAGGTCCACGAACACCCAGCCGCCGTCCGCCGGAGATAAGCTCGCCGTCGACGTGGGACTCGCCGGCACCCAACTCCACCACCGTTCGACGCGGAAGACCACCGTGAAGCCATAGGTACCACTCCCCTCCCCTATCTCGCCGTGGATCGACGTCGGCGATCACCGCAGCACCGGCGCCGGCGCGGCTCTGTTTCCTCTTTTCAAACCTGACAGGTGGGGTCCCTCTGTCAGTCTCTCACATCTCCCCCTCGAACCGTTTTTTGTTGGCGTATTTTAGCAAAGTGCATTTTCCCTCTACGGGTGATGTACTGTGTACCGATTCGCTTTGTCCTTTTCTGTTCTAGCCACTGGATCTTTTCTGTTTCATTACATATGGGTCCGTAGACAGAAACCTTAATATCTTTTAAACTAAAAGTGATTTTGAGTTGATTCTTTTTCTGTCCACCTTGGTTTTCTGTCTAGTTTTTTGTCATATTTACTTGGAAAAAATTTAAGCAACTTTATTTGCATGCGCGGTATTTATGTTAGTATATATTTTTGTTTGAATACATAGATACCGGAGGCCGTGACGGAGACGCGAATCACGCCGAGTTAGGCTCCGACTTTTCAGAACTAGGCAAGCATGTTTGAACTCTTGATATGATGAGTGTGTTGCATGTTTGGTCGAGTAGCTCGTTCACAAGCATGATCATATGGGCATATGTGTATGGCATATTTCATGCAAGTAAGCTTCGGGTGAGTCCCGAAGGAGAATGTTGAACCACCTCGATCATATGGTGATACGATGGGGTGGAATGCTGGTATTGTTGGAGCATGCCAGTAGTTGGTCAACTCAGTATCAACGGAGATTATGTCATGATTCCGTTCGTCTCCTTTTCAGTACTATCATAGGCCGTCCGTTGGGATTACGGTCTAGTCGGTTGTAAACCACTTTCCGAGTACACACTAAGTAGAGGGGCCGGGATGAGGGTTCCATGGCCCTGGATTAAAGCCCGTCATCCGGTCAGGGGGCATGGGTGTTTCCGGTTGGGACCGAGAGGGGGGCACCCCTTAGAGCGCGCATATATAAATTTGATCCCATGCTATTCGAGGTTGCAGCCTCCCCGTCTTAAAGTTTTCCATGAATGTCGTCGCGGGTGATTCCGGATGACAGGATGTTAAATGGGTGTGTACTGGTTAGTTGGGTTTCTACTAAAACACCGTAGACGGGGCTAGCCCACGTGGCTAGTAGAACCCGTTGGCTATGAGTTATTAGTACAAGCTCTGCAGAGTTAAAATTCCTTCAGTAGCCATGTTTATGGCCTAGGATCAATATTCATGTCAACCCGGTGACCGTCTCTAGTATATTCTTGTGAGTAACCAAAATAGTGTTGTCATCAAGTTCATTTGGTAAATGAACTCACTACTATCTCTGTATTGATTTTTCTTTCCGAAGTATTTCATCATTATATACTGTTATTTATAAGCCCTTTATGTGATGTCGCTTAGACGTCCGACTGTGGCATTCTTGTTATTTATTTTTGTTATAAGCCCTTTATGTGATGTCGCTTAGACGTCCGACTGTGGCATTCTTGTTATTTATTTTTGTTATAAGCCCTTTATGTCATGTCGCTTAGACGTCCGACTGTGGCATTCTTGTTATTTATTTTTGTTATAAGCCCTTTATGTGATGTCGCTTAGACGTCCGACTGTGGCATTCTTGTTATTTATTTACGTTATAAGGCCTTTATGTGATGTCGCTTAGACGTCCGACTGTGGCATTTTTGTTATTTTTTTTATAAGCCCTTTATGTGGTGTCGCTCAGACGCCCGACTGTGGCCTGTTATCATTTATTATCTTCCTACGAGGCGTCATCCAGACCCTCGTTTGGTCTCGTTATTCTTAACTTCTGGATTTCGGGAGGATTACCGCTCGACTTCCATTCTTTACTTTCAGTGCATTCATATTTTGTTCCGGTTGCATTTTTGCTGGAATACTCATATGCATCCATGTTGGCATTTTGTTATATCTTAAGTCCGAACTATCTTGCGAGTACATTCAAAGTACTCACCTGGCTTGTTGATTTGGCCAGATGTGGACGAAGGCGATCTCATGGATGAAGAGTTCGATAGCGAGTCCGACGCTTAGAGGAGTCCCAGTCAGTCTCTTGTGATCCTGGAGTTGATCACTATTTTATAACCGCTTCCACCTACCACCAAATAAACTCATCGGGTCTCACTCCGACACTCGATGAACTGTAAAATATTGGAGTCACACCACCCACTTCACTGTTGTCAGGACCCCGATCCTAAGTCACACAGGTCTAGCCGGTAACACATCATATCACTTTGCGGCCTCACGCACGGTATCCCCACGGGTGCCACCTTACCTGGCCCGGGATCGTTTGCGCATTTTGGCACACGTATATGATAGTGTCGCTAGCATCCATATGACAGAGAACCCGGGCCGACATGGCTAGTTATAAACCAAAAGTGGCACTAAATTACAGAGACAGGCATCCATGACCCAGCAACGAACGTGTCGGTCATCAACGTATGAACCCAAGTCGTAGCAAGTTACATGGACTTAAAGGAACAACGCGTGACATTTCCCCTAAGGGACAGACACGGGAACGAAGAAGGACACATGCCGGCCAGCCTAAGTGTTCCTGAGTAGTAGCAAGCTACCAAGGCTCAGTGGAAGCACTAGGATACATTTCCCTGTAAGATAGGCTACCAAAGGTAAACAACTAGGTGTCGGATCCCACACATAGCAATACACATTACACGTACGCATAACATGCAAGTATGTGCTGAACAACAAGGCATCACAACATAACTCAACAACTCATATAGATAAAGGCCCAGAGGAGCCATCATAGCATTTATTACAATCAGAGGTCACATGACCAACATATAGATCATACAGGCAACGAAAGCATTACATGTCTGAGTACAGACATCTACAAATGAAAAAGGCTGAGAAGCCTGACTATCTACCAGACCCTCCCAAGGGTACAAGATCGTAGCTGAGGTAACAAGCTAAACGTCGAAGTCCACGCGGAACCACTAGCGAGACTGAAGTCTCTCTGCAAAAACATAAATTAAGCAAACGTGAGTACAAAGGTACTCAGCAAGACTTACATCAGAACTAGCTACATATGCATCAGTATCAACAAAGGGGGTGGTGGTGTTTGACTGCAGCAAGCCAGCTTTGACTCGATGGCTATCCTAAACTACAACTGCAGGAAACTCTTTTGAGGTGGCGCACACGAGTCCACATATTCACCAATCAATACACCACTATGGATCCGCTCCCGTCTCCCTACGAGAAGGCCATCCATAGCACTCACGCTTATCTTGCGCGTTTTAGAGTATCCACTTTCACTTGTCTATGAACTGTAATAGGTAACCCAGAAGTCCATTTCCGCGGGCACGGCTATTCGAATAGATTATATATATAACCCTGCAGGGGTGTACTTCTTCACACACGCTCTCACCACTTACCGCCGTTTACACGACATGTACTCGGCAACCTTCAAGCGGAGGCCCAGCGAGGGTGTCGGCCACGACCTTTCTAACCACACAAGTCTCTCATCCAGGTTTATCGCCTATTTGGGTTCCATCCGTGGGGAGATCCGGCCGGGGTGTCGCTCACGGCCCCAAACGATGTGTACAGGGTTCCCGCATCACCAAACGGGCGATCGGTACACCGTGCCACGTACCTGCCGCGTCACAGCCCACCCCGAGGGTCAGCGCTGCGCACAACCTCCAGTAAACTACAAACACCAGAAACTAGTTGCAACTCCTGGACAGAGATCATGTTGATTAATAAGTCGAGAGGGTCCATTGGTTTCGGGCCCAATGCATGGTAGTAACTGGTCATGGATCAACCAACACAGAACTCAGTTCCTGAGGACGGCTGCAATGAGACAGCCCACCATGTACTCCTACATGGCCTCTCATCGCTACCTTTACCAAATCGTGTTCACACACTTAGCTCACACACATTAGGACATGTTCATCACCACTCCAATTCATCCCCGATGGATCAGACCTGACACAACTCTAAGCAATAGCAGGCATAACCAGAAAGCATGAATGAGTAGGCACAACATGGCTCAAACAACTCCTACTCATACTAGTGGGTTTCAACTATTTACTGTGGCAATGACGGGTCATGCAGTGGAAAGGGGTTCAACTACCGCAGCAGGTAACAGTTGAAGCGTTGTTGTCCTAATGCAGTAAAAGAGAGCAAGAGCGAGAGAGTGGGTTTGTATCAGAATGATCAATGGGGGTTTGCTTGCCTGGCACTTCTGAAGATAACAATGAGTCTTCATCGGTGTCATCGAACTCATTGTCGGAACGTCGTCTACTGAGAGGGGACAAAACCGACAAATAGAGAAAGAACACAATCAATGCAATGCGACAATGTGATGCATGATCATGACATGGCAATATGCTGTTTATTGAGCTAATGCAACTAGCAACACAATTAAATGAAGTTGGTTTGAACCAAAGGTTCAAATTCAAACTTCATATGTGATTATTTAAATGCCATTTAATTGATTTGACCTGATCAGCAGGTTTAACTTGTTCAAACATGCATGAAAATGCCATAAACAGATTCCTTGAATTTTTCTGATCAATTTACATATATAAATTATTTTCATCTGAGTTATGGATTAATTTCTATGATTTTTAGAAGTTTTGGCTATTTTCTAAAATAAATAAATCATTTCTGATTTATTTTAAATTACAGAAAATAGTTACTGCGTCAGCACTGGGTCATCATGATGTCAACAAGTCAACAGGGCTGGTCCAGGTCAAACCTGACCAGTGGGGCCCACTGGTCAGTGTCTAAGGACTGGTTTGTGTGCATGACAGGTGGGTCCAGTCAGTGTTGACTTGGCCAAAGTCAAACTGCCATGTGGGGTCCACCGGATTAGTACTAAGCTAAACAGGAAAGTTTAGACTAACCTAAATAGACGCGAGGGCCCACACGTCAGTGTCAGTAGGGTTAATTAAGCTTAACAAAACTTAAATTAAACTAACAGGGCCCAGGGCCCACATGTCAGCGACTCGGGGGAGGTTAACCTCGCCGGTCAAAGCGGTCATCCCGCCGGCGTTTAGCCGCCGGCGAGGCTGGACGCGGCGGAGCGCGTCGGGTTTCACCTATGGGGGGTCTTTTGGCGCGCAGGGAGCGGCTACGGGAAGAGGACGGAGTGGCGCATCCAACGGTGGAGTTGGCGGAGGCTGGGGTGGCCGGAGTTATCGCCGGCGACGAGGTCCGCGGCGGCTGAAGCTCTGGTGGCGACGGGTCCATCGAAACGGTGCTCGGGAGGAGCTGCGGTTTGCGCCTACGGCCTCTACGAGTGCTCGCGAACTCGTTGGACTAGGTGGTGTGACCAAAAGGTCACCGGAGTGGCGCCGGCGACCAGCCCGAGCGGCGGCGAGCTTCGGCTTTAGTCAAAGCAGTGGCTTCGGTGGTCAGGAGACAAGGGGAGGAGGGGCAAACGATGGAGGAGCTCACGGTGGGTGCAGAGGCGTCGACGTGGGCTCGGGGGAAGCTCGGAGCAGAGCAGGGCGTCGAGGAGGATCTCCGGCGGCCGGAGCTTCAAGACGAGGTCGGGGAAGATGCCCAGAGGCTCCCGAGCTCGCGTGCGTGGGCGTGCAGATTCACGGGTCCGTGGCGGAGCTCGTAGACATGTCGAGGGGACGAGGGGGAGGCGATGGCTGCAGCTACGACGAACGGCGGCGACGAGCTCCGCTCGGACGCGGGAGGAAGAGAGAGTAGAGGAGGGGGGAGGCACCGAAGAGAGTGGGAGAAGTCCAGGGGGGTGCCAGGGGTGTCGTGGCGCCTCCAGGGGGGTCGGGGAGGAAGCAGGCAGGCTGGAGGTGGCCGGCGCGTGGCTGCGGGCGCCGGGCACACGCCCTCGTCCTCCTGGCGGGAGGAGGAGGATGACTGGCACTGGGCCAGCACAGTGCTGGGCCGGCCAGTGGGCCGCAGGTAAGGCCAGGTAAACCTTCTCCTTTTCTAATTATGTTTCTGTTTTCTATTTTGTTTCTGTTATTCTATTTTGTCATTTTGTTCTGGGCTTTATTAAAAATACTTAGGCACTTTCAAAAATCACCAAACTGCTCATGCCCACTGTTTAGCATATAAACAACATGGAACATTTCAGTTTGGGGTTATTTGAGCATTTAAAATAATATATAAAATTTAAATGCCCAAATGCAAATAAGATATGATTTAATTCAAAAATCCAGAATGGTCCTAG
Source organism: Secale cereale (assembly GCA_902687465.1). Classification (NCBI taxonomy): domain Eukaryota; kingdom Viridiplantae; phylum Streptophyta; class Magnoliopsida; order Poales; family Poaceae; genus Secale; species Secale cereale. The sequence goes on from LR738710.1 coordinate 890,750,202, forward strand.
AAATATGAGCAACATTTTTGGCAGAGGTTTTTAATCAATCCAAAAATGATGAACTTTTCCAAAGAGCATTTTGGGTTCATTGAGAAAGATTTGAATTTGAACCTAGTTGGTTTCATCTGGTGCTAGGGTTTAGTCATCCCCTTTTCAAGTTTCCTTTGAAAATAAACATGTTGCACACATGAGGCTAGCCTAGAGCATTACCAAAGCTAGGGATGTGACAACTCACCCCCACTAAACAAGAATCTCGTCCCGAGATTCAAGCGTAGGGTAAGAAATCAGAGGGGATACAAGCTAGCACAATCTTCAGGATCCAAGTGTCCTCCCTATAAGTGTTGATTGCTTGCCTCATGTTGATCCTGGCTTCCTTGCTTTCGAAATCTTCGTCCAAACGGTGATGATGAGAGAAACTCTACAACATTGATCTTCCGAAAGATCGAGCAACTCAAGATCAACCCGTGGAGTGAGACGTTGAAACATCTCTTGAGCTGAGACACGGAGTACACCTCCAGGGGGATGGAGTGAAATAAACGATGAAGGTTCACCTAGTGGCAATAATTCCACACCTAAGAAGATGGTGATCGATACCACCAGACGGGGCACCTTAGAGAAGGTGACTCGTAGAGTTATTCCCTTAAGTGGAAAAAAGAATTACTTTTGATATAGAGAACATTGAAATTCCCTATACCAGCCGGAGGCAAATCACAATCGATCGTTTGACGGTGGTCCGAAGGAATGACATACTCGGCCAGAATGGATGATGTGGACTACCTTATTAAAGACAACACAAGGGATAATTTTGGTTATCATCGAAAATGGACGGGACCCATGGTAAGTCCACTTTTGAAGATAATCCTGAACAGCAGATGCTGGGAATGATTCTGGTAACTGGGAAAAATCCCAACAATAGAGAGTAAATCTACTCTTGAGGGTGTATAATATAATCAAGAACACTGGAAGCAATCCCGGTTAGTGTCGAGGATAACACCTAGTGCTTGTGCGTGCTCTCAAGAACTTGAGTATTCCCATATTCATCAAGGTTTTACCAATATCCGTGTCAAGGATCCTGGCAACATCACATACTACCATGATCAATAATGATGGACGATGCAGATGCAAAGGAAGATAACACTTTCTCAGATTTCACCTTAGCGAGGCCAAGGGGAAAATCTGGATGATCGACCAAGAGACATTTAGCACTCCGCTTCTAATGTTCTCCTTGATGTGTTAGCGTAAACCATTCATAGATATGTTTGGTATCTTGAACATCAAGTAAAGGTCGGACTTCGGAAGCACAAGAATCCATAAGGAACAACTAGGGAGTAAATCCTACGAAGTCCTTATGGGGAGGTGGCCAATTTCTTCAATCAAGATTCTACAACAACAGGTCTTCCGGCTGGGTGTGTTGGCCACGACATCCACTTTACCGGTTATCGAGAGACCAAATTATAGCTCTTGGGAAATGCACCAACCATCATATCTGCCTGAGATTCAGTTCTGGTTGGTGTCAGGATATTCCAGACTCATCGAGTCTAGGAAGAAAAATGAAAGTTTACAACACAATTCGACGAGATGGCGTTGCGAGATTCTCGGGAAATGAACTACGATAGCAGCTCCAAAACATGAGCTGGTTCTGCTACATACGTGTGAACACGTTGTCCAAGACAAACATGACCACGTAGTAGTCTTACAATGAAACACTGCCAAGTTCGGGTTGGGGAACCATCATTGCGGATAACGAAGTCCTTACATAAGTCCGGATCTTAAGAAGGAACTTCTTCTCCTAAGACAATCAATCAGTGGCTTGGTGTGCTAGGGATACATATGGAGTGAAGGTTGCAAAGCTCCAAACCACAGGATACTTCGCACGTATGCATGACTGACTTGGGATGATTCCACAGGAGGCAAAATAAACTTTCTCGAACTCACGGTGACAACTTGCATCAATTACACATGAATTTGGGAAAATCTCTTCTCTCATCCAACATATACCTCATGAACGGGACACGAAGGCAATGCTTACAAAGTTTCCAACACTAGCTTAATGCCCTACAAAATCATGGAGAAGATAGCAGTGTTGCTGATGGGCTCAACAACAATTCATCCAGGTTTCCATGGAGATGGAATTCCATAATTATGTGAACAAGTGATAGTATTGGTCAGACCAAGAGATATAATGGTGTATGCTCGAGGGATCAACCACGAGTAAGACAACGTTACGAATGTCATTGGTTCTGATTTGATTTGAGGATAGCCCACACTCAAATCAAAGTTTTGGACAAGACAATAGATACAATAATTGATCACAAGGATCAACCGATCAAGATATCATCTTTCTTCAACACACACACAAAAGATATCCGTTGGAAGGAACTAAATCAGGCAAGCTTTTATCTTCCAACTCTCCAAGTTGTCGTTTAGCTTAACCGGCTAGCTCAGGGTATCCATCACAGATTCTTGGAGAAGTGGTGGTTTATAAGAAACCAACTTGATCACGAACTTAACATAGCGGTCAGGTGACAACCTGGTAATACTTCCGAGAAGATATTCAGAAAATCACGAACCACCGATATGTTACTAAGCTCGAGAACAATCTTGCTTTTCAAGGCAAGACGATATGATCAAATGAGCAAGGACTTAACAAAATCCTAACTCATCAATCAAGGAGTGCACCAAGAAAGTGGACTAGGTAGCACGATCAATCTTAGAATGATGATTCGGTAACCATCATGCTAGAATGAGATTAGCATCCATTAACTACCAAGCAACGAAGTTGCTAGGAGTATTGATTTCACACATCACAATTCACTTGTCGGTATTCCGGTTATAACAACGCGGAGACCGAGGAATGGACGACGATGGTGAGAAGTATTACTGTATCAAGAGTTCATAGGATGATGTGCAATTCCCAGGATATTCTTGACATAAAGATGGTAATACTCCAGGGTAGACCAGTTTAGAAGCTGGATTAGCATTCTTCATCTGCGAAGTACAACTTCTTTGACCCAATCCTGGATATGGATAAGGTACTGGAGTTTGTTTCTCCTAGTCATTCCAGAATAGAATGGCTTGACGGACCACAAGAGTAAAAGGCATCGATGAACACGAGTGCACAACTACTCCTGACTATCAACTGATAGACGAGGGTCATAATACAACCAAAAGGGGCAACTCAGAGGAACATATAACTTCTGAGTTGTGGATGCATAGATTAACATGTCGAACGAGTTCAACATATTTCTTCCGGATAACCCATGCAGAAAGTAGAATTGGCAGAGTCACATATGAATGGAGTACTACTCAGGAGCACTCGGGTTGTGATCTTTTGGTTCAGAAGAACTTCTGCCATGATGGTTTATGGTATTTGGAAGAAGGATATACCACGGACCTCGAGGACTATCACAAGGTTACTAATATCCTAAAGGGACGAGCAAATACTACCAACATGAAGTAGGTAGAAAGAATCTTGGGTTCAAGAACCCAGGAATAGAATGCCTACCAACTAAATGGCATCACGGGATGCTTTTGAGAATGACGGCCAGAATCATCACACTGAGGATACAAGGTATTGTTACATTATTGGGTAATCTTCTAAGACACATTAGGGTCATAATAATAAGTCCAACCATTTGTCGAGGTAACAAAGTACCTCAACATAACGCTAGTGTGGTTAATCTGGCCCAAAGGAGCATCGGGACAGGAAGAAGGGATTTGCAAATGCATCAGACTATTAGAAACCTGGGATGACTCGGACAGCATAATGGCTGTAAATGCTTGAAATACTTTTGAGATCCAAGCAAAAGGGTAGCATATCCACTTAACATCATCATGTCAAGGTTATGAGACCAACAGTTGAGCAACAGAACTAGGATAACCTGAACTGAGAGTTGAATCCACAATAACGTGATCCTGATAGACATAAGAGAAAGCCTAGTTCTTAATCCCCGTGGAATAGAAGAAGGTGACTCAGATCAGAAGGTCATAAGGTAAAGGAATAAAAAGAGCCTTACGTTCCCTTCCACAATCAATTCCCTTATATAACTAAAGAGTTTCTAGACACGACTTCGTCCAGTTTGGCTTGCTAATCCTACAAGCAGTCAGGCTCTGATACCAAAGCTGTCAGGACCCCGATCCTAAGTCACACAGGTCTAGCCGGTAACACATCATATCACTTTGCGGCCTCACGCACGGTATCCCCACGGGTGCCACCTTACATGGCCCGGGACCGTTTGCGCATTTTGGCACACGTATATGATAGTGTCGCTAGCATCCATATGACAGAGAACCCGGGCCGACATGGCTAGTTATAAACCAAAAGTGGCACTAAATTACAGAGACAGGCGTCCATGACCCAGCAACGAACGTGTCGGTCATCAACGTATGAACCCAAGTCGTAGCAAGCTACATGGACTTAAAGGAACAACGCGTGACATTTCCCCTAAGGGACAGACACAGGAACGAAGAAGGACACATGCCGGCCAGCCTAAGTGTTCCGGAGCAGTAGCAAGCTACCAAGGCTCAGTGGAAGCACTAGGAGACATTTCCCTGTAAGATAGGCTACGAAAGGTAAACAACTAGGAGTCGGATCCCACACATAGCAATACACATTACACGTACGCATAACATGCAAGTATGTGCTGAACAACAAGGCATCACAACATAACTCAACAACTCATATAGATAAAGGCCCAGAGGAGCCATCATAGCATTTGTTACAATCAGAGGTCACATGACCAACATACAGAGCATACAGGCAACGGAAGCATTACATGTCTGAGTACAGACATCTACAAATGAAAAAGGCTGAGAAGCTTGACTATCTACCAGACCCTCCCAAGGGTACAAGATCGTAGCTGAGGTAACAAGCTAAACGTCGAAGTCCACGCGGAACCACTAGCGAGACTGAAGTCTCTCTGCAAAAACATAAATTAAGCAAACGTGAGTACAAAGGTACTCAGCAAGACTTACATCAGAACTAGCTACATATGCATCAATATCAACAAAGGGGGTGGTGGTGTTTGACTGCAGCAAGCCAGCTTTGACTCGGTGGCTATCCTAAACTACAACTGCAGGAAACTCTTTTGAGGTGGCGCACACGAGTCCACATATTCACCAATCAATACACCACTATGGATCCGCTCCCGTCTCCCTACGAGAAGGCCATCCATAGCACTCACGCTTATCTTGCGCGTTTTAGAGTATCCACTTTCACTTGTCTATGAACTGTAATAGGTAACCCAGAAGTCCATTTTCGCGGACACGGCTATTCGAATAGATTATATATATAACCCTGGAGGGGTGTACTTCTTCACACACGCTCTCACCACTTACCGCCGTTTACACGACATGTACTCGGCAACCTTCAAGCGGAGGCCCAGCGAGGGTGTCGGCCACGACCTGACTAACCACACAAGTCTCTCATCCAGGTTTATCGCCTATTTGGGTTCCATCCGTGGGGAGATCCGGCCGGGGTGTCGCTCACGGCCCCAAACGATGTGTACAGGGTTCCCGCATCACCAAACGGGCGATCTGTACACCGTGCCACGTACCTGCCGTGTCACAGCCCACCCCGAGGGTCAGCGCTGCGCACGACCTCCAGTAAACTACAAACACCAGAAACTAGTTGCAACTCCTGGACATAGATCATGTTGATTAATAAGTCGAGATGGTCCATTGGTTTCGGGCCTAATGCATGGTAGTAACTGGTCATGGATCAACCAACACAGAACTCAGTTCCTGAGGACGGCTGCAATGAGACAACCCACCATGTACTCCTACATGGCCTCTCATCGCTACCTTTACCAAATCGTGTTCACACACTTAGCTCACACACATTAGGACATGTTCATCACCACTCCAATTCATCCCCGATGAATCAGACCTGACACAACTCTAAGCAATAGCAGGCATAACCAGAAAGCATGAATGAGTAGGCACAACATGGCTCAAACAACTCCTACTCATACTAGTGGGTTTCAACTATTTACTGTGGCAATGACGGGTCATGCAGTGGAAAGGGGTTCAACTACCGCAGCAGGTAACAGTTGAAGCGTTGTTGTCCTAATGCAGTAAAAGAGAGCAAGAGCGAGAGAGTGGGTTTGTATCAGAATGCTCAATGGGGTTTTGCTTTCCTCGCACTTCTGAAGATAACAATGAGTCTTCATCGGTGTCATCGAACTCATTGTCGGAACGTCGTCTACTGAGAGGGGACAAAACCGACAAACAGAGAAAGAACACAATCAATGCAATGCGACAATATGATGCATGATCATGACATGGCAATATGCTGTTTATTGAGCTAATGCAACTAGCAACACAATTAAATGAAGTTGGTTTGAACCAAAGGTTCAAATTCAAACTTCATATGTGATTATTTAAATGCCATTTAATTGATTTGACCTGATCAGCAGGTTTATCTTGTTCAAACATGCATGAAAATGCCATAAACAGATTCCTTGAATTTTTCTGATCAATTTTCATATATAAATTATTTTCATGTGAGTTATGGATTAATTTCTATGATTTTTAGAAGTTTTGGCTATTTTCTGAAATAAATAAATCATTTCTGATTTATTTTAAATTACAGAAAATAGTTACTGCGTCAGCACTGCGTCATCATGACGTCAGCAAGTCAACAGGGCTGGTCCAGGTCAAACCTGACCAGTGGGGCCCACTGGTCAATGTCTAAGGGCTGGTTTGTGTGCACGACAGGTGGGTCCAGTCAGTGTTGACTTGGCCAAAGTCAAACTGCCATGTGGGGTCCACCGGATTAGTACTAAGCTAAACAGGAAAGTTTAGACTAACCTAAATAGACGCGAGGGCCCACACGTCAGTGTCAGTAGGGTTAATTACGCTTAACAAAACATAAATTAAACTAACAGGGCCCAGGGCCCACATGTCAGCGACTCGGGGGAGGTTAACCTCGCCGGTCTAAGCGGTCATCCCGCCGGCGTTTAGCCGCCGGTGAGGCTGGACGCGGCGGAGCGCGTCGGGTTTCACCTATGGGGGTTCTTTTGGCGCGCAGGGAGCGGCTACGGGAAGAGGACGGAGTGGCGCATCCAACGGTGGCGTTGGCGGAGGCTGGGGTGGCCGGAGTTATCGCCGGCGACGAGGTCCGCGGCGGCTGAAGCTCTGGTGGCGACGGGTCCATCGAAACGGTGCTCGGGAGGAGCTGCGGTTTGCGCCTACGGCCTCTACGAGTGCTCGCGAACTCGTTGGACTAGGTGGTGTGACCAAAAGGTCACCGGAGTGGCACCGGCGACCAGCCCGAGCGGCGGCGAGCTTCGGCTTCAGTCGAAGCAGTGGCTTCGGTGGTCAGGAGGCAAGGGGAGGAGGGGCAAACGACGGAGGAGCTCACGGTGGGTGCAGAGGCATCGACGTGGGCTCGGGGGAAGCTCGGAGCAGAGCAGGGCGTCGAGGAGGATCTCCGGCGGCCGGAGCTTCAAGACGAGGTCGGGGAAGACGCCCAGAGGCTCCTGAGCTCGCGTGCGTGGGCGTGCAGATTCACGGGTCCGTGGGGGAGCTCGTAGACATGTCGAGGGGACGAGGGGGAGGCGATGGCTGCGGCTACGACGAACGGCGGCGACGAGCTCCGCTCGGACGCGGGAGGAAGAGAGAGTAGAGGAGGGGGGAGGCACCGAAGAGAGTGGGAGAAGTCCAGGGGGGTGCCAGGGGTGTCGTGGCGCCTCCAGGGGGGTCGGGGAGGAAGCAGGCAGGCTGGAGGTGGCCGGCGCGTGGCTGCGGGCGCCGGGCACACGCCCTCGTCCTCCTGGCGGGAGGAGGAGGATGACTGGGACTGGGCCAGCACAGTGTTGGGCCGGCGAGTGGGCCGCGGGTGAGGCCAGGTAAACCTTCTCCTTTTCTAATTATGTTTCTGTTTTCTATTTTGTTTCTTTTATTCTATTTTGTTATTTTGTTCTGGGCTTTATTAAAAATACTTAGGCACTTTCAAAAATCACCAAACTGCTCATGCCCACTGTTTAGCATATAAACAACATGGAACATTTCAGTTTGGGGTTATTTGAGCATTTAAAATAATATATAAAATTTAAATGCCCAAATGCAAATAAGATATGATTTAATTCAAAAATCCAGAATGGTCCTAGAAATATGAGCAACATTTTTGGCAGAGGTTTTTAATCAATCCAAAAATGATGAACTTTTCCAAAGAGCATTTTGGGTTCATTGAGAAAGATTTGAATTTGAACCTAGTTGGTTTCATCTGGTGCTAGGGTTTAGTCATCCCCTTTTCAAGTTTCCTTGAAAATAAACATGTTGCACACATGAGGCTAGCCTAGAGCATTACCAAAGCTAGGAATGTGACAACTCACCCCCACTAAACAAGAATCTCATCCCGAGATTCAAGCGTAGGGTAAGAAATCAGAGGGGATACAAGCTAGCACAATCTTCAGGATCCAAGTGTCCTCCCTATAAGTGTTGATTGCTTGCCTCATGTTGATCCTGGCTTCCTTGCTTTCGAAATCTTCGTCCAAACGGTGATGATGAGAGAAACTCTACAACATTGATCTTCCGAAAGATCGAGCAACTCAAGATCAACCCATGGAGTGAGACGTTGAAACATCTCTTGAGCTGAGACACGGAGTACACCTCCAGGGGGATGGAGTGAAATAAACGATGAAGGTTCACCTAGTGGCAATAATTCCACACCTAAGAAGATGGTGATCGATACCACCAGACGGGGCACCTTAGAGAAGGTGACTCGTAGAGTTATTCCCTTAAGTGGCAAAAAGAATTACTTTTGATATAGAGAACATTGAAATTCCCTATACCAGCCGGAGGCAAATCACAATCGATCGTTTGACGGTGGTCCGAAGGAATGACATACTCGGCCAGAATGGATGATGTGGACTACCTTATTAAAGACAACACAAGGGATAATTTTGGTTATCATCGGAAATGGACGGGACCCATGGTAAGTCCACTTTTGAAGATAATCCTGAACAGCAGATGCTGGGAATGATTCTGGTAACTGGGAAAAATCCCAACAATAGAGAGTAAATCTACTCTTGAGGGTGTACAATATAATCAAGAACACTGGAAGCAATCCCGGTTAGTGTCGAGTATAACACCTAGTGCTTGTGCGTGCTCTCAAGAACTTGAGTATTCCCATATTCATCAAGGTTTTACCAATATCCGTGTCAAGGATCCTGGCAACATCACATACTACCATGATGAATAATGATGGACGATGCAGATGCAAAGGAAGATAACACTTTCTCAGATTTCACCTTAGCGAGGCCAAGGGGAAAATCTGGATGATCGACCAAGAGACATTTAGCACTCCGCTTCTAATGTTCTCCTTGATGTGTTAGCGTAAACCATTCATAGATATGTTTGGTATCTTGAACATCAAGTAAAGGTCGGACTTCGGAAGCACAAGAATCCATAAGGAACAACTAGGGAGTAAATCCTACGAAGTCCTTATGGGGAGGTGGCCAATTTCTTCAATCAAGATTCTACAACAACAGGTCTTCCGGCTGGGTGTGTTGGCCACGACATCCACTTTACCGGTTATCGAGAGACCAAATTATAGCTCTTGGGAAATGCCCCAACCATCATATCTGCCTGAGATTCAGTTCTGGTTGGTGTCAGGATATTCCAGACTCATCGAGTCTAGGAAGAAAAATGAAAGTTTACAACACAACTCGACGAGATGGCGTTGCGAGATTCTTGGGAAATGAACTACGATAGCAGCTCCAAAACATGAGCTGGTTCTGCTACATACGTGTGAACACGTTGTCGAAGACAAACATGACCACGTAGTAGTCTTACAATGAAACACTACCAAGTTCGGGTTGGGGAACCATCATTGCGGATAACGAAGTCCTTACATAAGTCCGGATCTTAAGAAGGAACTTCTTCTCCTAAGACAATCAATCAATGGCTTGGTGTGCTAGGGATACATATGGAGTGAAGGTTGCAAAGCTCCAAACCACAGGATACTTCGCACGTATGCATGACTGACTTGGGATGATTCCACAGGAGGCAAAATAAACTTTCTCGAACTCACGGTGACAACTTGCATCAATTACACATGAATTTGGGAAAATCTCTTCTCTCATCCAACATATACCTCATGAACGGGACACGAAGGCAATGCTTACAAAGTTTCCAACACTAGCTTAATGCCCTACAAAATCATGGAGAAGATAGCAGTGTTGCTGATGGGCTCAACAACAATTCATCCAGGTTTCCATGGAGATGGAATTCCATAATTATGTGAACAAGTGATAGTATTGGTCAGACCAAGAGATATAATGGTGTATGCTCGAGGGATCAACCACGAGTAAGACAACGTTACGAATATCATTGGTTCTGATTTGATTTGAGGATAGCCCACACTCAAATCAAAGTTTTGGACAAGACAATAGATACAATAATTGATCACAAGGATCAACCGATCAAGATATCATCTTTCTTCAACACACACACAAAAGATATCCCTTGGAAGGAACTAAGTCAGGCAAGCTTTTTATCTTCCAACTCTCCAAGTTGTCGTTTAGCTTAACCGGCTAGCTCAGGGTATCCATCACAGATTCTTGGAGAAGTGGTGGTTTATAAGAAACCAACTTGATCACGAACTTAACATAGCGGTCAGGTGACAACCTGGTAATACTTCCGAGAAGATATTCAGAAAATCACGAACCACCGATATGTTACTAAGCTCGAGAACAATCTTGCTTTTCAAGGCAAAACGATATGATCAAATGAGCGAGGACTTAACAAAATCCTAACTCATCAATCAAGGAGTGCACCAAGAAAGTGGACTAGGCAGCACGATCAATCTTAGAATGATGATTCGGTAACCATCATGCTAGAATGAGATTATCGTCCATTAACTACCAAGCAACGAAGTTGCTAGGAGTATTGATTTCACACATCACAATTCACTCGTCGGTATTCCGGTTATAACAACGCGGAGACCGAGGAATGGACGACGATGGTGAGAAGTATTACTGTATCAAGAGTTCATAGGATGATGTGCAATTCCCAGGATATTCTTGACATAAAGATGGTAATACTCCAGGGTAGACCAGTTTAGAAGCTGGATTAGCATTCTTCATCTGCGAAGTACAACTTCTTTGACCCAATCCTGGATATGGATAAGGTACTGGAGTTTGTTTCTCCTAGTCATTCCAGAATAGAATGGCTTGACGGACCACAAGAGTAAAAGGCATCGATGAACACGAGTGCACAACTACTCCTGACTATCAACTGATAGACGAGGGTCATAATACAACCAAAAGGGGCAACTCAGAGGAACATATAACTTCTGAGTTGTGGATGCGTAGATTAACATGTCGAACGAGTTCAACATATTTCTTCCGGATAACCCATGCAGAAAGTAGAATTGGCAGAGTCACATATGAATGGAGTACTACTCAGGAGCACTCGGGTTGTGATCTTTTGGTTCAGAAGAACTTCTGCCATGATGGTTTATGGTATTTGGAAGAAGGATATACCACGGACCTCGAGGACTATCACAAGGTTACTAATATCCTAAAGGGACGAGCAAATACTACCAACATGAAGTAGGTAGAAAGAATCTTGGGTTCAAGAACCCAGGAATAGAATGCCTACCAACTAAATGGCATCACGGGATGCTTTTGAGAATGACGGCCAGAATCATCACACTGAGGATACAAGGTATTGTTACATTATTGGGTAATCTTCTAAGACACATTAGGGTCATAATAATAAGTCCAACCATTTGTCGAGGTAACAAAGTACCTCAACATAACGACTAGTGTGGTTAATTTGGCCCAAAGGAGCATCGGGACAGGAAGAAGGGATTTGCAAATGCATCAGACTATTAGAAACCTGGGATGACTCGGACAGCATAACGGCTGTAAATGCTCGAAATACTTTTGAGATCCAAGCAAAAGGGTAGCATATCCACTTAACATCATCATGTCAAGGTTATGAGACCAACAGTTGAGCAACAGAACTAGGATAAGCTGAACTGAGAGTTGAATCCACAATAACGTGATCCTGATAGAGATAAGAGAAAGCCTAGTTCTTAATCCCCGTGGAATAGAAGAAGGTGACTCAGATCAGAAGGTCATAAGGTAAAGGAATAAAAAGAGCCTTACGTTCCCTTCCACAATCAATTCCCTTATATAACTAAAGAGTTTCTAGACACGACTTCGTCCAGTTTGGCTTGCTAATCCTACAGACAATCAGGCTCTGATACCAAAGCTGTCAGGACCCCGATCCTAAGTCACACAGGTCTAGCCGGTAACACATCATATCACTTTGCGGCCTCACGCACGGTATCCCCACGGGTGCCACCTTACATGGCCCGGGACCGTTTGCGCATTTTGGCACACGTATATGATAGTGTCGCTAGCATCCATATGACAGAGAACCCGGGCCGACATGGCTAGTTATAAACCAAAAGTGGCACTAAATTACAGAGACAGGCATCCATGACCCAGCAACGAACGTGTCGGTCATCAACGTATGAACCCAAGTCGTAGCAAGCTACATGGACTTAAAGGAACAATGCGTGACATTTCCCCTAAGGGACAGACACAGGAACGAAGAAGGACACATGCCGGCCAGCCTAAGTGTTCCGGAGCAGTAGCAAGCTACCAAGGCTCAGTGGAAGCACTAGGAGACATTTCCCTGTAAGATAGGCTACGAAAGGTAAACAACTAGGTGTCGGATCCCACACATAGCAATACACATTACACGTACACATAACATGCAAGTATGTGCTGAACAACAAGGCATCACAACATAACTCAACAACTCATATAGATAAAGGCCCAGAGGAGCCATCATAGCATTTGTTACAATCAGAGGTCACAAGACCAACATACAGAGCATACATGCAACGGAAGCATTACATGTCTGAGTACAGACATCTACAAATGAAAAAGGCTGAGAAGCCTGACTATCTACCAGACCCTCCCAAGGGTACAAGATCATAGCTGAGGTAACAAGCTAAACGTCGAAGTCCACGCGGAACCACTAGCGAGACTGAAGTCTCTCTGCAAAAACATAAATTAAGCAAACGTGAGTACAAAGGTACTCAGCAAGACTTACATCAGAACTAGCTACATATGCATCAGTATCAACAAAGGGGGTGGTGGTGTTTGACTGCAGCAAGCCAGCTTTGACTCGGTGGCTATCCTAAACTACAACTGCAGGAAACTCTTTTGAGGTGGCGCACACGAGTCCACATATTCACCAATCAATACACCACTATGGATCCGCTCCCGTCTCCCTACGAGAAGGCCATCCATAGCACTCACGCTTATCCATAGCACTCCCGTCTCCCTACGAAACTAGTTGCAACTCCTGGACAGAGATCATGTTGATTAATAAGTCGAGAGGGTCCATTGGTTTCGGGCCCAATGCATGGTAGTAACTGGTCATGGATCAACCAACACAGAACTTAGTTCCTGAGGACGGCTGCAATGAGACAACCCACCATGTACTCCTACATGGCCTCTCATCGCTACCTTTACCAAATCGTGTTCACACACTTAGCTCACACACATTAGGACATGTTCATCACCACTCCAATTCATCCCCGATGAATCAGACCTGACACAACTCTAAGCAATAGCAGGCATAACCAGAAAGCATGAATGAGTAGGCACAACATGGCTCAAACAACTACTACTCATACTAGTGGGTTTCAACTATTTACTGTGGCAATGACGGGTCATGCAGTGGAAAGGGGTTCAACTACCGCAGCAGGTAACAGTTGAAGCGTTGTTGTCCTAATGCAGTAAAAGAGAGCAAGAGCGAGAGAGTGGGTTTGTATCGGAATACTCAATGGGGTTTTGCTTGCCTGGCACTTCTGAAGATAACAATGAGTCTTCATCGGTGTCATCGAACTCATTGTCGGAACGTCGTCTACTAAGAGGGGACAAAACCGACAAACAGAGAAAGAACACAATCAATGCAATGCGACAATATGATGCATGATCATGACATGGCAATATGCTGTTTATTGAGCTAATGCAACTAGCAACACAATTAAATGAAGTTGGTTTGAACCAAAGGTTCAAATTCAAACTTCATATGTGATTATTTAAATGCCATTTAATTGATTTGACCTGATCAGCAGGTTTAACTTGTTCAAACATGCATGAAAATGCCATAAACAGATTCCTTGAATTTTTCTGATCAATTTTCATATATAAATTATTTTCATCTGAGTTATGGATTAATTTCTATGATTTTTAGAAGTATTGGCTATTTTCTGAAATAAATAAATAATTTCTGATTTATTTTAAATTACAGAAAATAGTTACTGCGTCAGCACTGCGTCATCATGACGTCAGCAAGTCAACAGGGCTGGACCAGGTCAAACCTTACCAGTGGGGCCCACTGGTCAATGTCTAAGGGCTGGTTTGTGTGCACGACAGGTGGGTCCAGTCAGTGTTGACTTGGCCAAAGTCAAACTGCCATGTGGGGTCCACCGGATTAGTACTAAGCTAAACAGGAAAGTTTAGACTAACCTAAATAGACGCGAGGGCCCACACGTCAGTGTCAGTAGGGTTAATTAAGCTTAACAAAACTTAAATTAAACTAACAAGGCCCAGGGCCCACATGTCAGCGACTCGGGGGAGGTTAACCTCGCCGGTCAAAGCGGTCATCCCGCCGGCGTTTAGTCGCCGGCGAGGATGGACGCGGCGGAGCGCGTCGGGTTTCACCTATGGGGGTTCTTTTGGCGCGCAGGGAGCGGCTACGGGAAGAGGACGGAGTGGCGCATCCAACGGTGGCGTTGGCGGAGGCTGGGGTGGCCGGAGTTATCGCCGGCGACGATGTCCGCGGCGGTTGAAGCTCTGGTGGCGACGGGTCCATCGAAACGGTGCTCGGGAGGAGCTGCGGTTTGTGCCTACGGCCTCTACGAGTGCTCGCGACCTCGTTGGACTAGGTGGTGTGACCAAAAGGTCACCGGAGTGGCGCCGGCGACCAGCCCGAGCGGCGGCGAGCTTCGACTTCAGTCGAAGCAGTGGCTTTGGTGGTCAGGAGGCAAGGGGAGGAGGGGCAAACGACGGAGGAGCTCACGGTGGGTGCAGAGGCGTCGACGTGGGCTCGGGGGAAGCTCGGAGCAGAGCAGGGCGTCGAGGAGGATCTCCGGCGGCCGGAGCTTCAAGACGAGGTCGGGGAAGACGCCCAGAGGCTCCCGAGCTCGCGTGCGTGGGCGTGCAGATTCACGGGTCCGTGGGGGAGCTCGTAGACATGTCGAGGGGACGAGGGGGAGGCGATGGCTGCGGCTACGACGAACGGCGGCGACGAGCTCCGCTCGGACGCGGGAGGAAGAGAGAGTAGAGGAGGGGGGAGGCACCGAAGAGAGTGGGAGAAGTCCAGGGGGGTGCCAGGGGTGTCGTGGCGCCTCCAGGGGGGTCGGGGAGGAAGCAGGCTGGCTGGAGGTGGCCGGCGCGTGGCTGCGGGCGCCGGGCACACGCCCTCGTCCTCCTGGCGGAAGGAGGAGGATGACTGGGACTGGGCCAGCACAGTGTTGGGCCGGCGAGTGGGCCGCGGGTAAGGCCAGGTAAACCTTCTCCTTTTCTAATTATGTTTCTGTTTTCTATTTTGTTTCTGTTATTCTATTTTGTTATTTTGTTCTGGGCTTTATTAAAAATACTTAGGCACTTTCAAAAATCACCAAACTGCTCATGCCCACTGTTTAGCATATAAACAACATGGAACATTTCAGTTTGGGGTTATTTAAAATAATATATAAAATTTAAATGCCCAAATGCAAATAAGATATGATTTAATTCAAAAATCCAGAATGGTCCTAGAAATATGAGCAACATTTTTGGCAGAGGTTTTTAATCAATCCAAAAATGATGAACTTTTCCAAAGAGCATTTTGGGTTCATTGAGAAAGATTTGAATTTGAACCTAGTTGGTTTCATCTGGTGCTAGGGTTTAGTCATCCCCTTTTCAAGTTTCCTTTGAAAATAAACATGTTGCACACATGAGGCTAGCCTAGAGCATTACCAAAGCTAGGGATGTGACAACTGTGGCATATTCCACCGCCTTTTATTACAAGTCAGTAGTATGCCACCCTGCCTTGTGCCATATCCGCCTCTATATAATATATTGGCGCACTTGTAATAAAATTTGTTGAGACACCCCTAGCTCAACCTTGTATAATATTCAGTGTACTGGAAATTCTGTATCAAGGAATTGTCTGCCAGCAGGAATATTATTCCTCGCTGGTTTAATAAAGAGATCGGTCTTCCGGTAATTATTTTACCGAAGGACCAGTCGTGACAACCTTGGTATCAGAGCCAGGCTCACTGTAGGAAGCCACTAGGTGCGCTTGCTAATCGGTTATTAGCGAAAAATATGCTTTTCAACATTTTTTTACATCTGTAGCAATTTTCTGTTGGTCAGCATAAATTTATGGCCTGACTATTCGGAATTTTTGTCTACTTTTGTAGATGGCCAGCAACGACTGTGATGCACAGGTGTTCGCCAACCTTCCTGAGGGGTTTGTCAAGCTACTCATCGCCATCACCAAAGTCGCAATCGGGCCATCCACACGTCCCGAATTTACACTCTACCGTCACAAGCTCAACGACAGCGTATCTATGCATCAGGCTATGGTACACTTCAAAGGTGGGCGTTCTGAAGCGCGCCGCCTTCAATTTGTGGGCAGAGCCATGCCTACGGAGAGGCATGCTATGCAGATGGCTGCCCGTGAGGTGATAGCTCGTCTCCGGGACATTCTGCCTTCGATGAAGACTCGTCGCTTCCGTTACCTCCCATGCCACGTGCCTTATACGTGCCACTATGCATTTGCATGCGCAAATGGGGAGCGTGACGAAGCCATTGAATCAATGGTTGAGTACCTCAAGTCACTTGAGGCAGCCTTTGATAATCTGTTGGACGACCTGGTGGCCGCCCGTATGGAGATGGTCCAGAGTGGCTCCGCCAACAGGAGGGAGCTGCTCCATACCGCACCACCAATGTCTTTTGTCTCGTCCACCGCATCCTATGCACCTTCCATTGTAGCCACCGCTCGCCGTCTGCCTACCACTAAGGAGTTTGACCAAGTCATTGCTCCTACTCCAATCAGAGCTGCACCGCCTGCTGCACCTGCTTCGACACCTCGTACTAATACTCCGTGCCTGGAGCTCATCAATGAGGAGGAAGTTGAGTCTCCAGCACCACTGGGCCTTACCCTCGGCAGGCCGAGTGAAATCTTCAACATCTTCGACTAGCGCGTCATTTCGCGACGCGCCGCGCTCGCTTGTAATATTTGTGTGATATGTAAAATAGGTTGATGGGAGTAGTCTATTTGCGCATCATGTAGGACCTTGGAGGAGTGCACTAGTTTCAAATAACATGTCAGGATGTGTACGCACACCCTGAGTGACATATGTATAATTAGGATCTGCGTGTAACATATGTACTAGCAGCCTTCTCCGTGCGCAATCGACCAGTTTATTTCAAAAATCTTTTTCGAGCTCGTGTTTGACCGCTTTTGCAAAATCTTGGTTTATTTTGCTGCTCGGTCCTTCTCAGGTTTCCTGCTTTGTTACCCCAGAGTAAGAAATGACTCGTCCCTGGACACGTTCCATGCCAAGTCCACCGGAGGAAAATTATGGCACGCAGATAAACAACAATTTCTCACAGCGGCAGTCAAGTCAGCAGGGCAGTGAGACAGCATTTTCTCAAGTATGCTGCCTTTACGAGCAAAGTCAGCAACATCACCAAGAAAGGATGAACCATGTCATGAAGATGGGAAATCACCGTGAACCATACCAGCAGCACTCAAAATTGTCGGAATTTTAGAAGACGCGTCCAACAACATTTTCACACACAGACAAGCCTCTGGAGGCCAATGACTGGCTTTGAGATATTGAAAGGAAATTAATTATGGCACAATGCTCAGACCGTGAAAAAGTGTTGTACGCACCGCATTATCTCATGGGAGCAGCCGCGTCATTGTGGGAAAATTTTCTGCTTATGCATCCCGACATAAATAATATCACCTGGGAAGATTTCAAGGAAGGCTTTCGTGGGGCACACATCCCTAAGAGTATCATGAAAATCAAGAAAAGAGAATTTGATGATCTCAAGCAAAGAGGCATGACAGTACAGGAGTACAACAGTCAGTTTGCGCAATTATCACGATATGCCAAAGAAGAGCGAATGACAGAAAATAAAAAGATGGAGAAATCCCTGGACGGACTGGCACGAGCACTAAAATGCCAGTTAGTCATACATACTTTTCCAGATTTCAAGACACTGGTAGACAAAGCTATTACACTGGAAAATAAACGTCGCAGTCTGGAGGACATTCGCAAGAGGAAAAGGGATCAGACCAACCACCCCCGCAACAACAAGAATAAAATGAATTTCCATAGGAACATTGTGAACAGACCCACGACCAACGACACACGTCCAAATAAGAATTTTCATGCAAGAGACAAGGATTTCACCTATAGCCCGGGTGTTACCTGCTATGCATGTGGAGAAGAAGGACACTATGCTAAACAGTGCCCTAAGCCAAGAAACTCAGCGCCAAAGCCGAACAGCAACGGGAACAATTCTGCGCCCAAGCGTAACAATTTCAACCCCAATAACAATCACAGGAAAGGGCACCTGAACCATGTGTCCAAGGAGCAGGCACAAGATGCACCGGATATCGTACTCGGTACGTTCCCTGTCAACACAATACCTACCACGGTTTTGTTTGATTCTGGAGCTTCTCATTCGTTCATTTCGAAGAGTTTTGCTTTGCAAAATGGTTTTTCGATGCTTCCCTTGGGAAAATCAATGACCATCAAGTCCCCCGGAAGTAAGCAGATCACTCAGAATTACTGCCAAGGTTTGACCATTGAGATTGAGGGGTTGAAATTCCACGCAAACCTCATCGTGTTGGAAAACAAAGGACTGGATGTTATCCTGGGTATGGACTGGCTAACCACCAATAAAGGATTTATCGACTGCTTCAACAGAACAGTGATTCTTACTCATCATCATGGAAAAACAATAAGAGTCGCAGCTCAGGAGAGACCAGTATCTCGGCAACCAAAATTGAACAAAGTTGATACATCTGAGTTAAGCAAGGTTCCAGTTGTATGTGAATTTCGGGACGTATTTCCCGAGGAATTACCAGGCATGCCGCCAGACAGAGAAATAGAGTTCATTATTGAGCTAGCACCAGGAACCACACCCATATATAAGAAACCATACAGAATGGCGCAATCCGAATTGGTTGAATTAAAGAAGCAAATAAAGGAATTACTGGACAAGGGATTTATACGGGCCAACTCCTCACCTTGGGGCTCGCCGGCATTATTTGCCAAAAAGAAGGATGGGACCATGAGGTTGTGTATAGACTACCGAGCGCTCAACATGGTCACAATCAAAAATAAATATCCGATGCCACGGGTAAATGATTTATTTGACCAGCTTGCACAAGCCAAGGTTTTCTCAAAAGTTGACTTAAGGTCAGGTTATCATCAGCTGAAAGTACGCATAGAAGATATCCCGAAAACAACATTCACCTCAAGATATGGACTTTATGAATTTACAGTGATGCCGTTCGGACTGACCAACGCCCTCGCATATTTCGTCCACCTCATGAATAACGTATTTATGAAATTCATGGACAAATTTGTGGTGGTATTTATTGATGATATTTTGGTATATTCCAAAACACCGGAAGAACATGCTGAACACCTCCGCATTGTATTGGGAGAATTAAGGAAACACCAACTTTACGCCAAATTCAGCAAATGTGAATTTTGGTTGAGACAAGTGGGTTTCCTAGGACACGTATTAACACAAGAAGGAATCGCTGTGGACCCAGATAAAGTCAAGGCTGTACTTGGCTGGAAGTCGCCAGACAGTGTGACGGATATACGCAGTTTCCTCGGTATGGCCGGATATTACCGAAGGTTTATTTAAGGATTTTCCACCATAGCCAAACCAATGACCCAGCTACTCAAGAAGGATAAGAAATTCGAGTGGATCGAAGCATGTGAGAAAAGCTTCCAAGAACTCAAAAAGAGGTTAACGATAGCCCCAGTATTAATTGTGCCAGACATACACAAGAGCTTTGAAGTATATTGCGACGCATCCCGGAAGGGCCTCGGATGCATACTGATGCAAGAAGGCAAAGTAGTCTCCTACGCATCCCGGCAACTGCGAAAACATGAAGAAAATTATCCTACTCACGATTTGGAGTTGGCAGCAGTCATTCATGCACTCAAGGAATGGAGGCACTTCTTACTTGGAAATCGCTGTGAAATATATACGGACCATAAGAGCCTCAGCTATATTTTCACACAGCCAGATCTAAATTTACGACAACGACGCTGGTTGGAACTGGTAAAAGATTACGATGTTGGTATCCACTATCACCCCGGGAAAGCAAACGTGGTAGCCGATGCTCTCAGCGGTTACCCCAGCCCGAATAGCGGCGGCATACAGAACCTGAGACCCGAATTTCAGTGAGAATTCGCCAGACTCAACCTAATGATGGTCCCGGAGGGCGAAGTATCCAAGCTAGAAATACAGCCCACCCTGATAGAGGAGATAAATAATGCTCAACCCGGACACCCCAGCATCGAAGGAATAAAGAGAAAAGTAAGTCCAGGCAAGGCTTCAGAATTCACCATAGATAGTGAAGGAATATTATGGTTCGGAGACAGACTTTGCGTACCAAACAGCAACGACATTAAACAGCAAATTCTAGCGGAAAGTCATACCGCTCCATACTCAATCCACCCTGGAGGTACGAAAATGTACAAAGATATTCAGGAAAGATTTTGGTGGCACGGCATGAAGGGGGATATAGCCACATTTATTGCATGCTGCGATTCATGTCAACGCATTAAAGTCGAGCATCAAAAACCCGCAGGGCTATTACAGCCAAATAAGATACCAGAATGGAAATGGGATGATATCGGAATGGATTTTATTGTTGGACTACCACGATCACAACACGGTAACGATGCCATATGGGTCATCACAGATAGACTGACCAAGGTGGCACATTTCATACCTGTCAAGACAACACACACCACTCAAAAGCTCGCCAAGTTTTACCTCGCCCCGATAGTATGCCTACATGGTGTTCCCAAGACTATAATATCCGACAGGGACACTCAGTTCGTCTCGAAATTTTGGGACCAGTTGCAGCAAGCACTCGAAACACAACTAACATTCAGTACGACTTACCACCCCCAGACTGGAGGACAAACGGAACGAGTAAATCAAATACTCGAAGACATGCTAAGGGCATGTGTCCTCACATATGGGGCCAGTTGGGAGGAAAGTTTACCATATGCAGAGTTTGCATATAACAATAGTTACCAAGCTAGCCTGTAGATGCCACCCTTCTAAGCCTTGTACGGATGAAGATGCCGTACTCCATTGAATTGGTCGGAAATAGGGGACAGCCGCATATTCGGCCCCGATATGTTAAAGGAAGCCCGGGAGAGAGTAAAAATGATACAGAATCGACTCAAGACCGCCCAAAGCCGACAAAAGAGCTATTACGATCAAAAGCATCGGGAAATAAGTTTTGAGCCCGGTGACGACGTATACCTGCGTGTGTCACCGATGAGAGGACTACAACGATTCAAAGTCAAAGGGAAACTAGCACCACGATTCATCGGACCCTTCCTTATAGTTGCACGAAGAAGCACATAGTTTACCAACTGGACGTTCCCAAGGAACTGTCCGACGTCCACGACGTGTTCCACGTCTCACAACTACGGAAGTGTGTAAGCAACCCAGAAAAACATGTGTCACATGAAAATCGTGATGTGCAACCAGATCTTACATACCGAGAACACCCAGTGAAGATTTTGGAGGAGTCTGAAAGGAGGACCCGTCAGAAAACTATTAAATGTCTAAAAGTTCAGTGGAGTAATCACACAGAGGATGAGGCAACATGGGAAAGGGAAGATTTCCTTCGGACAGAACATCCACACCTATTTGTGGATCAGCTAAAATCTCGGGGACGAGATTTTTCCTAAGGGGGTAGGTGTTGTAACACCCCAAATTTTTGAGTGGGTTCTTCTTGCAAACTTTTGGCCTTTTTGAAAAGGGGATTGTTTGATCCTTTCTTTTGCCCTTCTAAAATCCCTTTTTGCCAAAGTTTGTGTGTCTTCTCAAGCTTGGTTTTTGGCCTTGAAGTTCTCGTCTTGTGTTTGGCTCAAGCGCAAGTTGAGATTCAAAAGGAGTTGTTTGAGTTCACCACTTCTTATTTTAAAATTCTCAAGTTTAACCTTGACTTATCTCCCCTCCAACCTTTCTCTTGCCATGATCCCAACAGGAACAATCCTCTCCAAGACTATCTTCACACCATGGATAAGCATTTCATCAATTCCAGCAAGTTGTGAGCTTATTGGGATTTTTCTCCTATTTATTTCACTCCAAAAACAATTCTGTCTTTTATAGTGGACCTTGGTGATTTACAAAGGAACCACCATTTTCATCTTCCTATTTGACTCCAAACCAACTCTCCTAGATAGTCCTTAGTACCCACAACCTAGATCCATTTTGTTTCACTGGTCCATAGTTCAAAAATTTCAAATTTCACCTACGTACTGCAAGTTTGGACCAGATTTGCAAAATTTGGTGAAATTCATATTTATCTTCATCCAACAATTCTGTGAAAAATCATGCAGCCTCTAGATACATCAAGAGGCCACTCCACCAAAAATCAGCTCCAGAGACATTGCACAAATACCAGAATCAATTCATCAAACACCTAGCCTACATTGTTCTGTCAAATTCAGAACTGTTAACTGAAATTGTCGACAGTTCAACACTTCGTCGGTTTCGTCAGTTTCGTCAGATCATTCAGCGCAGCGACAAAACTCGTATGTGCTTCCTTGGCTCGACGGTGCACTGCATCTTCTCCTTATCCATGCGCCGCACGGTCGCTTGGCCCTTTCTGGGCGTCGGTGGCGCCCTGGCCCGACCGCGCCGGTGGCTGCCACGGCCACAGCGCCGCCGGTGGCGGCTGACAGAAGCAACCCCGCAGCTCCACGCCGTTTCGCGCCGCCCAGACCATCCCAATGCTCCGCATGTCCCTCCCCACAGCCAACGCACGCCTGGCACACCGTCGCCGTGGCATGGCACGAGCAGAGCGCCGTTTCTGCCGCCGACAAGCCGCGCGGCTGTTCCGTCGAGGGCAGGCCGTAACTCCACCTCTACTGCTAAGTTAAGCGCGGGAATGGAGCTCCTACAGATCATAGATGATGCTCAAGCCCCTAGCCCCGCTGTCCGACCACTGCAGCGCCGTAATTGGTTCGCCAGACTTATCCGTTCGCGGCAGCCACCTCGAGCCGCCTATAAAAGGCACCCCCGAGCTCCTGCTCGAGCACACACGCCTCCACTACTTCCCTAGACCGCGCCCAACCTCTGGAAGAGCCCCGAGAGGCTTTTCTTCCCCGGCTCCGGCCAGCTACCTCCGCCTCGGGCTCCAGCTCGGTTCACTCCGGTGAGGGCTCCTCCGCCGCCGTGAACTTGAACGTAGTACCCTGGCATTCACCTAGTCCTAACCCCCAACCCAATTTCTCTCCAGAAACCTTCTCCGACGAGGTCCACGAACACCGGAGCCGCCGTCCGCCGGAGATAAGCTCGCCGTTGACGTGGGACTCGCCGGCACCCAACTCCACCACCGTTCGACGCGGAAGACCACCGTGAAGCCATAGGTACCACTCCCCTCCCCTATCTCGCTGTGGATCGACGCCGGCGATCACCGCAGCACCGGCGCCGGCGCGGCTCTGTTTCCTCTTTTCAAACCTGACATGTGGGGTCCCTCTGTCAGTCTCTCACATCTCCCCGTCGAAACGTTTTCTGTAGGCGTATTTTAGCAAAGTGCGTTTTCCCTCTACGGGTGACGTACTGCGTACCGGTTCGCTTTGTCCTTTTCTGTTTCATTACAGATGGGTCCCTAGACAGAAACCTTAATATCTTTTAAACTAAAAGTGATTTGGAGTTGATTCTTTGTCTGTCCACCTTGGTTTTCTGTCTAATTTTTTGTCATATTTATGTGGAAATATTTTGAGCAACTTTATTTGCACGCGCGGTATTTATGTTAGTATATATTTTTGTTTGAATACATAGATACCGGAGGCCGTGACGGAGACGCGAATCACGCCGAGTTAGGCTCTGAATTTTCAGAACCAGGCAAGCATGTTTGAACTGTTGATATGATGAGTGTGTTGCATGTTTGCTCGAGTAGCTCGTTCACAAGCATGATCATATGGGAATATGTGTATGGCATATTTCATGCAAGTAAGCTTCGATCATATGGTGATACAATGGGGTGGAATGCTGGTATTGTTGCATCATGCCAGTAGTTGGTCAACTTAGTATCAATGGAGATCATGTCATGATTCCGTTCGTCTCCTTTTCAGTACTATCATAGGCCGTCCGTTGGGATTACGGTCTAGTCGGTTGTAAACCACTCTCCGAGTACACACCAAGTAGAGGGGTCGGGATGAGGGTTCCATGGCCCTGGATTAAAGCCCGTCATCCGGTCAGGGGGCATGGGTGTTTCCGGTTGGGACCGAGAGGGGGGCACCCCTTAGAGCGCGCATATATAAATTTGATCCCATGCTATTCGAGGTTGTAGCCTCCCCGTCTTAAAGTTTTCCGTGAATGTCGTTGCGGGTGATTCCGGACGACAGGATGTTAAATGGGTGTGTACTGGTTAGTTGGGTTTCTACTAAAACACCGTAGACGGGGCTAGCCCACGTGGCTAGTAGAACCCGTTGGCTATGAGTTATTAGTACAAGCTCTGCAGAGTTAAAATTCCTTCAGTAGCCATGTTTATGGCCTAGGATCAATATTCATGTCAACCCGGTGACCGTCTCTAGTATATTCTTGTGAGTAACCAAAATAGTGTTGTCATCAAGTTCATTTGGTAAATGAACTCACTACTATCTCTGTATTGATTTTTCTTTCCAAAGTATTTCATCATTATATACTGTTACTTATAAGCCCTTTATGTGATGTCGCTTAAACGTCCGACTGTGGCATTCTTGTTATTTATTTTTGTTATAAGCCCTTTATGTGATGTCGCTTAGACGTCCGACTGTGGCATTCTTGTTATTTATTTTTGTTATAAGCCCTTTATGTGATGTCGCTTAGACGTCTGACTGTGGCATTCTTGTTATTTATTTTTGTTATAAGCCCTTTATGTGATGTCGCTTAGACGTCCGACTATGGCATTCTTGTTATTTATTTACGTTATAAGCCCTTTATGTGATGTCGCTTAGATGTCCGACTGTGGCATTCTTGTTATTTATTTTTGTTATAAGCCCTTTATGTGGTGTCGCTCAGACGCCCGACTGTGGCCTGTTATCATTTATTATCTTCCTACGAGGCGTCACCCAGACCCTCGTTTGGTCTCGTTATTCTTATCTTCCGGATTTCTGGAGGATTACCGCCCGACTTCCATTCTTTACTTTCAGTGCATTCATATTTTGTTCCGGTTGCATTTTTGCTGGAATACTCATATGCATCCATGTTGGCATTTGTTATATCTTAAGTCTGAACTGTCTTGCGAGTACATTCAAAGTACTCACCTGGCTTGTTGATTTGGCCAGATGTGGACGAAGGCGATCTCATGGATGAAGAGTTCGATAGCGAGTCCGACGCTTAGAGGAGTCCCAGTCAGTCTCTTGCGATCCTGGAGTTGATCACTGTTTTATAACCGCTTCTGCCTACCACCAAATAAACTCATCGGGTCTCACTCCGACACTCGATGAACTGTAAAATATTGGAGTCACACCACCCACTTCACAGTGACATATTCCACCGCCTTTTATTACGAGTCAGTAGTATGCCACCCTGCCTTGTGCCATATCCACCTCTATGTAATATATTGGAGCACTTGTAATAAAATTTGTTGAGCCACCCCTAGATCAACCTTGTATAATATTCAGTGTACTGGAAATTCTGTATCAAGGAATAGTCTGCCAGCAGGAATATTATTCCTCGCTGGTTTAATAAAGAGATCGGTCTTCCGGTAATTATTTTACCGAAAGACCGGTCGTGACACTGCCCGCGCACCGTTCTGGGCCTAGCCCAACAACGCGTCGCGCTTATGTGTGGCCCAGGCCCAGGGGCTCCTGTCGGTGTACAAAAAGGGGGGTACAGTTTTTGTACCCCTATGACTGTGCACGGGCAGCCTGAGCCACGAGCACCGCCGCACCAAGCAAGGCGAGGGAGGTAAGCCAGGGTAAGACCGAAGCTTAATGGAACTGGAGCAACACCAAAGCCAAGACCACAAAGAGCAAAGGGACGAAGCTGGTTCTCCCGGCAAGATCCTTGCTGGGAGCCAGTTTTAGCAGTCCCGGCAAGATCCTTGCCGGGGCCGGCTTTAGCAGCCCCGGCAAGACCCTTGCCGCGGCAACTCGCCCCACGCCTATGGAGCAAATCACTCTTGTGTTCGCTGCCCCCATAGGGCAAGGATTCGGGAGATACCCCCGTAGTGGCATGCAGATCTTTGTGAAGACATTCAAGATCAGATACGCACTGAGAAGACGACGACCCTTGGCGGGATCCTAGCCAAGGAAGGCCACAAGACCTCCGGCAAGCGCCTTGCCGGGGATTGCAGCAGGCGCCACGGCAAGACCCTTGCCTGGGCCCCGGCAAGGCCCTTGCCCAGGACATCCGTAGGGCCACCATCAGGCCCACGCCGACTAAACTTCCACCGCCTTATGCAGCTGCCGACCCAACCAGCTGGGTAGGCACCTGCGTGGCGACATGCAGATCTTCGTGAAGGCCCACCATTGTGCCACCTCAGCTGCCTACCTACCTACATGGCATCTCAGGCATCGCTGGCCAGGGCGCGTGTCGACACAAGAAGGAGCGGCGACGGACGAGACAGATCTCTCCCCCGTCCCCGATTAAGCAAGGATACCTAAGCAAGACGCATTAAATGCGCCTTGTCATGTAATGCGAGGGATAACCTCGCATCACTGTACACTTACCACCTCCTGTGTGCCACTGTGGCTACCCCTTTTTTTATAAAAGGAGGCCCGAGGCGACCACGAGGGGGATTCGGCTTTTTGGAGCTCCTCACGCCCCACAGCTAACTGAAGAACACATATATACAATCCACCAAAGCAGGAGTAGGGTTTTACGCATCCTCGCGGCCCGAACCTGGATAAATGAACCGTGTGCTATATGTTTGATCCGCTCTTCTCTCAACCCCGCGCCCCGCAACCGTAGTAGGGATTCTTGCTATCCCATAGGTGTCGTTCCCAATACACCGACATATTTGGTTAGTATACTTAATACAGTTCTGAATATGACAGTTCTGCACTCTCTGGTTTAACTCAAGCTCTATTGATGGAGGAAAACGCATTGCTCATCTTGGCACTGACATGTGGAAGAAGTTAAAGGTCGCATATACCCTCATAGAGCAGTTGTATACCAGCGCGCAACAGATTGTTTGTACCGCTTCTCATAACAAGCCGGCTCCTAAACTGATCAAGGGGACTTTGGAGAAGCTATCAGTGCTACCCGCCCGGTTTGGAGAGATCAAGAAATCAGCTGCTAGGGTTTAATGGCTTTAACTCGAGAGAAGGCTTGGGTGCCTGACCTTGATCCGGCAGATGTGATGAATGGCTATCCCAGCATGAAGGAGGACGGCTCAGAGGTCACAGACACAGATTTGCGGGCTCTAACAAGAGAAATGCAGCCATTGGCCAGCAAATTAGCTAATGAGGCTGACCTGTCCCGCTATCAGACGGGTTATGATGCTGATAATCGCCGGATCAATACTCCGGTTTATGAAGTGGAAGATCTCATCCCGCCTGTCCGTAAGCATACTTACGGCCCTGACGTTGAACCATCTGAACTCAAAAGTGACGAAGCTATTTTCCAAGCGCTGACAAAGATCAATTAGGCAACCACTGACTTCCAGCTGCTGGATGAGGACGACGAGGAGACGGAGCAGGATGATCCGCAACCTTCTAGCCGAGCTGGCGTAGAATCATGAACCGGTGCAGGTTTATTTATCATGTCATAGTATTTAGGCAAGGAACAAATATCCTTTTGGGGTGTCAAACGCCTTGTAATAGGGTAGCTGAAACATTTTGGTTATGTCCTTATGCATATTCCCTTTTCATAACATTGCTCCATCTGGCAACTTCATAATTTTTCTGCTTATGATGCTTTAACAGTTTATTCCACCTGTTTCTGCATAAGACAAAGTTTAAAGTGCCCTGGCAGTTTATTGCCGGATGGGTCATAATGCCCAACTACATGATCTAGGTTTATAACCTGAACTCTATTTAAAATATGAAACATATATCATACCTGTGATAGAATTTTGTGCCATTGGCTTTAACCAATATTTGATCCCAACTTGTGAGTATTGATGACTACTTGAATACTTGCCAGTTCATGATGAAACCGTGCCGGGTTGTGATAAACACCGGTTTAGCTGTAGATAGTACTGGCGATTTGTAATCAAACCAGACCAAGTTCTGTGAACGCTGGTTTACTATGGTGGCAACTTATAGTTAACCACTCTGCCGAATCGATAGACTTCGGTTAAATACCAATGATCTCCAAAAAATAAGAAACTTGGCAAAAACAAAGAAACACTTGTTGAAATAAAAATCCTATAGTCGAGGCTTTTTACGAGCTGCCAGGCTCCAAATTCGAGGCTTTTCATGGGCTGGAAGGCCATTGAGTTGAACCATTTCACAAAGCCTGTTAAGATGGTCCTCAAACCTTAACCAATCTTCAATTTAACGTTGACAAATTCAGGGTCTGTGATAAGATTGACTTGTCAAACGTTCGACGGGTCATACTAGGTTTACCTGTGTGGAGTGACTTACTTGATGCAGGCAGGTTAACCCGGGGTTTTAGGTGTATACACCAGGCTTCCAAGCCGTGGCTTGATAGCCTACTACAAGGGTCTTAAAAACTCTTTGCCGCTGTGCGAAAGGAGCCCCCATGTAGCATTGTGAGTTGTGCTCGTCCGGTGCCAATGTTTGAGTTGTGCTATGCATCAAACTCTCTTTTGCCCCTTACCATTATGTTGGCTTTGATAGCCGGATTACTGAAGTAACCAGAGTTGCGCTCTTATGATGATATTGGCTTGATAGCCGGTCTAAGAGGGACATAGGAACTCCTTTACACACAGAAGCCCCCATGTGACAAACTCTTATGAAAAAAGCAGAAGATACCCCACTTTAACAGGGATGCCGGTTTATTATATTGATCAAAATATATACATTACGAATATATGTACATAAAGCGGAGCCTAGGGCTCAGGTGTAGTAAGGCCGAAGATGATTGATATTCCACGGCCGTCGGGGCTCCTCCTCCATAGTGCGTGAGTCCTTGTGTTCTCGAACATCGACAAGGTAGTATGATCCGTTGTGTAGATTCTTGCTGACCACAAAGGGTCCTTCCCAAGGCGGGGATAGCTTGTGCATGTTTGTCTGGTCTTGGATGAGCCGGAGCACTAGATCACCTTCTTGAAACGTTCTCGTTTTAACCCGGCGACTGTGGTATCGGCGCAGATCTTGCTGATAAATTGCTGATCGAGCTGCTTCCATGTCACGCTCCTCGTCCAGTCGGTCTAACGCGTCTTGCCGTGCCTTCTCATTATCAGCTTCAACGTAAGCCGCCACCTGTGGCGAATCATGACGGGTGTCACTAGGGAGGACCGCTTCAGCTCCATATACCATGAAGAAAGGCATGTAACCCGTAGACCTGTTAGGTGTGGTCTTGATGCTCCATAACATAGAGGGTAATTCCTCCACCCAACAACCCGGCGTCCTCTGCAAAGGGACCATGAGGCAGGGTTTGATGCCTCTCAAGATCTCTTGATTGGCTCTCTCAGCTTGACCATTTGACTGGGGATGTGCCACTGAAGATACGTCAAGCCGAATGTGCTCTTGTTGACAAAATTCCTCCATAGCCCCCTTGTATAAATTGGTAACATTATCAGTTATAATACTGTGTGGAAAGCCAAACCGGAAAATCACCTTCTTGCTGACTGGCTCCGGCTCGACCCACTTGGTAAACTTATCTACCGCCACCAGAAGGTGGATCTTCTTATCTGGAGATCTCTTAAAGGGCCCAACCATGTCGAGCCACCAAGTCGTGAACGGCCAACTAATTGGAATCATCCTCAATTCTTGAGCCGGTATATCAGCACGCCGTGAAAATTTCTGGCAAGCATCACACTTTTTTACCAAGTCCTCTGCATCGGCGTGAGCCGTCAGCCATTAGAACCCATGACAAAAAGCTTTAGCCACCAAAGATTTTTAACCAGCGTGATGACCACAATCTCCTTCGTGGATCTCTCGAAGAATATCACGGCCTTCGTCTGGTGACACACAACGTTGAAATGCCCCGGATACGCTACAATGATGCAGCTCTCCATTGACAATAGTCATTGAATTGGACCGCCGGACGATCTGTCTAGCCGAGACTTCATCTTCTGGTAACTCACCTCGGTTCATGTACGCCAGGTACGGGACCGTCCAATCCGGAATAGCATGAAGCGCCGCCACCAATTGAGCCTCCGAATCAGCAACTACCAAATCCTCTTCTGAAGGTAACTTCACCGACGGATTATGCAATACGTCCAGGAAGACATTAGGCAGAATTGGTTTACGTGTCAGAACCCAGCTGGCTTAATGCGTCGGCCGCTTCATTCTATCGCCGGTCCACATGGTTCACCTGATAACCCTTGAAATGTCCAGCAATAGCGTCCACCTCTCGACGATACGCCGCCATAAGTGGGTCCTTGGAGTCCCAAGTACCAGATACTTGTTCACTACTAGGAAAAGGGCTATAGATGGAATTGATACTAATGGCGCAACGGACTAGCAGTGCGCCATTAGAATATAGTAATGGCGCACCAGCAACAGATACGCCATTAGAGCTCGAACTACTAATGGCGCACGATGTCTAGAGTGCGCCATTAGTATCAAGAAGTTTTTTTTTGAACTAGCGCGCCTGTCCAAACATACTAATGGCGCACCTGGGGAACGTGTGCCATTAGAATCTACATACTTATGGCGCACAGAGGTGCGGTGCGCCATTAGTAATCCCCCATCCATATCCCCCCCACCGGCCGCACCCTCCTCTCTCTCCCTCGCCAGATCTCCCCCCTCTCCACGACGCCTCTCTCTCCCTCCAGCGCCGCGCCGCCGCCCCTGCGCCACCCCCGCTGAGCCGAGCGCCGTGCCGCCGACGCCCTCGACGCCCGCGCCCCCGACGCCCCGGACGCTCGGAGCTACGCCGCCGCCGCCCGCGCCCCCGACGCCCCGGCCTCGATGCCCGCGCCCCCGACGCCCCGGCCTCCCCTGACTCTGCAGCAACGCCGCCGCCCGGAGCTACGCCGGCGACCACTCCATACGCAGGTAGCCATCACTCCTCCCTCCTTCCTCTCTAATCACCACCACAATGTAATTTTTTTTGTATTTCTGCCATTTTCATTGAAGTACGCGGTTGAGATCGAAATTTAGGTCACTTGGATCAAAATTTGGGTCACTTGGATCAAAATTTGATTAGCCCGATTGCTTAAACTAGCTCCTGCTCTTCCCCCTACCTATTCTACGTGAGAGTGGAAATCTGCTGTTTCCTGATTATTGTTCTCATGAAGATGATGATATACTGATATACCTTTAAGATTCGAGCTTGCTCTTCAATGGTAGTCCCTGTTTGATTAATGGGTCATTTGATGATATATAATTGATGATATACTGTTAAGAGCTGATCGGACTTGCCGTTAATATGCCTGGGTGGGTTTCACCATTCTGCTCCGTCCGAAAATAAGTGTCGTTGTCTGTATGATCCAAGTATCGGAGCTGTTTTGACAATGCGGCTTCATTATGTGTTTTGTTGTCCTGAACTCCTGCCCCAGCATGTTATGCTGTCCATGATGTACTAGAAAATATTGTCCTATGTCAGTAAATTTGTATGGATGAACATAGTGGTAATACTGCCAGGCACAATACTGTCTGCTACAATATGATGGCAAAATTGCAACTGGTTACTAGTTCTTTGCACTTTTAAGAAGTTGGTCATCACATGTTACTGTTTCAAGTTTGAAACAACTGAAATATGTCCACATATCCTTGTAAGGGATGGCTAGGCATAGATTAAACTTACTGTATTTCCAAACATTGCTTATTAGATGCCATGCCCTAATTTTTTGGTGGTGTTTTAGGATAAAGATCTTACACTTTTTGAACTCGTTTAAAATGAGTTTATAGAGAGGATAGTAATCAGATTGTGAGGTTCTGCTGAAAGTCACAAGCGCTTCGAGTTTGTATGCTGTAGCAATGTTGAAACTTAAAAAGCTCAAATACTAACCTGATTAGGAATTTTGAAACTAATTGTGTCCCCTGAAATTGAAAAAAAAGGGTGAAAAGCAATTGATTTTACCCAAAATCAAGACGGGTAAAGAAAGATGGGAGAGTTACTGGAACATGGGACCCATGGGTTGACTTAGACTATGCTAAAAGAGGCTCGCGTGTCACCCTTTTAAACGAGTAATTTGCTAGAAATGCTTGAAATCAGACGCCATCTAGTAATTTGCTAGAGATGTTTTTTCAGTGATGTTTTATTGGCTACTTACAGTATTGTATTTCGGTGCAAGTAGTATTTGTTTTATTGGCTACTTAAAGTATTGTATTTCGGCGCCGCTTACAGTATCGTATTTGCTAGAGATGTTTTTTCAGTGATGTTTTATTACCACACCCACACTTACTAGTTTCAGTAGTTAGACTAGTTAGACTAGTTTCAGTAATTTCAGTAGTTTCGGTAGTTAGACTAGTTTCAGTAACTTGTACTCTGAAAAACACATGAAAAACTTGTTGCTGTTAATTTTTCTGCTAAGCCATAGTTTAAATTTTTCTACTAGGCAAACTGTTGTTGCTTGGAGTAATTGACATGATGAACTTGCTGTTAATAAAAAAGCACTGTTGTGATATTATATTTAAGAAAACACTGTTGTGATAGTAAAACTATAGTATGAAAAGCAACCAAGAACAAATGCAGGTCCAGGCCACCAAACTCTAGTATGATGAGGTTTGTATGGTGGCTCTAGTAATAAAACTGTAGATATCTAGTGACGATGGTATGTAGCAGAACTAGTGCAAAAGTGTTGACAATGTTAGTCCTAATGAGCCTAGGATGGTGCCACAGCTAGCTTGTCTAGGTACATATTTTTCATTTATAAAGTTTAATCTCTTTGAAACATAGGAAATGTCGTCTTCCGACGACGATAGGATCCCGGAGTGCTCCTGGTGCGGTTACGACCGGGGTCTGTGCGACAGGCCTCACCTGGTAGACGGTCGTTACTTCAGTATTAAGCTCGACGAGACCTTCGATGTCGAAACGGTACGCAATGACAAGTCTTGTTTCGTAATTAATTAAGCACGATTTCTAGCTACTTCAACGTGTAAGTAATTAATTTTCTTCTTTTACATGCAACTAGTTTATCCCGTGTCATGCAAGACGCTATGTCTTGGAGAGGATGGGATTTGAAGATCATGATACTACGGAGACAAAGGAAATTCAACTAAGGATCATGCATAATGTTGATTTAGAAGTGGATTTGTACAATTCAGGTAACGTAACCACTTTTGGTTGCAAGAATTGGGAATCATTTTGCAAGATATATGGTTTTTATGAGGGTATGCTTCTCACCATGGATCTTGGTAATCCGGATTCCATCGCCGAAGACGATTTGGACATTTGGGTCCTTGTTGACGATATGATTCCAATTCTACCGAGAAGTGAGTTTATCAAACATAGTTATTTAGTAATTTATATTGTTTATTTCAAAATAGTTGACAACTTATTTCCATTGATAGGTTATTTTGATTATTCAAATAATGTGAGGATGATGCTAGACAGAACCTACTACACCCCTGGCTCAGAATGTACTTATAAGGACAAAGAGCATATCATCTTCTTTTATTCCTTTCTTGTGGATTACATTCAATATTGTAATATTGATCCACAATATAGTCAATACGTCCCACTAGTGCACGTCTTGAACTACGTTAATATCAATGGAGATACCATGGTAAGATTTTTTTACTATTACGACATTCGTGCATGTTTTGCATTAGTTCTTCTCGAACTGAACTACAATGCTAACTACGAAGTCTTACTATGTTTTGCAACAGATTCTCCCTAGTGACTGTGTGCCTCCTGTCATGTTTCAATCTGGTCAACTACAAGTTTTAAACATTCTGCCAGGTGAACCTACAAATCACACGTGTCCATATCGGATTTCTTCTAAAAATGAAGGAATGAGAATCAAAGAATGGCGAAAAATAACGAAAACTCGTAAGGAGGTACTTGGTAGCAATAGAGTGAGAAGGGCAAGAAATGGAGACAAGATAATCTGCGTTCTCCATAATGGCCCTTTAAATCTAATTGATTTAGAGATAAACGCCATCTTGTTTTATGCCATTTTATCTTAGAAAATTGCTACGTAGTAGAAGTTGTATGGTCGATAATGATGTGTAAGACTTATTATTTAATACCAATGTTGAGTTTTTATTATTATTATGATCGATGATGCATGATGCTAAGTTGTTCTATGAGCTATTATATACTCCCTCCGTTCCGATTTACTCGTCGTGGTTTTAGTTCAAATTTGAACTAAAACCACGACGAGTAAATCGGAACGGAGGGAGTAGATTCTAATAGTTTCGATATGTGTACCATATATGTTGGCTCCACGAGAAATTATATTTATATATATGCATAACCTGTGCAAAAAACGGCAAATTAAAAAATAAAAAAAAACCTAATATTCATACTAATGGCGTATCACAGCAGAGTGCGCCATTAGTATGCCAAAGCACCTGGCTACACATGGCCCCTAGGAGGCATACTAATGGCGCACTATTGTGCATACTAATGGCGCATCTGCGGTGCGCCATTAGTATACCAGATACTAATGGCGTGCTAGTAATGGCGCACCCCTAATGCGCCATTAATGGCCAAATTAGGTGCGCCATTAATAGGCCTTTTCCTAGTAGTGGTTGTGCCACCAGATCGGAATCACCGAAACATTTAACCCGGCTTAAATTCATCTCCTTAGCCATTCGCAGACCATGCAGGAGAGCTTCATACTCAGCTGCCTTGTTAGTACAAGGGAACATCAAACGGAGGACATAACAGAATGCTGATAGGTCGGCTGGGCACTTTTGAACGTTCCGCCCAATCTGTCCATGACGACAATTCTGCACACAATGCTGATAGGTCGGCTGGGCACTTTTGAGCCCAAAAGGCATGGATACATAGCAGAAGGCTCCAAAGGGAGTTATAAAGGTTGTTTTCTCCTGGTCCTTAACTGCCATCTTGATCTGATGATAACCAGAATATGCATCCAAAAACCTTAAGCGCTCACAACCGGCCGTAGCATCAATGATTTGATCAATACGGGGGAGGGCAAAAGGATCAGCTGGGCAAGCCTTGTTCAGATCTATGTAATCAACACACATTCGCCAAGTGCCGTTCTTCTTAAGCACCAGTACCAGATTAACCAACCACTCCAGATGAAACACCTCAACTATAAAACATGCCGCCAAGAGCCTGGCCACTTCTTCACCAATAGCCTTGTGCCTCTCTTCATTGAGGCGGCGGAGAAACTGTTTAACCGGTTTAAACTTGGGCTCAACATTAAGGGTGTGCTCAGCGTGTTGCCTCGGTACACCTGGCATGTCAGAAGGTTTCCATGCAAAGATGTCCCGATTCTCATGGTTGAACTCGATGAGCGCGCTTTCCTATTTCGGATCCAGGTTAGCGCTGATGGTAAACTGCTTGGATGAATCGCGAGGAACAAAGTCAACCTGCTTGGTCTCATCAGCTGTTTTGAACTTCAAGGCCGGATCGTGCTCCTGAGTTGGCTTCTTTAACGGAGACATGTTTGTCGGATCAACATTATTCTTGTAAAATTTCAACTCCTCTGTTGCACAAATCGCCTCAGCATAGGCCGCATCACCTTCCTCACATTCCAAAGCAATCTTACGGCTCCCATGGACCGTAATAGTTCCTTTATGACCCGGCATCTTGAGTTGCAGATAAACATAACAGGGTCTAGCCATGAACATGGCATAAACCGGCCGCCCGAACAGGGCGTGATACGGGCTCTTGATCTTTACCACCTCAAAGGTTAAAGTTTCCGACCTTGAATCATGCTCATCTCCAAAGGTGACCTCTAGGTCTATCTTACCGACCGGATACACCGATTTACCAGGTACCACACCGTGAAAGACAGTGTTGGACTGTCTGAGCTTCTTGTCCGTCAACCCCATGCGACCGAAAGTCTCATAATACAATATATTGATGCTGCTTCCTCCGTCCATGAGTATCTTGGTGAACTTATAGCCCCCAACCCGAGGCGCCACCACCAGAGCCAACTGACCCGGATTATCTACCCGGGGCGGATGATCCTCTCGACTCCACACAATGGTTGTTCTGACCAGCATAAATAACGTGGCACCGTCGGTTCAACGGAATGCACTATCCTCTTGTAAACCTTATGATCATGTTTACATAGGCTTGTGGTGAAGACGTGATATTGCCCACTACTCAACTGCTTCGGGTTACTCTGATAGCCTGATTGCTGTTGTTGCTGTTGATTGCCCTGATTATTATAACCGCCCTGGTCGTGCTGTTGGTTATGCTGATTATGCCCATTCTGATTGTTGTGACCGTTCTAGTTAGCTTGGAACCCTGAACCGGAGCCACCACCTTGATAACTCGGACCGTGAAAACCAGGGCCTGAACCGCTGGACGACCTGTGATCATACTGGAAACAGTTTCTAAACTCCCTCATAATAAAACAGTCCTTCCAGAGGTGTGTGGCTGGCTTTTCCTATGCCGTGCCTGGGGCAAGGCACATTCATCTGGCGCTCCAGATTGATGTTTTGTTCTCCACCCCGTGGGGGCGGTCCGCACTTGCAGAGCTGGCCATCCTCTTGCGCATTAGTGTTAGCCACAAAATCTGAATTGCCATCTGCTTTACACTTACCACTGTATCCCTGATTTGCCGGATTAGGCTGCGGCGCTTTACCATTCTTCTTTCCTTTTCCTGACTTCTCATCGTCAGACTCATGATATTTGGCACTATCCGGATCTTCATACTTTACCAGGGCCCCCATGAGTGTCCCCATGTCGTGACAATGACGCTTGAGCCGTCCTAGCTTCAGCTTCAGTGGTTCAAACCGGCAGTTGCCTTCTAATGTCACCACTGCTGTGTCCGGATCGATGCGGTCTGAGGAATGCAAGATCTCTGACACCCGGCGAACCCAATGACTTGTTGATTCATTTTCCCCTTGAAGGTAGGCCGCCAAGTCTACAATGGAAATGGGCTGCCTTCATGTATCCTTGAAGTTATTGATAAACCGACGTCGTTACTAGGCCCATGATCTGATGGAGTTCTGCGATAACCCTTTTTGCCAGGTGCGAGCAGTGCCCTCCAGCATCATGGTGAAGTACTTTACGCACGCCGCATCATCCACATCCAGCACCTCCATTGCCATCTTGTAGCTCTCAACCCAGGCTTCGAGGGACATAACTGCGGTATAATTGGGCACCTTGCGTGGTCCTTTGAAATCCTTAGGCAGTCTTACATTGCGTAAAGCGGGCATAAGGCACAGTACTCCCAAGGAGCTGGAAGTAACCCCTGGATCGATCGTGGTAGATGGACGAACCGGCGTAGGCTAACGGGCTTCATACAGTGTTGCTAATTCGGCCTCTCCCCGCTGTCTGCCCTGATCCACTACGTCGTGTGCATTTACACCTCCTCCCGCCGGGTTGTCCCTCCGTGGCAGGTTACGATTCTGAGCGCTACTCGACACGGCCGGTTCTTCCAGGTGCCTGTTGTAGCTTCGGCTTGGGTGGGGAGTGGAATGAATCCTGTCGTGGCTGTGGGAGTAAGCCTGCTGCTGAGTTAAAGCCGTCTCCAGAAACACCCAACCTCGCCACG
This sequence comes from Secale cereale, assembly GCA_902687465.1. Taxonomy (NCBI): domain Eukaryota; kingdom Viridiplantae; phylum Streptophyta; class Magnoliopsida; order Poales; family Poaceae; genus Secale; species Secale cereale. The sequence continues at coordinate 890,788,173 of LR738710.1, forward strand.
CCTCCACTGCTATAGGGGATCCTCCCTCAATGGGAAGGGCTGCCAATTGTGAAGTGGTGGCAACTATGTTATCCAAAGGGTTGAAGTAGTAACCAGGAGGGGTGGGCGCGTGCTGTGACGGAATGGCCTGGCGGGTTGGCTCCGCGGCCTGCGACTGGACCGATGCCCATGTGCCAGGCATTTCTCCCCAGTTTACCCCAGGCTGGTTGCTGGTTCCCGCTCCTGGCGTACTGAAGAGATTCCTCGCTTCATAAACCGGCGGTAGGCGAGACTGGCGCCTTCTCCTCATTACGTCGTTTGATACAACATAAGCCGATAGGCCTGAGCATCTAGCTTGGCCTGCCTTGCGATCATCCGAGAGTTCTCAGCAGCGAGGTCCAATATAGCTTGATCTATCTGACCCCTTACTTTAGCAATTTCTGCGTCGTGATGTTCCTTCTCGGCCTGGCCGACCTCCGCGGTTAGCAGCGCTGTCAAAGTATTAACTAAAGCGGTCAAAACTTGAGCTGGTGTCTGAACCTGGCCTCCTGCCCTGGCTGGCGCTGCCGCCACCGCATCGGACGTCAATGCCGCCGTAGTCGAAGATTGTTGCACAGATTGTGAACCGGCCATGAAGACGGCAACCCGGCTCGGCGGATCAAGGTTGTCCAGAATACTGTCACCATCGGAACATCCCTCAGACCGGCCATCTTGCAATAGATACAAAGACTTGGTTTCTCAAGTGGAGGACTCGTCGCCGGAATAAACAACAGTCTCGCCACCGGATTCCGATCCATCCTCAGCTTGTGCCCCATGAACTTCTCCCACGAAGACACGCTTCACGGCGGGCCAAATCCGGGCAGGTCTCGCACGCTGAGCCGAATCGACGATGTCGGGAAAGATGTTCGGCTCAGGGCCCGGTTCGCCGATCTTGCCAATGAAGACGTGGATGCCGCCGAAGGGGACCCGGTACCCGTATTCGGTTGAATCGGCCTCGGGACCCCAGCCTGCATCGTCGATGTAGATCTTGCCGCGACGACTCTTAGTCATTCGGCCCACTGCGTAGCCCTTGAGTCCTTCAAAGCTGCCCTTCAAGATCTCAAAACCATCGTGCGATAGCCCCACGGCGGGTGCCAACTGTCGTGGTTTTGTCACGGCAGATGTCTTAGCAAAAGGACTTAGTCGTGGAGCCATCGCTACGGGTTAGCTTAAAGGGGTTAAAGAGGACAAGGATGCAAGGGTTTATATAGTTCGGCCCCTTCGGTGAAGGTAAAAGCCTACGTCTAGTTTCGTGTGGTATTGCTAGGGTTTCGATGACCAGGGAGCGAATCCGCTTTGCCTGTGTCTCGAGTTGTTGTTCTCTGTCCCTGAACCGTCGCCGGGTCGTCTCTTTATATACATAGGTTGACGCCCGGTCCGGTTTATAGAATCCCGATGCCGGCTCATAAACGTGTCCGGCTCGGTCTCTATCTTTCCTATCTTACAACACAAGTTATACGCCATAAGGCGGTTTACACATATGGGCCCTAACACTTCTGTGCACTAGATCTCTAATCATCCATAATAAAGCGCCATGCTCCATGTCCCGCTGGGCTTCAATATGAGTAATTCTTTATGGGCATAAACCGGCCCCTCCCTGGGCGGTTTATACCTAGTAGTAATATCCCTGACATAGAGAGTCTCTTGTTTAGTCACTTTCATATACTAGTGGGAATTTTCATTATAGAACTTGGCTTGTATATTCCAATGATGGGCTTCCTCAAATTCCCTAGGTCTTCATGAGAAAGCAAGTTGGATGCACACCCACTTAGTTTCTTATGTTGAGTTTTCATACATTTATAGCTCTAGTGCATCTGTTGCATGGCAATCCCTACTCACTCACATTGATATCTATTGATGGGCATCTCCATAGCCCATTGATATGCCTAGTTGATGTGAGACCATCTTCCTCTTTTTTTGTCTTCTCCACAACCACCACTATATTCCACATAGTGCTATGTCCATGGCTCACGCTCATATATTGCGTGAAAGTTGAAACAATTTGGAAAAATTAAAGTGTGAAACATGTGCTTGGCGGAAACCGGGGTTGTGCATGATTGGAATATTTTGTGTGACGAAGGGGAACATAGCCTAACTATATGATTTGTAGGGATGAACTTTCTTTGGCCATGTTATTTTGAGAAGACATGATTGCTTTGTTAGTATGCTTGAAGTATTATCATTCTTATGTCAATATGAACTTTTATCTTGAATCTTTCAGATCTGAACATTCATGCCACAACAAAGAGATTACATTGAGAATTACGTTAGTTGGCATTCCACATCAAAAATTCTATTTTTATCATTTACCTACTCGAAGACGAGCAGGAATTAAGCTTGGGGTTGCTTGATATGTCTCCAACGTATCTACAATTTTTGAATGTTCCATGCTATTATATATTCTGTTTTGGATGTTTAATGGGCTTTATTATACACTTTTATATTATTTTTGGGACTAGCCTACTAATCCAAGGCCCAGTGCAAATTGCTATTTTTTTTACCTATTTCAGAGTTTCGCAGAAAAGGAATATCAAACGGAGTCCAAACGGAATGAAACCTTCGGGAGAGTTATTTTTGGAACCGTATCTACCCAGAAGACTTGGAGTACACGCGAGGGAACGAAGGAGGTGGCCACGAGTGTCCAGGGCGCGCCCCCTCCCCCTGGGCGCGCCCCCACCCTCGTGGACCCCCTGTGGCTCCCCCGATGCACTCCTTCCTCCTATATATATCCATATACCCTGAAAACATCGAGGCAACAGAGAAAACCCTAATTCCACCGCCGCAACTTTCTGTTCCCGTGAGATCCCATCTTGGGGCCTGTACCGGAGCTCCGACGGAGGGGGGATCTACCACGGAATGCTTCTACATCAATGCCATAGCCTCACCAATGAGTTGTGAGTAGTTTACCACAGACCTTCGGGTCCATAGTTATTAGCTAGATGGATTCTTCTCTCTTATTGGATCTCAATACAAAGTTCTCCTCGATCTTCGAGGAGATCTATTCGATATAATCCCTCCACATCATGTCATCTTGCTTAAAGCATTACTCTGTTCTTATGAACTTAATACTCTAGATGCATGCTGGATAGCAGTCGATGTGTGGAGTAATAGTAGTAGATACAGAATCGTTTCGGTCTACATGTCACGGACATGATGCCTATATATAATTATCATGCCTAGATATTCTCATAACTATGCGCTTTTCTATCAATTGCTCGACAATAATTTGTTCACCCACCGTAGAATTCTTCTATCATGACAGAAGCCACTAGTGAAACCTATGGGCCCCCGGGTCTATCTTTTTCATATTACTTTCCCTTCAATTTCTGCTGTCATTGCTTATTGCTTTATTTACTTTCTGTTCTTATACCAAAAATACCAAAAATATTATACTATCCTATCTATCAGATCTCACTTTTGTAAGTGACCGTAAAGGGATTGACAACCCCTTATCGCGTTGGCTGCGAAGTTCTTATTTGTTTGTGCAGGTGCGAGGGCCTCGCGCGTGGTCTCCTACTGGATTGATACCTTGGTTCTCAAAAACTAAGAAAAATACTTACGCTACTGTGCTGCATCACCCTTTCCTCTTTGAGGGAATACAATGCAAGCTCGAGAAGTAGCAATGAGCATCACAAAGCACATAATTTTTGCAAAACAGATGACAGGAAAAACTTAGTTTTAGTTCTCTACAGAAAGCATTTTGGAGCTACCGATTTTTTAAACTCGGTGACACCAAAGCAATTCTGGAGCCGGAACTAGTGAACTCAGTCGGACCGAGTCTCAGTTCGGTGGCACTGATATTGCTAGGGTTTCACAAAGAGTTGAACTCGGCCACACCGATTTTCAATTTTTGGTCAGACAGAAAATCACTTGTGCAATGGCCTTAGCCAAATCGGTGGGACCGATTTCTACAACTCGGTCGGTCCGAGATGAGTTCGGCGGAGACCTAACCCTAAATTTTTCAAATCAAAAATAATTTCAACGGAGTTTTTTCTGGATAGGAAAATCTCATACATGGAAAGAAACATGTCAATGCAAAGTGCTATGAATTGGAGTTAAGGAATAGCACAAAGAATCAAGTTCGTACCCTAACTCGGCGGTGAACTTGCTACGACGGCAAAGGCGGCGAAGATTGCCGTTGACGACGACAGAGTCCAGCGGTGAGAGGTCGCTAGTGGCGAGGAGATGATCCGTAGACCCGAGGAGGCAGAGCAGGTCACACGCGGGCTGTAGTGTTTGGAAAGTTTTCCAAAATTTGGCATGTCGGTATATATAACCTGACACTGTCAGTGTGATCGAGTGGAACAACTCGGTGGCACCGAGATGCAAAACTGCTTGCAGTTACTGCAACTCGATGGGACCGAGAAGTTCAAATCGGCTGCACCAAGATTAAAAACCTAGATCTACTTAGTGAACTCGGTGTGACTGAAGTGGATGACTTGGTCGTACCAAAAATGCACAAAGAGGTTTTGGAAGTTTAATTCTATGATGAATCGGGGACTCCGAGTGCTCCACACACAAAGTGGTTCGAATCTGACTTGATAAAACTTTGTGATGTAGCATGAATAGAGTTTGAGACAAGAAACTCATAGATAGCTAGAGGGTGTTCTTAGGCATTCTTGTCCATCCATTTGGCAAAAGAAAAAGAGCCAAACAATCAAATCAACAAATGGATGTCCTCGAATGAGAAAAATGTGCATTCAACATTCTCACACAATAAGATAGCAAATGAAACATGTGGCAAAGCATGCACAATCATTCTAGCATCTATCAAGCAATTGGCGATGACTAGGTCATATATATATGAGTATATTGACTTAGGAGTCAATGAGAACATGTGATCATAGGTCATACTCATCGTTTAAGTGCAAGTGGGGTTACCACTTTTACATAAAGCATTGCTGTATTCACATCATTAGAGTTGCTCTTGCTCAATTTATTTCAGTAAATCTCCCGTAGATGTGATATCCCCCCTAAGAGGGATGAACTAACCTTGGGTTTTGTCGATGATGATTTCATGTAGGTGTTGAAGATGTAGATGCTCAATGTTGATGTAGATCATTTGGAGCAATCCATTAGAGTGAGTTGCACTTTCAATACCTACACGGGTTAGTCCCACAAGGAACAAACAAGGATATCCATAGACATAGAGTGAATTTCACACATGATGATGTCCATGAATGCATTAGGTTACCTTGTCCATTTTCTTACCAATAAGAGGGTTTGTGACTCCTTGGACTAATGCAAGATATGGAAGTTGTTTGAACTTGTCCTTCCCAAAATGATATGAGTGAAGTTTGTTGGCGGAGTCAGCCTCAAGAACTCTCTAGTTCTTCTTCTTCGGGATCCACACCATCTTGATGGGAACCCTTGGAGTTGTAGTCGTACTTGATGAAGTAGAACTTGACGTAGTCTTGGGAACCCACTTGACCAAGGCATTAGGAGTTTCTTAAAATGCATCAATCTCCTCTTGAAGCTTATCCTTGCCCTTTAGCTTGTGCCCCTTGGAAAGAAGTAGGATCGTACTTCTCTTGTTGAGGAACATACTTTGTCTTGGGGTATTGATCTTCCTCCCACTCAATTCCATTGGCATTGAACTTTCATTCAAAACCAACACCTTGATTATTCCGGCGTCTTCTTTGCTTGCGTACAATCTCCTCAAATTGCTTACTCCCGGCAAGGCTCTTGTAAACACATTTCTCTATAATTCCCTTAATGTACTCGGAGGTGTGTCTGTCATCGTACATCCATTGCCGGTTCATCTGCGTGCATTATATATAATTAAGTGTGTGAAAAACCATTGCAGAACATCATAAATAGATAATTAAGTGACCAAATGGATAAAAGTTCATCATCACATTAAAACCAAAGTACATACATATATAGTTCTCATCTAACAACATATAGCACTCCATACACATCGAAACTATGTAAAACTTTTCAATGCGAAAACAAATGCGATCATAATCGCAACCAAGGTAACAATTGATCCAACGACATAATGATACCAAGCCTCGGTATGAATGGCATATTTTCTAATCTTTTTAATCTTCAACCGCATTGCATCCATCTTGATCTTGTGATCATCGACGACATCCGCAACATGCAACTCCAATATCATCTTCTCGTCCACAATTTTTTCTATTTTTTCCTTCAAGAATTTGTTTTCTTCTTCAACTAAATTTAACCTCTCGACAATAGGGTCCATCTTGATCTTGTGATCATCGATGACTTCCGCAACATGCAACTCCAATTCCATCTTCTCCTCCTCCATTTTTTCCAATTTTTTCTTTAAGGAAATGTTTTCCTCTTCAACTAAATTTAACCTCTCCACAAGAGGGTCGGTTGGAATTTCCGGTTCAACTACCTCCTAGACATAATAAAACATCTATGCATGTCAGGTTGGTCGGCATAACTATCATAAACACTAAAACAATTAGTTATAAATTAAAGATAATATACCACATCCGAATCGTAGACAGGACGAGGGCCCACGTGGGCGGATATCAAAACCATCGCACTATATAATAACAAGCAATAATAAACGTAAGAAAATTAGACAAATATCTATCTAAAGCAATAATAACAAGCAATAATAAAAGTAAGAAAATCATGGACATAACAAGAGGCTCACCACGGTGGTGCCGGTGACGAGATCGGCGGGGGCGATCGACGGCGGCGAAGACGGGGACGGGACGTGACGGACCGCTAAACCTAGACAAATCTCGGAGAAAATAGAGCTTCGAGAGGAGAAAAGCTTAACTAGTGTGGCTTGGGCATTCCACCGAACACGTTGTGTGCATAAGAGGTGAGCTAGAGCACCACTAACCCCTCTCCTCCTCGGCCAGAAAAAAAAAACAGAGCAGTGAGCTCTGCTCTTGAGTGAGGTGTTATATGTAGGCACCTCATTTGTCCCGGTTGGGGCTATGAACCGGGACTAAAGGGGTGCCTTTGGTCCCGGTTCATATCAATAACCGGGACCAATGGTGGTGGGCCAGGACCAAGAGCCATTGGTCCCGGTTTCTCGCTCCAACCGGGACAAAAAGGTCCAAACGAACCGGGACCAATGGCCCACGTGGCCTGGCCGGCCCCCTGGGCTCACGAACCGGGTCCAGTGCCCCCATTGGACCCGGTTCTAGATTGAACCGGGGCTAATGGGCTGGACAGGCCTGGTCCAATGCCCTGTTTTCTACTAGTGTAAGCTATTTTCTTGCTCAAGTGTAACTTGGCTAAGAGAATCATTAGTGGAATCGGGAGAACTACTAGAAGCAACATCGTTAGATTTAGAATGATTATTGTTACTACTAGAGGAAGGATCTTTCTTGTTCTTGTTGGTAGATTTTACTTGTGGCATGTAGGTAGACAAGAGTAAATGCTTGGCAATGTAAGAAGAGCTTTTCTTGCGAAGATCATCATTGATTGCTTTTAAGAACTCATGCTCTTGCTCAAGGTTGAGCTTTTCAAAGCGTAACTATTCATGAGTCTTTAAAAGTTCTCGATGATCTTCCAAGGTAGTTTCATGAGATAACTTAAGAGTGTTTAATTCTTTAGTTAGACGCTCAATCATCTCCTTATCATTGTCATTCATTTTATCTTGATTAACTTGATTAATAGCAATTTCATCATAGTTTTCATCAAAGGTTTCATCACTATTGCTACCAACAAGTAAATCATCATCTCCTAGCAAGTCATCTTCATCACTATTGAAATCAAGATACTCGGGGTGTGATACCTTAGGGCCTTTAGCCATGAAGCATCTTCCAATTCCTTCATTTGGTGAGTCAAATATGTCGTAGGAGTTGGTTCACACAAGAGCAATTCCGGCAACACCTTCATCTTGAGTATGTTCGGAGTCAGAGTAGTAGCTTCTCTCGGAGTGGTTATCGGAGTCGAAACTGGATGCGCATTCACCAACATGAGCTTGATGTCTTCGTCTTGTATAGCTTCTTGATGATTTGAACTTCCTTTCCGAATCTTTGCTTCTCCGAGAAGGTCTTCATTCATAACGATCATCTCTACTCCTTCTCTCTCTTGGTGGTGAATCTTCTCTTCTACTTCTCCTTTTAGGTCCGTCTTCTCTTCTCTTGTGGGGAGCCATACACTCATTGGAGTAGTGTCCGGGTCTTCCACAATTGTAGCAATTCCGATCATGACTTGAAGATCTCTTGTCATTGTAGGACCTTGACTTGGAACTTCTCTCTTTGCTTCTATTCTTGTAGAATTTTTTGAAGTTCTTCACCATTAAGCTCAATTCTTCATTGAAGTCTTGTTTCTCACTTGATGATGTTTGAGCGTCACATGAGGCTTTGTAAGCACCACTAGACTTGTTGTGAAGCTCTTTTTTTATCTTTGAGTGAAATCTCATGAGCAACAATTCTTCCAATGACTTCCGTTGGCTTGAGATCGTTGTAATTGGGCATCATTTGGATCAATGTGCACACAGTATCATATTTTCCATCCAAGGCTCTTAGGATCTTCTTGATGATGAATCTGTCGATCATCTCTTCACTTCTTAAGCCGGGAATCTCATTTGTGATGAGAGCAAGCCTAGAGTACATTTCAGTGACACTATTATGTACAGAAGGGAGGAGCCGTATGAGATGAAAACCTCATGTACTGTTTTGGAACGAAGATTTTTTGAATAGAATGAACGACCGTAACTGATGTTGGCTCTATCCGAAGGAAATTATGTGGAAGCTTTGCAAAATATTATGAAGCTACGCGACTAGAAATTGATCCCTATGATCGAAGTTATATCCTTCATCTTGAACTTGTCAAGTTGACTTTGAAGCACATCCAACATGAATTCCTTGACAGAGTCGGTACCTTTGTGCATATCAATGAAAGTATCCCAAATTTCCTTTGCATTCTCAAGATGGCTGATTTTATTGAATTCTTCGGGGCACAATCCGTTGAAGAGGATATCGCAAGCTTGAGCATTGTATTGCGGCATCTTCAACTCTTCCGTGGTAGCTTCACGATTTGGTTCCTTCCCATCAAAGAATTCACCTTGCAAACCAATACACACAATAGCCCAAAGGGCGGGGTTATGTCCAATAATATGCATTTTCATCTTATGCTTCCAACTAGCAAAATTTGTACCATCAAAATAAGGACCTCTACGGTGATAACTTCCCTCGCTAGACGCCATACTCTCCTAGGTTGTGAAACCAAGGCTATGATCACCAAAGCTCTGATACCACTTGTAGGATCGAAAGTATGTCTAGAGGGGGGTGATTAGACTACTTGACTAAATAAAAATCTAGCATTTTCCCAATTTTAATTCTTGGCAGATTTTAGCAACTTAGCACAAGTCAAGCAATCAACCTACACATGCAATTCTAAGAGTGTAGTAGCGGAAAGTAAAACAATTGCATATGAAGGTAAAGGGAGGAGTTTGGAGGGAGCAAACGCAAGTGAAGACAACGATGTTCTTTGTCTTGGTTCCGATAGGTGGTGCTATCGTACATCCAAGTTGATGGAGACTTCAACCCATGAAGGTTAAGGGCTGCGCTAGTCCACGGAGGGCTCCACCCACGAAGGGTCCACAAAGAAGCAACCTTGTCCATCCCACCATGCCATCGCCCACAAAGGACTTGCCTCACTAGCGGTAGATCTTCACGAAGTAGGCAATCTCCTTGCCCTTACAAACTACTTAGTTCAACTCCACAATCTCGTCGGAGGCTCCCAAGTGACACCTAACCAATTTAGGAGACACCACTCTCCAAAAGGTAATAGACGGTGTGTTTATGATGAACTACTTGCTCAAATGCTTCAAATGATAGTCTCCCCAACACTCAAACAGCTCCTCTCAGATTTGGATTTGGTGGAAGAGTGATTTGAGTGGAAACCAACTTGGGGAAGGCTGGAGAACAAGATTCATATGGTAGGAATGGAATATCTTGATCTCAACCCTTGAGTAGGTGGTTATCTCTCAGAACATGAATGATGGAAGTGTAGGTATGTTCTGATGGCTCTCTCCACGAGTGAAGAATGGGTGGATGGGTATAAAAAGCATCCACACAAAATCTAACCGTTACACACAATTTACCAAACTCGATGGGACCGATTCAGAGAACTTGGTCAGACCGATTTAGTTCATAATGTGACCGTTAGGTATTTCGGCGGGACCGATATGATCAACTCGGTGGGACCCATTTCATTAGGGTTAGGGCATAACGTAATCTCGATGGGACCGATTACACAAACTCGGTGAGACCAATTTTGGTAATGAGCACACAGAGAGTTGGTCAGGAAAAATCGGTGGGACCGATTCGTTCATTTCGGTGGGACTGAAACGTTACGAAGAGGCAACAGAGAGTTTGCATTACAAACCCTATGGGACCGATCGCTCATCTCGGTGAGAGCGAAATGTTACGAATGGAAACAGAGAGTTTGGAATCCCATCTCGGTGAGACTGATATCCCTTTCGGTGAGACCAAAATGATTAGGGTTTCTGGCAGTGGCTATGTCAAATGAACTCGGTGGTGCCGAATAGATATTTTTGGTGGGCCGACTTTGACTTTTGGTTTGGGACATATGTGGATGTGGAAAGTGATTGAGGTTTTGGAGCATATCACTAAGAATTTGAGCAAGAAACCCATTAAGCAACACCTCATCCCCTTTTAATAGTATTGGCTTTCCTATGGACTCAATGTGATCTTGGATCACTAAAACGGAAAAGGTAGAGTTTTGAGCTTGAGCCAATCCTTTGTCCTTAGCATTTTGAGGGGTCCACATATCTAATCCATGCCATGCCAATCATTGCACTTTCCAGAAATATCATCTTGAGATAGCATTAGTTCAATGAGCTATATGTTGTTAGCAATTACCAAAACCACCCACGGATAGTTGCACTTTCATCTCTAGATGGCCTCGGCCTTCGATATGGTCGCCGTGGGACAAAACCCGAAGCCCTCCGCCGTCTCTGGCCTCGCTGGCTAGGAGCCACGGGTCAACTCCGGCGAGTTTGACCCGGGTTAACCTAGTTTGACTCACACCTGATTCACTGACATATTGGGCTCAAGCTCTTGGTTAATTAGGTTAATTAGTTAATTGGCACTAGCAGCCCATGTTAACTAGTTAAGACAATGACACGCAGGACCCACTAGTCAGTTTGATCTGGGCCGCCCCTATTGACTTGCTGAGGTCACGATGTCGTCATGCTGACACCATAAATGTTTTCTGGGATTTTAAATAAATTAGAAATTATTTATTAATTTCAGAAAATACCCTAAACTTCTAGAAATCATAGAAATTCAACCGTAACTCCGAATGAAATAATTTATATATGAAAAATTATCAAAAAAATGCAATCTATCCATTTGTACCATTTTCATGCATGACAAAGCAACTTAACCTTGCTCTATAGAGCAAAACAAGTTAATGCACTTTGGAAATTCATAGTTTGAGTTTGAATTTGAACCTTTGGTTCAAATTGACTCAAACCCTCTGGTTTTACTTCCATTAGCGCAAATCACAACATGTTGCCATGTCATGATCATCATCATATTGTTGCATTGCATTGATTATGTTCTATCTTGTTTGCCAGTGTTTGTCCCCACTCAGTAGATGTTCTTCCGACGATGTGATCAATGACACTGATGAAGAGCAGTGCTATCTTCCGAAGTGCAAGGCAAACAAAACCCCCCTTGTTAATTTCGATACAATCCTACTCTCTGCTCTTGCTCTCTTTCATTGCATTAGGACAATAACGTTTCAACTATTACCTTTTCTCGGTAGTTGAACCCATTCCTTCGCATGACCTTTCATTGTCACCAAATAGCTAAACCATCCTAGAATTCTTAGGAGTTGCTGAGCTTTGTTGTGACCACACTTCCATGCTCGTTTGCTATGCTAAGAGTTGTGTCAGTTCTGATCCATCTGGGTGATGAATTGAATGATCATGTCCTAATGATGAGACTTAAGTGTCTTGACCCGTTTTGGTCAAGTTGGTGATGAGAGGTCGTGTTGGAAAACATTGTGGATTGTCTTGTGATACGACTCACAGGAATTGAGTTCCATGCTTATCAGAGCCTACCTTGAGGTTACACGGACATTTGCGGTCAGGTGTGCGGCAGGTGACGCATGACGCGTGTGTCCGGGTGACACACAGCATGGCATATTGTCCGGACTAGACGTAGATATGTGTTCCAAGAGGGAATGTTGCTGATGGCACGAGGACGGGTTCCTTTGAGTCAGGGTTAACATGATCTATTCGAATAGCCGCGTCCGCGGTAATGGACTACTGGGTTGCTTGTGTAGTTCATAGACAAGTGAAAGTGCATACTTTAAAATGCGCAAGATAAGCGTGAGTGCTATTGATGGCCTTCTTGTAGGGAGACGAGAGCGGATTCATAGTCGTCTATTGATATGGTGAATATGTGGACTCACGTGCGCCACCTCAAAAGAGTTACTTGCAGTCATAGTATAGGTTAGCCACCGAGTCAAAGCTGGCTTGCTGCAGTTAAACCCCATAATCCCCTTGTTGATACTGATGCATATGTAGTTAGTTCTGATGTAAGTCTTGCTGGGTACATTATTACTCATGTTTGTTTAATTTATGTTTTTGCAGAGGAGACTTCAGTCTCACTAGTAGTTCCGCATGGACTTCGACGTTTAGCTTGTTACCTCAGCTACGATATTGTACCCTTGGACCCTTGGTATGGTCTTGTAGATAGTCAGGCTTCACGACCTTTTTCATTTGTACTTGTCTGTACCCAGACATGTTATGCTTCCGTTTCTTGTATGCTCTGTATGTTGGGTCATGAGACCCATGGTTGCAATATGTGGCTCCTCGGAGCCTAATGAATAAATACTTTGATTCAAAGAGTTTTGTTGTGATTCCATGTTGTATTTGCACATATCAAGCATATTGTGTGCATGTTATTGCAATAGTTGGTATGTGTGGGATTCGACAACATAGTTGTTTATTCTTGGTAGCCTCTCTTATGGGGAAATGTCTCCTGGTGCTTCCACTGAGCCATGGTAGCTTGGTACTGCTCCGGAACACTTAGGCTGGCCGGCATGTGTCCTTGTTTGTTCATGTGTCTGTCCCTTCGGGGAAATGTCACGCGTTGTTCCTTCAAGTCCTTGTAGCTTGCTACGACTTGGGTTCATATGTTGATGACCGACACGTTCGTTGTTGGGTCATGTATGCATGTCCCTGTAATTTTGTGCCACCTTGGTGGAACTGTACACCATACTTAAAATTACCTATTATATATAGTTGAACTACCTATTTCAATATGTGGTTGGCAACAATTTGGGGAAAAGTATGGCCGTTCAGCTGTCGAGTTGAACTATTTGTGTAAATTAAGAACGACTACTTAATCTATGAATGAAATCTATGCTTAATTACTGAATTTTAGTTGCAAAAATTAGATACTGCTTGTGATTTTTAGGACAGATCGCAGTGTTACAAGGTTGACAAATGGCATTGTTACTAGATCAACAAATATCAATCTTTCCAGTTTGACAAATGGCAACATACCTAATATGACAGTCGCAAATCTTACCAAATTGTTTGTAAGTGGTTGCACACGGGCCATCCAAAAGAACCGTTTGCGTTGAAGAGATGCACAAATCCTGCTCTCACTTTGCATATGGTGTTCTATCTAAAAAATTTGTGATCAAGAGCCGCAGAAATCCTGCTCGGCACATTTCAGACGAGTTTTGGTTTTATACATGAATTTAAAAATAAAGTACGTCAACATTTTGCCGGCAATCAATGGTGCCCTGGTGTTTTACATTTATTCCCATTTCTTGCATGTGACTTAAGCATGCACCTAAGGACACATATTTGCTTTTTAACCAATTTATATGCACTTGAGCATGTGCATGTAGTTCAAATTTGAAATATGCACACAAATGCATTAAAACTCACTTAATGCATAAAAATGTCCAAATGAACCCCGAAAAATCACAAAAATTGACACAACTCTCCTGCTGTTCTATGTTGACACGATATTTTTTTTGAAACCAATAAGAGGCAATGGATATCGTTTCGTCCCCAAAGGTGGGACGTTCCCTACCGAAACCATCATGATTGTTGTGAGAAGCTCCGGTTTGTGAGAAACATATACCCAAACCTGCCCCAAATGGGACAAAAAAGTACCACAGCATGTTGATGCCGCTCCATGATAGCATGCCAAGTTTCATGAATTTCAAATGAGTTTTGGTTTTACTAGAATTTACAAATAAAGTATCTCAATGTTTTGCCGGCAATCAATGGTGCCTTGGCGTTTGAAACTCATTCCCATTTCTTGCATGGGACCTAAGCATGCAACCAAGAACACATATTTGAATATATGTGCACTAGAGAATGTGCATGTAGTTCAAATTTGAATTATGAACATAAAAGCACGAAAAACTCAGTTAATGCATAAAAATGTCCAAACGAATTCCGAAAAATCACAAAAATTGACACAACACTCCTGTTGTTCTATGTTGACACGAGAATTTTTTTAAAGCAAGAAGAGGCAATGGATATGTTTCGTCCCCAAAGGTGGGACGTTCCCTACCGAAACCATCATGCTTGTTGTGAGAAGCTCCGGTTTGCTTAACTGTCTCATCTTCTATTAGGAGTATGTTATATTGTGCAATGTGGTGCTCATTTAATGTTTGGTTCATTTGTTGTGGTGTTTAGTTAAATGCTTGTTTCAATTCTGCAATGCGATGTCCAATTGTCGTTGGTAGAATTTTGTATTGTTTTGCATGTGAGGAATAAATCGAATTTAGCTGCACTTAATACATGAGAAACATATACACATGCTATATTTTCTAGTTCTTAATCATGCTTGGTTTGGATAAATGGGTTTTCCATGTGGCTTGAATTAATCCGATGAATCTGCAATGTGCTTATTTTTCATCTACATATTTTACTGATAGCATGTGAACCCTTACTTAACCTCATGACTAACTACCTTATATGTGTTGCAGGGAAACAATGGGAAGCACTAAGGTTTACAATCGAGGTTAGCACATGCATGGTCCGTTGTCTAATAGCACATTATTGTGCAATTGCAGGAACCATTCTAATATTTAGGTTTTTAACAAATTGGTCTTGCACATGTAGGTCCTGCTATCAGAGGTTTTGACCCACTGTTCGACCCTTTTTGCATATGGGGAAATGAGGTGTCCATGAATATCAATCAAATCAAGAAACTCAGAAAGATTGTTAGGATAAAAAAATTAGCGACAAAAAACAACAAGAT
Organism: Secale cereale; assembly: GCA_902687465.1. NCBI lineage: Eukaryota > Viridiplantae > Streptophyta > Magnoliopsida > Poales > Poaceae > Secale > Secale cereale. Next base: position 890,803,406 of record LR738710.1, read on the forward strand.
CTTTGTTTGGACAATGAAGAAGACATCAGTTAACTACATGATGGCACTAACTATTATCCCTTGCCTTTTTGTATTCCTTTGCCCCATTTCCAATATAGAGAAGATATTTATGCACATCCTTGTTTTCAGGCCTTTCCAAAGCAGTTCACTGATAATTACCTCTGAAACGTCCTCTATGGTCAGGAGGCGACGAAGGTTTTCATACAACACCCGCGGTTCAATATTGAAGTGTTCCTGAAGAGGATGAAGGACGAACGGTCAATCATCCACATGCACTGGCCTAAAGTTGCAAACACCTTCAATATGAATGAAGGCTCAATATTCGCCTTCTGCTTCAACAGTTTTCCAGATGAGATGCATTTTTCTATATACCGTCTATGATGCTAATTTCGAAAGGTTCTACATGTTGCATGTGAAACTTGGTGTTGGTGTTGTTGTGTAATGGGGTAGTTGAGTGTTGGACCTATATCATGTTGTACTCTGATGTATTTCAATTATGAAATTCTCCTTCCTTAATATGGAAATGAAATATATTATGTGCTTAATATGAATGTCAATTAGATTAATAAATATATTATTAATAGTAGGGCAATTAGCCTGCTAATGGAGAATTAGCCTGCTAATTGTGTTTTGTTATTGCAAACTGTTATTAAAAAAACGTGGGCGATGACATCACGCAACACACAGAGTTTCTAGGAATAAACCATGTTGGATAAATGAACAATCACACACAACTTTCTCTTGAAAACTATTTGCGTTAGGCCACCTTGCGCAACGTTTACCACATAAAAACTGGGTGTGATGGACAGCATTTGCCATAGAGTTTCTTCCACGCACCATGTGTAATGGCGATGCTATCACAAATGATTTTAACAGGAAAATTTGTGTGTGATGTTCCCATGAACGAAACATTTTCCTTAGCGACTGTGTGGGTTGTACATACGAACAGAAACGTTTAGCGGGGACTGACTATGTGGGATGTACTGACGACCTGAAACAATTTCGCCTAAATAATTGTATTTTTAGCTCTACTGTACGTATTTCCGTATTTGAGCGCTCGCCGGTGGCACACAACCTCATTTTTCTGAGTGTGTGTGTGCCAGGAGGGCGTATCCCGGACGGTTTCTGGGTCGTGTGGGAAGGACCCCCCTATCTCCCACACTCACTAGGCGACGGTTCCAAATGCCGTCGCGGAAAGGGGTTTAAAACCGTTTGTATAGCACCCACGCGTACTAGTGCATGTCTTCCTCCTCATCCAACCCGATGGAAGAAGATGCTTGGCTAATGAAGATCGAGCTGAAGAGGGAAGGACCCATAGAAGATGCAAAGTGTGCCACGGGCTAGGAAGTTGTCGTTGACCAAGCACCGGCAATCGAGCAATCATTGATGGCCAAAGCGGAAGAAGAAGAACCCGAAACAAAAAGGCCTCTACGTAGGTTACATCTTAACAATTTTCATAATTGACTCACAATTATGGTTTCAAGAATACTCCTCGTAGGCATATACCATCCAATTAGGATATATCTCGGCCAAAGGAAAATAGTGCAAGAATAAACAAGTGGGGCCCGAAAAATAAACACATAATGGATGAGGTGAAGAAAAACCATGAGCTCCTTCATCAGGCCCTTTCGGAGATTCAAAGTTTGAAGGAATTAATCTTGGTTATATTGGAGAATACTTCATCACCACCACCATCTTCTTCATCACCAAAAGAAAACTAAGTATCGGGTATGGGCACTCCCCTTGGCTTTCGCAAAGCTCGGGGGAGGTGCCTCGGTATCGTATCATCCCTACTATCCTTTTGCATTTACTTATCTTAGCTCAATCTTTTGCTTTAGAATAAATGAAAGTTTAGTTCAATCCTTTCTCTTTGAGTTTGCTTAGTGATATATCTAGGTAATCGTGTGTGCAAAATATAATAAAGTTTAGTTTTGAGTTTTCGCTTTCTTTACTTTCATGTTGCAATAAAAAGAAAGGTTATAATTGTATGAATAAAAAGGAAGGAAATAAATTAAGAATATCATATGCTAATCTCATGGTAGGTGATGGCACCACATAAGGAAAAAGTATAAGTAGAATTTTTTATTAGAGATTGACAAACATAGCATTGGTCAGTGATGCAACTCATGAAAGAATTAATAAGGGAAGAGAAGATTCACATTTAAATATATTATCCTAGAAATCTTTTGTGATTGTGAGCCCCCATCAAAATATTATATGCCAAAATTGATGACGTTGGACAAGGAAGACATCTTAATGGTTTATGTTTGTTCGTATTCACATAGAAGTCATATTGTCATAGATGCTTTAACATGTGGTGCTTGACCAATATATTTTCTAGCCAAAAACTCCGCATTAAGTAGAGATACTACTTGTGCATCCAAAAACCCTTAAACCCAAACCTTTTTCGAGAGTCCACCATACCTACCAATGGATTGAGTAAGATCCTTCAAATTAGTTGTCATCGGGGCAATAAGGCAATAAAAATTGCTTCTAAAAGTGTGAGATCATTTAGTGTAAGAGAAAATTGAGTGTTGCACGAACTTGTGATGGTGAAGAATAAAAGCGACAGACTGCATAATAAAGGTTGCTATCATAAGGGGTAATGCAATGTGGCGTTCTTTTGCACTAAGGGATTGAGCATACAAACAAATAAGCACATGGCAACCTCTACTTCCCTATGCGAAGGGCCTATCTTTTACTTTTATGCAAAGAGTCAAAGTCTTCTCTATTTCCCCTTTTATTTTTATCCTTTGACAAGAATCATGTGGTGAGGAAGGATCTAGGCACATATGTCCAGTTGAATACGGGGGGCATGAGTTATTATTGTTAACATCACCCTTGAGATGAGTACGTTGGGAGGCAAACCATAAACCCCTAACTTTCTATGTGTCCGGTTGAGACGTTTTGCTCATGTGTATGCGGTGAGTGTTAGCAATCATAGAAGACTATATGATGGTTGAGTATGTGGAATTGCCTAAAGCCTTCGATACGTAACCCTTCCTGAAAAGATAATGAATTGTCGTTGCAAAAGTTGATTGAGCACACATAGTTTGTTGCTTTCTAATAGAGTTTATGCTTCATACTTCATTTGTGTGATGAACTGTTACTTATTCATTAGAAGTCTATGATACAAGTTCTATGATAAAAGTCTTATGTTTAAATGTTTTGTTGTTATAATAATCAACATGATGCTTCTATGTCCGTATTTTGTATTTATCGACACCCCGCTCTCAAAGCATGTGGACATGTTTTTCGTTCTCAATTTTCGCTTGAGGACAAGCGAGGTCTAAGCTAGGGGGAGTTGATATGTCCATTTTGCATCATGTTTTCTTAATGTTATTTATGTTGTTATTATGAATAATAATGCCTTTTGGAGTAATTCTAATGCGTTTTCTCTCATAATTTGCAAGGTATACACCAAGAGGGAGAATTCCGGCAGCTGGAAATCTGGACCTGGAAAAGCTATGTGAGGCCACCTATTCTACACAACTCCAAACAAGCTGAAACTTCATTGAGATTTCTTATGGAGAATATGAAAAATACTGGAACTATTATTCAAAAAGGGAGAATATCCAAACAAGCCCAACCAGGTGGGCACAACCCACTTGGGCGCGCCCTAGTGGGTTGTGATCACCCAGGCCCACCTACGGTGCCCATCTTCTGGTATATAAGCCTCTCAGACCTAGAAAAAATAAGGTGAAGACTTTCAGGATGAAACGCCGCCGTCTCAAGGCGGAACTTGGGTAGGAGCACTTTTGCCCTCCGGCGGAGCGATTCCGCCGGAGGGAACTTCCCTCCTAGAGGGGTAAATAATCGTCATCATCATCACCAACAACTCTACCATCTTGGGGAGGGCTATCGTCATCGACATCTTCACCAGCACCATCTCATATCAAACCCTAGTTCATCTCTTCTGATCAATCTTGTTACCGGAACTATAGATTGTTGTTTGTGGGTGACTAGTAGTGTTGATTACATCTTGTAGTTGATTACTATATGGTTTATTTGGTGGAAGATTATATGTTCAGATCCATTATGCTATCTATTACCCCTCTAATCTTGAGCATGTTCATCACTTGTGAGTATTTACCTTTGTTCTTGACGTCACGGGAGAAATTATGTTGCAAGTAATCATGTGAATTTGATATGTGTTTGATATTTTGATAGTATGTATGTTGTGATTCCCTTAGTGGTGTCATGTGAACGTCGACTACATGACACTTCAACATATTTGGGCCTAAGGGAATGCATTGTGGAGTAGTAATTAGATGGTGGGTTGTGAGAGTGAGAGAAGCTTAAACCCCAGTTTATGCACTATTCCATAAGGGATCGATGGGATCCAAAAGTTTAATGCTATGGTTAGAATTTATTCTTAATACTTTTCTCATAGTTGCGGATACTTGCGGGGGGTTAATCATAAGTAGGAGGTTTGTTCAAGTAAGAACAGTACCTAAGCACCGATCCACCCATATATCAAATTATCAAAGTAGCGAACATGAATTGAACCAACATGATGTAAGTGACTAGATGAAATTCCCGTGCATCCTCAAGAACGCTTTGCTTATTATAAGAGACAGTTTTGGCTTGTCCTTTGCCTCAAAAGGATTGGACTATCTTGCTGCACATTTGCTACTACTATCGTTATTTGCTCATTACAAAATTATCTTTCTATCAAACTACTCTGCTACTTACAATTTCAGCACTTGCATACATTACCTTACTGAGAAACACTTGTTATTTCCTTCTGCTCCTCGTTGGGTTCGACACTCTTACTTATCGAAAAGAGCTACAATTGATCTCCTATACTTGTGGGTCATCACTACTGTCGGGGATAAACCCCGCGGTATGACCCGGCCGGAATTATGACCCGGCCGGACTTGGCGACTCACCAGAGACCCGGCTGGAGCTTGGCGACTCACTTGTGACCCGGCGGGCGGATCAGACGGACGACAAGGCCCAAGGCCCAGCAGACCGGCTTATATTCTGGTGGGCCGGCTTAAGATGAAAGGCGTGAGGAATAATTCTTTTACAAGGAAGAAAGACCCGGGCTTGTATCCCGTTTGTAATAGAAGATAAGTTAGTCCTAATCCTACTAGGACTCCATATGTAACCGGCCCCTTCGACATATATAAGGAGGGGCAGGCACCCCAAAGAGGGGACAAATTATAAGAAACAATCTCTAGGGCTAGACACAACTAGAGGAGATCCGGCTTACCGGCGACTCCCTCATGATCATAATGAGACCTATACACAAACAACATGTAAGGCTATTACCGGATGATGTTTCCTGAGGCCCAAAACTGTCTAAATCCTTTTCTTGTGTTGCGTCTCTCGATTCCGCTCAACCCCTCTCAAGCTACTACATAGATGCGTTGGCCTCTCGACTAAGTCCTAACCCTAGGGCATCTGCCGTGACAATTCCACGACAGTTGGCGCCCACCGTCGGGCCTGCGTACAGTGGTGTTGAGTTCTTGGAGGGATCTTTTCACGGATCGAAGAGCTCGCGATTAGACAGATGAATGGTTGAGTTCAAGAAAATTAAGATTACACCGGGTGAGCTGTCGCGGCTGCAAGTTAAAGACGTGTTCAAGATCAATCAATGCAAAGATCATGTCGCAGGGATCAATAGGAAATTTTTGTAGCGCGTTGAGTGATTTGGGAGCGGTGAAATCGTAAGTCGCCGAGACCGTGTTCTACTGTTGCAGCACGTTTCACCGGCACGCCAGGTCCTAAGGTGTTATGTCTCTATACACGAGCTGCAGGGTCCTGATCTGTATGTCAACGTACCATCAAACTGATGAAGAAGAAAAATGAAAAGGGGGTCTATGAGCCGGAAACAAATACAGCCGCAAATCGGACTCGCCGTCGCGAGACCTCATCTGGCTTGCCCCGCGAGTGGCCCGGCCGGTCCGTCAACCCACCGTGGAAACCACCCCGGTCTCGGTCACCTCGGCTTCGCACCCGCCAGACTGGGCCTCTGCCAGAACTTCCACCTGCCGTTGAAAGCCTCTGGCCTCGGTCACCTTGGCCTCACGCCGAGCCGGCCGTTGTCAATCTGCACATGCGAGTCGCCGCACTCACCGGGCTTTGAAGCTGCCTCGGCGGGTCTCTGTGCCCGCGCGCCTGTCGCTTGAGCCGTCCTCTGCTGCAACACCTCTGCCATAACCCGTCGAGAGCTGCTGTTTGAAGCCACCTCGCAGGCTGCAGGTGACCCGCCCGCGCTTGAGTCCGAGCCGCCGGCGCCCCTCAGCCGCTGTGTCGAGTTGCGGATTGATGGATACCCGTGGGGTTGCGATAAGTGTTTAGGCTTCAGTTACCGCAGTTTCGATGGTTTCAAGGTGTACAAGGCCGAGAGGTTAGTATGCTGATGAAGGGTATGGCGAACGAGATAAGCTAGAAAGTGCATGCATACATGATGGTTCAAAGACCAATCTGCCTACAATAATGGAATAGGAATCCAGCAGGCAAGTACCAAATTCCTACCTCTGAATCAGCCAAAGATAACATGATTAGCCGCGGCGACGACTGAAGCCAGTCACAGAGACGGACGACTGGCAGAGCAAGGGAGGCTCGATGGTGGAATCCAATGGTGCCAGAACCGGCCTGCCTCCACCTTCGTGGCCCCGTCTAAAGCCGCCGCAACGGTCAGCAGTCGAGCCACCCTCACCTACGACCTGGCGCATTGACTCACCGCGCCTGTGATGTCGTCGATTCGCGTCTCCAAACTGTCGGCCGTTGCAGCCAAGCCGCCTCAAGTCATCATTGTCGTTTTTGTCCCCGAGCTGCGTGGCTGCGCTGAGCCACCCGTCTAGTCCGTCTCCGTTGAGTCGCCGCCTGGTCTCCACTGCGGCCGAGCCACCTTGGCCGCCCAGTGTCCTTCGCGGTCGTTCGCGTGCCTCCGCTGAGTCGCCAGTCTCTGCCCTGACACCAATCCGCCTTGGTTTCGGTCGTGACTCGCCATCGCCAGGAAGTCGCCTCTGCCGTCGCCGCGTTGAGCCGCTGGTCGCCGTGCCCAGCAAGCCGCCCCGGTCTCGCTCCTCTCACTGAGCGGCCCCGTCTTCAAGTCACCTCTGCCGCTATCACATTGAGCCGCCGGCCGGGCTGAGCTGCATGGCTGTGCTGAGCCGCCACAGTGAGCTGCACCCTTGCTTAAATCGTCGGCGTGTTGAGCCGCCACTTGTCCGAGTTGCCGGGGGCTTGCATCGGCCACCACTCTGCTCCTGAAGACAAACAAGGAGAAGCGCGGAGCAGGTTGGAAGATGAAAGTCAGATTGGTCAAACACGACCCGGAGAATCTGTTCTGAACGACCCGGCTCCCACTAGGCACGGCCTTGAGAGTGTGGCTAAATTACCATCGAAATCATTGGAAGTTATTCATGGAACAGATCATTCATCATCTTGATAAATCAGGGCAATTGTTCACTACATCAACACGATGCGGTTGACTCGCCCGTCCGCCCGACTTATGGCGCCTGCGATTGACTCGCCCGTCCGCCCGGCTTGCAGCGCCTGCAATTGACTCGCCCGTCCGCCTGGCTTACAGCGCCTGCGATTGACTCGCCCTTCCACCCAGCTTACAACGCCTGTGATTTACTGATCCGTCCGTGCCGGCTTACAGCGCCGCACCCGGCTCATCGTTCTGTACCGCTTCTGATGCTACAATCGTCATTACCGTTTGTCTCTTGTGGCCTAGTCTACCTGAAAACACCAAGCCGCACCTGTCTGCATGAGCTGTTTATTGAGTATAAATCCAGTCACTGCTTGGGTAGCCCGGTTTTCTTCCAATAACTCTGGAGCAATTTATCATGTATTATCAGTCACCGTCTGCATTGGATGACTCATTGGGTTCAAGCCCCGTGATGGGGGTTACATCATATGATGTTCTTTTCAAAGAAGTATATGTAAAGTCCCAGCTCAATATTATCTTGTTGAGCCGGCCCTTGGAGGCTACACATTGCTATTCAAGTCCACATCATAATATCTACAAAGTCCCTGCTCATTATTGCATAATGACCTGACCCATGGGGGCTACACGTTGATGTTCAAGTCTACATGATCATATCTGCAAAGTCCCTTCTCATTATTTCATAATGACCCAGCCCTTGGGGGCTACATTGGTTGAAGTTTTTATGAGCATAACGCAATTACAAATCCCAGGTTGCTGCAAGCATGACAACCGATACGTCTCCAACGTATCTATAATTTTTGATTGTTCCATGCTATTATATTATCCTTCTAGGATGTCTTATGGGCTTTTATATACACTTTTATATGATTTTTGGGACTAACCTATTAACCTAGAGCCCTGTGTCAGTTTCTGTTTTTTTCTTGTTTTTGAGTTTTAGAGAAAAAGAAAATCAAACGGATTCCAATTGACGTACCAATTTTTGATGATTTTTTCTGGACCAAAAGAAGCCCCCGAAGTAAAAGAGTTGGGCCAGGAGAGCCACGGGCTGCCCACGAGGGTGGGGGGCGCGCCCTGGGCAGGGCGGCGCGCCCTCCTATCTCGTGGACGGCCCAGAGCCCCCCCTGACTTGTGCCCTACGCCAAAAAATCCTATAAATACTGAAACCTTCGGAAATTAACCTAGATCGTGAGTTCCACCGTCGAAAGCCTCTGTAGCCACCAAAAACCAATCTAGACCATGTTCCGGCACCTTGCCGGAGTGGGGAACCCTCACTGGTGGCTATCCTCATCATCCCGACGCCCTCCATGACGAGGAGGGAGTAGTCCACCCTCGAGGCTGACGGTATGTACCGATGGTTATGTGTTTGATCTCTCTCTATCTCGTGTTCTTGAGATGGCACAATCTTGATGTATCGCGAGCTTTGCTATTCTAGTTGGATCTTATGATGCTTCTCCCCCTCTACTCTCTTGTAATGGATTGAGTTTTTCCTTTGAAGTTATCTTATCGGATTGAGTCTTTAAGGATTTGAGAACACTTGATGTATGTCTTGCACGTATTTATCTGTGGCGACAATGGGATATGATGTGATTCACTTGATGTATATTTTGGTGATCAACTTGCGGGTTCCGTGACCTTTGGAATCTATGCATAGGGGTTGGCACACGTTTTCGTCTTGACTTTCCGGTAGAAACTTTGGGGCACTCTTCGAAGTTCTATGTGTTGGTTGAATAGATGTTTCTGAGATTGTGTGATGCATATCGTATAATCATGCCCACGGATACTTGAGGTGATAATGGAGTATCTAGGTGACATTAGGGTTTTGGTTGATTTGCGTCTTAACGTGTTATTCTAGTACGAACTCTATGATAGATTGAATGTTACTACGGACTCTTGAATAGATCAATCAGAAAGAATAGCTTTGAGGTGGTTTCGTACCCTACCATAATCTCTTCGTTTGTTCTCCGCTATTAGTGACTTTGGAGTGACTCCTTGTTGCATGTTGAGGGCTAGTAATATGATCCAATTATGTTATCCTTGTTGAGAGAACTTGCACTAGTGAAAGTATGAACCCTAGGCCTTGCCTACTATCATTGCAACATCGTTTATGCTCACGTCACCACTCACTACCTTGCTGTTTTTATATTTTCTTTCTACAAAAACCTATATCTACCATCCATATTGCACTTGTTTCACCATCTCTTCGCCGAACTAGTGCACCTATACAATTTACCATTGTATTGGGTGTGTTGGGGACACAAGAGACTCTTTGTTATTTGGTTGCAGAGTTGCTTGAGAGAGACCATCTTCATCCTACGCCTCCCACGGATTGATAAACCTTAGGTCATGCACTTGAGGGAAATTTGCTACTGTCCTACAAACCTCTGCACTTGGAGGCCCAACAACGTCTACAAGAAGAAAGTTGTGTAGTAGACATCAAGCTCTTTTCTGGCGCCATTGCCGGGGAGGTTAGTGCTTGAAGGTATATCTTTAGATCTTGCAATCGAATCTTATAGTTTCTTGTTTTATCACTAGTTTAGATTATAAAAGAAAACTACAAAAAATGGAATTAAGGTTACCTCATATGCTTCATCTTTTTAATATCTTTCGTGAAAATGATGGAAAGGAAAATTGTGCTCAAGTACTAGAAAAAGAATTACATAGAATGCTTGGCATAAAATAAGTGCATGATGAGCATGATTGCAATGTTGTTAGTGTGAATCCTTTGAATATCCATGATGCTAATGATATACAAAGCCACAAGCTTGGGGATGCTATGTTTGATGAAGATGATATTTTTTTGTCCCACAAGTTTTGATGAGCAAATTTATTACGATTAAAGCATTCCTCCTATTTATGATGATTATATTGATGAAAGTGGATTTGGAGAGGTCATGACTTTATTTAGTGATGAATCCACTATTTCGGAAGAGGTTCCAATTGATTATGAGAACAAAAGTTGCTATCTATGATGATTATTGTGATGACTTGTATGCTATTAAGAATAATGATAACCATAAAACTTGTCATCATGATTTTAGTTTTCAATTGGATTATGCTTCACATGATAGTTATTTTGTTGAGTTTGCTCCCACTACTATGAATGAGAAGAATTTTGCTTATGTGGAGAGTAGTAAAATTTCAATGCAAGTAGATCATGAAAATAATGATTTATGTGCTAGTTATATTGTTGAATTCATTCATGATGCTACTAAAAATTATTATGAGAGAGGATCATATGCTTCTACATATTGCAATAATATCAAGTTTCCTCTCTATGTGCTTAAAATCTTGAAGTTATGCTCATTTTCCCTTACTATGCTAGTTGATTATTGTCCCCATAAGTTGTTTGCTCACAAAATCCCTATGCATAGGAAGTGGGTTAGGATTAAATGTGCTAGTCACACCCTTCATGATGCTCTCTTTATGTTTCAATTCTTATCTTTTATGTGAGCATCATTGAAATCATCATGCCTAGCTAGGGGCGTTAAACGATAGCGCTTGTTTGGAGGCAACCCAACTTTATTTTAGTTCCTTTGATTTTGCTTCTGTTTAGGAATAAATATTGCATCTAGCTTCTGTTTAGATGTGGTTTTGTGTTTTAATTAGTGTTTGTGCCAAGTAGAACCTTTGGGAAGACTTGTGTGAAGTTTATATGATCTTGCTGTGAAAAATAGAATCGTTAGCGCTCGCTAGAATGGTCATCGGATTTTACTGGAGCGTGCTATTTAGTTGATTCTTTTTGCATATGATTAATAGACAAATTCCTCACGTTTACCAATTTAGTTTGAATTTATTTGAGTTACAGAAGTATGCGAAACCTGCAGATTACTACAGACTGTTCTGTTTTTGACAGATTATGTTTTTCGTGTGTTGTTTGCTTATTTCAATGCATCTATGAGTAGTATTGGGAAGTATGAACCATATAGAAGTTGGAATAAAGTAGGTTTAACACCAATATAAATAAAGAATGAATTCATGGCAGTACCTTTGAGTAGTGTTTTGCTTTCTTATACTAACGGAGCTCACGAGATTTTTGTCTAAGATTTGTGTTGTGAAGTTTTCAAGTTTTGAGTATTGCTTTGATGGAATATGGAACAAAGAGTGGCAAGAGCCTAAGCTTGGGGATGCCCATGGAACCCCAAGTAAAATTCAAGGACAATCAAAAGCCTAAGCTTGGGGATGGCCCGGGAAGGCATCCCCTCTTTCGTCTTCATCTATTGGTAACTATACTCGGAGCTATATTTTTATTCACCACATGATATGTGTTTTGCTTGGAGCGTCATTTTAGTTTATTTTGTTTTGCTTGCTGTTTGAATAATATCCCAAGATCTGAAGTTCTTAAATGTTAGAGAGTCTTCACATAGTTACTTAATTATTCAACTACTCCTTGATCTTCACTTATATCTTTCGGAGTAGTTTGCTATTGCTCTTGTGCTTCACTTATATCTTTTAGAGCACGATGGTGATAATATTTTGAAGAAATTGTTGAACTCTCATGTTTCAGTTATATTCATTTGAGATTCTATTAAAATAGCATGGTAATGTGTTTAATCTAAAAAACTAGTCTTCACATGATAGACATCCAATATCAATGTAGTAAAAAAAATCACACTAAGTGCATTGAATATGATGAGAAGTTGGATGCTTGATAATTGTTTTGAGATATGAGGATAGTGATATTGGAGTCATGCTAGTGGAGTTATTATGAAATTGAGAAATACTTGTGTTAAGGTTAGTGATTCCCGTAGCATGCAAGTATGGTGAACCGCTATGTGACGAAGTTAGAGCATGAGGTATTTGTAAAGCGTTAACCATTGTGTGGAGGTCGGGGCGCGCGATGGTTAACTCCTACCAACCTCCCCCCTAGGAGCATGCGTTGATTGCTTTGTTTTGAAGACTCGTAGATTTTTGCAATAAGTATATGAGTTCTTATGACTAATTTTGAGTCCATGGATATAGGCACTCTCACCCTTCCACCATTGCTAGCCTCTCTTGTACCGCACAACTTTCGCCGGTACCATACACCCACTATATAACTTCCTCAAAACAGCCACCACATATCTTCCTCAAAACATCCACCATACCTACCTATCATGGCATTTCCATAGCCATTCTGAGATATATTGCCACGCAACTTTCCACCGTTCCGTTCATATGACACGCATCTTATTGTCATATTGCCATGCATGATCATGTAGTTGACATCGTATTTGTGGCAAGGCCACCATGCATAATTTTTCATACATGTCACTATTGATTCATTGCACATCCCGGTACACCGCCGGAGGCATTCATATAGAGTCATACTTTGTTCTAGTATCGAGTTGTAATATCGAGTTGTAAATCAATATAATTGTGATGATCTTCATTATTAGAGCATTGTCCCGTGTGAGGAAACAAAAAAAAGATAAAGGCCAAATAAAAAAGGAGATGGCCGAAAAAATAGAGAGGGGCTAAAAAAAGGGAGGAAAGCCCCTCCAAAAAAATGAGAGAAAAGAGAGAAGGGACAATGCTACTATCTTTTTCCACACTTGTGCTTCAAAGTAGCACCATGTTCTTCATGATAGAGAGTCTCATGTTTAGTCACTTTCATATACTAGTGGGAATTATCATTATAGAACTTGGCTTGTATATTCCAACGATAGGCTTCCTCAAATGCCCTAGGTCTTCGTGAGCAAGCAAGTTTGATGCACACCCACTAGTTTCTTTTGTTGAGCTTTCATACATATTTAACTCTAGTGCATCCGTTGCATGGCAATCCCTACTCACTCACATTGATATCTATTGATGGGCATCTCCATAGCTCGTTGATACGCCTAGTCGATGTGAGACTATCTCCCTGCTTTTTGTCTTCTCCACAACCACCACTTTATTCCACATAGTGCTATGACCATGGCTCACGCTCATGTATTGCATGAAAGTTGAAAGGTTTGAAAGAATAGAGTATGAAAACAAGTGCTTGGCTGAAACTGGGGTTGTGCGTGATATGAATATTTTGTGTGATGAAGAGGGAGCATAGCCAGACTATATGATTTTGTAGGGATAACTTTCTTTAGCCATAGTATTTTGAGAAGACATGGTTTCTTTGTTAGTATGCTTGAAGTATTATTATTTCTTATGTCAATATAGACTTTTGTCTTCAATCTTTCCGATCTAAACATTCATGCCACAATTAAGAGAATTACAATGAAAATTATGTTGGTTAGCCTTCCACATCAAAAAATCTGTTTTTATCATTTACCTACTCGAGGAGGAGCAAGAATTAAGCTTGGGGATGCTTGATATGTCTCCAACGCATCTATAATTTTTGATTGTTCCATGCTATTATATTATCCTTCTAGGATGTCTTATGGGCTTTTATATACACTTTTATATGATTTTTTGGACTAACCTATTAACCTAGAGCCCAGTGCCAGTTTCTGTTTTTCCTTGTTTTTGAGTTTTACAAAAAATGAATATCAAACAGAGTCCAATTGACGTGCCAATTTTTGATGGTTTTTTCTGGACCAAAAGAAGCCCCGAAGTGAAAGAGTTGGGCCAGGAGAGCCACGGGCTGCCCACGAGGGTGGGGGGCGTGCCCTGGGCAGGGGGGCGCGCCCTCCTATCTCGTGGACGGCCTAGAGGCCTCCAGACTTGTGCCCTACGTCAAAAATCCTATAAATACTGAAACCTTCAGAAATTAACCTAGATCGGGAGTTCCGCCGCCGAAAGCCTCTGTAGACACCAAAAAAGCAATCTAGACCCTATTCCGGCACCTCGCCGGAGGGGGGAACCCTCACCGGTGGCTATCTTCGTCATCCCGGCGCTCTCCATGATGAGGAGGGAGTAGTCCACCCTCGGGGCTGAGGGTATGTACCAGTAGCTATGTGTTTGATCTCTCTCTCTCTCTCTCTCTCTCTCTCTCTCTCTCTCTCTCTCTCTCTCTCTCTCGTGTTCTTGAGATGGCACGATCTTGATGTATCACGAGCTTTGCTATTCTAGTTCGATCTTATGATGCTTCTCCCCCTCTACTCTCTTGTAATGGACTGAGTTTTCCCTTTGACATTATCTTATCGGATTGAGTCTTTAAGGATTTGAGAACACTTGATGTATGTCTTTCACGTGTTTATCTGTGGTGACAATGGGATATCATGTGATTCACTTGATGTATGTCTTGGTGATCAACTTGCGGGTTCCGTGACCTTGGGAATCTATGCATAGGGGTTGGCGCACGTTTTCGTCTTGACTTTCCGGTAGAAACTTTTGGGCACTCTTTGAAGTTCTATGTGTTGGTTGAATAGATGTTTCTGAGATTGTGTGATGCATATCGTATAATCATGCCCACGGATACTTGAGGTGACAATGGAGTATCTAGGTGACATTAGGGTTTTGGTTGATTTGTGTCTTAAGGTGTTATTCTAGTACGAACTCTATGATAGATTGAACGTTACTACAGACCCTTGAATAGATTGATCAGAAAGAATAGCTTTGAGGTGGTTTCGTTCCCTACCATAATCTCTTCGTTTGTTCTCCTCTATTAGTGACTTTGGAGTGACTTTTTGTTGCATGTTGAGGGCTAGTAATATGACCCAATTATGTTATCCTTGTTGAGAGAACTTGCACTAGTGAAAGTATGAACCCTAGGCCTTGCCTACTATCATTGCAAAACCGTTTATGCTCACGTTTACCACTTACTACCTTGCTGTTTTTATATTTTCTTATTACAAAAACCTATATCTACCATCCATATTGCACTTGTTTCACCATCTCTTCGCTGAACTAGTGCACCTATACAATTTACCATTGTATTGGATGTGTTGGGGACACAAGAGACTCTTTTTTATTTGGTTGCAGGGTTGCTTGAGAGATACCATCTTCATCCTACACCTCCCACGGATTGATAAACCTTAGGTCATACACTTGAGGGAAATTTGCTACTGTCCACAAACCTCTGCACTTGGAGGCCCAACAACGTCTACAAGAAGAAGGTTGTGTAGTAGACATCAACAACCCGGCACTTGGGGCTACATATGTGGAATATTCAGTTTTAACTAGTGACTGAGATGAACAATCTCGATTTCTTCAAGGTTGCAACATTTATATTGAAACAGGTGATATGACTATGTTCTCCTCTTAAGCTATCACTATGTTCTCCTCTTAAGAATTGGGGGCTACAGGTGATATGAATATAATGGAGGAACATCTTCAAATTCTTAGTTTTGAGCAAACCAGGAAGATCAATTATGTGACCCGGCATTGGCAATAGTCTTGACCCGGAATTATCAGTTTTTTATAACCCAAAGATTTTGGAAATTATAACTCGGCAAGTTCTACATCTTTAAGCCGGCTGAAAATCAGATGAGTATTTCAAGACCAATATTTTTGTCAACCTAGAGCATTGTAAGACAAGTCAAGTGGATTATTCTTTATAATATTTTTTCTACAAGAAACCAATGTCAGCAAATTGATTATGAAGCTGGCCTATTGACCCGGATTTTTCAGAAGAAGTGCCCGGATTTTATGCATTGGCAAAGTTTGAACATATCTGCTAAGGAGATTTGCTACGAGATCATGGATATATATCAAGGAGGAAATGACAAGGACTTAAGGATATTCAGGTGCCGGCTTACAAGAATATTTAACCCGGAGCACAACCTGTCGAGTTTGTTCTTGTGTTTATTTTACAAGATCAGTTTAACATGGATAAATCCAAATTAAACTGGGGCTAATGTCGGGGATATACCCCGCGGTATGACCCAGCCGGAATTATGACCCGGCCGGACTTGGCCACTCACCAGAGACCCGACTGGAGCTTGGCGACTCACTAGTGACCCGGCAGGCAGATCAGACGGACGACAAGGCCCAAGGCCCAGCAGGCCGGCTTATATTCTGGTGGGCCGTCTTAAGATGAAAGGCGTGAGGAATAATTCTTTTACAAGGAAGCAAGACCCGGGCTTGTATCCTATTTGTAATAGAAGATAAGTTAGTCCTAATCCTACTTGGACTCCATATGTAACCCGCCCCTTCAACATATATAAGGAGGGGCATGGCTCCCCCAAGAGGGGACAAGTTAGAAAAAACAATCTCTAGGGCTAGACAAACCTAGAGGAGATCCGGCTTACCGGCGACTCTCTGATGATCATAATGAGACCTAGCCACAAACAACATGTAGGGCTATTACCTAATGATGTTTCACGGGGCCCGAAGCTGTCTAAATCCTTGTCTTGTGTTGCGTCTCTCGATTCCGCTCAACCCCTCTCAAGCTACTACATAGATGTGTTGGCCTCACGACTAAGTCCTCACCCTAGGACATCTGCCGTGACAATTCCACGACAGCTTTGGGCCTTGGGAAACATCATCTGGTAATAGCCCTACATGATGTTTGTGGCTAGGTCTCATTATGATCCTCTTGGAGTCGCCGCATAAGCCGGCTCTCCTTATTGTGTCTAGCCCTAGAGATTGTTTCTTGTTACTTCTTCCCTCTTGGGGAGCCCTGCCCCTCTTTATATATGTTGAAGTGGTGGGTTACATATGGAGTCCTATTAGGATTAGGACTAACTTATCTTCTATTACATATGGGATACAAGTCTGGGTCTTGCTTCCTTGTAGAAGAAATATTCCTCACGCCTTTCATCTTAAGCCGGCCCACTAGAATATAAGCCGGCCTGCTGGGCCTTGGGCTTTGTCGTCCGTCTAATCCGCCCGCCGGGTCACCAGTGAGTCGCCAAGCTCCAGGTGGGTTGCCTGTAAACCGCCATGTCCGGGCGGATCGCCAGGGAGTTGCCAAGCTCCAGCCGGGTCATATCCTCGACAACTACAGTAGAGAATGTTAAGGTCTTGATTTGATTTATAATAACTTATCTCACGAGTTCTGGTTGAGTTTTGTGTGCATGAAGTTTTTAAGATTCCAAAAACCGTGGCATAAGAGGAATTAAGGAGACGTAAGAGCTCAAGCCTGGGGATTCCCAAGGCATCCCAAAATAATATTTCAAGAAGCCTCAAGCATCTAAGTTTGGGGATGCCCCGGTTGGCATCCCACCTTTCTTCATCAACAATTATCGGTTAGTAACGGTTGAGCCTAAGTTTTTACTTCTTCACATGTCGTGTGCTATCCTTGCAATGTCACTTTATTTTGTTTTGCTTGTTGTTTGAATAAAGTACTTAAGATCTGGAATACTTAAATTAGAGAGGGTATTCTCTTAGCTAGATAATTATTTGACTACTCATTGATCTTCACTTATATCTATTTGGAGTAGTTTGTTAGTTGCTTTAGTGCTTCACTTTTATATTTTGAGAGCACGGCGGTGGTTTTATTTTGTAGAAATTATGGAAATCTCTTGCTTCACTTATATTATTTTGAGAGTCTCTAGAAACAGCATGGTAATTAGCTTGGATTATGAATTTAGTCCTGATATGATAGACATCCAAAATAGGTATAATAAAAACCTTCATATGACAATTGTGATCGTTTTGAGATATGAGGATGGTAATATTAGAATCATGCTAGTAGTAAATAGTAGGGTAGAGCAAATAATTGTGTTAAGGTTCGTGATTCCTGAAGCATGCATGTATGGTCTATAAAAAGTGCAACCAAAACGAAATGCTTGTGTCTTGATTTTTCACCTTTGTGTGAAGGTCGGGGGCGCGCGATGGTTAACTCCTACGAAGCTCCCCCTAGGAGCATGCGTAGTAGTACTTTGCTTCAAGGGCTAATAAATATTTTGTAATAAGTATGTGAATTCTTTATGACTAATGTTGAGTCCATGGAACATACGCACTCTCACCCTTCCAGCTTGCTAGCCACTCTAGTGCCGCGCAACTTTCGCCGGTGCATAAAACCCTCCGTATACCTTCCTCAAAACAGCCACCATACCTACCTATTATGGCATTGCCATAGCCATTTCGAGATATATTGCCATGTAACTCCACCGTTCCGTTTGTTATGACACACTTCATCATTGTCATATTGCTTTGCATGATCATGTAGTTGACATATTATTTGTGGCAAAGCCACCGTTCATATTTTTATACATGTCACTCTTGGTCATTGCACATCCCGGTACACCGTCGGAGGCATTCATATAGAGTCATGGCTTTGTTCTAGCATCGAGTTGTAAGTAAATAAAAGTGTGATGATCATCATTATTAGTACATTGTCCCATGTGAGGTTATCAAAAATAAAAGAGGCCAGCCCTAATAAAAAAGAGGCCAAAGAAGCCCACCAAAAAGAGGCCAAAGAGCCCAAAATAAAAAAGGAGAAAATAAAAAAATGAGAGAAAATGAGAGAAAGGACAATGTTACTATCTTTTTCCACACTTGTGCTTCAGAGTAGCACCATGTTCTTCATGATAGAGAGTCTCCTATGTTGTCACTTTCATATACTAGTGGGAATTTCCATTATATAACTTGGCTTGTATATTCCAACGATGGGCTTCCTCAAATGCCCTAGGTCTTCATGGGCAAGCAAGTTGATGCACACCCACACTACTAGGAAAAAGGCTATAGATAGGATTGTTACTAATGGCGCACTAGACATGCGGTGCGCCATTAGTATATACTAATGGCGCACCATGTGTTGGTGCGCCATTAGTATCCAAATACTAATGGCGCACCGTTGATGTGGTGCGCCATTAGTAACAATTTTTTTTTTCATTTTATTTTCAAAACTACTAATGGCGCACCAGTGGATAGTGCGCCATTAGTAGTTAAACTACTAATGGCGCACCACATCCACGGTGCGCCATTAGTATTTTTTTCATATTTTGGGATTTTTTTTATTTTCAAAACTACTAATGGCGCACCGTGGGAGTGGTGCGCCATTAGTAGTTAAACTTACTAATGGCGCACCACTCTTATGGTGCGCCATTAGTATTTTTTTTCATATTTTGTTTTTTTTTCCCACGGTGCGCCATTAGTAGTTAAACTTACTAATGGCGCACCACTCCTATGGTGCGCCATTAGTATTTTTTTTCATATTTTTTTTATTTTTTTATTTTTTTTTCTAAACTAGTAATGGCGCACCGTGGGAGTGGTGCGCCACATACGAACTCGGATTAAAAAGTTTTTTATATGAAAAATCATCTACTCGAAAAGGTACATCCGAATTTAACCGGGAGAACCCCGTTAAACATTTTCAAAATCCCCAAAAACTTAACAGAAAAAAGTTACGGGGCTTTTAAGATCTAGAGGCAAAACAATTCAAAAAAATTCAAACTTACTAGTGGCGCACCGTTTGCCAGGTGCGCCACTAGTAACAGAAAATAATATTTATAAAATTTTCGAATTTTTTTTTCCAAAATATAATATGTAATATGACCGGGAAGTTTGAAATATATTTTCAAAATTTCATCATACTCATGAACATTAACAAACTACTAGACATCAAGAAGGGTTAATAGGATTGATATGATAGATATATCAACAAGTGCCTGTGAAGTGAGCTGGTGCTGGGGTTGGATAGAACTACGAAGTTAAGCGTGCTCGGGCTAGAGTAGTGTGAGGATGGGTGACCTTATGGGAAGTTTGACCACAGAGTGCGATTTGACTTGAGATTAAGCAAATTGACCCCATATTAAGCCATAATGACCTGAGATTAAGAAAAAAAATTAAAAAAAAAATTAAAAAAAATTTGAAAACAAAATTTGAAAAAAAAATCCGAAAAAATTACTAATGGCGCACTTCTATGTCGTGCGCCATTAGTATGCCAAAGCAACTGGGTATAGATGCCCCCCTGAGAGGCATACTAATGGCGCACCAGTGGTGCGCCATTAGTAAAAAATACTAATGGCGTGTTACTAATGGCGCACCAGTAGTGCGCCATTAATGGCCAAAACTTGTGCGCCATTAGTAGGCCTTTTTCTAGTAGTGCCACTAGTAGTATTTTTGAGCTTTCATACACTTATATGTCTAGTGCATCCGTTACATGGCAATCCCTACTCGCTCATATTGATATCAATTGATGGACATCTCCATAGTCCATTGATTTTCCGAGTTGATGTGAGACTTTCTCCCTACTTTTGTCTACTACCACCTTCTATTCTAGCCATAATGCTATATCCATGGCTCACGCTCATATATTGCGTGAAATATTGAAAAGGCTGAAGTGTGTTAAAAAGTATGAACCATATGCTTGGCTAACACTGGGTGGGCATGATCACCTTGTGTTGAGAAGAGGGAGCATAATAAGACTATATGATTTTATAGGGATAAGTTTCTTTAGCCATGTTATTTTTGAAGCTTGATGATTTACTATCTAGTATGCTTAAAATATTATTGTTCTCATGTCAACATAAACTTTTGCTTGAAACTTATGGATCTGAACGTTCATACCACTTTAAAGAATTAATTCATTCATAAATATGTTGGGTAGCATTCCACATCAAAAATTCTGTTTTTATCATTTACCTACTCGAGAACGAGCAGGAATTAAGCTTGGGGATGCTTGATACATCCCCAACGTATCTATAATTTTTTATTATTCCATGATATTATATTGTCTATCTTGGACGTTTTATATGCATTAATATGTTATTTTATATGATTTTTGGCACTGAGCTATTAACCCAGAGCCCAATGGCAGTTTTTGTTTTTTCCTTGTTTTTGAGTTTCGCAGAAAAGGAATGTCAAACGGAGTCCAAACGGAACGAAACTTTACGAGGATTTCTCTTGGACCAGAAGACACCAGAAGGACTTGGAGTACACGTCAGGCGAGCCTCGAGGCGGCCACAAGGGTGGAGGGTCCGCCCCCTACCTTGTGGGCCCCTCGAGCGTCCCTTGACCTAGCTCTTTCGCCTATAAATTCCCAAATATTCCAAAAACATCGGAACATATATCGAAACCACTTTTCCACCGCCGCAACTCTCTGTTCTCGCGAGATCCCATTTGGAGGCCTTATCTGGTACTCTATCAGAGGGGGAATAAACCATGGAGGGCATCTACATAAACACCATTCCCCTTCCGATGAAGTGTGAGTAGTTTACAACAGACCTACGGGTCCATAGCTACTAGCTAGATGGCTTATTCTCTCTCTCTTTGTTCTTCAATACCATGTTCTCATTGTTATTCTTGGAGATTTATCCGATGTAATCTTCTTTTGCGGTGTGTTTGTCAAGATCCGATAAATTGTGGGTTTATGATCAGATTATCTATGAATAATATTTGATACTTCTCTGATTTCTTATATGCATGATTTGATATCTTAGTAATTCTCTTCGAACTATCGGTTTGGTTTGGCCAACTAGATTGGTTTTTCTTGCAATGGGAGAAGTGCTTTGCTTTGGATTCAATCTTGCGGTGCTCAATCCCAGTGATAGAATGGGACATGACACGTATTTTATTGTTGCCGTCGAGGATAACAAGATGGGGTTTTCATCATATTGGTTGAGTGAATTCCTCTACATCATGTCATCTTGCTTAATATGTTACTCTGTTTTTATAAACTTAATACACTAGATGCATGCTGGATAGCGGTTGATGTGTGGAGTAATTGTAGTAAATGCACGCAGGAGTCGGTCTACTTGTCATGGACGTGATGCCTATATTCATGATCATTGCCATAGATGTTGTTATAATTATTCGCTCTTCTATTAATTGCTTGACAGTAATTTGTTCACCAACCGTAATACTTGCTATCATGAGAGAAGCCTCTAGTGAAACCTATGGCCCCCGGGTCTATTTTCCATCTTATAAGTGTCTGATCTACTACATTGCAATCTTTTACTTTTCGTTCTATAAACCAAATACCCAAAATTATTTAGTTTAATAGTTTATCTACCTCCATCAGATCTCGCTTTTGCAAATAAGCGCGAAGGGATTGACAAACCATTTATAGCGTTGGGTGCAAGTTTGTTGTTTGTTTGTGCAGGTATTTGGCGATTTGTGTATAATCTCCAACTGGATTGATACCTTGGTTCTCAAACTGAGGGAAATACTTACTCTACTTTGTTGTATCACCCTTTCCTCTTCAACGGAAAAACCAACGCAAGCTCAAGTGGTAGCAGTGGGTCGTCACAGCCTGCTTCCACACTACGCCACAACGGTGCCACTGTGCGATCTTCGAGCTACGCCGCAACGACGGCACCAGACACTCGTCGGGAGTAGGTGAACACGCGGGCCATGCTCATCGTGGCGTGAGAGCTCCTGCGAAGCCGGCTGGCGGAGAGCGGCCATGATGCCCTGCTGGAGCGGGTCGCCGAGTTGCTTGATGCCGCATGTAGGGGTGCTGCACCTTGCCCACGACACAGGCACCGCCGGGGACACGCGCCGGCCTCCACATTACCCGCGCGCCCTTTCTTGAGGGGCCCGAGGGACATCACGGTGTCGGCATGGCCCGTGGCACCGCTCGCCCTGCTCAGGACACGGTATCTTCGAGCGCGGCGAGCTCGGGTGGCTTACCTAGGAACCGCATTGAGACCCTGCCCTGCGGCCATCAAGGCCCAGCATCGGGAATGGCAAACGGCGACGATGGATGGCCTGGCAACGACTCGAGGATGGTGGCCTCGGACGGCTCCGCCGGTGGACCTGCTGTACACGCCAAGCAACCCTCATCCGTTTCCTCCGCCCGCCTGGGCATCGGGGCCACTCGAGCCTTAGCCCCTACGCGAGCCGCCCTGGAGCTTCGCCAACACCTTCGGCAATAGAAGCCGCCGGGTATAGCCAATATCTCACGTGCATGATTACGCTAACCATGGACCACATGTGAACCAAGCCGCGGCAACGGCCGAGGGTCTCAGGACGATGGCCCTTCCACAGACAGACGCGGTATGCTAGGGGCTGCGCGGGGGAAGCCCGGCCGCAGGGCCTGATAACCCACAAGTGTAGGGGATCGCAACAGTTTTCGAGGGTAAAGTATTAAACCCAAATTAGTTGATTCGACACAAGGGGAGCCAAAGAATACTCTTAAGTATTAGCAACTGAGTTGTCAATTCAGCGACACATGGAAACTTAGTATCTGCAGCAAGATAGTTTAGTAGCATAGTAATATGATAGTGATGGTAGCAGCAATAAAAGTAAAGATAGTGTTTTTGTAGTTTTTGTGATAATAGCAACGGAAAAGTAAATAGCAGCTAGTAATATAGGTAAAGCTCGTGGGCATTGGATCGGCGATGGGAAATTACATTGGATGCAATTCATCATGTAGAAGTTATAACCTAGTGTGACACATAACTAGCTCCAGTTCATCAATGCAATGTAGGCATGTATTCCGAATATAGTCATACATGCTTATGGAAAAGAACTTGCATGACATCTTTTGTCCTACCCTCTCGTGGCAGCGGGGTACTATTGGAAACTAAGGGATATTAAGGCCTCCTTTTAATAGAGTTCCAGACCAAAGCATTAACACATAGTGAATACATGAACTCCTCAAACTATGGTCATCACCGGGAGTGGTCCCGATTATTGTCACTTAGGGGTTGCCGGATCATAACACATAGTAGGTGACTATAGACTTGCAAGATAGGATCAAGAATACACATATATTCATGAAAACATAATAGGTTCAGATCTGAAATCATGGCACTCGGGCCCTAGTGACAAGCATTAAGCATAGCAAAGTCATAGCAGCATCAATCTCCGAACATAGTGGATACTAGGGATCAAACCCTAACAAAACTAACTCGATTAGATGATAGATCCCATCCAACCCATCACCATACATCAAGCCTACGATGGAATTACTCACACACGGCGGTGAGCATCATGGAATTGGTGATGGAGGAAGGTTGATGATGACGATGGCGACGATCTCCACTCTCCGGAGCCCCGAACGGACTCCAGATAAGCCCTCCCGAGAGAGATTAGAGCTTGGTGGCGGCTCCGTCTTGTAAAATGCGATAATTCTTTTTCCCTGATTTTTTTCTCCACAAAACGGAATATATAGGACCTGGGGATACGTCGCTGGGGCATCGGGGTGCCCTCGAGGCAGGGGGGCGCGCCCTGGGAGGACAACCCGTGGGCCCCTCGGTGTGGATCTTCTTGTAGGTATTTTTTATATTTTCTGAAATAAATCTCCATTGATTTTCACGCGATTCCGAGAACTTTTTATTCTTCATAAAAACAACACCATGGTAGTTCTGCTGAAAACAACGTCAGTCCGGGTTAGTTCCATTCAAATCATGCAAGTTAGAGTCCAAAACAAGGGCAAAAGTGTTTTGCAAAGTAGATACGTTGGAGACGTATCAGGGCCTCCCCCGTGCCGCATGTTACCGGGCGCTGCCGCGGCGGTGGCGCACGCCGCTCGGAAGTAGGTCCCCCGCCGAGGAAGGCGATGGCAAGACCTTCCCCCTGTGGAGGTCCTGCAGTCGCCAGGGCACCGCCAGTGTCCAGGCACCAAAGATGTTCATGATGGTCTCCGCTCGTAACACTCTCAGGTAATAATGTGTGGGGCTGTACACGCCCCGGAGTCTCCTGAGTGCCGCCCTTGGGCCTCACGGGGGCTCCAACCCACGTCCAAGTGGAAGCACCATGCTCCGCATTGGCTGTCGACACTGTCCCCGAATGACTATGCTCACGCCCAGTGGAAGCACTTAGCTCTGCACTGGCGAGAAGACTATCCAGGTGCTGGACGCGGCTGTTTTCTTTGCTCTCTTTATGTAGCCCAATTTGCCCTCTTTTGGAATAAAACTTGGAGCTTTGTGTGCTTATAAAAAAAGGGGGAAATGTTTTCTCGTTCCGCAGTGTTTGCTTGCCCTTTAGTTTTTGTTGAAGAGCAAGGCTCAAACGTGCTACACTCCCCCGCAATCGCCCCGCAAGCGGGGGCTGGGCGTGTTAAGGGCACTATGCACGCGCTTGGGCTAGGACAAACTACGTCGGGGCCCCCTCAGGGCAGAGAGCACGACTGCCATAAGGTCACTATGCACACACCTCGCGGAGGCTCGGCAATTGACCCCTCGTGAGGTACTCTCAAGAGGGTCCGCTGGCTCCTAAGGAGTCTTGAGCCCTCATGAGCCTCGGAAGGCCACCTCGGGAGGGGGGGCGCTCCCACGCCACGAGAACTTGTCCAAGACCATCGCCCCAAAGACAAGTCGCGACACTTACTTTAGTCAAGAACCTCTTGGCTCGTGGCTACACCTCATACAACCTATCTCAAAAGCATGTCTTCATTACATACATTATAGAGGAACTCTCCTCCCAAACTGCTCTCACTCCGTCCGGGATAGTATCCAAAGATTTCTTGCATACAGGACAGGGAAGGAAATGGAGGCCTAGTGAGGCACGATGCCATCAGCATCATCGTCATCGTCGCCATCCACATCACCTTCCTCGGCTGTCGACACGTCTAAACCCCCTCGGGGGCGAATTCCGCGACCAGATCGTCCACATGGTCATTCACCCATTTCACCACATTGCCATCAACGACCCTGGTCACGGGGGCTATCGCAACATCGAAGTCGAAGTCAGGATCGAGGCTGATAAGGTAGCTGAAGACACGTGAGAACGCGCGTCCAAGGAGGCCATGGCTCCTTTCTTCGACAAGCTGGTGGGCTCTCGGGCCGACTGGGTAAAGAAGTGGAGGTAGCCGGCGTCATCATCCTCGTCAGGCCGGGGGATGCTCTCTACGCAGATATCATCGAGGGCCCGGTTAGCCCTAGCCCTGAGATCCTCGAGCATCAAGGAGCGCTCACGTTGCATCGTCCGACGGCGGCCCACTTCATTCACAGCCTGACCCACCAGGGACATGGCGTTGGCGACCTGCTACTGAAGCAAAGACAAGTCAGCTTGGGCGGAGGCCCGAGCCTCCTTGGCGGACCTCACGCTGTTCTGCGGCGGCCAACTTCGTCCTGAGGGCGGAAGTCCTGCCCTCCAACTCGATTTGCCGCTGCTGGTAGCTAGTTTCCTGAAGCCTCAACTTTTTGCAATATTCTTATGCAAGAGCCTTGCAAATCTTCGCCATCCTCTGATCAATCTCCTGCTGGATCCTCGCTTCCCGGGCGGTGATGGCATCCTCAGCCACAGTTGCCTGGCGATCCCTCACTTCTAGCCGCTCGAGCTCTAGGTTGTACTCTAAGACCTCCGGCATTAGCACTTCCTCACGAACCTGGACCTCCTGCTCGCTGGCGGGGGCCTCCCTCGGCAGTGCCGCCAACGCGGCCCTATGTGTCTGGACCTGCCACTCAAGGGCGGCATTCAAGGCTTGAAGCTCCTTCTCCCGCTCCTCCGCCGCTTCACGGCGGCGGTCATCGGAACTGGCTTCTTGCAGGGTGCGATCACGACCCTCGCGAGAAGTTGCAAGGGACACCTCGGCGTCCGCTTGGGCACGCTCGTGCTGCTGGTGCCTAGGGTTGATAGTGACCTTATGCCTGTGCCACTCGCACGCTAGGCTGATGCCCTCCAACTCGAGGCGTGCGTCGACTTCGGCAAGTTCTCCCCCAAGCCGACCCAACGCGCCTACGGCTTCCTGGAAAAGGTCATGGCGAACGGCACTCCATCCGCGCGTGAGACCCAGCGTGCGGCTGGGGCTCCCCCAACCGTTTTGTTGGCACCAACAGAAGAGCTAAGGGATGTGGCCCCGCCGCTCGAAGACAAGGCCGGGACTGGGGCCGCCCAGCCACTAGCAAGAATCAACGAAGGAGCCCTCGGCACGCCTTCAACGCCCCAGCAGCATCCATGGAGCGACAATGCCGGGGGCGCAGGCTGACGGCCTCCCGACGATGCATCCGCCTCATGAGCTTCCCACGCGCCTTGCGCTTATGCCTGACGCATGGGGCTTGAGGTCTCCAACAAGTCAAGAGCCCCTGGAAGGCGAACCACAGGACTTTTCGCCGCCACGACCAGAGAGACCCTAAGAAGCTAGGGTCAGGAAAGAATGCAACACGTGGAAAACTACAAAGATAAGGTACATAGCCGGCTATTGCTATGTACTTCCTCTGTTTCAGAGGCCGGAGGCCATCATCGTTGCAGCTCCATGTCCCTTTCCTCTTGCAGAGTGCTTCAAGGTTCGGGCAACGCAAACCGAAGGTCATAGCACGACCCTTAGTGGCTGGGTTGCGTGCTGCCACGTCAGGAGCGCTTACGAGGGCTTCAGGAGCAGGCTCCTGACGAGCGTCGGGCCACACCTGCTTGTTGATGGCCACTTCGGGAGCAATCACCGACGCTTCAGTAGGAGCATCCTCGAAAGCATCTGGCTTCGTCTGCTCCCTATCGGTCACCCTAGGGGGACCTGGGGGCGCTTGCCCCCCTGCACCCATGTCTGGGGCGTGCGTCATAGGGCCCACCACGAGGTCCCTCAAGACCCTTCGGGCATGGCCCCATTCGTCGAAGGAGGGCATCTGCTTCACAAAGTCCTCCTTGTTCGAGCAATTGTACAAGAGGCAGCCCTCCTTCGGTAGCGCGGTGGGCGCTGGGTCGCCCGTCAGGAGCTCAGGCATTGCGCGCACAGTCTTGGAAGGGAGTGAAGGCACCTGAAGCCTTATGGGGTCCTCGGGTGTAACACACCAAAACTTTGACCTTGATTTAGTAATAAAAATTAGACCAGGAGTTTCAACCTTTGTTTTTTTCTGGGTTTTCTTTGAATTTTCAGAACCTCCTTTCTTTTTATTTTATGGAGTTTTTGCCCTAGTGAAAAAAAATTAGTATGTTATTTGGACTTAATTGCCCTAACCAAGAAGAACAATCTTTTTATCAGTAAGTTCATTTGCATTATTATTTTTTCCCCTAGGCTTTATCCATTAAAGTGATTTTCTTCTGCTTTAAAGCCCCATTTGCACTACAACCCTTTGATGGATTTGTTCAAAACTTCCACCAAAAATTGGGGATGTCATGTGAAGCCCCTATATCACTTTTATGCAAAAATCCTTTGATGTTCTTTGGAAAAGTTGAGCAAAACATCCTCTTTTGCTCTCTGGTCCAGATTGACACTTTCTACTGCAGCCCTATTTTAACTTGCTCCTTTGGCCATAAGCTTTTTCCTGCTCGTAGTCCTTCATACAAAACCCTTAAGTCCAGGAGTTTGGAGCATTTGGATCATTTTTGGTCCATGCAACTATGCCCTTTTCCTTCTGTCCAGAACTGGAGTTTTGCAAAACTTACACTAACAAGTTTCTAAAATTGGCCAACTGACCTTACCACCCTCTTTATCATCCAAAGAGACATTGGTCTGGAGTTTTTGGCCACCCCAAGAAATGCCTAGAGGCTCCTGGCATTCTGTGAAACACCTTGCGTGCATGGTCAGTTTTGACAGAGCTTCTGGTCTGTACATTGGACCAGCTTGCTTTGCCTAACCAGAATGTCCACTAAGTTCCTAGCTAACCCTAATCTAGGCCTGCTAATCCCCACCCTCTCCTATGCCCTCTAGCACGCGCTAGCATTTCATCGAGCACATGGTGAGCGTTGATACGTCCTGTCGGTGTACTAAGGTAGGGGTACCTCAGTACCCCAACTTGTGCACGGGCGGTTGCAGCTTCCCGCGGCAGGGTTTACCACGTGCTCGCCGGATACCTTCCTGCTACTTGTCAAGCCATTCAAAAGCAAAGTATGCAAGACAGAAGATCGAGACCCCGGCAAGCGGAGCTTGCCGGGAAGGCCGTTCTAGGCTCAAGGTTACATCGCTTAAGCAGGGCCCTGGCAAGAGGAGCTTGCCAGGAAGACTAGAAGATTACATCATAAAAGACACGCCTCGGCGCTATACGCGCCCCGGCGAGGGCCCGGAGAGCGGCAAGCTTCAGGGCCCAGCAAGCTCCCGGGCCCGGCAAGGTCAAGACCCCGGCAAGGTGCTTGCCGGGAGAGTTGCGCTGTGTGCCCGCACTCCAGCTCATCGGCCCACGCGTCGCCCTGGGGCCCTTCCAGGGACGCGTGGCGGATGGCTGTGCAGCCTGGGGGACACGGTGGCACCCCGCGGTGGTGGATCCATCGCGTGGCAGACGGAGACGCAAGGGCGGGAGCTTTTGGGGTCGACGGCGACGGGCATTAAATGCCCTTGTCCCCCACTAGCAAAGTAGGTAGCGATCACTGTTCATGCACTGTAGCTCCACTGTTCTTGCACTGTTCCAACTACCACCTCTTTTACATTTTTACCCCTTTCTCCTACGTTGACACCTGTCGGTGACCGCTTACACTATAAAAGGAGGCCCATGCACAACGTGGAGGAGGTTGGGGAAACCTTTGCAACTCTCACGCTCGGTGTAGCTGGTACTGTAGATCTTCAAGCTCCCGAGCTCAATACAAACCAAGGCAGGAGTAGGGTTTTACGCGTCCGTCGCGGCCCGAACCTGGGTAAAACTGCCCGCGTGTTCACTACGATCTGCTCTCTGTGCTCCCTCCGCCCTCGTACCGCACAGACAAGGGGCTCCGGTCCCATAGGTGTTCGTGGCGGACAGTTTCCCCCGACACGTCCAAAACGTATCTATAATTTCGGCTTGCTCCATGCCTCTTTTGGGTGATATTGCTATGATATTTATACACTTCCATACACTTTTGGTCATATTTGGACTAACCTATTAACTCAGTGCACCCCAGTGCCAGTTTCTGTTTTCGGCTGTTTTTGTATTTCAGGTTTTCACATTACGAGAACTGCCAAGAAAAATCCAGAAAAATTATATAAAAAATCAGCGTTCCAAAAACTACCGTGCGCCCGAAGGACAGCCGGGGGGGGGGGGGCACCAGGGCTCCAGGCGCCCTGGCGGCGCGCCCCCCCTGGGCCGCGCCGGGGGGGCGCTTGGGCCCCCCGAGCCTCGTCTGGAGCCCCCCTTTGGCATATATTTACACCGCGTCGAGGAAACCCTGATTCCAGACCCCTTTTCTCCAGACACGATTCCGATCTCCGCCGCCATCGCCATCAAGCTTCGGGGGACCAGAATTCCTGTGCCGGCACCCTGTCGGGACGGGGAAGTGCCCCCGGATTCATCTCCATCGACATTGCTTCCTCCCTCCATGATGCGGGAGTAGTTCCTCCTCGGGGCTGAGGTTCTTACCAGTAGCTATGTGGTCAATTCTCTCTCCCATGATGTGATCTTCGTTGTGATCATAGGCTATGTTAATCTAGGGTTATCCCATGATATTTCCCCTTCCTCTATGTATTGGATTGATGTACTCACTTGTCTTTATCTAGTATAATCCCCGAGACCAAGGTGACAGCGGTCTATTGGACATGGATTAGAAAAGTATTTTCATGAGTGATTTCCTCTCTTGTGTGTTGATTGAAGATTGAGAGTCTCTTGATGCTTGTCTTTGACTATCCTTTAGATATGTTGTGGTGATTGTGGGACTCTCTTTGGATGGCCGCGGTGACATTGGGAAATCCTTAGATTGAGAACTACGAACTTTGAGGTGTGCTTTTGTAGCCCTACATAATTCTCGTCCTCTTTTGACCACGAAGGAATGACCTCCGGGTGCGTCTCCATTGCATGTTTTATGGGAAATATCATGTGATTCGATTATTTTAATGTTGTTGGGAGTTGCCACTAGTGAAAGTATGAACCCTAGGCCTTGTTTCCACCATTGCAATACCATTTGTGCTCACGTTTACCACTTGTTTGCTTGCTGCACTTTTTATTACAGATTTATATAATTTGTTTTGCCATCCATATCACTTGCCATTTAACATCTCTTCGCCGAGCTAGTGCACCTGTACATCTAACAAGTGTATTAGGTGTGTTGGGGACACAAGAGACTTCTTGTATCTTAGTTGCAGGGTTGCTTGAGAGAGACCATCTTCAACCTCTACTTCCTTGAGTTCGATAAACCTTAGGTCATCCACTTGAGGGAAATTGCTGCTGTCCTACAAACCTCTGCGCTTGGAGGCCCAACATAGTCTACAAGAGTAGAAGCGTGTGTAGACATCAAGCTATTTCTGGCGCCGTTGCCGGGGAAGTGAGTGCTTGAAGGTATATCTTTAGATCTTGCAATTAAATCTTTTTGTTTCTTGTTTTTATTTCACTAGTTATGTTTATGGAAAACCGGATTCTTAGTTCGTTGCTTGTGGGAAGACGCCCCACACCTGTGGTGGTTGCTCCTCCTCCTACTGAAATTGTGCCCTATAAAATACCGGCTGGTATTATCGATTATATTTTGGCTAATCGTTATGCAGGAGACAGACATCCCGGTGAACACTTGCTATATCTGTCACAACTATGTTCATTATTTAAGCTTGCAGGTGTATCAAGGGAGTTTGTCATGAGGAAATTGTTTGCCGTATCACTTATAGATAAAGCTTCAGATTGGTATAAGCTTCTCGATAACTCGCACTTGCTTGATTGGCAAGAGCTTATGTCTCTCTTTTATACTAAGTTTTATCCTCTTCATGAAATTCATCGAGACAGGAACTATATCTATAACTTTAGGTCTCGTGACAGAGAGAGCGTAGCTCAAGCTAGGGGGAGACTGAAAACGTTAATGCTAAAATGTCCTAACCATGGGCTCCCCAAAGATGCTTATGTGGAGAGTAAGAGTACCTTTTTGCATGTGGATCATGGTAACAATGCTTTATGTGATGCTTATATTGTTGAGTTTTTTCGTGATCCCACTGAAAATTATTATGAGAAGGGAACATATGCTTATAGATATTTCAATAATGTCAAGTTCCCTCTCTTTATGTTGAAGGTTTTGAAGCTGCACTTGTTTTGTCTTCCTATGCTTATTGCTTTGTGCTTCCATGAATTATTCTATTGCAATATTCCTATGCATAGGAAGCATGTTAGGCTTAAATGTGTTTGGTATTTGCTTCTTGATGCTCTCTTTTGTTCTTCAACTCTTATTCTTACGAGAGCATCATTAAAGTCTTATGCCTAGCTTAAAGGCATAAAACAAAGCGCTTTTGGGAGGCAGCCCACAATGAATAAAATTTTATTTTGCTTTTGTTGTGTCTTGATGTTGTTACTACAGTAGCATCATCATTGTATCTTTACTTTTCAGCTTTGTGCCAAGTGTAGCCTCTGATTGCAAGAAAGTTCAAAAGTTGTGACGTGCTGTCTAGGAAACAGATTCTGTCCTTGGACAGACAAATTCGTATAAAATCACCAGATCATATTTTTGGTCTGAATTTTTTCGACAGCATGCTCTATACAATTGTCTTTCGGGCGTCTGTTCAGAGTTTTTTGATTAGAGTTGCAGAAGTGCCCCGAAAAAATCATTTACTACCTGCTGGTCTGTTTTTCACAGATTATGTCCTGTTTTGCCTTTCCTTCATTTTGCAAACCTTGAGCTTGCTTTTTCTTTGCAAAAACCTTTTGGCAATCTTGAGAAACAGTAGACCTTCAAGAATATCCTTATTTCCAGCAAGGAAAATTATTTTATTAAGGGTACTAACCTCGCTAATCAGATTATGATGTGTTAAGTATGAAGGGAGTTTTCAAGTGTGCGAGGGAAGATGATAAAAAGATTCAGGAGTGTCAAACGCTCAAGCTTGGGGATGCCCCCATGCACCCCCAAGAAATATTCAAGAAGACTCAAGCGTCTAAGCTTGGGGATGCCCCCCGTGCATCCCCTTCTCCATCAACATTATCAGTTCGTCTTTCGTTCCACTATATTTATATCACTTCATGTGTTATGTGCTATGCTTGGAGCGTCTTGCTTTTAGTTTCCTTTTTAGTTTTCTTTAGCTTTGCTTGCTGTTCATAACGAGTTGGAACTCAGCCTTCTTTATGTGGGAGAGAAATACGCTCCACTTCTACCTAGAACATAACATAGAATTTTCATGTCTATCTATGCTGTGTGTGTTCTTTGTCTTTCAATAGCTACTATCATGCTTAGCTTTTAGTTTTCATGCTTATCTTTTTAAAGAGCTTTTGTTTAGTTGGTTGCTTGAACTCTCTTTAGTTATCATGCTTATCTTATTAAGAGAGTTTGCTTCTGTTGCATTGGTTGATATGTCTATGATAAAGATGCTACGTGCATAATGGCGCTTAGTAGTTCATGTTTTCTTATGGTTAGTCTCAAATAGCTGGGGGGTTCCCAATGTGTTATTGGAGTACCAACATGATTTGTTTGCCTATGATGTGGTATGGTTTAGTAATATCTTCCTTCGAGAATTTATTTTGATTGACTTGGCGTATGCTCACGCATATTTAAGACTGTAAAGAAAGTCTGTCAAGCCTTGATGATCTTTTGTTTCTGAGTAGCGATATAACTTCCATGCCTGATTCAATGTTGCTTTGTCACTCTGCATGATTATGACCGTCATTGCTCTCTTAGTTGGTCGCTCCCAGTCTTTTGTTAACCTCCACCTGTACTAAGCGGACTGACTGCTTGTGCATCCACATTCTTTTATACCAGTTATGCCATATGAGTCCACCATACCTTCCTACATGGTATTTACCTGCCATTCCTAACGGAGACTTGCATGTACCATCTCGAAATTATTCAAAGAAAAAAAGCATTCCTATTTTGTGCCTCTGTTGTAAGTCCATGAGGAAGTAGTAGCTAATTCATAATCTTTTTAAGTTGGACAAGCTTCACCCCGGGATTGCATGTATAATGTGCAAGCCCATAATATGAGAAGGAACTGGCATTGAGTGCGCCCGGCTCAAAATTAATATAACAAACAAACCCTCCTTCACGCTTTGTTCATGAGAAATCAGAAAACTTTGGAAGTGATAAACAAAGGAGATTAAGAGGATGTGATCGTCCTCATTCGGGAGCCGTTCCTCGAAACTTGTCCATCTCAAGAAGTGATTGAGTTGTCTGCTAGCATTCGTTGACGAAACATGCATGATCTAATTTTTTTTATTATTATTACCTCTGTTTTAAAACCAAGAGCTCTGGTACATGTTTTGTCTTTGTTTCCGACTACGGGTTTTCAACCTTGCCAACAAAAGCCACGGTTCGAGAGTCTCCACCTTCTTTTAAAGCACCAACTATTAAGAGCATGATTGTCATTCTGAGTCTAATGTGCATTGTCCCAAAGTAGCATTGTCTTTTGCATGATTATGATATCGTTTATTCTGAGATCATTGTATCTAGTCATCACTTAAACCTTGGAGGTGCCCCTGCATTTATGTTTTGCTTCACTAAAAGGGGTAAGAAAGATATCACTTTATCATATTTTCACACCATGTTCATTACAAATCTATTTGATGTTTCAATACCATATTGTAAAACTTTCAGTTCTTTGTGATTTCTCATGAGGAAACTTAATTACTATAGATTCATTGTCTCAGTAAGCTTTTGTCATATGACTATGAAAAAGTCCTATATGGTTAATAACATGTCACCCCAGAAATTATTCTTGTTATCATTTACCTACTCGAGGACGAGCAGGAATTAAGCTTGGGGATGTTGATACGTCCAAAACGTATCTATAATTTCTGCTTGCTCCATGCCTCTTTTGGGTGATATTGCTATGATATTTATACACTTCCATACACTTTTGATCATATTTGGACTAACCTATTAACTCAGTGCACCCCAGTGCCAGTTTCTGTTTTCGGCTGTTTTTGTATTTCAGGTTTTCACATTACAAGAACTGCCAGGAAAAATCCAGAAAAATTATATAAAAAATCAGCGTTCCAAAAACTACCGTGCGCCCGAAGGACAGCCGGGGGGGGGCACCAGGGCTCCAGGCGGCCTGGCGGCGCGCCCCCCCTGGGCCGCGCCGGGGGGGCGCCTGGGCCCCCCGAGCCTCGTCTGGTGCCCCCCTTTGGCATATATTTACACCGCGTCGAGGAAACCCTGATTCCAGACCCCTTTTCTCCAGACGCG
This sequence comes from Secale cereale, assembly GCA_902687465.1. NCBI lineage: Eukaryota > Viridiplantae > Streptophyta > Magnoliopsida > Poales > Poaceae > Secale > Secale cereale. The sequence continues at coordinate 890,838,426 of LR738710.1, forward strand.
ATTCCGATCTCCGCCGCCATCGCCATCAAGCTTCGGGGGACCAGAATTCCTGTGCCGGCACCATGCCGGGACGGGGAAGTGCCCCCGGATTCATCTCCATCGACGTTGCTTCCTCCCTCCATGATGCGGGAGTAGTTCCTCCTCGGGGCTGAGGTTCTTACCAGTAGCTATGTGGTCAATTCTCTCTTCCATGATGTGATCTTCGTTGTGATCATGGGCTATGTTAATCTAGGGTGATCCCATGATATTTCCCCTTCCTCTATGTATTGGATTGATGTACTCACTTGTCTTTATCTAGTATAATCCCCGAGACCAAGGTGACAGCGGTCTATTGGACATGGATTAGAAAAGTATTTTCATGAGTGATTTCCTCTCTTGTGTGTTGATTGAAGATTGAGAGTCTCTTGGTGCTTGTCTTTGACTATCCTTTAGATATGTTGTGGTGATTGTGGGACTCTCTTTGGATGGCCGCGGTGACATTGGGAAATCCTTAGATTAAGAACTACGAACTTTGAGGTGTGCTTTTGTAGCCCTACATAATTCTCGTCCTCTTTTGACCACGAAGGAATGACCTCCGGGTGCGTCTCCATTGCATGTTTTATGGGAAATATCATGTGATTCGATTATGTTAATGTTGTTGGGAGTTGCCACTAGTGAAAGTATGAACCCTAGGCCTTGTTTCCACCATTGCAATACCATTTGTGCTCACGTTTACCACTTGTTTGCTTGCTGCACTTTTTATTACAGATTTATATTACTTTGTTTTGCCATCCATATCACTTGCCATTTAACATCTCTTCGCCGAGCTAGTGCACCTATACATCTAACAAGTGTATTAGGTGTGTTGGGGACACAAGAGACTTCTTGTATCTTAGTTGCAGGGTTGCTTGAGAGAGACCATCTTCAACCTCTACTTCCCTGAGTTCGATAAACCTTAGGTCATCCACTTGAGGGAAATTGCTGCTGTCCTACAAACCTCTGCGCTTGGAGGCCCAACATAGTCTACAAGAGTAGAAGCGTGTGTAGACATCATGCGTGCGATGGGCGCGCCCAGAGAGTGCGTTTTGCACGTGCGTGCGCCCGAACTGCCGCGTCGCACCCCTGCCCTAGCTCGCCTACAGAGCCACACCCTGGCCTCACCCGCTCACCAGAACACTCCAAGCTGCCCCTGGAGCTCCACAACGCCACCGTCAGGTCGGCCATGGCGACTAGCGGCCGGCCACAGTGGACCTCTCCCACGGATGGCGCCGCCCGAGCCACACGCGTGCGCCAGCTGCTCTCTAGAGCAGTCCGAGCTCATCCGCAAGCTTGTCCGCACGCTCTCGTCGCCGCCACGTCCCCCTGCTGCTTCAGAATGGCGGTCGCCGGCGATCCTATCCACGGCCGCCGCGAACCGACATGGCTGCACTATATAAGAAGCCCCCAAGCTCGTCTAAGCCCTCAGGCAGCCTCAGGCCACCCTCATAGAGCTCCCCTAGCCCGCAATCGCCATGGGAAGGCCGTCTTCTCCAACTCCGGTCAGCTCGGACGCTGCCTCGTTCCGGTCCATTCCGGCGCATACAAAGCCTCCCCTGCCCTCCCGACTCCACCATTCGACTCCAGTTGATCGTGCGAAGCTACCCAGCCCCTCAAACGCAGCCAGGAACCACCACAGACTGAGCCCCTAAATCCACCGAAGCCTCCTCCGCCGCGGAGCTCGCCACCGGCGACTCCCTCCACCCCCGACGACCCAGCGACCACCGGGAGGACCACCCCGGTCTGGCGGGTCCATCCCTGCCCTCGGATGCCCTCAAGGAGCCTCCGTTCGCCGGCGACTATCGCCGGAGTGCCGCCTTCGCTCGGGCAGTGGAAGAGGAGGGAGAGGCGACTGGTCAAACCAGACCAGTGGGCCCCGTGGACCCACTGTCAGTGACACAGCCCCACCTCCACGTGTTTTAAGTGAAGGCGCAAACCTCAGAAGTACATCTCCCCTGCCCCGAAAGCGTATTCTTATTTGAAACGTTTTCTTTTTCTTTTTTATTTTAAAAACAGTCTTTGACTGGTTATAACTTTTTAAATATAAATCCAAATGAATTGATTCTTTTTCTGTTGTTCTTAAAAATTGGTCTAGTTTATTTTCATATTTATTTGAAAATTTTCCAGACAAGTTTTTTGTGCTGTTTTGAAACTAGGTATTGATTTCTTATCCTTTCAAATAGGATTTTGAAGAGGGAGAAAACTTCCAAAAAGTTTTGGAATGCACTTTACCTCCCCACTACTTGAAGGCAAGCATTTTTTATCCCTGGCCCAATAGTTGTGGGTGTTGTTGATTCGATTACAACGTCACCTCGATATGGATGCATTCATTTCTTTTTCATATGTGATCATATGATCATACCCATGAGTGCATGATGTAGACTCCTTGCTGTGAAAAATATGGATGACAGTGATCCCCCTCGTATGCCTTCCATGCCTAACGGAAGAAAGCCGTGAATATGTTGTCTACTGAGGACAAGAGCTTGTCACTGGTTCCTCATCAGGACGGTGGAATCCAGTACGGCTTGGTGAGGCATGACGGGTGGTGATTCCGATTGTTGTCTCGAAATATATTGGTTATGCTAATCATACGCGTGATGCTTGAACCTCCTAAGTCGACCGTAGATCGAGTCTTGTTCCAGTACCCCCCATACTCGTTTCGTACTACCACTTGTCCCTGCCACAACTAGGGTACGGTTCAGTAAATTGCCGACCCCTGTTTTAGCACACACCATACAGAGAGGCCATGGTGGAAGATATCGGCTGCATCCTGTAGGCATGCCACCTGGTCCGGGGGCATGGGTGTTTTGGTTGGAGCCGAAGGGGGTAGCTTCCCCAGTTTGCGCTCGTTATAAATTTTGTGATCCCATGCTAGTCGAGGTTGTAGCCTCCCCACTTAGAGTTTGGCTTAACAGGTGTCGTGGGTGATTCCAGACACCGGTAAGTTAGGCTGGTGTGAGCGGTCAGGTGTGTCTTCAAATTAAAAGACCATAGCCGGAATTAGTCCCGATGGACTAAAGGAATCCGTTATTCGTGGGTAAAGAGTACACCCTCTCCAGAGATTAAATCTATTCGAATAGCCTTGACCCTGGGTTACGACTACAACCTGGGATGGGTCAAGTGTCGGTCTTAGTGTCGATCTTCGGAGGAGGAACTACTAAAACAGAACATGGATCATGACTTGTGACCTTTGATGACGGTTACTATCATTATTGTTATGGACTAACCATTTATGTATTTGAGTTATTGAGTATCCCTGGGATGGTTCTACCTCCTGGATATTCACTGTTATTTATTTTCCTTATAAGCCCTTTATGTGGTGCCGCTCAGACGCCCGACTGTGGCATGCTTGTTATTTATTTTCCTTATAAGCCCTTTATGTGGTGTCGCTCAGACACCCGATTGTGGCATGCTTGTTATTTATTTTCCTTATAAGCCCTTTATGTGGTGTCGCTCAGACGCCCGACTGTGGCATGCTTGTTATTTATTTTCCTTATAAGCCCTTTATGTGGTGTCGCTCAGACGCCCGACTGTGGCATGCTTGTTATTTATTTTCCTTATAACCCCTTTATGTGGTGTCGCTCAGACGCACGACTGTGGCATGATCGCTATCTATTTTATTATCACTCCCTGGTTGCATATGCATTTTCATACAAATGACCTGCTTGCAATATGGACTGTCATTTCATAATTAACATAGTGATCATCCATTATTCTCGAGCATGGTTATATTTCACCAGTGTTCATAATGTTTGCGAGTACATTCAAAGTACTCACTAGCTTGTCCCTGGCTATTGTCTTGGCCAGATTTCTTGCATGGAGAGGAGCGTTGCGATGACTACCCGGAACCTATGCAACTATGATAGAAGCCTCGCGAAGATAGGAGTTAACCTTGTCAGCTGTTCCCATTGGAAATGGAGTCCCACAGACGCCGACGTGCCACATACCGCTTCCGCCATCAAACACTAGAAACCTTGTGTTGTACTTAAAGACCAGAATGGTCTTGTACTACATATTTTGTATTTTTGCTTGGATTTTCTGTATCAAGTGGTGACTCGTCAGCTAACAGTAATCCTGGGGTTGATGAGCACAAGGGCCATTTCTGGGGAAATTAATACCCCGAAAATCGTTCCTGACATCGGGGCCAGTGAAGGTCCACATTGGGCGAGAATGGCGCTGGAGCGGGGCGATGCGCCGCCTCACGAACTCCTTCACCACCATTGGCACCGTCACCCCGAACTCCTTCAACCTGGCCAGCCTGGTCCAAACGTGGGCAAGCCCACGATCGACGAGCTTCGCGTGCCCCCAGCCGGAGCTAGGCCCTGCAGGCACCCGCGGAAGCTGGAGCAGGGGACTGAACATGGTGGCGCCCATGAAACACCCACTGCTTCCGGAACCCCTCCACATCCGGGTCGAGCATGAAGTCGATGCCTGAGCCAGCCGTCGCTGCCATGGCCTGGAAGGACACGCACCCCGAGTGTTGACGATCGTCGACCAAGTGGAGAGAGAAGAAATGACGGAGCAAAGCGACGGACGGGGCAATGCCCACCATGGCCTCACACAGGAAGGAGAAAGTGGCGAGAAGGATGATGGACCCTGGGTCGAGGTGTAGCACTTGGATCTAGTGATGCGAGAGTGTGGCATTAAAGAAATCAGAGAAAGGAGGGACCAAGCCGGCCAGGAGAGCATGAAGATAGATGAGGATCTCGGTGGCTGATGAACCACAAGTATATGGGATCTATCGTAGTCCTTTCAATAAGTAAGAGTGTGAAACCCAACAAGGAGCAGAAGGAAATGATAAGGAGTTTTTAGTAAGGTATGCTCTGCAAGCACTGAAATTATCGGTAATAGATAGTTTTGTGATAAGGTAATTTGTAACGAGCAACAAGTAACAAAAGTAAACAAGGTGCAGCAAGGTGGCCCAATCCTTTTTGTAGCAAAGGACAAGCCTGGACAAACTATTACGTAAGGAAAAGGGCTCCCGAGGACACATGGGAATTATCGTCAAGCTAGTTTTCATCATGATCATATGATTCGCGTTCGTTACTTTGATAATTTGATATGTGGGTGGACCGGTGCTTGGGTACTGCCCTTCCTTGGACAAGCATCCCACTTATGATTAACCCCTATTGCAAGCATCCGCAACTACAAAAGAAGTGTTAAGGTAAACATAACCATAGCATGAAACATATGGATCCAAATCAGCCCCTTACGAAGCAACGCATAAACTAGGGCTTAAGCTTCTCTCACTCTAGCAACCCATCATCTACTTATTACTTCCCAATGCTTTCCTCTAGGCCCAAACAATGGTGAAGTGTCATGTAGTTGACATTCACATAACACCACTAGAGGAAAGACAACATACATCTCATAAAAATATCGAACGAATACCAAATTCACATGACTACTTATAGCAAGACTTCTCCCATGTCCTCAGGAACAAACGTAAGTACTCACAAATCATATTCATGTTCATAATCAGAGGGGTATTAATATGCATAAAGGATCAGAACATATGATCTTCCACCGAATAAACCAACTAGCATCAACGACAAGGAGTAATCAACACTACTAGCAACCCATAGGTACTAATCTAAGGTTTTGGGACAAAGATTGGATACAAGAGATGAACTAGGGTTTGAGAGGAGATGGTGCTGGTAAAGATGTTGTTGGAGATTGACCCCCTCCCGATGAGAGGATCGATAGTGATGACGATGGTGATGATTTCCCTCTCCCAGAGGGATGTTTCCCCGGCAGAACAGCTCCGGCGGAGCCCTAGAATGGTTCCGCCAAGGTTCCTCCTCGAGATGGCGGCGCTTCGTCCCGAAAGCATCCTTCTGATTTTTTCCAGTGCAGAAGACACCTTATACCCGAAGTTGGGCATCGGGGGGCTGACAGCTGGCCCACGCGGCAGGGGCGCACCCAGGGGGTACGGCGCACCCCCCACCCTCGTGGACGGTGGGTGGGCCCCTCTGGTGCTTTCTCCGCCCAATATTTTAAATATATTCCAAAACTGACTTTCATTGAGTTTCAGGACTTTTGGAGTTGTGTAGAATAGGTCTGTAATATTTTCTCCTTTTCCAGCCCAGAATTCCAGCTGCCACATTCTCCCTCTTCATGTAAACCTTGTAAAATAAGAGAGAAAAGGGATAAGTATTGTGACATAATGTGTAAAAACAGCCCATAATGCAATAAATATTGATATAAAAGCATGATGCAAAATGGACATATCAACCCCCCCCCCCCCATGCTTAGACCTCGCTTGTCCTCAAGCGGAAGCCGATATCGAAAAATATATCCACATGTTTAGAGATAGAGGTGCCGATAAAATAAAATACGGACATGAGGGCATCATGACCATTCCTATAACAGCAACATATAAATACTTGTCATATGATTTCTTATGCTAAAGTAACAATCTATTCACAATGTCAAGTATGAATCAGAAACTTCATTGAAAACTAACAAACTATGATATCGGTCATTGAAGCAATTGCAATTTATCATAACATCGGAAAGAGTGAATATAAGAGCTTTTCAGCAAGTCCACATACTCAACTATCATTTAGTCTTTCACAATTGCTAACACTCACGCAATACTTATGGGTCTGGAATTTTAATCGGACACAAAGAAAGATAGGGGCTTATAGTTTTGCCTCCCATCCTTTTATCTCAAGGGTAATGTCAACAATAATAGATTATGATAGCTTACATCCAATTAGGTATATATGTCAGGATCTTTCCAACACAAATTGCTTGCCAAAGGATAAAATGTAAAAAGGAATGGTGGGGATCACCATGACTCTTGTATAAGGTATAAGAAAAAAATAAATAAAAGATAGGCCCTTTGCAGAGGGAAGCGGAGGTTGTCATGTGCTTTTATGGTTGGATGCACAAAATCTTAATGCAATAGAACGTCACTTTATATTGCCACGTGTGATAGGGACCGTTATTATGCAGTCCGTCCCATTTATTTCTTCCATATCACAAGATCGTATAAAGCTTATTTTCTCCACACTAATAGATCATACATATTTAGAGGGCAATTTTTATTGCTTGCAACAATGACAGCTTAATTAAAGGATCTTACTCAATCCATAGGTAGATATGATGGACTCTCATGGCAAAACTGGGTTTAAGGATATTTGGAAGCACAAGTAGTATCTCTACTTGGTGCAAGGAATTTGGCTAGCATAAGGGGGAAAGACAAGCTCAATATGTTGGATGATCCATGACAATATAATTTATTTTGGATGTAAGAAAACAAAACCCATTACGGTGTCTTCCTTGTCCAACATCAACTTTTTAGCATGTCATATTTTAATGAGTGCTCACAATCATAAAAGATGTCCAAGATAGTATATTATATGTGAGAACCTCTCTTTCTTTATTACTTCCTATTAATTGCAACGGTGACCAAACCTATGTTTGTCAACTCTCAACAACTTTTATTCATCATACTCTTTATATGTGAAGTCATTACTTTCTATAAGATCAATATGATCTCTTTATTTCTTTTTATTCTTTCTTTTATTCCCTCGTGATCATAGTGAGATAATCAAGCCCTTGACTCAAAACTAATATTCATTATATATAGCTCACGGGCTCAATTACATAGATAAGGATCATAAGCAAAGCTCACAACTAGATCATACTAAACTTTATTCTACTAGATCAAGGTATTACCGAAAGGATCGAACTAAGAAAAACAGTAAAGATAGGAGTGTGATGGTGATACAATACTGGGGCACCTCCCCCAAGCTTGGCAGTTGCCAAGGGGAGTGCCCATACACAAGTGTTTATGTCTCTTTCTTCGGAGTGGTGATGATGTAGACTTGTTCCTTAATTTGCGCTTGAGGATAGAATTTTGCTCCCTTAGGTCATCGATCTCGTGCTCAAGGCTTAATATATTTTCCCATAGTTCCTGTTTATTCTCCTACAAGAGGCGAAAAGGGTTAACTCGATCTTAGGTTTCTTTGCTCTATTAGGGAGGCTTGACTTTTTGAACTCCACATGCATGACCCCAGGTTGAGGTAGTGGGACTTCATGATCATCTGATCTCGGCTCCTCCTTTCCCCTAGGATCATAGTCTTCTTCTTCCTCTGTGGCCCAACCACAATGCTCCAAGTCCCCGTAGACCTTAGGGTCTGCAAGGTAATCAGCCACATAGTTTCCTAGCCCCGAATCCAGGGACGACATATTACTCTAATCTGCGGCAAAAACAACTCAAAACTAAAATAGAGTATTTTGTCATGGTACGGTGGTCAAAACCTTTGGGAGATTATATAATGATTTTTTACCGAACAAAAGAAGTATCGTGCAAGAAAACGGAGTCCGGAGGGCTCACAAGGTGCACACGAGGCGGGGGGCGCGCCCAGGGGGTAGGGCGCGCCCTCCACCCTCGTGGATGCCTCGTGTCCCTTTCGGACTACTTCTTATTTTCCTATTTTCTTAAATATACCAAAATGGCGAAAAATTGCTATTAGAACTGTTTTGGGGTCGGTTTACTTACCATACCACATACCTATTCCTTTTCGAGGTCTGAAATGTTCTGGAAAGTGTCCCTTAGTTATTCCTCCGGGGTTACGGTTTCAATGACATTAGTTTCAACATTTATGGGATTACCTAAGATATAATGTTTGATTCTTTGACCGTTTAGCGCCTTTGGATTTATGCCTTCGAAGTTGTTGATTGTTATGGCACTGGAATGATAGACCTCCTCGATATTGTAAGGACCTTCCCATTTAGAGAGGAGTTTTCCTGCAAATTTTTTTTAACGAGAGTAGTACAGCCAAACATAGTCACCTACATTAAACTCACGCTTTTGTATCCTTTTGTCATGCCATCTTTTAACTTTTTCTTTAAGCAATTTGGCATTTTAATAGGCATGGGTTCTCCACTCATCAAGTGACCTAATGTCAAATAACCTCTTCTCACCAGCAAGTTTGAAATCATAACTGAGCTCTTTAATGACCCAATATGCCTGATGTTCTAGTTTGAGAGGTAAGTGACATGCTTTTCCATAAACCATTTTATCCGTAGACATACCCATAGGATTTTTATAAGCAGTTCTATAAGCCCATAATGTATCATCAAGTTTCTTGGACCAATTCTTTCTAGATCTACTAACGGTCTTTTGCAAAATTAGTTTTAGCTCTCTATTACTAAGTTCTACTTGACCCCTAGACTGTGGGTGGTACGGGGATGCAATCCTATGATTAACATCATACTTAGCAATCATTTTATGAAAAGCACCATGAATAAAATGTGAACCACCTTCAGTCATTAGGTATCTAGGGATTCCAAACCTCGGAAAAATAAATTCTTTAAGCATCTTAATAGAGGTGTTATGATCAGCACTACTAGTTGGAATAGCTTCTTGATAACCCACAAGTGTAGGGGATCGCAATAGTTTTCGAGGTTAGAGTATTCAACCCAAATTTATTGATCTGACACAAGGGGAGCCAAAGAATACTCTCAAGTATTAGCAGCTGAGTTGTCAATTCAACCACACCTGGAAAACTTAGTATCTCCAGCAAGTAATTTAGTAGCAAGGTAATATGGAAGTAACGGTAATAGTGGTAAATATAGCGATAGTAGTTTTGTAGTAATTGTAACAGCAGCAGCAGAAAAGTAAATAAGCTACAAGAAATATGTGAAAAGCTCGTAGGCATTGGATCAGTGATGGATAATTATGTCGGATGCGATTCCTCATGTAATAGTTATAACATAGGGTGACACAGAACTATTTCCAGTTCATTAATGTAATGTAGGCATGTATTCCGAATACAGTCATACGTGCTTATTGAAAAGAACTTGCATGACATCTTTTGTCCTACCCTCCCATGGCAGCGGGGTCCTAATGGAAACTAAGGGATATTAAGGCCTCCTTTTAACAGAGTATCGGACCAAAGCATTAACACATAGTGAATACATGAACTCCTCAAACTACGGTCATCACTGGGAGTGGTCCCGATTATTGTCACTTCGGGGTTGCCGGATCATAACACATAGTAGGTGACTATTGACTTGCAAGACAGGATCAAGAACACACATATATTCATGAAAACATAATAGGTTCAGATATGAAAACATGGCACTCGGGCCCTAGTGACAAGCATTAAGCATAGCAAAGTCATAGCAACATCAATCTTAGAACATAATGGATACTAGGGATCAAACCCTAACAAAACTAACTCGATTACATAGTAAATATCATCCAACCCATCACTATCCAGCAAGCCTACGATGGGATTACTCACGTAGGGTGGTGAGCATCATGAAATTGGTGATGGAGCAAGGTTGATGATGACGATAGTGACGATCTCCACTCTCCTGGGCCCCGAACGGACTCCAGATCAGCCATCCCGAGAGAAATTAGGGCTAGGCGGCGGCTCCATATCGTAAAACACGATAATTCCTTTTCTATCACTTTTTTCTCCCCGAAAGTGAATATATGGACTCGGGGGAGACGTCGGTGGAGCAACAGGGGGCCCACGAGGCAGGGGGCGTGCCCCCCACCCTCGTGGACAGGGTGTGGCCCCCCTGGTCTGGTTCTTTCCACAAATATTTTTTATATATTCCAAAATAAATCTCCGTTGATTTTCAGGTCATTCCGAGAACTTTTATTTCTGCACAAAAACAACACCATGGCAGTTCTGCTGAAAACAGCGTCAGTCTGGGTTAGTTCCATTCAAATCATGCAAGTTAGACTCCAAAACTAGGGCAAAAGTGTTTGAAAAAGTAGATACGTTGGAGATGTATCAACTCCCCCAAGCTTAAACCTTTGCTTGTCCTCAAGCAATTCATTTGATAAACTGAAAGTGATAAAGAAAAACTTTGACAAACTCTGTTTGCTCTTGTTGTTGTAAATATGTGAAGCCAGCATTCAAGTTTTCAGCGAAGATCATGAACTAACCACATTCACAATAACTTTCAGGTCTCATGTCTACTCATATCAATGGCATAATCAACTAGCGAGCAATAATAATAAACCTCGGATGACAACACTTTCTCAAGACAATCGTAATATGATATAACAAGATGGTATCTCGCTAGCCCTTTCCGAGACCGCAAAACATAAATGCAGAGCACCTTTAAAGATCAGGGACTGACTAGACATTGTAATTAAGGGTAAAAGAGACCTAGTCACAATCATACTCAATGCAAATTAAGAGCAATACATGCAAATCACAGAGGTGCTCTCCAACTGGTGCTCTTTAATAAGAGGATGATGACTCAACATAAATGTAAATAGATAGGCCCATCGTAGAGGGAAGCAGGAATTTGCAGAGGTGCCAGAGCTCGATTTTGAAATAGAGATGAATAATATTTTGACCGGTATACTTTCATTGTCAACATAACAACCAAGAGATCTTTATATCTTCCATGCTACCCACATTATAGGTGGTACCCAAATAAAATGGTAAAGTTTATACTCCCCCAACCACCAACAAGCACACTCCACAGCTAGTCCGAAACAATGAGTACCGTCCAAACCAACAACAGCCCTCGGGGAGATTTGATTAATTATTATGATTTGAGCATGGGACTGGGCTTGCCGGTTACCAGCCATTTTCTCATGAATGACGAGTGGAGTCCACTCATCATGAGAATAGCCCACCTAGCATGGAAGTTATAGACAGCCCTAGTTGATACATGAGCTATTCGATCATCCAAAATAGAATTTCATTTGAAGGTTTAGAGTTTGGCACATACAAATTTACTTGGAACGGCTGGTAGATACCGCATATAGGAAGATATGGTGGACTCATATGGAATAACTTTGAGGTTTATGGAACTGGATGCACAAGCAGTATTCCCGCTTAGTACAAGTGAAGGCTAGAAAGAGACTGGGAAGCGACCAGCTAGAGAGCGACAACAGTCATGAACATGCATTGACATTAATCAACAATGAATGCAAGCATGAGTAGGATATAAATCACCATGAACATAAATATCGTGGAGGCTATGTTGATTTTGTTTCAACTACATGTGTGAACATGTGCCAAGTCAAGCCACTTGAATCGTTCAAACGAGGATACCACCCTATCATACCACATCACAACCATTTTAATATCATGTTGGCACGCAAGGTAGACCATTATAAACTCTTAGCTAATTAAGCATGGCATGAGAAGCTATGATCTCTAATTGTCATTGCAAGCATGTTTCATTCATAACAAGCTAAATCAGGAACGATGAACTATCATATTTACAAACACAAGAGAGGTCGAGTTCATACCGGCTTTTCTCATCTCAATCAATTCATTATATTTCGTCAATATTTCCTTTCAGTCGCACGACCGAATGGTGTGGATAATAATAATAGTGCTCGTGCATTGGACTAAGCTGGAATCTGCAAGCATTTAATACAAGGGAAAAGACAAACTGATATGGCTCAAGGTTAAATCAACAATAAAGCTTATGAGAGCCACTAAGCATTTTCATCATGGTCTTCTCCTCTTGATCCCCAAAGAAAAGAAAAGAAACTATTTACACGAGAAAGCTCCCAAGAAGCAAAAGAAGAACGAGAAATCTTTTTGTATTTTCTTTTAATTACTACTACATGCATGGAAAGTAGACTAGCTAAAAAAACTACAACTAATTTTTTTGTTTTTCTTAAGGTTTTTCTAACACACAAGAAAATACCAAGAAAAGAAATGAAACTAACATGGATAGTACAATGATAGTGTGTGAGCACCGACTACTGGAATAAGTGTGTGAGCATGAATATAATGTTGGTGAGAAATGCGTACTCCCCCAAGCTTAGGCTTTTGGCCTAAGTTGGTCTATTGCCACGGATCAAAGCTACTCTCTCTGGTGTACGGAGGAGCGTCCTCTAGGTGCCATTGGTCGGCAATATCATCCGGATACCACAGATAAACCGACTGCCGGTAAGGGTCAAGTGGCGGTTCCGGCTCCGGCTCTGAAGCTTGAGCCTGGCTCCAGTACTTATAGACAGCACCTCGTAAAACGAGGTACGTGCCTGAAAACAGATCAAACAAAGATGGTGGAGGATAGGTAATAATCTCACATTATTTTTCATCAAACCTCAATTTATACTTATGCAACTTCTTCTTGTCTTTAACAATACAATCATGTGCTATCATACTCTTATAATCTAGATAAGCTGAGGCCAGTAGCTTTTCTTCCTTCTCATGATGCCTAATAGGTATTCTAAAGTGTTCAGCAAGGCGTGAAGCTAAGATACCTCCAAAGATGAGGCCTTTTGTACGCACTACAAAAAAATACACATTCGCGATGATACGTGTTTATCATAGTAGGTCACGTTTTCTGTCATGCATGTACGTCCATGAAAAATTTATGACAGATTCAAGATAGTCATACCTGTGCTGCCATAGAAGTGTTCCATGACATTACCAAAATTATCATCATGGAAGTGTCCTCTTCCATGACGATAAATCGCGCGTCACAGAAGTGCTTTCGTCAAGGGTGACCGACATGTGGCATCCACCATAATGGAATGCCGTTAAGCTATTGGATCCGGTTTTGGATCCGATAACCCGTTAACAGCCCCGACCAATGGGGATTTTCCACGTGTAAAATCATCATTGGCTAGAGGGAACACCTGTCAGCTCGCCGTTGCCACAGATGTCATCCACTCATTAATTGGACGCAAAGCGCCTATGATACATCGACACGTCGCACGGCCCAACAGAGGCCCATTCCTGTGAAAAGGCCAGCCCGTTTGACTTGATGAAAAGGTCGCGGGCCGGCCCACAACAAGCCTGTTAACGGCCTGTTCGCATATAGCCCATTTATAGCCCGCTAACCCAGGGCCCGTTTACGGCCTATCCGAGTTAGGCCCAGTAGCGTCATCTGGGCCGTCCAATATAATTCCAGCCCATTTTAACTTCCGGCCCATGTATGGCCCATTAGGTCTTTCGGCCCATATGAGGCCCTTAGTAACCCACGGTCCATTAATGGCCCATGGTGAAATTAGCCCGTAATGAACAGTGCCCAATAGAGGCCCATTCCTATGAAAAGGCCGGCCCGTTTGACTTGGTCAAAAGGTGGCGGGCCGGCCCACAGCAAGCCTGTTAAAGGCCTGTTCGAATATAGTCCATTTACAGCCCGCTAACCAGGGCCGTTTACGGCCTAT
>LR738710.1:890852640-890868206 GCA_902687465.1 Secale cereale
CCATTACGTCTTTCGGCCCATATGAGGCCCTTAGTAACCCTCGGCCCATTAATGGCCCGTGGTAAAACTGTCCCATAATGAACAGTGCCCAACAGAGGCCCATTCCTGTGAAAAGGCCGGCCCGTTTAACTTGGTCAAAAGGTGATGGGCCGGCCCACGGCAAACCTGTTAACGGCCTATTCGCATATAGCCCATTTACAGCCCGCTAACCCAGGGCCCGTTTACGGCCTATCCGAATTATGCCCAGTCGCGTCATCTGGGCCATCCAATATAATTCTAGCCCGTTTTAACTTCCAGCCCATGTATGGCCCATGACGTCTTTCCGCCCATATGAGGTCCTTAGTAACCCTCGGCCCATTAACGGCCCGTGGTAAAACTGGCCCGTAATGAACAGTGTTTCATTTTATACCCATTAACGGCCCATTATTCCGTTGGGCCATTTCCAGCCCATGTTTGCTTTCGGCCTTCTCAGGGCCCATTTATTCGTGGGCTCATTTCGAGCATTCGTTTACTTTCGGCCCGTTACTGTCATTTTCTGCTTGTGGGCCAAATTCAGCCCATGGTTACAGTCGACCCGTTTGTGGCCCGTTAATACGTTGGGCCATTTCCATAGCGTCATGAAATACGGCCGATTAATGACGTCCCATTATGGTCGGCCCGTTATGGTCGGCCCATGAACGGACGATTTCAACTCTAGCCCATTTACGGCCATAATGTGGTCTATTATTGGCCCATGTTTGGCCAACCGATCATACGGCCCGTAGAAGGCCCATTGTGTCTACGACCCATATAAGGCCCATTGTTTCTACGCCTCGTAGAAGGCCCATTGTTTCTACGGCCCTTAGAAGGCCCATTGTTTCTACGGCCCGTAAGAGGCCCATGTTAACTACAGTAAATATGTATCCCATGGTTAATGTGGCCTAGTTTTAAAAAATAGGCTATTGCGGCCACTAGCAAACCGTGGAAAAAGAACTGCACTGACTACAAGAAAACAAATAAACAAGACAATAAGGAAATAAATAGGCAAGCAACTTACGCTAGGCTATCACGGCTATTACACATATTACATCCTCTGGGCATCAAAGTTCCCCACCATTGCAAATATAGGGAACAAAGCAGCATATAAACGCCACAGAAAAACAAGTCCAGAACTGAAACCACTTCAGAAGAGCTCAAGAAACAATATCCTGGGTACCCATAATGCTGGCAAGATGCTTAGCAAGCTTATTAACTTTCTCTTGGTTGTCGCTTAAATCCTCCAGCACTTGCTGTTGCACCAGAAAGTATGCATCTGAATTCTACAGGGACTTCCTCAGTCTTTCGTATTCCTGTCGCATAACATCTGATCGATGTCTTTAAACTTGAAGTTGAGACTCAAGAAGCCGAACTGATTTAGGCAGCGAGTTCGAAGAGCTGGTGCCAGCAGTAGAAGCCAGTAACTCGAACACTACATCAAGACAGGACTTTGGGGTTGTCTCAGTGTCTTCAATATTGTTTTTATCAGCTTTCTTGCAGACCAACAGGGATGTCTCACTATCTTGAACCTTATCTGCATAACTTCCTGTACCATTGCATAATGGGGTACTCTTCTCCAAAATTTTATTCGCATTCTGAAAGAGAAACAAACAAACACATCACAGGTTTACAATGTAGTATATGAAACTCATTTTTGTAAACCAGTTCAGTAGTAAGGTGGACAGGATAACAACATGAAACAAGCATATATCTATGTAGTATGGTCACTGTATGGTCTATATCATTCTAGTTTATGTTGCCAAATCAAGATACAGTTCGAATCATATCTATTTAAGACAAAGCAGCTTAGACAGAATATAAGTATGGGAAACTACATAGCAATAACAACACTTGTAAGGTGCATCGCATGAGAATATAACTGTTTATTCAATTGAAACTGAAATAAACATAGAGAAAGTTACAACAACGAACACGTTAAAGAAATAGGTTTATAACATACCTGTTACGCCATTGGAGTTTCAATTGCATCCTTCAAATTTGAAATTAGTTGGTATGAGTAAATACAGTGATGCAAGAGCAAAGTAGTATGAACCATAGCTACGGAACCTAACCTGAGAACAATTCTTCTTCTAATTTAAGCGGTGACTTGGGGTCCGGAGTGGTGGTCCTCGTGCTTTGGGCACTGCAGTTGCCATACTAACTGCACGTGTTTGGGTGCTCTCTGGTGGAGACGGTGTTGTGTCAATGGGAACTGGGTTACTCTCTGCTGGGGTTGGGGTTAGAAGGGGTGTAGCTGGTTCTCTGTCCAACTAGGTAGGGGTACAATCTGCGTGAGTCTGGGTTATGTGTGGTGTGGCTGGCTCTTGGGCAAGTACAACCGTGGTTCTATCTCCATCGACAGGTAGCACGATCTTTTCTGAAAACCATGTTTTTACTCCCACAGATACTGCCATCACTGTCGTGGAATTAGCACGGCAGATGTCCGGTTTAGTGGACTTGATGATGGAACCATCGCACGGGTTAGCTTGAAAGGGTTCATGGCACACAAAGGACACAAAGGATTTATACTAGTTCGGCCCCTTTGAGAAGGTAAAAGCCTACGTCTAGTTGGTTTGGTATTGCTTGGGCGTCGGTTTACAGGGAGCGGATTCGCTTTGCCTGCGTCTCGACAGATTGATTGTTGCTTGTCCTTGAACCTGTACCGGGTCGTCCCTTTATATAGAGGTGACGCCTGGTCCGGTTTACAAAGTCCCGAGGCCGGCTCATAATTGTGTCCGCCTCGGTCTCTGCTCTTTCTTTCTTATCTCTCAAGTTACATCTCTTTGGCGACTTACAAACCGTATCTCTATACATGGGCCTTGAAATCTCATGGGCCGTATTCTCTACTAAAATAGTAAAACCAAATATAATATAACTAGGCCGGTTTACAATATCTGGTTTATACCTACTAACCATATCCCTGACATTAGGCCCCAGAATGATTTGAACTTGTTCATATCAGTCTCCGTCGTCTCATATAATTTTCTTCTGTCTTCATCTTTTTGTAAACCGGCTCTGACGTCATCCTCCGAAATCATTAAAGTCTGACAATGACATCATCTCCGCATTTAACGCCGCGAGCTGTACTGTAGTTTGTTTTTAATGGTTATCCTGAGAATCGAGGCGTTTAACGGATCTTTATCCGATTTTTACCTCCTTGATTACCGCACCTGTTCGCATCTGCCCTTTAGCCTATAAATAATACCGCTCCCTTTCATTCTTCCTTCTTCTCGCGTCTTCTTCCTTCTTCCGCCATCTGACCTGCAAGAACTCCATTAACGCCCGAGCTTGGAGCGCCGCCGTCATCTCGTCGGATCAGGAGCACCCAGGCCGCTGCATCAACCTGACTCGTCCAGAGAACTTCCGCTGCTGCCCTCCATTGCTCAGGTACATTTTCTTTTCCTTATTTTCGATCTGCATCTGCCCGTGCTCCTCCTAGTTCTTCCGCCATTAGGGTTTCTAGCCAAGCTTTTCTTCTGTTTTTGTAGATTCGTTCCTCATAGAGAATCTGTAACCCTTAAGCCTGGTCAATAAACCTTCTACTCAGCACAAGCTTTAGATCTCATCGTCTATAATGCCATAAACTTTATCTGTTCTGCCATTAGAACCTCCGCCATTAGAACTCTCAGTAAGCTTTATTCTGTTCGACCTTGGCACCTGTTCCGCGGTTTTAACCTTTTCATCTTGCCCTTTAGGTCTTGCTGTTTATTCTTGTAATCGTCTGCCTTAGATCTCGTTATTTTATGCACAGTTCATAGGCTCATCTGCTCCGAATAGGACCTCTGTAAATCCTTCTGTATACTTTTAGTTTCTTTTACCTCAGTATGCTCAGATCTATTCCCCCTTAGCAATGCGTTGGAAACCTGTTTTTCTCTTTTGGTAGATCCATAAAGTATGTTCCGGTTTAAATTGTCATGCTATAAACCGGAAATGATATAAACTGATGCAATGACTTAAACTGTTCCTCTTCAACTGCCATTTAGACCGGAAATGATATAACTTGTTTTATGATTGCCGGTTTAACCTTGCCAGCTAGTTTTCCGTTTTAATCACTGTATAATATGAATATATCCCGGATCATTGTACGTTCATAATCCGTCTTTGCACTTTCTCCTCTTCAGCACTTTGTTCAAATGGCTAAGCAGTATGTTTCGTGCGATTGGGTCCGTTCTGTTGTGACTGAGGAAGACTTAGTCCAGCTGTCGAGTATCGGCACCTTAGGCCCTCGTGCTGAGCTAAAATGGCGTGCTCCGGGTAACGAGTCTCCCCCTACTCCTAGATCTGGGGAATTCATCGTATTTATGGACCATATGTCCAGAGGCTTCTCTCCCCCCGGTTCAAGATTTTTCCGGGATGTTCTTGCCACCTTCCAACTGCATCCACAGGACATCGGACCAAATTCTGTTTCCAACATTTGCGATTTCCAAGTATTTTCTGAAGTGTATCTGCAAGAGGAGCCTTCAGTTGATTTATTCCGGGATTTCTTTCATGCAAACCGGCGTACTGAGTTCACCAGCGGGCCTCACCAAGAACTTGGCGGGATTAGTATTCAGAAAAGGAGAGATGCAGTTTTTCCTCACGCCTCCTTACACACTCACCCCAAGGACTGAAACAAATCCTGGTTTTACTGTGTAGACACATCTCCTGAAGGTGAAAATCCTTTGCCGGGTTATCGTGAAACTCGTATCCCGGCGAATCACCCCTTGCCACAGCGACTAAGTGCCGCTGAACGGATCCAGTTTTCACCACAGCTCTCTAAGTTGAGAGCCTTTATAGCAAATGGTCTGATTGGAACAGACTTTCTTCGCTGCTGGCTATCCTGGAGTATCCTTCCCTTAAGCCGGTGCCCTAAGCTGATGTATAAGTACTCCGGTAAACCGGATGATCCTCAGAGGTTTACTAAGGAGAAGCTTTCTGAGTCGGAAGTGATAGAGTCAGCCAAGAAGATCGTCAATCCTGCTTTAACAGATTGCTCTAAAGTTGGCTTGGCCCCATACTTTAAGAAGAATAAGCAGCCTGAAGTAAGTTTGTCTTTAACTTGTACTTTATAAACCGTCCTCTTTGAACCGTCTTTCACTTGCCTTTACTTTTCATTTAGGCTGATGACCCCTTCTGGAGGAGAAAACCTCAGGAAAAAACTGTCAAGCAGACTCGCCGGAAAACCCCTGCAAACAAGAAAAGGAAAGCAGCCGTTGACGCCGGTTCTCCTTCTGAGGATGATGATCCGGACTCCGAGGTATGCTTTACCCCGGTTTAAGTTTTGCTTTCCTGTACTTGTATTTATATCTAATGATACCCTTTCACAGGAGCCGCTTGAAGGTGATAACCCGGCCGAGATTGAGGTAACCCTTATTTCTTCTGATTCAGAACCTCCTCCTCAAAAAAGCCGTCGGACTGTCAGAAAATATCAATTTTCTCACCCTTATGCTAAGTTAGATCCTAATTTTACTTTGAAGAAGCAACAGCACGAAGCCTTTCGCCGGACCACTCGCCATAGCGGCTTGGCAGTGGAGTCCTCTGGCATTTCATTAACTCCGGCTCGAAAGCGCCGTGCTAAGGTGATACTCTCTCCAACCCTTCTTCATCCCAAGGCCGGACTTATCCGAAAACCACTTAAACCGTCTGACCCTGACTACCAGGAAACTCCACTGTCCTCTTCTGGCGAATCGACCGCTACACAGCTTCCTCCCTTGAAGACCGTCCCGGGGTAATTCTCTTCACCTCTTCCGGTTTATGACACTCCTTTCCTTTATAATGCTAACTTATTTTGCTTATTTTTCCAGCAAACCGAAACCTAGCAAAAAGGCCAAGGCGAATAAGCCTGCTGTTGATCCTTCTGCTGATGAACCGGTGATTGAGCCGTCTACAGCCGTTCCTCCTGAAGGTACCCCTGTCGCTCCGGTTGAAGAACCTGTTCTTGATACTCCTGCCACTGAAAATGTCCAAGACCCACCAAGTCCGGCCCGGGTTAACTCTCCTCAAGTTAACCCGGGGTCTCCTGATCCGGCTCAAGCTGAAGTTACTCCTCCCAATGCACCCACTTCCCCTGATGTTGTGGTTACTGGCACTGCTTATGTTGCGCCAGCTGAACCCACCGTTTTAGCAAAACATACAGCTAAAGCGGAAAAGATAACTCAGGAAAATGGGAAGTGGAGTACTGATATATCCAGTCTTTCGAGTATGAGTGCTCAAGACATCTATTCCGGATATTTGAACCGGCTCCACAGCAGCCGGGACTATGAAGCCAGCCTAGTAAACCTGATGAGAGAGAAATACGAAGTAAGTTTTCCTTTTCTGACTTTGCTTTTTTGACGCATCTTTATCTTATAGCAGCCCCCAAGTTCCGGTTTATCTGCTTTATTGAAGGTGATCCGGAACTTTGTAGTTTTGAACTGTTGATCCATACATTAGCCCCCAAGTATCAAGTAGATAACTTGGTTATGTATTTGATACTTGTAATTTCAAAATTGTCTCTGATGCGTCGCCGGTTAAAAGCCATGTCGGAAAGCTTTAGCCACTAAAGATTTTGATCCGGCATGATGACCACAATCCCCTTCATGAATCTCCCTTAAAATCTCACAACCTTCCTCAGCTGAAACACATCGTTGAAATACTCCAGAAGTGCTGCGATGATGCAGCTCCCCGTTGGCAATTGTCATAGATTTGGAACGCCGGATTATCTGCCGTGCTTCATCTTCGTCCTCTGGTAACTCTCCTCGGTTTAAATATGCCAAATAGGGTAACGTCCAATCCGGAATAATATGGGCTGCTGCAACCAACTGTGCCTCTGGGTCCGGAACAGCTAGGTCGTCCTCTGAAGGTACTTGAACCGAAGGATTGTGCAATTCATCTAAAAAGGTGTTTGGTGGTACCGGTTTACGTTGCGACCCTAGCCGACTTAAAGCGTCAGCTGCTTCGTTCTTCCGCCGGTCTATATGCTCCACCTGATACCCTTTGAAATGTCCTGCGACCGCTTCAACCTCTCGTCGATAAGCCGCCATGAGGGGATCCCTTGAATCCCACTTGCCCGAAACTTGCTGTGCCACTAGGTCTGAATCACCCAGGCACTTAACCCGGCTCAAATTCATCTCCTTTGCCAACCGCAAACCATGAAGTAGTGCTTCATATTCTGCTGCATTATTAGTACAAGGAAATAACAACCGGAGGACATAACAAAGTTTATCACCTCTGGGGGAAGTTAAAACAACTCCAGCCCCCGAGCCCTCCAACTGCTTCGAACCGTCGAAGTGAATCATCCAATAAGTGAGATCCGGCTTCTCCTCAGGAGTCTGCAATTCTGTCCAGTCGTTGATGAAGTCGACCAAGGCCTGAGATTTTATAGCAGTACGTGGCACATACTTCAACTCATGCGGACTGAGCTCAATGGCCCACTTGGCTATTCTGCCTGTAGCTTCTCTATTCTGGATTATGTCTCCCAACGGGGCTGAACTAACCACAGTTATTGGATGCCCTTGGAAATAATGCTTCAGTTTCCGGTTTGCCATGAACACCCCATATACCAATTTCTGCCAATGAGGGTATCTTTGCTTAGACTCGATGAGTACTTCACTCACATAGTAAACCGGGCGCTGAACCTGATGCTCCTTCCCTGCTTCCTTGCGCTCAACCACGATTGCAACGCTGACTGCCCGTGTGTTTGCAGCAACATATAACAGCAAAGGTTCCTTATCGATAGGAGCAGCTAAAACCGGTGGTTTTGCTAGTTGCTGTTTCAGATTCTCAAACGCTGTATTTGCCTCATCACTCCAAATGAACCGGTCTGTTTTCTTCAACATTTGATAAAGCGGGATCGCCTTTTCCCCTAAGCGACTGATAAACCGGCTCAGCGCCGTGATCCGGCCAGCTATGCGCTGAACATCATTGATGCAAACCGGTTTTGTCAAAGATGTGATGGCCTTGATCTTCTCCGGGTTGGCTTCTATTCCCCTGTTCGAGACCAGGAAACCCAGGAGTTTACCAGCCGGGACACCAAAGGCACATTTCTCCGGATTAAGCATCATCCTGTAAGCCCGAAGATTATGAAAGGTTTCTCTGAGGTCTTCTATCATTGTTCTTTCCTCCTTTGATTTAACCACGATGTCATCCACATAAGCATGTACGTTTCTTCCTAACTGCCCCTTCAAACAATTCTGAACACAACGCTGATAAGTTGCCTGTGCACACTTGAGCCCAAAGGGCATAGATACATAGCAAAAGGCACCAAAAGGAGTTATGAAAGCTGTCTTCTCTTGATCTTCAACTGCCATCTTGATCTGGTGATAACCTGAATATGCATCCAAAAAACTCAGCCGCTCACACCCTGCTGTGGCATCAATAATCTGATCAATGCGAGGTAGAGCAAAAGGATCAGTCGGGCAAGCTTTATTGAGGTCTGTGTAGTCCACACACATCCTCCACTTCCCATTCTTCTTTAGGACCAGCACCGGATTAGCCAACCATTCCGGATGAAAAACTTCCACTATGAACCCTGCCGCCAAAAGCCTGGCCACTTCTTCTCCTATAGCTTTGCGTCTCTCTTCATTAAAGCGGCGTAGATACTGTTTTACCGGTTTAAACTTCGGATCAATATTCAACTTGTGCTCAGCGAGTTCTCTCGGTATACCTGGCATGTCAGAAGGTTTCCATGCAAAGATATCCCGGTTCTCACGGATGAACTCGATGAGCGCGCTTTCCTATTTGGGATCCAGGTTAGCACTGATGGTGAATTGTTTAGACGACTCTCCGGGCACAAAATCAACCTGTTTGGTCTCTTCCGCTGACTTGAACTTCATAGCCGGATCATGCTCGGTAGTTGGTTTATTCAGCGGAGTCATATCTGCTGGATCAACATTATCCTTATAAAATTTTAACTCTTCCGTGGCACATACCGCTTCTGCATAAGTTGCATCACCTTCCTCACATTCCACTGCTATCTTACGACTGCCGTGCACTGTAATCGTGCCCTTATGACCCGGCATCTTAAGCTGCAAATAAACATAACATGGCCTAGCCATAAATTTAGCATAAACTGTTCTTCCAAACAAGGCATGATACGGACTTTTGATTTTGACAACTTCAAAGGTGATCAACTCCGATCTGGAATCATACTCATCCCCAAAGGTAACTTCTAAGTCAATCTTACCAACTGGATAAGCTGACTTACCTGAAACCACCCCGTGAAACACTGTGTTTGATGTCCTTAACTTTTTATCCGTCAGACCCATACGGCGAAAGGTCTCATAATACAATATGTTGATACTGCTACCTCCGTCCATGAGAACTTTAGTAAATTTGTATCCTCCCACCTGAGGTGCTACCACCAAGGCTAAATGTCCCGGATTATCTACCCGTAACGGGTGATCCTCTCTGCTCCATACAATGGGCTGCTCTGACCATCGCAGAAACTGAGGCGTCGCCGGTTCTACTGTATTAACAGCCCGCTTTAGAACCTTCTGGTCTCTCTTACACAGACTTGTGGTGAAAAAATGATATTGACCACTGCTCAACTCCTTCGGATTACTCTGGTATCCGGATTGCTGCTGTTGCTGCGGACGCTGCTGCTGCTGGTTTCCTTGGTTATTGTGACTCCCTTGGCCCTGCTGCTGATTATTCTGATTGTTGTAACCACCTTGATGGTGCGATTGATTTCCCTGACCATGATAACCACCTTGATGGTATGACTGGTTTCCCTGACCATTGTAGTTTCCTTGACTATTTTGGCCGCCTGGCCGGGATTGATGACCGCCGTTGTTCCCTTGATAACCGCCGTTGCCCCTATATCCTGATCCAGAGTTG
Source organism: Secale cereale (assembly GCA_902687465.1). Classification (NCBI taxonomy): domain Eukaryota; kingdom Viridiplantae; phylum Streptophyta; class Magnoliopsida; order Poales; family Poaceae; genus Secale; species Secale cereale. The sequence goes on from LR738710.1 coordinate 890,862,451, forward strand.
TTCCCTTGATAACCCGGACCATAAAACCCGGGTCCTGAACCGCCGTTCGGGGGCCGGCTAGGAGGATTAAAACGGCCGTTCCCTGCTATCATAGGGGACAGGCATTCTCTTGCAGTGTGCCTTGCAGGTCCCCTTTTTCCGCTATGCTTTAGACAGGGTTGATCCAAATCCTGCTGATTAACCTGAAAACCGCCTTGAATCTATGTATTGGCAACAAAATCGGACCTATTTTCTGCCTTCCGTTTGCCCAAAAAGCTTGAAGTAACCGGATTAACCGGCGCCGGTTTGCCAGTCTTGCTGGCCTTCCCCGCTTTATCTCCTTCTGCTTCTGGATACTTTGTATTATCCGAGTCTCCGTACTTTACCAGGGCACTCATTAAAGTCCCCATGTCATTGCATTCCCTTTTAAGCCGTCCGAGTTTTAATTTTAATGACTCAAACCGGCAATTGTTCTCCAAAGTTACAATTGCTGTGCTAGGGTTGATGCCATTTGAGGAGTGTAAGATCTCTGCCACTCTGCGTACCCAGGCTGCTGTAGACTCCTGCTCGCCTTGTACACAGGCTGCTAAGTCTATCACCGACATTGGTTGCTTGCATGTATCCTTGAAATTTTTGATGAACTGACTGCGCAGCTCCCCCCATGATCCGATAGAATTCGGAGGTAGCGCCTTCAGCCAAGTCCGGGCCGTGCCTTCGAGCATCATAGTGAAATACTTGGCACAAGCCGATTCATCCACATCCAGCATCTCCATGGCCATCTCGTAACTTTCCACCCAAGCTTCGGGTGGTAAATCGGCTGTGTAATTAGGCACCTTGCGAGGTCCTTTGAAATCCTTGGGCAACTTAACGCTCCGTAGGGCGGGGACTAGGCATTGTACTCCAAAACCGCTCGCTGTAGCCCCTGTCCCTGTAGTGGCTGTGTGAAACGGCGTCGACTGACGAATCTCCTCCCTGGCCTCCGATCTAGGCCGGTTTAGGTCCGGGGCTGGCATCCCTGCCCTTGCCGGATTATCCTGCCTGTGCTGATGTCTCCTGCGCTCACTGCTAGACACTTCCGGCTCCTCCCAATGTCTAGAGTAACTTCGGTTGGGACGTGGTGTTGAATGTAACCTTTCCCTACTATGAGAGTACGCTTGCTGCTGTATTAACGCCGTATTAAGCAGTTTCTGGGCCCTGCGCGCCTCTATCGCCACCGGGGACGTTTCTTCCACGGGTAAAGCGGCCAACCGTGCTGCCGCTGCAGCAATATTATCCAAAGGGTTTGAGTAGTGTCCCGGAGGGACAGGAACATAAGGCACCGATGTAATCCGACGCTCCCGTTCTGCGGCGGGCTGCCGAACCGGCTCATCCCGAACCGGTGGGCTTCTCCGGTTTAAAGCCGGATTATTACTGGCTCCAGCCCCAGGTGTTTTGAACAAATTCGCAGATTCGTAACCCAGCGGTAGGCGGGATCGATACTTTCGCCCCATTACGCCTTCCATAGAAGCCTGCTCCATCCTCAAGTGAAAGGCTTGATCATCCAACTCTGCTTGTCTTATGGCTAACATCTCCCCTTCTGCCTTTAAATCCTCTTTTAATTGATCGATCCGGGCTTTCAACTGAAGAAGTGCTGCATCATGTTGCGCCTTGTCTGCTGGAGCTACGACCTCCACTGCCTTAGCTGTGAACTCCTCGATAAAGGTGGATAGAACTGCAGTGAGGGAGGGATTTGAACCGCTTCCCCCTGCACCAGCCTCTGCTGTGGTTCCGTTCGTTGGGGGTTGTCAACCGGCCATGAAGACCGCCACCCGGTTTGGCGGGCCGAAGGGGTCCGGAATACTGTTTCCATCGGACTCGCCCTCAGACCGGCCGTCCCGCAACTGATACAGAGATTCAGTTTCCCCGGACGAAGATTCGTCATCGGAGCAAACGACGGTTGCACCATCAGATTCCGATCCGCCCTCGGTTTGGCCTCCGTGAATTGCTCCAACGAACACATGCTTCATGGCAGGCTGAACCCGGGCCGATCTCGCACGCTGAGCCGGCTTGATGATGTTGGGGAGGGCGTCCGGCTCAGGTCCCGGTTCACCAATTTTGCCAATGAAGACTTGGATGCTGCCGAAGGGGACCCGGTACCCGTATTCGATCGAATCGGCCTCCGGTCCCCAACCCGCGTCGTCGATGTAGATCCGGCCACGACGACTCTTGGTCATCCGGCCGACTGCGTAACCCTTTAACCCTTCGAGGCCGCCTTCCAAGAACTCGAAACCATCGTGCGCAGGCCCCACGGTGGGCGCCAACTGTCGTGGAATTAGCACGGCAGATGTCCGGTTTAGTGGACTTGATGATGGAACCATCGCACGGGTTAGCTTGAAAGGGTTCATGGCACACAAAGGACACAAAGGATTTATACTAGTTCGGCCCCTTTGAGAAGGTAAAAGCCTACGTCTAGTTGGTTTGGTATTGCTTGGGCGTCGGTTTACAGGGAGCGGATTCGCTTTGCCTGCGTCTCGACAGATTGATTGTTGCTTGTCCTTGAACCGGTACCGGGTCGTCCCTTTATATAGAGGTGACGCCTGGTCCGGTTTACAAAGTCCCGAGGCCGGCTCATAATTGTGTCCGCCTCGGTCTCTGCTCTTTCTTTCTTATCTCTCAAGTTACATCTCTTTGGCGACTTACAAACCGTATCTCTATACATGGGCCTTGAAATCTCATGGGCCGTATTCTCTACTAAAATAGTAAAACCAAATATAATATAACTAGGCCGGTTTACAATATCTGGTTTATACCTACTAACCATATCCCTGACAATCACCCCCCCAATTGAAATGGCGGATAAACAAGAAAAGTAATTGAATGTATAGACATTGTAAGATAGACAGGTGCAATGGATAGTAGGGAAGAAAACAGGGCATGTAATAATTCACATTTATGTTGTCTAACCAAATAGAATAGCAGGACATAATTTCACATATATGATGGCTAATTAAAGAGGATATCATGACACAATTTCACATGTATGATGGCTAACTAAACAAGATAGAATGACATACTTCAAAATATGATGAATATGTAAACAGGATGACATGATATAACTATACGATGTGGCTATTAAATTGGTTGCATGCCATAAATCACAAAATGCCGTCGATGGAAACATGATGGCATGATATAATTCACGGATAGAATGACATAATTCAAAATATGATGACTATGTGAACAGGATGAGATAATATAACTATATTATGTCTTTAGAAAATGGGTTGGCATGCCATAATTCCGATACATGCTGTCTATGTAACCATCATGGCATGATATAATTCAAATATATGATTTATATACTAAGGAAGTGAGCAGAGGGCAATCGCATGTATGATGTGTCAACTAAGGAGATGGCATTCAATATCGTGTATATGATGTAAAAACTAAGCATTACAATACAACATATGCATGATATGAGTAATATAACCCTGCCAAGTTTGAGCATACACCTCAGGGGGATAATAGGACTGGTCATCTACCTCTGAATCGTCCTCTGAAGAGCTATCTGTAACCAGCAAGATATCTGCTTCACCAGGTAGCATTGTCTGCTCTGAAGACCTTGTTTTCACTCCAGATTTCTCCATCACCAATTCAAATGGCTGATGCATAGGAAGAGCAGTTGAATATACAAACATTGTCGACAAAAGCAATGAGAAATACAAAGAAAAGGACAGCATGATATAATTCACATATATGACGCTTGGCTAAACAGCATGGCATTGCATAATTCACAAATATAATGCCTTGCAACAAGATATCATTGCAGAATTCACATATATAATGTCTTGCAAAAAGATGGCATTGCATAAATCACATATATGGTAATTAGACACTAAATAGGTGGCATTCACACAAATCATGTCTAAACTAAGCAAATGACATAGCAATGCAAGATACCATACGCACGATATGAGCAACATAACCCTGCCAAGTTAGAGGATGCACCTCGAGGGGGAATAGGACTGGTCATCTGTCTCTGAATCCTCCTCTGAGGAGTTATCTTCCTCTTGATTACGATCTGAAATGGTTGTAGGGGGGGCTGCCTTTGCGCCCACCATGGAGCGACGTCTGCATGAAATTTTATTGCCACGCAAGGCTCGTCTCTTTTGCTCTACATGTTCAGTTCCATTGTGTACAATAACTAACATGCATAGGAATGAAACATAGTGAGATTATGTAAGGAGTGCATGCACAAATCCAGAGTGAAGGTAGCAAACTATGGATAGACCCAAAACCAATGATAGCAGGCAGATAATAGCTTTAGTTAAAAAATACAGATAATGGCTCCTTTAATGTTTGTTTGCACCCAACATGAAACTCATAGAAGACACCCGAGATTAACCAGAGAGTAGACAGATAGTACTGATTGCTGGCCCAATATATATCCCGCAAGCATTTAAAAACTCAAGTTTCAGCATAAGTTTGGACCTGAGTCGGAGTCTAATAGGTGAACACGATGATAAAGTAGCATGTCATCATATTAAGCGATGCATAACGTAAGCAGACACGGAAGAGTGCGACCTCTCTTGCGGACCTGTGTAGTCCTCAAGGTCATCTACTCAGTTGATGATGGTAATGCAGTTGTTGTGGCTTCCGGCGGCGGGGAAGAAGATCTGAGGCGGTGAAAGACAGTCTAGAAAGCGGATCCCTGCTGTGGTGAACCCTTTCGTCGTTGGAGAAGCTGAGCTGGGGTGGAACACAGCACCGCAGGAGCAGGACAAACCACACAAGGTTTTCTTTGACACATATTTGTAACACAAGTAATTGTGTAAGGGCTGCTTGTTTGAATTTGAAGATTCTAACAATGCAGGGATAGGAAATAGACAAGAATAGGATAGGAATGCACATGCAAAATAGAGAATTTAAAAACACATGATTTCTGCAAATCTGGGTGTTTGGTTCACAAGAATTGGAAGATCGCAGGATGCAAAGAAGCATGATGAGATTAAGTCAAACCACAAGAAGTGTACAACCTCTTTGGCGAAGCCATGTCGATATCTGTGTGATTGGGTTGGCCGGTGAGGATGCTCCGGCTGACTTGACTGTCGGAGGACGGGAAGAAGATCTTAGGTGTCTGGAGATGGAGCCCGAGGTACTGCTCCGCTGTGATGGAGAGTTTCGTCGTTGGAGCAGCTCCCGTGAGTTGTATGAAGCCGAGGCTGAAGCAGGACAAGAGAGACAACGTTAACCTGAGTGCAATTCTAATAGCATCTCCAATAGATGACATAAAATACATAACCACAAAGTGCTAGATGTATACATCAGCCGTTCATCTCTGAACTTAACAGTCGAAACTGAATTTAACTATCGAAACTGAACTTAACTGTCGAAACTGAATTTAACTGTCAAAACTGAACTTAACTGTCGAAACTGAATTTTGCTGTCGAAACTGAATTTTACCATCGAAACTGAACGCACTAGAGGTGAGGCTACACGTTAGTCGACTGACTTTTTCATCTCTGGTCAGTCGATTTTGCAGCAGTTGGATACGAAATCAAGGGCCTGCAGTTCATCTTCACCCTCCACCCACCTGAGCCACCAGCCACCATCGGCCAAACAGCCGACCCCACCGCTGGTTCTCCGCCGCCCCGGCCATCCCTATAGGCCCCCCGTACCGAGATTTTTCTCTGGCGATCCCCACGCCACCGCCCCACCACCGTCGGCGACCACCGCCCCCACCCTGAACCCTAAGATAGATAGTGGGGTACCTCTCCGGTGAGCCCCTCTCCCCGTTG
>LR738710.1:890868301-890961066 GCA_902687465.1 Secale cereale
TCGGCGAGCCCCCCCCCCCCCTGAAAATCGACTGATCCTAAAGTCGATTCAGTCGACTGAAGTGTAGCTAAATCGGAGCAGCATCGCAAGCAAGAACAAGAGTGAGAGCAGCAGCGCGAGAAAGAGCAAGAGCAGACCAGGCAGGGGACCGAGAGCAAGAGCAGAGCAGCAGCACGAGTGATAGCTAAAGCAGCAGCAGCTCCTACTGATGTGGACGTCGCTGATAACCGACAAGTGTAGGGGATCGCAGCAGTTTTCGAGGGTAAAGTATTCAACCCAAATTTATTGATTCGACACAAGGGGAGCCAAAGAATACTCTTAAGTATTAGCAGCTGAGCTGTCAATTCAACCACACCTGGAAACTTAGTATCTGCAGCAAGGTAGTTTAGTAGCAAAGTAATATGATAATAGTGGTAGCGGAGATAAAAGTAACGATAGTGTTTTTGTAACAGCAGCAGCAAAAAAGTAAATAAGCAACAAGCAATAAGTGAAAAGCTCATATGCATTGGATCAGTGATGGATAATTATGTCGGATGCAATTCCTCATGTAGTAGTTATAACATAGGGTGACACAGAACTAGCTCCAGTTCATCAATGTAATGTAGGCATGTATTCCGAATATAGTCATACGTGCTTATGGAAAAGAAGTTGCATGACATCTTTTGTCCTAGCCTCCCGTGGCAGCGGGGTCCTAATGGAAACTAAGGGATATTATAGCCTCCTTTTAATAGAGTACCGGACCAAAGCATTAACACATAGTGAATACACATGAACTCCTCAAACTACGGTCATCACCGGGAGTGGTCCCCATTATTGTCACTTCGGGGTTGCCGGATCAGGACACATAGTAGGTGACTATTGACATGCAAGATAGGATCAAGAACTGTAACATCCCAAATTTTCAATTTGGAATGTTTTACAATTATTAGCTAAGCATCTATGCATTTTTTATATATTTGTCATTTGGAAATTTCAGAGGCATTTGAGTTTTATCTGACTTTGGAATCAACTTGGCATCTGAAATTTATTTCAAAAAATCCCTGACAAATACTTGTTCAAAAGTATGAGAGGAGCTAACATGTCACTTCAAAAAGTCAGAAGAAAACAATGCCAAAAGCTTTGAAATTCAAATTTGAGTTTCATTTGGATTTTATAGAAAAATGTTTTTTTATATAAAGTTTTTATTTAGCCTCTGAAAAATAGTTCATCATGTAGGATTTATTTTTCTGATTTTTTCGATATATATATATGTCCTATATTAAAATATTTTTATTTTCTATCTATATATTTTTTTTCTCTCTCCTTGTAAAAAAAAAGTAAAAAAAAAGCAGCCCAGCAGGCCCATGCCCAGGCGCTATCTTCTTCTTCCTCAAATCCTTACAGAAACATGTACGCACGCATGGAGGGCAGCACCCCACCTCGCGCCCCACCCCATCCCCTTCTCTCCCTCGCCCAGAAACTGCTCTGAACGGAACCCCCTCGCATTCCTCTACCTGTTCCCCTTCACTAGTGCGCCTTAATTCTTTCTCTAATGGCCACCATGAGAGCTTGAAACTGCAGCCATTAACACCTCTTGCCCCACCCAACTCTGGACCTCCCCAAGCCCTATAAAAGGCACCCCACGAGCCCCTCTCACCCCTTGTCCGAAGCCCTCTCCTTCTGGAGCTTTTCCCCCTCCCTAACCTCGCCAATTGCTCGCCGGAGTTCGTGTATTCCGGCGACTTCTCCACCACGCCAGGAGGCGATACCGACACCGTGGTACTGCTCCTCCGATGCGCATCACCTTGCTCTTCACCGTCCCGCACGCGCCCTTCGCCAAAACACACCGGAGTCACCTTCTTCCTCGTCTTCGGCGACAAGTCCGATGAACACCCTGTCCGAATATTTTTTTCTCTTTTATCAGTATATTTTCCAATTCAGATTCTATACCAAATCTTGTTTCTAGTATATCTTTTAGTCTATAGATCCTATTTAGTTGATTCTTTTTCCTACGGTTTCCTAAAAATATCCTCTATCCAGAGAATGAAACGAAATATATTTTTGAAAATTTTAAAATTTGAATTCAAACAGATCTGAATTCAAACTTCGTTAGGCCATAACTTGAGTTTCGTAACTCCGTTTTGGGTGATTTTTTTTGCAAATCAAAGCTTGTGACATGTACCTTCTGTTAAAACCAAAACCATTTATTTTTGTTGCTGTGAAAAATATATTTTGTACAGAAACTTTATTTTGGTCTTCTTGGAGTTTTTCGAAGTCTTTTACTTGTTGTCTTTTTGGATCCTTGCTTGTATGCTTATGTATGTTATTGCTTGCTTACGCTAGATCATCCGGAGTGCGAAGCTTGCTACTAAGAATCTTTAGAGTTCAACGAACGTCAGCATGGCAAGTTCACACTTTGATCATAAGTTTAAATACCCAGTTTTTACTATGCATTAGTTTCACCCTCAAAGATTGCATGAGTAGGATTGGGAACATGTGGTTATGCTATGTAGTTCATTTGGTAGGAACCTATGACCTTTTATCACCCCGGAAATATTCGCTATATTATATATTGCTTAGCCATGCTCGTAGACGGGGATTGGTATGTGTGATACATGCAAGTGGCGAGAGATAATAATTTATTGGGACAACATAAGGTGGCAACTCTAATACACATCTGGGTGGATTGTTTGGGGGCACCTGGAGAAACCAGTGCTTGCCCAAGGGGAATCCCCGAGTACCCTTGTGATTACCTTAGGTCCGCCACCCAGGCTCAAAGGGATCATAAGATATTTCATGCCTAGAAACTTCCGTGTGCAGCCACAAGCCATTATGGGCTCTGGCATAGTTGAGTAAGTTGTGTGACTTCTTTCCGTGGTAGACTAGCTGATGTAGGGGAAAGTAGGTGTACCGGTCTACCCAGGGTTTGGAGGAAATACTTCAGAAAGACTATGTCTCGATCTTCCGATAATGGAGGTGGTTGAGTCTTGTGGGGAAAAGTGCGCAAACCTGTGTAGAGTGTACAAACTAATCATGATTAGCCGTGTCCCCGGTTATGGACAACTTGAGTATCTAGAAATGAATTATTGGTTGATCTCATCACTCTATTTAATGGAATCATTGGGTTACTAATAACTTGGGAATTTTGGGATTGAGTTGGAGGAACCTTCTCAATAATGGCATTTTAATTTTGTAGTAAATAAAAAAATTATTCCTTTGATGTAGGGTAAAATTGGCTTTATGCAAAAATTAAACTTAGAGCCTCCACCAGCTAAATTTTGCATCTAGAGATACTCTTCTTCATAATTATTTATCTATGGTGTGACATTGCCAGCATATTCCATGTGCTGACCTACATGGCTGCAACGTCTCATGTTGCAGAGTTTTCCGACGAGGATTTAAGATGCGATAGGTCATTGTTCTGTACTCAGTTTGCCGAGGAGTTGGATGGACTCATTTACCTTCGATGCTTCCGCAGTTATTTTTATTTAGATGGCCTTTGGCCATATTATTGTAATAAATACTCTTTTGATGACCTCGATTTAATAAAGTGTGTGATTGAACTATGTTATAATTCATCGAGTACTGTGTGTGTCAGCATATCGATCCAGGGATGACACTTAAGCACCGAGACTTCGATCCATTTGGGTCGGGTCGCTACAAGATGGTATCAGAGCACACGCTGACTGTAGGACGCGACCACTAGGAAATGGAAAACCATAGGAAGATAACTCTATTTTACCACTTCCTTATATATCCGTTGGTATGTACTCTTCTCTATTCATTTCTATCTCTTCTCTACTTCAATTCGATAATTGTTGAACCCCATGACCAAGTTGCTCAGCTGATGAGACCAAGACCCATGAATACATCATTGACGAAGAAGAAGAAGTAGAGTTGACTTTGATTTGAGAAGATTTAGTTCAGACCACCACAACCAAATGTAGTCCAACGAATGATTGTGCTAGTATGAAGAGATCATATCTCTTGTGGATATGACCTTACCTGTAGGTTGTGCTTGTGTGGTGTGATCTGTGTGAATTGCTTGATTTGAAGTTTTATTGCTATCATAAGCATATGGGTAGTGATTTCTCTCATTATGCCCTTATTCTATTCTAATTTCTCATCCACTCTAAACCTAACAGATGCCTCCGAGACGTGACCCGGAATTTCCGCCGGAACTTACCCAGTTGATCCAGAACCAGAATGCCCTCATGCAGCTACTCATCCAGAATCAGAACCAGAACAACAACAACAACCCACCGCCGCCACCCCCGGTCGACAACCTTACCCGTTTCTTGAGGTTGAACCCACCCGTGTTCTCTAGCAGCACGGAGCCGATTGTCGCAGATGACTGGCTCCGCAAGATCGGAAGGGAGCTGACCACCGCAGGATGTACTGACGCAGAGAAGGTGCGCTTTGCCGCACATCAACTGGATGGACCAGCAGCTTCGTGGTGGGAGAATTACACCACCACATTCCCCATAACAAATGTGACTTGGGATCAGTTCCAGCAGGTGTTTCGTACTGCACATGTTTCAGCCGGAGCTATGAGTCTGAAGAAGCGTGAGTTCCGCAACTTACGCCAGGGTAATCGTTTTGTTGGTGATTATGTGGAGGAATTCAGCAAGTTATCCAGGTATGCTCCCAGAGACGTGGCTGATGATGCCGCTAAGCAGGAGAAATTTCTTGAGGGACTAAATGAAGATTTGGGACTTCAGTTGACTGTGGCTACCTTTAACAATTATGAAGAGTTGGTTGACAAGGCTCTTATTCTGGAAGGCAAGCAGCAACAGGTGGAAAACCGCAAGAGGAAGTACGGACAGGGAAAGTACAACTCTAGAGTTCAGCAGAAGCCCCACTATACCCCGTACTAGGGAAATAATGGTTCAGGATCCGGCAAGTATGGTGGACACACTCACCATAACCATGGAGGACATTCATATCATGGAGGGAATGGACACAACCATAATGGCCATAGGAATAGCAATGGAAACGGAGGAAACAACAATCAGCATCACTCCAACCCCGCTACACCGACAAAGAAGGATCTGAGCCACATTACCTGTTTCAAGTGCGGAAAGACCGGACACTACGCCACCGAATGTCCCGAGGCAAAGAACGGGAATGGCAATGGAAGCTCTGGAAAGAAGCCAAATCCTTTCACCAAAGGTCATGTGAACCATGTCAACGTGGAGGAAGTTTATGACCAGCCTGACGCCGTTGTTGGTAAGTTCTTGATTAATTCATTTACAACCCTTGTTCTTTTTTACACTGGTGCATCGCATTCATTCATATCAAGGGGGTTTGTGGATAAGTTTAAGTTGCCGACCGTAGCCCTTAAAACACCAATGTTAGTGAGTTCCCCAGGAGCAGAGAATATGGCTAGTTGGGGATGTTTTCAGTTGCCATTGACCATAGGGAGACACGTTTTCCCCACAGACCTCATCATCCTAGAATCACAAGGATTGGACGTAATTCTAGGCATGGACTGGCTATCCAAGTATGAAGGGAATATTGATTGTGCCAGTAAGTCGATTCTTCTCACCACCCCAGAGGGGAAACGGATCAAGTATGTGTCGAGGCATACGCCAAGGAGGACTCAAGTGAATTCTATTTCGGGAGTTGTTCAGGAGGAAGTACCAGTTGTGAAGGATTATCCCGATGTTTTTCCAGAGGAACTACTAGGCATGCCACCAGATCGGGACATAGAGTTTTTGATTGAATTGTTACCAGGCACCGGACCAATATCCAAGAGACCGTATCGGATGCCCGCAAATGATCTGGAGGAAATTAAGAAGCAGATTAAGGAATTATTGGAGAAAGGTTATATTCGTCCGAGTTCATCACCTTGGGGAGCCCCAGTGCTTCTAGTTGAGAAGAAGGATGGATCCTTGAGAATGGTTGTGGATTACCGTGCATTGAATGAGGTGACGATCAAGAAAAATTACCCTCTTCTGATGATAAATGATTTGTGTGACCAGCTACAAGGTGCAAAAGTTTTCTCAAAGATCGATCTTCGATCTGGATATTACCAGCTGAAGATTCGAGAGCAGGATATACCCAAGACAGCCTTTACCACGAGATATGGGCTTTATGAGTATACAGTCATGTCTTTTGGTTTGACTAATGCCCTTGCCTATTTTATGAATATGATGAATAAGGTATTCATGGAGTTCTTGGATAAGTTTGTTGTGGTATTCATTGATGATATATTGATTTAATCAAAGAATGAAGAAGAACACAAGGAACATTTGTGCTTGGTTCTTGAGAAGCTCAGGGAACATCAGTTATATGCAAAGTTTAGCAAGTGTGAATTCTGGTTGAAGAAAGTTGGATTTCTCAGACATGTTATATCAGGGGAAGGAATAGCAGTGGATCCTTCGAAAGTTGAAGCCGTCACCGAATGGAAGGCACCCACCTCAGTTGAAGAGATTCGCAGTTTCCTTGGACTTGCAGGATATTACCGAAGATTTATTGAGAATTTCTCCAAGATCGCAAAGCCCATGACCGAGTTATTGAAGAAAGACACCAAGTTTAATTGGACCGAAGAATGTGAGGCTAGTTTTCAGGAGTTGAAGAAACGTTTGGTCACAGCCCTAGTACTAATTCTTCCGAATATACGCAAGGATTTTCAGGTATATTGCGACGCTTCTCGTCAGGGACTTGGAGGTGTTCTTATGCAAGAAGGAAGAGTTGTTTCATATGCCTCACGTCAGCTTCGACCTCATGAGCGGAATTATGCCACACATGATTTGGAGTTAGCAGCCGTAGTGCATGCGCTCAAGACATGGAGGCATTTTCTTATTGGAAATCATTGTGATGTTTACACGGATCACAAGAGTTTGAAATACATCTTCACGCAGAAGGAGTTGAACCTCAGGCAGAGAAGATGGTTGGAGCTCATAAAAGATTATGACATGAAATTGCACTATCACCCAGGAAAGGCCAATGTTGTGGCAGATGCATTGAGCCGCAAGAGTTATGTCAATACCCTCACAGCAGGAGGATTACCTCAAGAGTTAATTGATGATCTCAGAGATCTCCGATTGGAGATAGTACCACGAGGTTTTGTTACCGCAATGGAAATTCAATCCACCTTGTTGGGAAAGATCCGAGAAGCCCAGAAGTTAGACAAAGGTATTGCGGAAATAAAGGAAAGGATGAACCAAGGAAAGGCAGAAGGATTTCGTGAGGATGAATACGGAACCATATGGTTTGAGCAGCGTATTTACGTGCCCACTAACACAGAGATCAGGAAGTTTATTCTTCAGGAGGCTCATGATTCGCCTTACTCGATACACCCAGCAAACACCAAGATGTATTTGGACTTGAATGAAAGTTTCTGGTGGACAGGTATGAAGAAGGATATTGCCGAGTATGTAGCAGTATGCGACGTATGTCAGAGAGTTAAGGCAGAGCACCAGAAACCAGCAGGATTACTTCAGCCCTTGCCAATACCCGATTGGAAGTGGGACAAGCTTGGCATGGACTTCATTACAGGATTACCCAGGACCCGATCAGGCTATGATTCTATTTTGGTAGTAGTTGATCGCTTGACCAAGGTAGCTCACTTCATCCCCGTGAAAACCACATATACAAGTGCTAAGTTGCCCCAGATATATATGACCAGGATCGTATGTCTGCATGTAGTTCCGAGGACCATCGTATCAGATAGAGGAACACAATTTACCTCAAATTTTTGGCATCAGTTACACGAAACTTTGGGTACCAGGCTAGAGTTCAGTACAACCTTTCATCCGCAGACAGATGGGCAGACCGAGAGAGTCAATCAGATTCTGGAGGACATGTTGAGAGCTTGTGCGTTAGATTATGGATCTAGTTGGGATGATAATTTGCCATAAGCAAAATTCTCATATAACAACAGCTATCAAGCTAGTTTGAAGATGGCCCCTTTCGAAGCTTTGTACGGAAGGAGGTGCAGGACACCATTAATGTGGGATGGAGTTGGAGACCGTAAATTATTTGGTCCCGACATTATCAGATATTCGGAGGAGAAAGTCAAGTTGATCCGTGACAGACTTAAGATAGCCCAATCCAGACAGAAGAGTTATGCCGATACTAAACGCAAGGAAGTAACTTATGAAGTCGGAGATAGAGCATATCTTCGTGTGTCTCCACTTCGAGGTGTTAAACGGTTTGGAGTTAAAGGCAAACTAGCACCACGATTTGTGGGGCCATACAGAATTTTGGAACGCATGGGTGAAGTTGCCTACAAGTTGGAATTACCCGAAGCCTTGTCAGGAGTTCATGATGTGTTTCACGTTTCCCAGTTGAAGAAGTGCCATGCAGAGATGGCTGATATTCCTTTGAGAGATACAGTGCCAATGGAGGCCATACAGTTGGATAGTGATCTGACCTATGATGAGAAGCCCGTCAAGATTCTCGAAACAACAAGCAGGGTTACCCGCAGCAAGGTCATCAAGTTTTGCAAGGTTCAGTGGAGTCATCATACTGAGGAAGAAGCCACCTGGGAACGCGAAGAAGATCTTCGACAGGATCACCCACACCTTTTTGCTAGCCAACCCGAATCTCGAGGGCGAGATTCATCTTAAGGGGGGTAGGTTTGTAACATCCCAAATTTTCAATTTGGAATGTTTTACAATTATTAGCTAAGCATCTATGCATTTTTATATATTTGTCATTTGGAAATTTCAAAGGCATTTGAGTTTTATCTGACTTTGGAATCAACTTGGCATCTGAAATTTATTTCAAAAAATCCCTGACAAATACTTGTTCATAAGTATGAGAGGAGCTAACATGACACTTCAAAAAGTCAGAAGAAAACAATGCCAAAAGCTTTGAAATTCAAATTTGAGTTTCATTTGGATTTTATAGAAAAATGTTTTTTTATATAAAGTTTTTATTTAGCCTCTGAAAAATAGTTCATCATGTAGGATTTCTTTTTCTGATTTTTTTGATATATATATATATGTCCTATATTAAAATATTTTTATTTTCTATCTATATAGTTTTTTCTCTCTCACTGTTAAAAAAAAAAGTAAAAACAAAACGCAGCCCAGCAGGCCCATGCCCAGGCGCTATCTTCTTCTTCCTCGAATCCTTACAGAAACATGTACGCACGCATGGAGGGAAGCACCCCACCTCGCGCCCCACCCCCTCCCCTTCTCTCCCTCGCCCAGAAACTGCTCTGAACGGAACCCCCTCGTATTCCTCTACCCGTTCCCCTTCACTACTGCGCCTTAATTCTTTCTCTAATGGCCACCATGAGAGCTTGAAACTGCAGCCATTAACACCTCTTGCCCCACCCAACTCTGGACCTCCCCAAGCCCTATAAAAGGCACCCCGGGAGCCCCTCTCACCCCTCGTCCGAAGCCCTCTCTTTCTGGAGCTTTTCCCCCTCCCTAACCTCGCCAATTGCTCGCCGGAGTTCGTGTATTCCGGCGACTTCTCCACCACACCTATGGGAAACTGTCCACCACGAACACCTATGGGACCGGAGCCCCTTGTACGGTGCGGTAAGGGAGCGGAGGGAGCACAAAGAGCGGATCGAAGAGCACACGCGGGCAGTTTACCCAGGTTCGGGCCGCGCAGACGCGTAAAAACCCTACTCCTGCTTGGTTTGTATTGAGTTAGTGAGCTCGGGAGCTTGAAGAACTAGCTACACCGAGCAAGAGAGCGATCTAGGTTCCGAACCCCCTCTACGTTGTGCATGGGCCTCCTTTTATAGCTCAAGGGGTCACCGATAGGTGTCAACGTAGAAGAAGGGCAAAAATGTAACTTTGGTGGTAGTTGCAACAGTGCGGGAACAGTGCATGAACAATGCGTGAACAGTGGTCTTCACCTAACTTGACAGTGGGGGACAAGGGCATTAAATGCCCGTCGCCGTCGACCCCAAAAGCACCCGCCCGTGCGTCTCCGTTCGCCACGGCGATAGCCTCGTCACTGTGGAGTGCCACCGTGCCCACCAGGCTGCACAGCCATCCGCCACGCGTCCCTGGAAGGGCCCCAGGGCGACGCGTGGGCCGATGAGCTGGAGCGCGAGGCACACAGCGCAGGTTCCCCCGGCAAGCACCTTGCCGGGGTCTCGATCTTGCCGGGCCCTGAAGCTTGTCGCTCCCCGGGCCCTTGCCGGGGCGCATGCTGCGCCAAGGCATGTCTTCGGGGATGCAGTCTTCTGGTTTTCCTGGCAAGCTCCTCTTGCCAGGGTCTTGTGCTAAATGTGATAATCTTGAGCCTGGGACGGCCTTCCCGGCAAGCTCCACTTACCGGGGCCTTGATCTTCTGTCTTGTATACTTTGTTTTTGAATGGTTTCATAAGGATCAGAAAGGTCTCCGGCGAGCACGTGGTGAGCCCTGCCGCGGGAAGCTGCTACTGCCCGTGCACAAGTTGGGGTACTAAGGTACCCCTATCTTAGTACACCAACAGGAGCCCCCGGGCCTAGGCCATACACGGTGCCGAGCGCTGTTGGGCCAGGCCCAAAACAGTGCACGGACACACGCGGCCCACGGCACGCCGAATCCCCTTCCGCATCCGCCGCACCCCTCCCCAACGGCACGAGTCGATTGCGGCGTCGTGGGAGAGATCGTGGCCACGTTCTTTAACGGAAAAAGCGAAACGTCCCCCACTCCCCCCTTAAAAGCAGAGGGAACAGGGGCAGTTTCCTTCCTCCGTCTTCACTTCGTCTTCAACCTCCAGAAATCCCCCGCCGCGCTTTGCCTCCACACCTCCTCCGCCCTCTTCCGTACTCGCGGAGCCGCCGAACTCCTCGCTCCTTCCCCCGCCGCCTCCGCCATGGCTCCGAAGGCCGAGAAGGCGAAAGCGGAGAAGGCCAAGAGGTAGAAATCCGAGCAGGCGGCGAAGCTCGCCCTCCTGCGGAAGAGGAACGTGGTCTTCGCGCCGAGGCTCGGCGCGAGGGAGCTCTGGAACAAGTACTATCTCTTCTGGGCCAAGGAGACCAAGGCTCATCCCCGGACCAGAGTCTACCCCGCCGGCGCCAAAGATCTGCTTTCCGGCGTGTATTTCTTCTTCGCTGTCTTCTTCCACTGTGGCTTGTGTCCTACATTCTCGGAGTTTTTCTGTGACATCATGAACACGTACGGCCTCCACCTCCTAGACTTCACCCCCAACGCCATCCTTACGATGGCGGTTTTCGCACATCTGTGCGAAAACTACATAGGGATCTATCCAAACGTAGCGCTCTTTCGCCACTTTTTTATGCCTAGAGTAGAGGCCGGTGCTCCCCTCTCCGGGGGTATCTCTTGGATCTTCCGCTTGAACAAGAAGGAGTCATATCTGAAAAGAGAGCTCCGCGGCAAGTGGGAAGAGTGGCGCGCAGATTGGTGTTGGATAGTGGAGGACCAGCCGGAGCCTTTCACTGCGCCGCGCACAACAGCCATAGTGCGCGGCAGGGACTGGAGCGAGTTGGCCCCGGATGATGTCAAGCTCAATGTCGCCCTTGTCAGGATACTTCGTCTCCGGGTAGCTAAGTTGACCATCGGAGAGGTAGGGGAAGATTTCCTCCGCCGCCGCATTGCCCCTTTACAGGAAAGGAAAAGGCCAGCATTGGAATTCGGCAATGCGGCGGATATTATGAGGCTGCGCCCAGGTTTGAACTTCAACTTCACGGCGTTGGAGCTGAAGGGGATGGTCCGGGAGCTTTTTAAGCACGACCCGGCCCATCCAGGGTGGTTTAGACCTCCCCGGGGAGTGGTGCCGCTGTGCAACAGCACTGCCCGGGATGCCTTGCGCGCAATGATGCCCGCATGTGACTCTCACGGCGTCGACCCCACCTGGATAGTGCCCACGCCGGATGCAATTATGAGTTTCTTCGATAATTTGGTCGAGCGGCCGAGGAACGCCGAGGAGAACAAGGGTCTCACTCGGGCCACCACAGAGCGGGACATAGCCTATATCGCTTCCCGGATGGAAGAGGCCGCCGCAGCTGCAGCAGCAGGAGACTTCGGGTTCACCATCGACGAGGCGCAGGCCGAGGACGAGGTGTGCCAAGCAGAGGAGGCTGAGATCCGCAGACTGCTCAAACTTCCGCCCGACGAGCTTGCCGGAGTCCCTTCCCTGAGGCACGACGGGATTCCCGGGGTTGTGAGCGAGGCCGCGGCAAGCGAGGTTGCCGGAGGGAGCGGAGCCACCGGAGGGAACGGAGCCGCCGGGCAGGATGTTGGACCCAGCGGGCCCGCTGGGGAGGAGGAGGAAGACACCGAGGCCGACGAGGACTCCGGTGGGTCTCTGGGGCTTGATGACAACGCCTCATCGTCCTCGGAGAACTCCCCGCCTCGGGTGAGTCCCCAGCGAACACCGCTGAAGCGTCTCCGCAAGGCGGCCACAGCGACAAGGACGCAGGCGCCCCGACAACAGCCTGCTCGCCGGGCGACGCGCGCCACCAGAACGAGCCGAGTCGCGACGGAGGCGCCCCGCGCAGCAGCCGCGGCGGAGGCGCCCCGCGCACCAGCTGCGGCGGAGGCGCCCCGCGCACCAGCGCCAAGCGGAGGGGGATCTTCTCAGAGCGGAGCGGCCGCTCCGCCCGCTCCTCGGGCCTCGGCGTCGGCGGAGGCCGGGTCTTCGCAGCCCCCAGCCCCGGGGACCGCCAAGCGCCCGAGGGAGCCTTCTCCTCCTGCTCCTCGCGCCGGAGCAACTCAGGTGGAGTTTGATTTCTCCGCCCTTAGCGACGACGACGAGGAAGAGGAGTAAGCATCTGTACTTATAGCTTCTTCAATTCTGACTTGATTCCTTCTTTGTGATTCTGATCTTGTTTTCGTTTTCAGGTCCTTGGCCCAGCGGGCGGCGAAGCGGGCCAAGATCCCCGTGGTTGAGGTCGAGGACGACTCGCCCGTCGCGGCGACAGGGGACACGCCGGCGACAGGTTCGTCGGACCAACCTGCTCCTCCGAGGAGCAGCCCCCAGCGCAGCCCCCAGCGTAAGTCTGGGTTTTAGATTTTTTTGTTCTACGGGCGCGCTCGAGGTTTTAACTGGTACTGATAATCTTGCTGCTTCATTTGTCTTACGCAGAAGTGGAGCCGCAGCTGCAGGAGCGACCGGAGGTCACCCCCGAAGAGCTGCATGTTCCACCCTCCCCGCCAAGGGTGAACTCCCCGGCGAGGGAGGACGTTCCGCCAAGGACGGGCTCCCCGCCAAGGGCGGGCAGCCCGACAAGGGTGGCCACCCCGCCAAGGGAGGGCACGGGCGGCCCTCCGCCAGCAGGGGCCACCGCTCCACCGCCAAGGGAGGACTCCCCGGCGAGGGAGCCTGTCGTCGACGAAGTCCGCGAAGGTAAGTCTTGCAGCTTCTTCTTCTTGGACTTGTCTTTTTGAATATTTGCTTGATCTTCTCTTTTCTTCTTTTTCTTCTAGATCCTCCTCCCCCGGAGCGGATGGAGACGGAGGTCGTCGTCGAGGAGGAGGGCGCGCAAGGCGACGCCGGCAATGCCACTGTCGTCGAAGACATGGCAGGAGCCGACGAGCCTGCCGCTGGGGAGACTGCCCCGACTGCAGACGCCGCGGCCGGGGAGGGGGACGGCGGCCACACTGCCGGCCCGGAGGCGGCAGGAGCGTCAAGCGCTGCGCCGGCCGCCGACCCCTCCGCCGGCAAGGAGCAGTCGGGCATCTATCTTGAGGCCCCCAATGGCGTCTTCATACATGTGCCGTGGGGGTCCTCGTCGCGAGCCCCCGTGGAGGGAGAGACCTTTGATAGAGAGGTCCTCGCCTCCGCGGGGTTGAAGATCGTTGAAGCGCCTGGCGGGAGTGATGAGCCCGAAGAGGAGAAACTTCTCCGCCAGCTCCTGGCCCTTTACCGGGCCAGGCAGGCGAAACTGGAGTCGCGAGAAGCCCTCACCGCCAAGGCCGGAGCAGACTTGGAGAAACGTGCCGCAGAGCTCCACGCCGCCCACCAGGCATCTCTCCGCGACTTGGCGGAGGAGCGCGAGAGGCTTGCCGGAGAGCAGCAGGAGTTTCTTCTGGAGAAAGTTGAGGCCGAGGAGCAGCAGCGACTAGTTGGTGTGGAGCTGTCCCGGCGAGAAGGAGCGCTCAACCAGCGGAAGGTTGAGCTCGACGCCCACGACGACGAGCTCACCGCCCGGGAGCAGGCTCTTGGCGGGGCCCTGAAGGAGGCAAAGGAAGCCGCTGCCGCCGCGGAAACCGCCAAGAAGGACCTTGAAGCCAAGGTGGCGCAGCTGGAGGAGTACCTGAAGGCGAGCACGGAAAGGGTCACCGCCCTCAACATAGAGTGCGAGAAAGACGCCCATACCAACTCGGACCTCCAGGTACGCCTCTCCAAGCAGGGCGACGAGCTCAAAGCCGCCAAGGACTCGATTGCTGATCTGGAGTTGAAGGTCTCCACTTTGAGGGATTCACTGGACGCCGCTCGGGACCGCGAGACCAAGCTGAAGGAGGAGGTCCGCAAGGAGCGGGAGCTGGTGGAGAGTGCTGCCACCTCCACGAACATCTTCAAACAGGCGGTGGAGCATTGGACGGAGGAGCTGGTCACTTCCGCCGCCAACATCGACAAGGAGCTAATGGCGCTGAGGGTGGAGCACCTTGTGTACTCTCCGGACCCAAATCTTCCCCACAGCGCCAAGCTCAGTCTTTTCTTCAGGGGGATCACGCCGGCGCTTGCACGGCTCCAGGAGAAGCTCCCCGCGCAGCTGGCCGAGGAGTCGCGCCAGCTCTGCGCGGGTACCTTGGAGCGTGTCTTGACCAAAATCGTCTACCGCAACCCCGGTATTAATCTTGTCAACGTCCTCCGCAGCTTGCCGGCCGACGCAGATCAGGAGGCGCTGAAGGCGCAGGTCGCCCACATCATCGCCAAGGTGAACAAAATCTCAAGGCGTGAAGGCGATCGCGTAGACTAGGTTTCTTTCTCTTTATTTCCTTTGCTGCTGCAAAGTGTGCCATGAACATGAACCTATTAGTCATTGCGACAAGTTATCTCTGTAATATATTATCTTATTTCGGAGCAATTGATGCATTGTTATCTCCCTTGCTTTGGTCCTTTACTTTGTATGCTTTTTACCCTACGCTTTTAGGGAACTTGCCGACAAGGGACCCTTGCCGCGAGCGCTGAGTGCTGGACTCTGAGCAGCCTGATGGCAAAGGTCTTATCGGCAAGCAACCTTGCCGCAGCTAGTCGCGACGCACTTAGCTTGCTGAGTGAACTCGAAAACGAAATAAGGGCGCGACACTTGTCGCAGCTCACTTAAGCCGTTGAGCGTACTCGAAAACAAGGTAAGGGTGCGGCTAGCCATGGGTAGGTTCCTCCGCGCATAGGTTTCCCATGCAAAGTGTGGTTGTTCAAGGAAGATAACTAAAATTTAAAAATTTGAACAGCTCAAATTCTGGTAACTTAGCTTTCGTAATCTGTTCGTTCTCCGGTAAGCTTCTCTTTCTTGAACAGCACTTGGTTCGTCCTCCACCTCCTTCCCCCCCGGCAAACTTGTGCGCGAGGAATGTTTCTTCTGCTTAAGAGGGAAAGAAAAGGAGAAGAGGGAACAAGTATAGGGTTTCTCGGCATGGTAATGCTTACCGGATATGTGTGTTGCACAAGATGCCAAACAATGTATGCAAATAACAAAGAAAAGCATGAAAAATGGCAAATTGTGCGAAACGCAAAAGCTTTACTGATGCACGGGATCTGCGCCCGGCTTTGTACAAAGGTTTACATGCAACAACGGCAAGACTCGTACAAAAGGTGGTTGCCGGAGCGGATCACGGCAACCGCGCCTTATGGGTGAAACTTTCGAAGATGCTCTATGTTCCAGGAGTTGCTCACCGGTAAGCCTTCTTCGGTCTCAAGGCGGACAGCGCCGGGCCTTGTGACTTGTCTCACCCGGTAAGGGCCTTCCCACTTCGGCGTCAACTTGTTGGAATTCTTGGCGGACTGAACACGCCGAAGAACAAGGTCGCCTTCCTCGAGACTCCTGGCTTTAACCTTGCGGCTATGGTAGCGGCGCAAGGCTTGCTGGTATCGAGCAGCTCGTACAGCAGCCTGGAGACGTTCCTCCTCGAGGAGCAATGCATCATCTTGTCGCAGTTGCTCTTGCTCGAGCTCATCATAAGCGAGCACTCGAGGAGATCCGTATACGAGTTCCGTGGGGAGAACTGCCTCTGCTCCATAGACAAGAGCAAAGGGTGTCTGTCCGGTGGCTCGACTTGGTGTCGTTCTGATTGACCAAAGAGCCGCCGGCAACTCCTCTATCCAGTTTCTTCCGCACTTGCGCAGCCTGTCGAAAGTTCTTGTCTTGAGCCCGCGCAGCACTTCAGCATTGGCCCTCTCCGCTTGACCATTGCTCCTTGGGTGAGCAACAGAAGCGAAGCAGACCTTGGCGCCAAGGTCTTGGATGTACTGCATGAAGGTGCGACTAGTGAACTGTGTGCCGTTGTCGGTGATGATCCTGTTAGGGATCCCGAAACGGCAAACAATCGCTCTGAAGAACCTGACCGCTGACTGTGCTGTCACCTTTCTCACCGGTTCCACTTCTGGCCACTTTGTGAACTTGTCGATTGCTACATACAAGTACTCAAAGCCCCCGACAGCACGGGGGAAAGGGTCGAGGATATCGAGCCCCCAGACCGAGAAGGGCCAGGACAAAGGGATCGTCTGGAGAGCTTGAGCTGGCTGATGAATTTGCTTGGCATGGAACTGGCATGCTTCACACTTGGTTACTTGTGCAGTTGCATCTTGGAGGGCTTCTTGCCAAAAGAACCCTTGCCGGAATGCCTTCCCGGCAAGTGCCCTTGCGCCAATGTGGTGGCCACATATGCCTCCATGTATTTCTGCCAACAGCTTCTGTCCATCTTCTCTGGAAATGCACTTCAACCTGACACCATTGAGCCTTCTTCTGTACAGTTCATTGTCCACGAACTGGTACATACTTGACTGCCTGGTTATTTTCTCTATCTCTGCTGGGTCGTCGGGAAGTTCTCCAGTTTGCAGAAAACGGACGATCTGTTGTGCCCATGCCGGAGCCCGAGGCTCAACGGCAAGGTCTAAAGGCATGAGGGCCGCTGCGGGAACCCCAGCTTCTACGGCAAGAACCTCTGGTTCTGTCGGAGCTGATGGTCCCCCGGCAAGCCTGCCGGGGCAAGGCTTGTCGGGAACGCTTGCTTCAACTGTACAGACCCTTGGGTCTACAGGAGCAAACTGTTCCTCAGCATTCTGGTTGTTGATCTTGAAGACCTTGGCGGCGGCTTCGGGAAGATCCGCCGGCAAGTAGTCGCCGGAGACCAACTTTCTCTTCTTGGGCTGCCCAATTGATGGTGTAACGGATGGCTGAGTCAACTTGAGCAGGAAGGTCCCTGGTTCCACAGGTAACTTCATTGCAGCACACTTTGAAAGGCCATCTGCTATATCGTTCTGGGCTCTCGGGACGTGCTCCATTTGCAGACCTTCAAAGTGCTCTTCAAGCTTCCTCACTTCATCTACATAGGCTTCCATCAAAGGGCTCTGATATCTCTTGTTGACTTGTCGGACCACCAACTGGGAATCTCCCCGCACAATCATCTTCTTGATCCCAAGTTCGGCCGCAATCCTGAGGCCGGCAAGCAAGCCTTCATACTCAGCAGTATTGTTTGTCGCTTGCTCCCTGGGAAAGTGCATCTGGATAACATACTTGAGGTGCTCTCCGGTGGGCGCTATGAGTACCACGCCGGCACCGGCGCCTTGCAGTGAGAAAGCACCATCAAAGTACATTACCCGTTCGCTTGTCGCTTCTTGTACGGGGACGCTTGTCTCCGGAACTTCTTCATCGGGCGTTGGAGTCCATTCGGCTATGAATTCTGCCAAAGCTCTGCTCCGTATGGTTGAGGTACTTTCAAACTTGAGACCAAAGCTCGACAGTTCCAGTGCCCACTCTACGATCCTGCCTGTTGCTTCTGGATTTTGCAGTATCCTCTTCAACGGAAAGCGAGTGACCGCTGTTATCTCATGTGCTTGGAAGTAATGGCGCAGCTTTCTTGAGGCCATGAGGAGGCCGAAAAGCAACTTCTGCACCCCGGAGTATCTTGATCTAGCCCCCTGCAAGAGGGAACTCACAAAATACACCAGGCGCTGCACCATCTTCTTCCGCACTTCTCCTTGTTCCTGCGCAGAGTTGTCCTTGTTGGGGCCAGAGCTTGTCGGAGCAGCCCCCTGCTTGTCACTGGATTCGCTTGTCGGTGGTGTAGACTCCTCATCGGCCTCCCTCTCCGCTACTAACGCAGCACTAACCACTTGATTGGTTGCCGCTAAGTACAGCAGCAACTTCTCTTGTGGTCTAGGTGCGACAAGTATTGGAGTGGAGGATAGGTATCCTTTCAAGTCTTGTAGCGCTGCCTCCGCTTCCGGAGTCCATTTCATAGGACCTGCCTTCTTCAAGATCTTGAAGAAAGGCAGGGCGCGTTATGCAGACTTTGAAATGAACCTACTGAGGGCAGCTACACAACCTGCAAGTCTCCTTACGTCCTTGACGCGCTTCGGGGCTTCGATCTGCTCGATGGCTTTTATCTTGTCGGGATTGGCTTCAATCCCCCTCTGGGATACAAAGAACCCGAGAAGCTTGCCGGAGGGGACTCCAAAGACGCACTTCTCGGGGTTCAACTTGAGCTGGATCTTGCGCAGATTTGCAAAAGTTTCTTCCAAATCTTGGATCAGTGTATCTTTGCTCTTGCTCTTGACCACTATGTCATCCATGTAAGCCTCTACATTTCTGTGAATCTGTGGCTCAAAAGCAGTGTGCACCACCCTTGCAAATGTTGAGCCTGCATTCTTCAATCCGAAAGGCATGCGAATGAAGCAAATTGTGCCACATGGAGTAATGAATGCAGTCTTCTCTTCATCTTCCTTGGCCATAAAAATCTGATGGTAGCCTGAGTATGCATCAAGGAAGGATAGCAGCTCACATCCAACAGTGGAGTCAACAATCTGGTCAATGCGCGGCAAGGGAAATGGATCCTTGGGACATGCTTTATTCACATCAGTGAAGTCTATACACAACCTCCACTTCCCGTTAGCCTTACGCACGACAACTGGATTTGCTAACCACGTCGGATGGATCACGCCTCTAACTAGGCCCGCTGCTTCTAGCTTCTTGATTTCTTCGGCAATGAATTCTTGGCGCTCCACGGCTTGCTTCCTGACCTTCTGCTTGACGGGCCGCGCATGAGGACAAACAGCAAGCTTGTGCTCAATCACCTTCCTTGGAACGCCGGGGATGTCAGATGGTTGCCACGCAAACACATCGACATTCGCCCGCAGGAAGGCTACGAGCGCGCTTTCCTATTTGCTATCAAGCGTAGCACTGATGGTGAAGGTACCACCAGTGCCGTCCTCCTTGGCGGACACCTTCTTGGTTGCCGGTGGAGCGGCCATCCCTTTCTTGCACTTGCCGGTGGAGCTCGATGGAACGTCCTCGACGGCAGCGCAGCACTCCGAAGAGGTGCGTTTGCCGGAGTCGGCCCCAGAGCACTTGCCGGACTTGGTCTTGGTGGTCTTGGTATTCTTCCCCCCGGGAGCTTCAGCGGCAAGTGTGTTGCTCTCCGCCGCGGCTGCTGCATCCCGGTATATCTTGTCGGCGCAGATAAGCGCGTCCTTCTTGTCACCATGGACAGAGATGACGCTTATCGGCCCCGGCATCTTGAGTACGTTGTAGGCGTAGTGGGAAGCTGCCATGAACTTGGCGAGGTCAGGACGTCCAAGTATCCCATTGTATGGCAACGGGATATCGGCCACGTCGAAGGTTATCCTCTCCGTCCTGAAGTTGAGTTCCCCGCCAAAGGTCACTGGCAGAGTGATCTTCCCCTTGGGCTTGCTCCTTCCCGGGTTTATTCCTTGGAACGAACCGGTCTCTTCGAGCTCTCCATCTGGGATCTGGAGTTTCTTGATCACAGCCGAGGAGATCAAGTTCAGGCCGGCCCCGCCGTCAACCAACATTTTGGTGACCTTGAGGTTGCGGATGGTGGGTGAAACCAACATCGGCAAGCACCCGACCGCAGTGGTGCGGTCAGGGTGATCCTCAAGATCAAAAATGATGGGCATGCTGGACCACTTCAGGAGCTTGCGCGACTCAACGGGCGGCTCTGCTGCGTTTACTTCCCGCACCCACTGCTTGAGTTGGCGGTGGGAAGTATGCAGAGAGGCGCCCCCGTCGACGCACAGCACTTCTGTGGCCTTCTGGAACTCCTGCTCGCTGTTATCACCTTCCTCCATGTCGTCGTCGTCGTCTTCTTCCTCATCCTTGTCGCAGCCCCGGGGAGGTCGATCACCTTGCCGCTGCTTGGCCTTGCCGCGGCGTCCTCCCCGGCCATTGAATGGCCGCTTCTTGCTTGGCTCTCCTCCGCCACCTTGGGCCTTCTCCTTGTCGCGCCGCTCGTAATCAGCCTTCTGCTGCTCTACGAGGTACTCGACGCGCTTGCAGTTGGAAAGGTCATGACCCTTGGTGCGGTGGATCTTGCAATATTGCTTGTCGGAGCCGTCCTGCTTGTCGGCTGCCGCTACAGGGGCAGGCTCCTTGCCGGAGCCGCCGGCCTGTGCTGTCTTGGCGGGAGCCTCCTTGCCGGACTTCTCGACGACTAGCACTTCCTTGCTCTTCTTCTTTCTATTGTTCCGCCGCCGGCTCTTCTTTGCCGGGGCGGCATCCTCGCTGTCGCTTCCCCCTGCACCAGCATCCTCCCCGGGGAGTCTCCTCCCCTCTTCGGCGCGCGCGCACTTGTCAGCCAAAGCATAGAGCTCGCTGACATCCCGTATCTTCGTCATGGCCATCTCTTCCCGCATGCGGCGGTTACGCACGTTCTGGTGGAACGCGCTGATAACAGCAGCAGGGTGGACGTCGGGGATGTTGTGCTGTACGCGGCTGAAACGTTGGATGTACTTGCGCAGAGGTTCTCCTTCCTTCTGGGCCAAGATGTGGAGATCACTCTCCTGGCCGTGGGGTTTGTGGCCGCCCGTGAAGGCGCCAACAAACTGGTGGCACAAATCTGCCCACGAAGAAATAGAACCTTCCGGCAAGTGCATAAGCCAAGAACAAACGTTTGGCTTAAGCACTAGCGGGAAGTAATTCGCCAGTATCTTCTCGTCGCGCCCCCCGGCAGCCTGCACCGCGATGGTATTGATACTGAGGAACTCCGAGGGGTGCGTCTTGCCGTCGTACTTCTCGGGTACGTCGGGCTTGAAGTTTTTCATGCTGGGCCACTGGACGCGCCGCAGCTCACGGGTAAACGCAGGGCAACCTGCCGCGTACGGCAAGTCGCCTGGTTCACCGGGCGCGTGCGTGTCGACAGCGGTCCCAGCACGTTGGTCTGATTGTCGCCGGGCTTCTCGCCGGCCCTCGATCGTTGTTCGAGCATCTTCTTGCCGCCGATCGTCAAGGACTTGGCGCTGGTCCCGACGAGCCCGCGGATCCGACAACGCTGTGGAGTCGTCGTCGACGTTAATCCGGCGGGGAGGCGTCTTTTGCTTCCGCGGCGGGGAGTGCACGGTGGTTGCACCCCCGGCGGTCTTGTCGCCATCGGCCTTCGTCTTCTCGACTTGCCGTGGCCGCGAGGTCGCCGGATGCTGCGGCGTATCGTTGTTGGCGAAGGCGATGAGGCTTTGAATTGTTGCCCTCCAGTCTTCGGCCTTGTCTGCCGCTGGAGGGAAGTCGAGGAGCAGCTGCGCTCTTGCGAGTGCTTCTGCTGGAGAGGAGGGGAGAGGTGGCGAGCGGTGCGAGGAGCGAGATATGCTCGGACTTCTAACAGGGTTAGAAGGAGCAGGGTCTCGCCCCGGCGACCGCGCCTTGCTCGTGCCAGGACGATGGCCTAGAGCATCCCGCGATCCTCCGGTTTTCCCTTGCCCCAGCAAGCGGATGGTACCTCCTGTACCACGGAGCTGCTGGGTTGTCGTCTGCTGCGATGGACGTGGCGCGTCTACGGACACCGAGGCTCGGTCGTCCGTCTTGTCCTTGGATTTGGCGGTGCCGCGAGTTTCCTCGCCGGCAACCACCCTTCCGCCGGCGTCTCCTCCACCCACCGTTGGTTCTCGTGGCGGGGGAATCGACGCAGACGGGCCTGCGACCTCCGAAGCCTTCTTCTTCGGGGCCATGTTGCTGCTGCTGATGAAACTGACGAAGTTGAAGAGGTTGATGAAGAATGCGCCCGCGTGAGCGCCGGATCAGGTTCGCACAACCTCGACGCTCCCCCACCTGGCGCGCCAAAGATGTCGGGGGAAACTGTCCGCCACGAACACCTATGGGACCGGAGCCCCTTGTACGTTGCGGTAAGGGAGCGGAGGGAGCACAAAGAGCGGATCGAAGAGCACACGCGGGCAGTTTACCCAGGTTCGGGCCGCGCGGACGCGTAAAAACCCTACTCCTGCTTGGTTTGTATTGAGTTAGTGAGCTCGGGAGCTTGAAGAACTAGCTACACCGAGCAAGAGAGCGATCTATGTTCCGAACCCCCTCTACGTTGTGCATGGGCCTCCTTTTATAGCTCAAGGGGTCACCGACAGGTGTCAACGTAGAAGAAGGGCAAAAATGTAACTTTGGTGGTAGTTGCAACAGTGCGGGAACAGTGCATGAACAGTGCGTGAACAGTGGTCTTCACCTAACTTGACAGTGGGGGACAAGGGCATTAAATGCCCGTCGCCGTCGACCCCAAAAGCACCCGCCCGTGCGTCTCCGTTCGCCACGGCGATAGCCTCGTCACCGTGGAGTGCCACCGTGCCCCCCAGGCTGCACAGCCATCCGCCAGGCGTCCCTGGAAGGGCCCCAGGGCGACGCGTGGGCCGATGAGCTGGAGCGCGGGCACACAGCGCAGGTTCCCCCGGCAAGCACCTTGCCGGGGTCTCGATCTTGCCGGGCCCTGAAGCTTGTCACTCCCCCGGCCCTTGCCGGGGCGCATGCTGCGCCAAGGCATGTCTTCGGGGATGCAGTCTTCTGGTTTTCCTCGCAAGCTCCTCTTGCCAGGGTCTTGTGCTAAATGTGATAATCTTGAGCCTGGGACGGCCTTCCCGGCAAGCTCCACTTGCCGGGGCCTTGATCTTCTGTGTTGTATACTTTGTTTTTGAATGGTTTTATAAGGATCAGAAAGGTCTCCGGCGAGCACGTGGTGAGCCCTCCCGCTGGAAGCTGCTACTGCCCGTGCACAAGTTGGGGTACTAAGGTACCCCTATCTTAGTACACCGACACGCGGTACTGCTCCTCGGATCCGCATCACCTTGCTCTTCACCGTCCCGCACGCGTCCTTCGCCGAAACACACCGGATTCACCTTCTTCCTCGTCTCCGGTGACAAGTCCGGTGAACACCCTATCCGAATTTGTTTTTCTCTTTTATCAGTATATTTTCCAATTCAGATTCTATACCAAATCTTGTTTCTAGTATATCTTTTAGTCTATAGATCCGATTTAGTTGATTATTTTTCCTACGGTTTCCTAAAACTATCCTCTATCCAGAGAACCAAACTAAATATATTTTTGAAAATTTTAAAATTTGAATTCAAACAGATCTGAATTCAAACTTCGTTAGGCCATAACTTGAGTTTCGTAACTCCGTTTTGGGTGATTTGTTTTGCAAATAAAAGCTTGTGAAATGTACCTTATGTTAAAACCAAAACCATTTATTTTTGTTGCTGTGAAAATTATATTTTGTACAGAAACTTTATTTTGGTCTTTTTGGAGTTTTTCGAAGTCTTTTATTTGTTGTCTTTTTGGATCCTTGCTTCTATGCTTATGTATGTTATTGCTTGCTTACGCTAGATCATCCGAAGTGCTAAGCTTGCTACTACGAATCTTTAGAGTTCAACGAACGTCAGCAAGGCAAGTTCACACTTTGATCATAAGTTTAAATACCCAGTTTTTACTATGCATTAGTTTCACCCTCAAAGATTGCATGAGTAGGATTGGGAACATGTGGTTATGCTATGTAGTTCATTTGGTAGGAACCCATGACCTTTTATCACCCCGGAAATATTCGCTATATTATATATTGCTTAGCCATGCTCGTAGACGGGGATTAGTATGTGTGATACATGCAAGTTGCGAGAGATAATAATTTATTGGGACAACATAAGGTGGCAACTCTAATACACATCTGGGTGGATTGTTTGGGGGCACCTGGAGAAACGAGTGCTTGCCCAAGGGGAATCCCGGAGTACCCGTGTGATTACCATAGCTCCGCCACCTAGGCTCAAAGGGATCATAAGATATTTCATGCCTAGAAACTTCCGTGTGCAGCCACAAGTCATTATGGGCTCTGGCATAGTTGAGTAAGTTGTGTGACCTCTTTCCGTGGTAGACTAGCTGATGTAGGGGAAAGTAGGTGCACCGGTCTACCCAGGGTTTGGAGGAAATACTTCAAAAAGACTATGTCTCGATCTTCCGATCATGGAGGTGGTCGAGTCTTGTGGGGAAAAGTGCGCAAACCTCTGCAGAGTGTATAAACTAATCATGATTAGCCGTGTCCCCGGTTATGGACAACCTGAGTATCTAGAAGTGAATTATTGGTTGATCTCATCACTCTATTTAATGGAATTATTGGGTTACTAATAACTTGGGAATTTTGGGATTGAGTTGGAGGAACCTTCTCAATAATGGCATTTTAATTTTGTAGTAAATAATAAAAATTATTCCTTTGATGTAGGGTAAAATTGGCTTTATGCAAAAATTAAACTTAGAGCCTCCACCAGCTAAATTTTGCATATAGAGATACTCTTCTTCATTATTATTTATCTATGGTGTGACATTGCCAGCATATTCCATGTGCTGACCTACATGGCTGCAACATCTCATGTTGCAGAGTTTTCCGACGAGGATTTAAGATGCGATAGGTCGTTGTTCTGCACTCAGTTTGCCGTGGAGTTGGATGGACTCATTTACCTTCGATGCTTCCGCAGTTATTTTTATTTAGATGGCCTTTGGCCATATTATTGTAATAAATACTCTTTTGATGACCTCAATGTAATAAAGTGTGTGACTGAACTCTATTATAATTCATCGAGTACTGTGTGTGTCAGCATACCGATCCAGGGATGACACTTAAGCACAGAGACTTCGATCCATTTGGGTCGGGTCGCTGCAAGAACACACATATATTCATGAAAACAAAATAGGTTTAGATCTCAAATCATGGCACTCGGGCCCTAGTGACAAGCATTAAGCATAGCAAAGTTATAGCAACATCAATCTTAGAACATAATGGATACTAGGGATCAAACGCTAACAAAACTAACTCTATTACATGGTAAATCTCATCCAACCTATCAACGTCCAGCAAGAATATGATGGGATTACTCACGCACGGTGGTGAGCATCATGAAATTGGCGATGGAGGAAGTTTGATGATGACGATGTCGACGATCTCCACTCTCCGGAGCCCCGAACGGACTCCTGATCAGCTCTCCAGGGAGAGATAGGGCTAGGTGGCGGCTTCGTATCGTAAAACACAATAATTCCTTCTCTTTGATTTTTTCTCCACGAAAGTGAATATATGGAGTCGGGGGAGACATCGGTGGAGCAACAGGTGGCCCACGAGGCAGGGGGCGCGACCAGGGGGGCGCGCCCCCACCCTCATGGATAGTGTGGGGCCCCCCTGGTCTGGTTCTTTCCGCAGATATTTTTTATACATTCCAAAATAAATCTCCGTCGACTTTCAGGTCATTCTGAGAACTTCTATTTCTGCACAAAAACAACTCCATGGCAGTTCTGCTGAAAACATCGTCAGTCCGGGTTAGTTCCATTCTAATCATGCAAGTTAGAGTCCAAAACAAGGGCAAAAGTGTTTGGAAAAGTAGATATGTTCGAGACGTACCACTTCTACCCATTTAGTAACGTAATCAACGGCAACTAAAATATGTGTATACCCATTAGAGGAAGGAAACAGTCTCATATAATCAAAGCCCCAAACATCAAATGGTTCAATAACAAGTGAATAGTTCATAGGCATTTCCTGACGTCTACTGATATTACCAATTTTTTGACATTCATCACAAGACAAGACAAACTTACGGGTATCCTTGAAGAGAGTAGGCCAATAAAAACCGGATTGCAATACCTTATGTGCAGTTCTATCCTCCATAAGCCTCGGAGTGACACTTGCGTAGGATTTGTTCCTCTTCATGCTCAGTTACACAACGTCTAATAACACCATCTACTCTTTCTTTATAAAGGTGTGGGTAATCGCGGAAGTAATGTCTTAAATCATAGAAAAACTTTTTCTTTTGCTGGTATGTGAAACTAGGTGGTATAAATTAAGCAACAATGTAATTAGCATAATCAGCATACCATGGAGCAGTGCAAGAAGTATTTATGACAGCCAATTGTTCGTCAAGAAAGCTATCATCAATAGGTAGTGGGTCATCAAGAACATTCTCTACCTAGACAAGTTGTATGCAACGGGGTTCTCAGCTCCCTTTGTATCAATAATATGCAAATCAAATTATTGTAGCAACAGAACCCATCTAATAAGTCTAGGTTTAGCATCTTTATTTTCCATAAGATATCTAACAACAGCATGATCAATGTGAACAGTTACTTTAGAATCAAAAATATAAGGTCTGAACTTTTCGAGTAGATGATTTTTCATATAAAAAACTTTTTAATCTGAGTTCGTATGCAAAAGTTATGCCCGTTTTACTAAATTCCAGAGATATTTTGCAAATAAAGTCAAAATTCATAATTGTAAATTTTCCCAACAAGTAGACCACATATCACATGGGAAACTTATTTTCTTTTATTTTTTTGACATTTCCATCATTTTCTTTTATTTTTTTTGAACAGGAAAAGGCGGTCCACATGGGGGGGGGGTGCAGTAATGGCCAAGTTAGTAATGGCGCACCGTGGGAGTGGTGCGCCATTACTAGTTCAACTAGTAATGGCGCACCACTCCCACGGTGCGCCATTACTAGTTTTGAAAAAAAATAAAAAAAAATAAAATTTGAAAAAAAAATACTAGTGGCACACCGTGGATGTGGTGCGCCATTAGTAAGTTTAACTACTAATGGCGCACCACTCCCACGGTGCGCCATTACTAGTTTTGAAAAAAAATGAAAAGAAATAAAAACAAAATTTGAAAAAAAATTACAAGTGGCGCACCGTGGATGTGGTGCGCCATTAGTAGTTTAACTACTAATGGCACACTATCCACTAGTGCGCCATTAGTAGTTTTGAAAAAAAAATGAAAAAAAATTGTTACTAATGGCGCACCGTTGATGTGGTGCGCCGTTAGTATTTGGACACTAATGGCGCACCAACACATGGTGCGCCAATAGTATATACTAAAGGCGCACCGCATGTCTGGTGCGCCATTAGTAACAATCCTATCTATAGCGCTTTTCCTAGTAGTGCATGAACTCCTCAAACTACAGTCATCACCGGGAGTGGTCCCGATTATTGTCAATTCGGGGTTGCCGGATCATAACACATAGTAGGTGAATATTGACTTGCAAGATAGGATCAAGAATACACATATATTCATGAAAACATAATAGGTTTAGATCTGAAATCATGGCACTCGGGCCCTAGTGACAAGCATTAAGCATAGCAAAGTTATAGCAACATCAATCTTAGAACCTAATGGATACTAGGGATCAAACCCTAACAAAACTAACTCTATTACATGGTAAATCTCGTCCAACCTATCAACGTCCAGCAAGAATACGATGGGATTACTCACGCACGGTGGTGAGCATCATGAAATTGGCGATGGAGGAAATTTGATGATGACGATGTCGACGATCTCCACTCTCCGGAGCCCCGAACGGACTCCTGATCAGGCCTCCCAGGAGAGATAGGGCTAGGCGGCGGCTCCGTATTGTAAAACATAATAATTCCTTCTCTTTGATTTTTTCTCCTCGAAAGTGAATATATGGAGTCGGGAGAGACATCGGTGGAGCAACAGTTGGCCCCCTGGTCTGGTTCTTTCCGCAGATATTTTTTATATATTCCAAAATTAATCTCTGTTGATTTTCAGGTCATTCTAAGAACTTTTATTTCTGCACAAAAACAACACCATGGCAGTTCTGCTGAAAACATCGTCAGTCCGGGTTAGTTCCATTCAAATCATGCAAGTTAGAGTCCAAAACAAGGGCTAAAGTGTTTGGAAAAGTAGATATGTTCGAGACGTACCACTTCTACCCATTTAGTAACGTAATCAATAGCAACTAAAATATGTGTATACCCATTAGAGGAAGGAAACGGTCTCATATAATCAAAGCCCCAAACATCAAATGGTTCAATAACAAGTGAATAGTTCATAGGCATTTCTTGACGTCTACTGATATTACCAATTCTTTGACATTCATCACAAGATAAGACAAACTTACGGGCATCCATGAAGAGAGTAGGCCAATAAAAACCGGATTGCCAAACCTTATGTGCAGTTCTATCCTCCATAAGCCTCGGAGTGACACTTCCGTAGGGTTTGTTCCTCTTCATGCTCAGGTACACAACGTCTAATAACACCATCTACTCTTTCTTTATAAAGGTGTGGGTCATCCCAAAAGTAATGTCTTAAATTATAGAAAAACTTTTTCTTTTCCTGGTATGTGAAACTAGGTGGTATAAATTTAGCAACAATGTAATTAGCATAATCAGCATACCATGGAGCAGTGCAAGAAGTATTTATGACAGCCAATTGTTGATCAAGAAAGCTATCATCAATAGGTAGTGGGTCATCAAGAATATTCTCTAACCTAGATAAGTTGTCTGCAACGGGGTTCTCAGCTCCCTTTCTATCAATAATATGCAAATCAAATTATTGTAGCAAGAGAACCCATCTAATAAGTCTAGGTTTAGCATCATTCTTTTCCATAAGATATCTAACAACAGCATGATCAGTGCGAACAGTTACTTTAGAATCAACAATATAAGGTCTGAACTTATCACAAGCAAATACAACTTCTAAAAATTCTTTTTCAGTAGTAGCATAATTTCTCTGGGCACTGTCTAGAGTTTTACTAGCATATTGGATAACATTTAATTTCTTATCAACTCTTTGTCCTAGAACAGCACCTATAGCATAATCACTAGCATCACACATAATTTCCAAGGGTAAATTCCAATCATGTGGCGGTACAATAGGTGCAGAAATCAAAGCTTGTTTAAGTATTTCAAATGCTTCTACACAATCATCATCAAGGACAAATGGAACATCTTTTTGTAAGAGATTTGTAAGAGGCCTAGAAATTTTTTAGAAGTCTTTAATGAGCCTCCTATAAAACCGGCATTACCAAGGAAACTTATTATACCTTTAATGTCCTTAGGACACGGCATCTTTTCAATAGCATCAACTTTAGCTTTATCAACTTCAATACCTCTTTCAGAAATTTTATGCCCCAAGAAAATACCTTCATTAACCATAAAGTGGCACCTCTCCCAATTCAAGACAAGATTAGTTTCCTCACATCTCTACAAAACTCGATCGAGGTTGCTCAAGCAATCATCAAAAGAAGTTCCATAAACGGAAAAATCATCCATGAAAACCTCAATAATCTTTTCACAAAAGTCAGAGAATATAGCCATCATGCATCTTTTATTGTAGCAGGTGCATTACATAAGCCAAAAGGCATACGTCTATAAGCAAAGGTACCGAAAGGGCAAGTAAAGGTGGTCTTTTCTTGATCCTCTTTTGACACAGGTATTTGAGAGAAACCAGAATAGCCATATAGAAACCAAAAATGTGTGTGTTTGGATAATCTTTCTAGCATTTGATCAATAAAAGGTAAAGGGTAATGATCCTTTTTAGTAGCTTTATTTAGTTTGCGGAAATAAATTACCACCCTATAACCTGTGAAAATTCTTTGGGGGATCAATTCATCTTTATCATTAGGAACAACAGTAATACCTCCCTTCTTTGGGACACAATGGACAGGACTTACCCACTGACTATCAGCAATAGGATAAATTATACCCGCCTCTAGAAGCTTTAGTATTTCTTTCCTTACTACTTGTTTCATCTCAGGATTTAACCGTCATTGGTGATCAACAACCGGTTTAGCGTCTTTCTCCAATTTTATTTTGTGTTGGCATAGAGTGGGACTAATTCCCTTAAGATCATCAAGAGTATATCCAATAGCAGCATGCTGCTTCCTTAGAGTTTTCAATAATTTCTCTTCTTCCTGCTCTGAAAAGTTAGCACTAATAGTAACAGGATATATCTTCTTTTCATCGAGATAAGCATACTTAAGTGTATCAGGTAATGGTTTGAGCTCAAACACGGGATCACCATTGGGTGGAGGAGGATCCCCTAGAATTTCAACAGGCAAGTTGTGTTTCAAAATGGGTCCATGTTTAAAGAATACTTCATCTATTTCCCTTCTCTCATACATAAACATATCATTTTCATGGTCTAGCAAATATTGTTCTAAAGGATCATTAGGAGGCAGGACAATAGAAGCAAGACCAATAATTTCATCTTTACTAGGCAATTCTTTATCGTGGGGTTGTCTACGGAATTTAGCAAAATTAAAATCATGAGACATATCCCCTAAACCAACAGTAACAATATCCTTTTGCAGTCTATCTTAGCATTAACAGTATTCAAGAAGGGTCTACCAAATATAATGGGGAACAATTCATCTTGAGGGGATCCAAGAACAAGAAAATCAGTAGGATATTTGACTTTCCCACACAAGACCTCAACATCTCTAACAATCCCTACTGGTGAAATTGTATCTCTATTAGAAAGCTTAATTGTAACATCAATACCATCTACCTATCGTGCATAATTTCTTCGTACAATGAATGAGGTATTGCACTCGCACTCGCACCCATATCACATAAGCCATGATAGAAATGATCTCCTATTTTAATATAAATAACAGGCAAGCCTAGAATAGGTCTATGTTCATTTTTAGTGTCGGGTCTAGCAATTCTAGCAGCTTCATCGCAGAGGTAAATAACATGCCCATCAATATTATCAACCAAGAGATCCATAACCATAGCAATACTAGGTTTAGC
This sequence comes from Secale cereale, assembly GCA_902687465.1. Lineage (NCBI taxonomy): Eukaryota > Viridiplantae > Streptophyta > Magnoliopsida > Poales > Poaceae > Secale > Secale cereale. Next base: position 890,899,174 of record LR738710.1, read on the forward strand.
TTTAATTTGCTCAGAAGGTGTAGGTGTTCTAGCATTACTCTTACAAACCACAGTTGAAGCTATAGCATGATCCTTTATTCTAGCGGGGAAGAGAGGTTTCTCAATATAAGCAGTAGGAACAATAGGATTGATACGTTTCCAACGTATCTATAATTTTTGATTATTCCATGCTATTATATTATCCATCTAGGATGTTTTATATGGATGTATATGCTATTTTATATGATTTTGGGGGCTAACCTATTAACCCAGAGCCCAGTGCCAGTTTCAGTTTTTTTATTGTTTTTTTGTAGCGCAGAAAAGGAATACCAAACGGAGCCCAATTGACCTGAAACTCAACGGAGGTTGTTTTTGGACCAGAAGAAGCCCAAGGAGTACCGGAGATGGACTAGAGGAGCCCCGAGGCCACCACGAGGGTGGGGGGCGCGCCCTACCCCCCTGGGCGCGCCTCCCTATCTTGTGGCCGCCTCGGTGACCCCCCCTTACTTGTTCCCAAATCCAACACCTCTTATATATAACCAAACCTCCAGAAAATAACCTAGATCAAGAGTTCCGCCGCCGCAAGCCTCTGTAACCACCGAAAACCAATCTAGACCTGTTCTGGCACCCTGCCGTAGGGGGGAAACCCTCTCCAGGGGCCATCTTCATCATCCCGGCGTTCTCCATGATGAGGGGGAGTAGTTAACCCTCGGGGCTGAGGGTATGTACCAGTGGCTATGTGTTTGATCTCTCTCTCTCTCTCTCTCTCTCTCTCTCTCTCTCTCTCATGTTCATGAGATGGCACGATCTTGATGCATTGCGAGCTTTGCTATTATAGTTGGATCTTATGATGTTTTCCCCCCTCTACTTTCTTGTAATGGATAGAGTTTTCCCCTTTGGAGTTATCTTATCGGATTGAGTCTTTAAGGATTTGAGAACACTTGATGTATGTCTTGCGTGGGATACCCGTGGTGACAATGGGGTATTCTATTGATTCACTTTATGTATGTTTTGGTGATGAACTTGCGGGTTCCGTGACCTTGGGAATCTATGCATAGGGGTTGGCACACGTTTTCGTCTTGACTCTCCGGTAGAAACTTTGGGGCACTCTTTGAAGTTCTTTGTGTTGGTTGAATAGATGAATCTGAGATTGTGTTATGCATATCGTATAATCATGCCCACGGATACTTGAGGTGACAATGGAGTATCTAGGTGAAATTAGGGTTTTGGTTGATTTGTGTCTTAAGGTGTTATTCTAGTACGAACTCTAGGATAGATCGAACGGATAGAATAGCTTCGTGTTATTTTACTACGGACTCTTGAATAGATCGATCAGAAAGAATAACTTTGAGGTGGTTTCGTACCCTACAATAATCTCTTCGTTTGTTCTCCGCTATTAGTGACTTTGGAGTGACTCTTTGTTGCATGTTGAGGGATACTTATATGATCCAGTTATGTTATTATTGTTGAGAGAACTTGCACTAGTGAAAGTATGAACCCTAGGCCTTGTTTCAACCCATTGCAATACCATTTTCGCTCACTTCTATCATTAGTTACCTTGCTGTTTTTATATTTTCATATTACAAAAACCTATATCTACCATCCATATTGCACTTGTATCACCATCTCTTCACCGAACTAGTGCACGTATACAATTTACCATTGTATTGGGTGTGTTGGGGACACAAGAGACTCTTTGTTATATGGTTGCAGGATTGTTTGAGAGAGACCATCTTCATCCTATGCCTCCCACGGATTCATAAACCTTAGGTCATCCACTTGAGGGAAAATTGCTACTGTCCTACAAACCTCTGCACTTGGAGGCCCAACAACGTCTACAAGAAGAAGGTTTTGTAGTAGACATCAAGGATCAACATTATAAGTGATAGTCTTTTCTTCAACTTTAACAGGTTCAACTACTTTTACTTCAATGGGAGGATGATATTTAAACCACTTCTCCTTAGGGAGATCAACATGAGTAGCAAATGATTCACAGAAGGAAGCTACTATCTCAGAGTCAAGTCCATATTTAGTGCTAAATTCATGGAAAACATCGGTATCCATAAAAGATTTAACACAATCAAACTTAGGTGTTATAACCTGACTCCTTACCTTCGTCGAGATCCCAATCTTTGGAGTTGCATTTAATTCTTTCCAATAAATCCCATTTGATTTCAATAGTCTTCATCATAAAAGAACTAGTACAAGAAGTATCGAGCATGGAGCGATTATTGAGAGAAAGTCGAGAATAAATTTTTTGAATAATAATTTCTCTTGAGAGCTCATGATTGGGGCATGAATATAACATTGAATTAAGCCTCCCCCAAGCTTGAGTGACACTTTCTCCTTTGCGAGGCAAAAAATTATATATATTATTACGATCACGATGATCCTGATGCATAGGATAAAACTTCTGATGAAATTCCAATTTCAATTGGTTGTAGTACCATGATCCAATATCATCGCATAGCCTAAACCATGTCAATGCCTTTCCATTCAAATAGAAAGTGAAGACCTTCTTCTTGATAACATCCTCGGGCATACCTGCAAGCTTAAATAATCCACAAACTTCATTCACATAGATTAGGTGCAAATCGGGATGCAAAGTTCCATCTCCCCGAAAGGGATTAGCTAGCAGTTTCTCTATCATACCCGAATGAATTTGAAAGTAAACATTTTTAGTAGGTTGAGGAGTAAATATTTGCTCTACTAGTCGGGGTGAAGATACCCCGAACAAGCACCTCAAAGGATTATGTTCCATAGTAACAAGTGACACTAAATTTCAGCACACTATATACATTTTTCCTCAACAAATTCCACTTACCAAAGGTGCTTCACTCCCCAGCAACGGATCCAGAAAAGAGTCTTGACAAATATGGCAATATATTCATCGTTGACTTAATCAATTCCATTATGGGCTCTGATACGTCTCCGTCATATCTATAATTTTTTATTGTTCCATGCCAATATTCTACAACTTTCAATACTTTTGGAAACTTTTTATACTATTTTTTGGGACTAACATATTGACCCAGTGCCCAGTGCCAGTTCTTGTTTGTTGCATGTTTTTTGTTTCGTAGAATATCCATATCAAACGGAGTCCAAACGGAATAAAAACGGACAAAGATTTTTTTTGGAATATATGTGAATTTTGGGAAGCGGAACCAACATGAAATGATGACCGAGTGGGCCACGAGGCAGGGGGTGTGCCCTAGGAAGGGAGGCGCGCCCTGGGCTCTCGTGGCCACACCGTAAGGCGGTTGATGCCCATCTTTCGTCGCAAGAAAGCAAATATCCGTATAAAAATCGTGTCAAAAAATCAGCCCAATCGTAGTTACGGATCTCCGAGAATTTAAGAAACGGTGAAGGGCCAGAATCTGGGAATGCAGAAACATAGAGAGACAGAGAGACATATCCAATCTCGAAGGGGCTCTCGCCCCTCCGCCGCCATGGAGGCCATGGACCAGATGGGAAACCCTTCTCCCACCTAGGGAGAAGGTCAATGAAGAAGAATAAGGAGGGGGGCTCTCTCCATCTCGCTTCCGGTGGCACCGGAGTGCCACCGGGGCCATCATCATGTGACGGCGATCTACACCAACACCTCTGTCATCTTCACCAACATCTCCATCACCTTCACCCATCTATCTACAACGTTCCACTCTCCCACAACCCGCTGCACCCTTGATACGTCTCTGTCGTATCTATAATTTTTGATTGTTACATGCCAATATTCTACAACTTCCATATACTTTTGACAACATTTTATACTATTTTTTGGGACTAACATATTAATCCAGTGTCTAGTGCTAGTTCATGTTTGTTGCATGTTTTTTGTTTCGCAGAATATCCATATCAAACGGAGTCCAATGGAATAAAAACGGACGGAGATTATTTTTTTTGTAATATATGTGAATTTGGGGAAGCGAAACTAACACGAGACGATGCTCGAGTGGGCCACGAGTGTGGGAAGCGTGCCCCCCTGCCCAGAGCGCTCCCTGGCCCCTCGAGGCCTCACCGTAAGGCGGATGATGCCCTTCTTTCGCCGCAAGAAAGCTAATTCCCGGATAAAAATCATGTCAAAAGATGAGCCCAATCGGAGTTACGGATCTCCAGCAATTTAAGAAACGGTGAAGGACCAGAATCTGGGAATGCAGAAACAGAGAGAGACAGAGAGATAGATCCAATCTCGGAGGGGCTCTCGCCCCTCCGCCGCCATGGAGGCCATGGACCAGAGGGGAAACCCTTCTACCATCTAGGGAGAAGGTCAAGGAAGAAGAAGAAGGAGGGGGGCTCTCTCTCCCTCGCTTCCGGTGGCATCGGAGTGCTACCGGGGCCATCATCGTGTTACGGCGATCTACACCAACACCTCCGTCATCTTCACCAACACCTCCGTCATCTTCACCAACATCTCCATCACCTTCCCCCATCTATCTACAGCGGTCCACTCTCCCGGAACCCGCTATACCCTATACTTGAACATGGTGCTTTATGCTTCATATTATTATTCAATGATGTGTTGCCATCTTATGATGTCTGAATATATTTTCGTTGTCCTATCGGTGATTGGTGAATTGCTATGATTGATTTAATTTGCTTTTGGTTATGTTGTTGTCCTTTGGTGCCCATCATATGAGCGCCCGCGTGGATCACACCATAGGATTAGTAGTATGTTGATAGTACTACATATTGGAGGACAAGAGTGATAGAAGCTTCAACCTAGCGTAGAAATTGATGCATAAGGGATTGAATGTGGACCAATATATCTTAATGCTATGGTTGGGTTTTACCTTAATGAACGTTAGTAGTTGTGGTTGCTTGCTAATAGTTCCAATCATAAGTGCATATAATTCCAAGTAAGGGATGGCATGCTAGCAGTGGCCTCTCCCACATAAAACATGCTATCGGTCTAGTAACATAGTCAATTGCTTAGGGGCAATTTCGCACTCCTACCACCACCTTTCCACACTCGCTATCATTAACTTTAGTTGTGTTCATATCTTAACAGTCCCTAGTTTATATTTGCGTGCTCTTTAAATTCTTGCAAACCTATCCAACAAAAACTACAAAATACTTCTAGTTTCATACTTGTTCTAGGTAAAGTAAACGTCAAAGCGTGCGTAGAGTTGTATCGGTGGTAGATAGAACTTGAGGGAATATTTGTTCTGCCTTTGGCTCCTCGTTGTGTTCGACACTCTTACTTATCGAAAAAGGCTACAACTGATCCCCTACACTTGTGGGTTATCAAGACCTTTTTCTGGCGCCATTGCCGGGGAGCAATAGCGTGGGGTGAATATTCTCGTGTGTGCTTGTTTGCTTTATCACTAAGTAGATTTTATTTAGTGTTCTAAGTTGTTCTATATCTTTAGTTTTGGATATGGAACACGAAATACCAAAAAAAATTAGGTGTACTTGCTACTCTTGGAGATGGGGAACCATCTAAAACCCTCGATGCTCATTATGTGAAAGATATTATGTACTACTTTGATAATCCTAAGAAAACCCCATTCAACTATGTAATGGGAGTAACGTTGGATCAACGTGAACACTTTAGGGATTATCACTTGACACAAAAAGGGAAACTGTTATGGGATCAAATTCATTTGTTGCATCGGCATGCTCGGCAACTATGCTTGAGATATGATTATACTTGTTGCTCTAGGATGAAGGCTCTACACCTTCCCTTTTCATGCAAATTTAATGATAATGAAACCTTAGCTTCTTATGCTAATTGTATGTATGATTATTATGATGTGGAACAAATAGAAGAATTCGTTGCTTTTAAGGGTGCTTATGAAATTGAATCTTTATTTAAAAAGAATGATGCTTTTGATGATGATGTTTCTAGGCCTGAAAATCTTGCTATATTGAGATATTGCTATTTGAATTATGAATATAACTCCAACATTGATGCGTTTGTTGAGAAAGTCTCCACTGTCCGAGAAGAGACTAATATTTTGCAGGAAACTATGGAAGAAGAAACTAATGACATTGTGAGCTCCTTAAATGAAAAAGATGACGAGGGGATCGAAGAACAAAAGGAGGAAGAGCGGATTAGATACCCATGCCCACCTTTTAATGAGAGTAACTCTTCAACTCATACATTGTTTAGTTTCCCTTCGTGCTTACCGAAGGATGAATGCTATGATGATTGTTATGATCCCATTGATTCTTTTGAAATATCCCTTTTTGATGATGCTTGCTATGCTTGTGGCCAAGATGCCAATATGAATTATGCTTATGGAGATGAACTTGCTATAGTTCCTTATGTTAAACATGAGAGAGTTGCTATTGCGCCCACACATGATAGTCCTATTATCTTTTTGAGTTCTCCAAACTACACTATATCGGAGAAATTTGCGCTTATTAAGGATTATATTGATGGGTTGCCTTTTTCTGTTACACATGTTGATTTTGATAAATATAATAGGCATGTGCTTGCTACTATAACTTGCAACTATTATGAGAGAGGAACTACATCTCCGCCTCTCTATGTTTCCAGCACGATAAAATTGCAAGAAACTGCTTATACTATGCATTGGCCTTTACTTGATGTGCATGAATTGTTCTTGTATGACATGCCTATGCATAGGAAGAGAGTTAGACTTCGTTCTTGAATGACACATATCACTTTGTGCTCACTACTAAATGCCAAATCATTGCTAATTAAAATTGGCTTTGATATACCTTGGGATCTGGGTGGATCCATTACTTGAGCACTATATACCTAGCTTAATGGCTTTAAAGAAAGCGTTGTCAGGGAGACAACCCGAAAGTTTTAGAGAGTCATTTATTTCTGTTGTGTGCTTTTATAGAGTTTAAAAACAACAAAATATAGAGGGGAACCTAAAAAAAATTCAAAAAGAAAAGTGAAAGTAAGAAGGACGAGCACCGTTGAAATGGGGGAGCTCCTTGAACTTTGTTCATGCCCATGGAAACTTTGCAAATCTTGAATTACAAAAACTTTTCATCAATTATAAGTTTGAATCTCTGAGAATGTGCCTAACAAAGTGGAAGCAGAATGTGTCCCAGATTAAAGCTTTTCTTTCCAAAAGTAACCAGGTCATCCTTCTCCTTGATGAACTTGAAGAGTGTAGGCCTCTTTTCATTCAAGAGTCTAATTTCAGGAGAATTGTTGAAGCTCATGTGGAAAAATTTCTCCATATTCAGTATCTTTACTGGAAAAAAAGGTGTACCATTAGATACATCAAAGTTGGTGGGGAGAATACCAAATTTTTTCATGCTATGGCTACTGAAAGGCACAGAAGAAACTCCATTGCAAGTCTTAAGATGGATGATGGCACTGTGGTGTCTGATCACTCTCAAATGGCAGGTGTTATTTGGAAGTGCTTTAAAAATAGAATGGGTACTTCCAGGGGTATTATAATGGGTTTTGACCTGCAGTCTCTTATTGCCCCAGTTGAGGGCCTGGATGGGCTCACAAAGCCTTTCGAAAGAAAGGAAATGGATAACATTGTAAAGTGTATGCCTGTGGATAAGGCTCTTGGCCCTGATGGTTTTAATGGTCTGTTCTTCAAAAAATGCTGGCATATCATTGGTGAGGATTTCTATGAGTTGGCACAGGAATTTCATGATGGAAATGCCATTTCGGATAATATAAATGACTCCTACATCACTTTAGTGCCAAAAAAACTCTCACCTGAATGTGTGGGGGACTATAGACCTATTTCTCTGACTGGAATGGGTTTGAAGTTCTTGTCAAAATTGACAGCTAACAGGCTCCAACAAGTTATCCTGCAGTGTGTTCACAAAAAGCAGTATGGATTCCTCAAAAGCAAAACTATTCAGGATTGTGTTGGCTGGACCTTTGAATACCTCCATCAATGTCACCAGTCAAAGAGACCTATAGTTATTTTGAAGCTAGATTTTGAGAAAGCTTTTGACTCTTTGGAACATGAAGCTATCTTTCAAATTTTGAGGTATAAGGGTTTCAATGACAAATGGATCTCCTGGATGAAGCAGTTGCTTTCTACTGGTACCTCATCAGTGCTTCTGAATGGTGTTCCTGGGAGAAAATTCATCTGCAAGAAAGGTGTGAGGCAGGGAGATCCAGTCTCCCCTCTCCTATTTGTTATTGCAGCTGATCTCTTACAATATGTCATCAATGATATGTTCCAAAAAGGCACATTGCATCTATCTATCCCTTGCCATGATCAAGATTATCCTGTCATCCAGTATGCTGATGACACTCTGATTATCCTACTTGCTGATAAGGTCCAGCTTTTGGCCCTTAAGGATATGCTCAAGATTTTCTCTCAGTCAACAGGTTTGGAGGTTAATTATAACAAATCCTTCATCATTCCTATTAATGTTGATAATGCTCATATGGAAGATCTAGCGACCACAGTTGGTTGTCAGATTGGTAAGTTACCATTCACCTACTTAGGCCTACCAGTGGGAACTACTAGGCCTAAAATGGTAGACTTCATGCCTTTAGTGGACTGCATGGAAAGAAGAATGTCTACTAGTTCTTCCTTTCTAAATCAAGGAGAAAGGCTGCAGTTTCTCAACTCTGCCATTTCATCAATACCTATTTTCTTTCTCTCAATCCTTGCTGTCCCTGCTGGTATCCTGAAACAGATGGAGAGGATCCAAAGATAGTGCCTTTGGAGAAAGCATGGAGATGAGCCTGCTCCTTCCTTGGCTGCTTGGGATCTCATTTGTAGACCTAAACATAAAGGGGGACTGCGTATCCTTAACCTTGGAGTGCAAAATGTTGCTTTACTCATGAAGCATGCTAGTAACTTCCTTAACAGGAAAGACTTGCCTTGGGTTTCTTTAATTTGGGACACATACTACCATGGTAGAGTTCCTCAGGGCACCTCAGATTCTGGCTCTTTCTGGTGGAAGGATGTTTGTAAGGTTATGGGCACTTTCAGGAAGTGCTCTTATGTGTGAATGCTGGAGACACTACCCTATTCTGGTCTGATATTTGGCAGATTGGGTCTGACAAAGTTACAATGGAACTTAGATTCCCCAGACAGTTTTCATATGCTAAGGATCCCTGGGCGCTAGCCAATGATATGCTTAGCCAGCAGGATATCTATTTTCAGTTTCATTTGCCTCTGTCTATACAAGCTCATCAGGAATTGACCCAGATGCAGGATATGTTGGAGGCTTGTTCTAGATCCCCTGAATCCAATGATGTTTGGCTCTGGTAGAACTCAAATAAAGGTTACAAGCCAAAACTTTTTTACCTCTATAGCTTTGCCTCAGAAACTTTTAATCCATTGACTTCTTGGATTTGGAAGTCGTCTTGCACCAACAAAATCAAAGTATTTGCTTGGATGCTTATCATAGATAGGTTGAACTCAAAAGACATGGTAGAGAGGAGGCATTAGCATTTGGAGGATGGGACTTCATGTGTGATGTGTCCCATTCAGTCCAGAGAAGACAGAGATCACCTATTCTTCAACTGTAATTTCAGTGTCAGGGTATGGAATTATCTCCAAATCTGCTGGGCTCCTGGTAACTCAATGGTTGAGACAGTCTTAAATACTAGGAAGAGTTTTGGGAAACCTTTCTTCACAGAGGTTGTTTTCATTGCTTGCTGGAATATTTGGATTGTCAGAAATGCCAAAGTGTTTAGGCATGAGAGGGCAAGTTTTAATAAGTGGAGAAGCTGCTTTCTGCATGATATCTCCTTGATGCAATATAGGATCAAGGCTGCGTACAAAGATGGTCTTCTGAGATGGATCTCATTCCTCCCCCCTTGAGTTGTTGGTAATCTTTCCCTAGTTCTTCCTAGTTTCTCTTTGTAGTTTCCTAGTTTCTTCTTTTAGTTGTAGGTTTGATTACCCCTTGTAATCCCCCATGTACTTTTGTTTTCCTTTTCAATAAAGGGCTCTTTATGCTATGGGGGGTTCCCCCACAGTTTTCGGTCAAAAAAAAAGTATCCCCTTGTACAATTCCATTGTATTATAAAAATAATGTGCCAAGGTTTGCCTTTAGGATGTTTACAATGCTTGTTGGTTTGTGCGGTGCAGGACAGAAACTTTGGCTGTTGTGCGTGATTTTACATTTTTTGTTGGAACGTCAAATGGTTCTGAAACTTTTTGCGCTGTCTTTCTATAATTTTTTTTTTATTTTTCGTAATTTCCCCAGAATTGTTCAAGTATCAGTAGTATGGTAAATGTTCAAATTATTACAGACTGTTCTGTTTTAGACAGATTCTTTTTTTACGCATAGTTTGCCTTTTTTGATGAAACTATCAATTTCTATCAGTGGATTAAGCCAAGGAAAAGTTATATTACAATAGCTACAATGCAAAAACAGAATATCAATTGGTTTCCAACAGTACATAGAGTAGTGATTTGCTTTATTATACTAATGGATCTTACCGAGTTTTCTGTTGAAGTTTTGTGTGGATGAAGTGTTCGAAGATCGAGGATGTCTCGATGTGAGGAGAAGAAGGAGAGGCAAGAGCTCAAGCTTGGGGATGCCCAAGGAACACCAAGTAAATATTCAAGGAGACTCAAGCGTCTAAGCTTGGGGATGCCCCGGAAGGCATCCCCTCTTTCTTCAACAAGTATCAGTATGTTTTCGGATTCGTTTCATTCATGTGATATGTGCAGATCTTGGAGCGTCTTTTGCATTTAGTTTTCACCTTTTCTTTTATGCACCATGTTGGCATGAGATAGGCCTTGGTTGATTTATAGAATGCTCTTTGCACTTCACTTATATCTTTTGGGTATGACTTTATAGAATGCTTCATGTGTTTCACTTATATCATTTAAAGTTTTGATTGCCTGTTTCTCCTCACATAGAAAACCAACATTTGTAGAATGCTCTTTTGCTTCACTTATAATTGTTAGAGCGTGGGCATAACTTTTGTATAAAGAATTAAAACTGTCTTGCTTCACTTATATCTATTTAGAGAGTTGACACGAATTGGTCATTCACATGGTTAGTCATAAAATCCTACATAAACTTGTAGATCGCTGAATATGATATGTTTGATTCCTTGCAATAGTTTTGCGATATAGAGATGCTAATATGTGGGAGGAACTAGTGAATGATTATGGTTTAGTAAAAATATTGGTGTTAAGGTTTGTGATTCCCGAAGCATGCACGTATGGTCTCCTAACTATGTAACCAAATTGGCGTGCATTGTATTTTGATTGTTTATCTTTGCGTGAAGGTCGGGGGCACGCGATGGTTAACGCCTACGAACCTCCCCCCTAGGAGCATGCGTCGTAGTATTTTTGCTTCAAGGGCTAATAGATTTTTCGCAATAAGTATGTGAGTTCTTGATGACTAATGTTGAGTCCATGGATTATACGCACTCTCACCCTTCCACTATTGCTAGCCTCTCTTGTACCACACAACTTTCGCTGGTACCATACACCCATCATATACCTTCCTCAAAACAGCCACCATACCTACCTATTATGGCATTTCCATAGCCATTCCGAGATATATTGCCATGTAACTCCACCGTTCCGTTTATTATGACACGCACCATCATTGTCATATTGCCTTGCATGATCGTAAGATAGCTAGGATGATGTTTCCATGGCTTGTCCGGTTTTTGATGTCATTGCTACGCTAGATCATTGCACATCCCGGTACACCGCCGGAGGCATTCATATAGAGTCATATTTTTGTTCTAGTATCGAGTTGTAATATCGAGTTATAAGTAAATAGAAGTGTCATGATCATCATTATTAGAGCATTGTCCCTTGAAAAAAAAAGAAAAAAAAGGCCAAAAGAAAAGGAAAAAAAGGAAGGCCAAATAAAAAAAAGGGAAGGACCAAAAAAAAGAAAAAAAAAGAAAAAAGAAAAAGAAAAAAAGGGGGCAATGCTACTATCTTTTTGCACACTTGTGCTTCATCATAGCACCATGTTCTTCATGATAGAGAGTCTCCTATGTTGTCACTTTCATATACTAGTGGGAATTTTCCGTTATAGAACTTGGCTTGTATATAAAAATGATGGGCTTCCTCAAATGCCCTAGGTCTTCATGAGCAAGCAAGTTGATGCACACCCACTAGTTTTCATACACTTATAGCTCTAGTGCATCCGTTACATGGCAATCCCTACTCACTCACATTGATATCTTTTGATGGGCATCTCCATAGCCCATTGATACGCCTAGTCGATGTGAGACTTTCTCCCTACTTTTGTCTACTACCACCTTCTATTCCACCCATAGTGCTATATCCATGGCTCACGCTCATGTATTGCGTGAAGAATTGAAAAGGTTTGAAAAAGTAAAGTATGAATACAATTTCTTGGCTGACACCGGGATGGGCATGAGGGGTACCTTGTGTTAAGAAAAAGGGAAGCATACAAGACTATTTGATTTTGTAGGGATAACGTTCTTTAGCATTGATATTTTGAAAGACTTGATTGTTTGTTGGGATGCCTGAGTATTAAATTCTTCTATGTCAAATGATAGACTATTGCTTTGAATCACTCGTGTCTTAATATTCATGCCATGATTAGATTACATGATCACAATTATGCTAGGTAGCATTCCACATCAAAAATTATCTTTTTTATCATTTACCTACTCGAAGACGAGTAGAAATTAAGCTTGGGGATGTTGATACGTCTCCATCGTATCTAAATTTTTTGATTGTTCCATGCCAATATTCTACAACTTTCATATACTTTTGGAAACTTTTTATACTATTTTTTGGGACTAACATATTGATCCAGTGCCCAGTGCCAGTTCCTGTTTGTTGCATGTTTTTTGTTTGGCAGAATATCCATATCAAACGGAGTCCAAACGGAATAAAAACGGACGGAGATTGTTTTTGGAATATATGTGAATTTTGGGAAGCAGAACCAACATGAAACGATGCCCGAGTGGGCCACGAGGCAGGGGGTGCACCCTGGGCCCTCGTGGCCATACCGTAAGGTGGTTGATGTCCTTCGTTCGCCGCAAGAAAGCTAACATCCGGATAAAAATCGTGTCAAAAAATCAGCCCAATCGGAGTTATGGATCTCCGGGAATTTAAGAAACGGTGAAGGGCCAGAATCTGGGAACGCAGAAACAGAGAGAGACAGAGAGACATATCCAATCTCGGAGGGGCTCTCGCCCCTCCGCCGCCATGGAGGCCATGGACCAGAGGGGAAATCCTTCTCCCACCTAGGGAAAAGGTCAAGGAAGAAGAAGAAGGAGGGGGGCTCTCTCCCCCTCACTTCCGGTGGCACCGGAGTGCCACCGGGGCCATCATCATGTGACGGCGATCTACAACAACACCTCCGTCATCTGCACCAACATCTCCATCACCTCCCCCCATCTATCTACAGCGGTCCACTCTCCCGCAACCCGATGTACCCTCTACTTTAACATTGTGCTTTCTGCTTCATATTATTATCCAATGATGTGTTGCCATCCTCTGATGTCTGAGTAGATTTTTGTTGTCCTATCGGTGATTGGTGAATTGTATTGATTGATTTAAATTTCTTGTGGTTGTGTTGTTGTCCTGCCCATCATACGAGTGTGCGCATGGATCACACCATAGGGTTACTTGTATATTGATAGGAATACGTATTGGACAGCAAGAGTGACAAAAGCTTCAACCTAGCATAGAAATTGATGCATACGGGATAGAAGGGAGACCAATATATCTTATTGCTATGGTTGGGTTTTACCTTAATGAATGTTAGTAGTTGCGGATGCTTGCTAATAGTTCCAATCATAAGTGCATAGAATTCCAAGTAAGGGATGACATGCTAGCAGTGGCCTCTCCCACATAAAACTTGCTTTCGGTCTAGTAACGTAGTCAATTGCTTAGGGGCAATTTCGCAAATCCTACCACCACTTTTCCACACTCGCTATATTAACTTTATTGCTTTCTTTATCTTAACAGCCCCTAGTTTATATTTACGTGCTCTTTATATTCTTGCAAACCTATCCCAAAAAAACCACAAAGTACTTCTAGTTTCATATTTGCTCTAGGTAAAGTAAACATCAAGCGTGCGTAGAGTTGTATCGGTGGTCGATAGAACTTGAGGGAATATTTGTTCTACCTTTAGCTCCTCGTTGGGTTCGACACTCTTAATTATCGAAAGAGGCTACAACTGATCTCCTACACTTGTGGGTTATCAAGACCTTTTTCTGGCGCCGTTGCTGGGGAGCAATAGCGTGGGGTGCATATTCGTGTGTGTGCTTGTTTGCTTTATCACTAAGTAGATTTTATTTGATGTTCTAATTTGTTCTCTATCTTTAGTTATGGATATGGAACACGAAATACCAAAAAACGTAGGTGTACTTGCTACACATGGAGATGGGGAACCTCCTAAAACCCTCGATGCTCATTATGTGAAAGATATTATGTAGAACTTTGATAATCCTGAGAAAACCCCATTCAACTATGTAATGGGAGTAACGTTGGATCAACGTGAATACTTTAGGGATTATCTCTTGACACAAAAAGGGAAACTATTATGGGATCAAATTCATATGTTGCATTGGTATGCTCAGCAACTATTCTTGAGATATGATTATACTTGTTGCTCTAGGATGAAGGCTCCACACCTTCCCTTTTCATGCAAATTTAATGATAATGAAACCTTAGCTTCTTATGCTAATGGTATATATGATTATTATGATGTGGAACAAATAGAATAATTCGTTGCTTTTAAGGGTGCTTATGAAATTGAATCTCTGTTTAGAAATAACGATGCTTTTGATAAGGATGTTTCTAGGCCTAAAAATCTTGCTATATCAAAATATTGCTATTTGAATTATGAATATATCTCCGATATTGATGCGTTTATTGAGAAGGTCTCCACTGTCCAAGAAGAGACTAATATTTTGCAGGAGAAGAAATCAATGACATTGTGAGCTCATTGGATGAAAACGATGAGGAGGAGAGCGAAGAACAAAAGGAGGAAGAGCGGATTATCTACCAGTGCCCACCTTCTAATGAGAGTAACTCTTCAACTCATACATTATTTAATTTCCCTTCATGCTTACCGAAGGATGATTGCTATGATGTTTGCTATGATCCCTTGGATTCTTTTTGAAATATCCCTTTTTGATGATGCTTTCTATGCTTGTGGCCAAGATGCCAATATGAAGTATGCTTATGGAGATGAAATTGCTATAGCTCCTTATGTTAAACATGAGATAGTTGCTATTGCACCCACGCATGATAGTCCTATTATCTTTTTGAATTCTCCAAACTACACTATATTGGAGAAGTTTGCACTTATTAAGGATTATATTGATGGGTTGCCTTTTTCCGTTACACATGATGATTTTAATGAATATAATATGCATGTGCTTGCTGCTCCTACTTGCAATTATTATGAGAGAGGAACTACATCTCCGTCTCTCTATGTTTCGGACATGATAAAATTGCAAGAAACTTCTTATACTATGCATTGACCTTTACTTGATGTGCATGAATTGTTCTTGTATGACATGTCTATGCATAGGAAGAGAGTTAGACTTCGTTTTTGCATGACAGATATCACTTTGTGCTCACTACTAAATGCCAAATCATTGCTAATTAAAATTGGCTTTGATATACCGTGGGATCCGGGTGGATCCATTACTTGAGCACTATATGCCTAGCGTAATGGATTTAAAGAAAGCGCTGCCAGGGAGACAACCCGAAAGTTTTAGAGAGTCATTTATTTCCGTTGTGTGGTTTTATAAAGTTTAAAAACAAAAAAATAAAGAGGGGAACCTAAAACTTTTTCAAAAAGAAAAGTGAAAGTAAGAAGGACGAGCACCGTTGAAATGGGGGAGTTCCAAAACTTTGTTCATGCCCGTGGAAACTTTGCAAATCTTGAATTACAGAAACTTTTCATCAAAAATAATTATCCCCTTCTACAATTCCATTGTATTATAAAAAAAATGCGCCAAGAGTTTCCTTTAGGATGATTAAACTGCTTGTTGGTTTGTGCGGTGCAAAAACAGAAACTTTGGCTGTAGTGCGCGATTTTACATTTTTTTTACTGGAACGTCGAAAGGATCTGAAACTTTTGGCAAAGTCTTGCTATACAATTTTTTGATTTTTTCTAATTTTTCCATAATTTGTGGAGTTACATAATTATGGTTAATGTTCAGATTACTACAGACTGTCCCGTTTTCACAGATTGCTGTTATAGCTTCATTATTTGCATATGTTTGAATTCTTGTTAATGCCTCCTTGACTTGGGGCCATAGAATTATGATAGAATACAGTGGGTAATGTTTTTTTATAATTATACAATAATGTTAGAGCATTACATGATGGGATTTTATTGATTATATGCACCCACTAAAAGTTCGGTTAAGTTTTGTGTGGATGAAGTGTTCGAAGACCGAGGATATCTTGATGTGAGAAGAAGGAGGAGAGGCAAGAGCTCAAGCTTGGGGATGCCCAAGCCACCCCAAGTAAATATTCAAGGAGTCTAAAGCGTCTAAGCTTGGGGATGCCCCATAAGGCATCCCATCTTTCTTCAACAAGTATCGGTATGTTTTCGGATTCGTTTCGTTCACATGATATGCGTAAAATCTTGGAGCGTCATGTGCTTTTTCTTTTTCTTTTACTAAATGCACCATGCTGGTATGAGATAGTCCTTGGTTGATTTATAGAATTCTCTTTGCACTTCACTTATATCTTTTGAGTATGGCTTTATAGAATGCTTCATGTGCTTCACTTATATCATTTGAAGTTTGGATTGCCTGTTTCTCTTCACATAGAAAACCGCAATTTGTAGAATGCTCTTTTGCTTCACTTATAACTGTTAGAGCGTGGGCATAACTTTTAATAAAGAATTAAAACTCTTTTGCTTCACTTATATCTATTTAGAGAGTTGACAGGAATTGGTTAGTCATAAAATCCTACATAAACTTGTAGATCGCTGAATATGATATGTTTGATTCCTTGCAATAGTTTTGCGATATAGAGAAGCTAATATGTGGGAGGTACAAGTGAATGATTGTGGTTTAGTAAATATATTGGTGTTAAGGTTTGTGATTCTCGAAGCATGCACGTATGGTCTCATAACTTAGTAATCAAATTGGCGTGCATTGTATTTTGATTGTTTATCTTTGCGTGAAGGTCGGGGGCGCGCGATGGTTAACTCCTACCAACCTCCCTCCTAGGAGCATGCGTCGTAGTATTTTTGTTTCGAGGGTAGATTTTTTGCAATAAGTATGTGAGTTCTTTATGACTAATGTTGAATCCATGGATTATACGCACTCTCACCCTTCCACCATTGCTAGCCTCTCTTGTACCGCACAACTTTCGCCGGTACCATACACCCACCATATACCTTCCTCAAAACTGCCACCATACCTACCTATCATGGCATTTGCATAGCCATTCCGAGATATATTGCCATGTAACTCCACCGTTCCCTTCATTATGGAACGCACCATCATTGTCATATTGCCTTGCATGATTGTAAGATAGCTAGCATGATGTTTCCATGGCTTGTCCATTTTTTGATGTCATTGCTACGCAGGTTCATTGCACATCCCGGTACACTGCCGCAGGCATTCATATAGAGTCATATTTTTGTTCTAGTATCGAGTTGTAATATCGAGTTGTAACTAAATAGAAGTGTGATGATCATCATTATTAGAGCATTTTCCCTCAAAAGAAAAAGGCCAATAAAAGGCCAAATAAAAAAAGGGAAGGCCCAAAAAAAAGGGGGACAATGCTACTATATTTTTTTCCACACTTGTGCGTCAAAGTAGCACCATTATCTTCATGATAGAGATTCTCCTATGTTGTCACTTCCATATACTAGTGTGAAATTTCATTATAGAACTTGGCTTGTATATTCCAACGATGGGCTTCCTCAAATGCCCTAGGTCTTCATGAGCAAGCAAGTTGATGCACACCCACTAGTTTTCTTTTGAGCTTTCATACACTTATAGCTCTAGTGCACCCGTTACATGGAAATCCCTACTCACTCACATTGATATCTATTTATGAGCATCTCCACAGCCCATTGATACGCCTAGTCGATGTGAGACTTTCTCCCTACTTTTGTCTACTACCACCTTCTATTCCACCCATAGTGCTATGTCCATGGCTCACGCTCACTTATTGCGTGAAGAGTTGAAAAGGTTCGAAAAAGTAAAGTATGAAAACAATTGCTTGGCTGACACCGGGATAGGCATGAGGGGTACCTTGTGTTAAGAAAAGGGAGCATAAAAGATTATATGATTTTGTAGGGATAACGTTCTTTAGCATTGATATTTTGAAAGACTTGATTGTTTGTTGGGATGCCCGAGTATTAAATTCGTTTATGTCAAATGATAGACTATTGCTTTGAATCACTCGTGTCTTAATATTCATGCCATGATTAGATTACATGATCAAGATTATGCTAGGTACATTCCACATAAAAAATTATCTTGTTTATCATTTATCTACTCGAGGACGAGCAGGATTTAAGCTTGGGAATGCTAATACGTCTCCGTCATATCTATAATTTTTTATTGTTCCACGTCAATATTCCGCAACTTTCATATACTTTTGGCAACTTTTTATACTATTTTTTGGGACTAACATATTGATCCAGTGCCCAGTGCCAGTTCCTGTTTGTTGCATGTTTTTTGTTTCGTAGAATATGCATATCAAACGGAGTCCAAACGGAATAAAAACGGACGGATTTTTTTTTTGGAATATATGTTAATTTTGGAAAACAGAACCAATATGAGACGATGCCCGAGTGGGCCACGATGCAAGGGGCGTTCCCACCAGGGGCAGGAGCTCCCTGGGCCCTCGTGGCCACTCCGTAAGGCGGTTGATGCCCTTCTTTTGCCGCAAGAAAGCTAATATCCGGATAAAAATCGTGTCAACAAATCAGCCCAATCGGAGTTACGCATCTCCGGGAATGTAAGAAACGGTGAAGGGCCAGAATCTGGGAACGCGGAAACAGAGAGAGACAGAGAGACAAATCCAATCTCGGAGGGGCTCTCGCCCCTCCCACGCCATGGAGTCCATGGACCAAAGGGGAAACCCTTATCCCACCTAGGGAGAAGGTCAAGGAAGAAGAAGAAGGAGGGGTCTCTCTCTCCCCCTCGCTTCTGGTTGCACCGGAGTGCCACTGGGGCCATCATCGTGTGACGGCGATCTACACCAACATCTCCGTCATCTTCACCAACATCTCCATCACCTTCCCCCATCTATCTACAGCGGTCCACTCTCCCACAACCCGCTGTACGCTCTACTTGAACATGGTGCTTTATGCTTCATATTATTATCCTATGATATGTTGCCATCCTACGATATCTGAGTAGATTATAGTTGTCCTTTCGTTGATTGGTGAATTGCTATGATTGATTTAAATTGCTTGTGGTTGTGTTGCTGTCCTTTGGTGCCCATCATATGAGCGCGTGCGTGGATCACACCTTAGGGTTAGTTGTATGTTGATAGGACTACGTATTGGAGAGCAAGAGTGACAGAAGTTTCAACCTATTGTAGAAATTGATGCATACGAGATTGAAGGGGGGCCAATATATCTTAATGCTATGGTTGGGTTTTACCTTAATGAACGTTATTAGTTGCGGATGCTTGCCAATAGTTCCAATCATTAGTGCATAGAATTCCAAGTAAGGGATGACATGCTAGTAGTGGCCTCTCCCACATAAAACTTTCTATCGGTCTAGTAACGTAGTTAATTGCTTAGGGGCAATTTCGCAACTCGTACCACCACTTTTCCACACTCGCTATATTAACTTTATTGTTTCTTTATCTTAACAGCCCCTAGTTTATATTTACGTGATCTTTATATTCTTGCAAACCTATCCCACAAAAACCACAAAGTACTTCTAGTCTCATACTTGTTCTAGGTAAAGTAAATGTCAAGTGTGCGTTGAGTTGTATCGGTGGTCGATAGAACTTGAGGGAATATTTGTTCTGGCTTTAGCTCCTCGTGGGGTTCGACACTCTTACTTATCGAAAGAGGCAAAAAATGATCCCCTACACTTGTGGGTTATCATTAGGGTTCATCTAGATGTCTTAATCTTTGTTGCAAGACTGCTTCGTGATGTTATTGTTTCAACACTAGTTGTCTGTTAACAATGTGCTGGCATGTTCGTGAGGTCACAACTTGGTGCATGTTGGTCCAAATGGAGTGTATGATATGTAAGAATGTTCGTCTTGTGTTGCTCTTCAAGATGGATGCATTTGCACGCCTGTTAGGTTGCATTATGCTATGTTTAACCCTGTTGCAAAAGTGCATGTGGCTGATAAGTTTATAAAATTGTTGTGAGATGATGATTTGTCTTTTTCTTGTGAATTAATACATGTGTCAAATGAGCTAGGTGTCAACATGAGTTTTGCTCATTGTAATGTGCTCTACATGTTAGATTTATTTTCATGCCATGACATGTCTTGATATGAGTGCAACAAGCTTGTTAACATGCCATCGTGATGTTAAATTCCTGCTATGGCCGAATCTGTTAATTTTTATGCCATGTTTCCATGAAGCTACCGTCATTGTTGTGCATGGTTGGAGTTTTCCAGTGGGTGTTCCTTGATGTATATGTTATGCTCTAGCTATCCATGCTCTTGTTTGCCATGATGCCTTGATGTAGCTTGTTGTTTTCATGCTCTCAAGTTGCTGTAAAATGTTTCTGTCAGCTTGTTATCAGCAAGTTCGGTTTTGCCATGTGAATAGCTAGTGTTCTATGCATCATATGACCATGTTCTTGCCACAAGTAGCTTCACAAACATGTCCTCTTGTTGTTGGTTATATTCACATGCCTTGCTATGCTTTGGGATGAGTTGCACAAGCTGGCAAACATGCCTACTTGTCGTTGTTGCTACCATGCCTTGTAAATTTCACTAAGTCTGAGAAATTTGTTAACTTATTGAATCTTGTCATGCTTGTTTAATTGTGTTCCATCAAGTTTTTGGGAGTGCTATAAGTTCATGCTTGTTAAGAATTATGTCTATTTCACATCCATGCCTTTTTTCTTCATGTTTGGGTGCTGTAGCATATTTAAATCTTGCTCCAAAGATGCCATGTTGTTGTTAACTGTAGTTTTGCATTGCATCTTGTTTTGCTTGTCATTTGCAAACATTGCACCCGTTTCCCATGGTCCTTATATCGATTTTGACCTAAATCTTCCCCTCTATCCAGTGTCTTGCTTGGTTGACCAAGATGAAGCCATTTCCATCATCTTCTCCTTAGGCTCAAGAGCATCCTCATGCATACGCACATCATGACTTCATTCCATGACATGTCTTGCATCATGTTGTTTGTGCATTGCACCGTGATTGATCTTGTACCGTTGTTGTGCTCTTGTGTTGGGTAGAGCCGGGAGCCGATACCGAGTTCGAGGATCTTGTCGAGACTGAGTTTGAGGAGCCGTCTTACCATCCCACCGGCGACTTACCAGGCAAGATGACCGTTCCCCGATAACACCTCTATCTTGGCCTTGCTAGTTGTCTCGCTCTATAAGTATGCCTCGATGCCTATTCTTGTATTGTCAGCCTCATATGTTGCCATGAAACAATCTAACCGCCCTCCTAGCAAACCGTTGATTGGCTAAGTACGCTTTTGCTCAGCCCCTCTTATAGCGTTGTTAGTTGCAGGGGAAATTTGAAGATTGCTCCATGGTTGGACTTGCTTGTTGGGATAACACAATATATATATCTTAATTAAATTAATGCACATATATATTGTTAATGGGTGGAAGGCTTGGCCTTCTGCTTGGTGTTTTGTTCCACTCATGCCACCTTAGGACCCGATAAACCGGTGTTATGTTCCTTGATTTTGCGTTCCTAACACGGTTGGGGTTTATGGGCCCCCCTTGATAAATTCACACTGCTTAAAGCTTTTCCAGCGAGACCCAGCTTTGGTACTACATTTGCCTAACAACTAAAAACTTGCATAGGGAGTTATAAACCCGAGTTCTTAATCAACCCCCGGGCCAGTGCTCCTCACGAGTGTTGGTCCAACCTAGAGCACTTTGCGTCGCTCCCTTGGCAACTTGGACTTCAGTGATACGTAAGCTCAGCTCATCTGGTCATGGCCTGAGACGATAACGCGCGGCTACTATCAGGGTGTCGGCACGCCGGGAGGTCTTGCTGGATTAGTTTTACCTGTGTCGAAATATCTTGAGCACGGGATTCCGAGAATACTCGGGTCTTCCCAACATGGAGATGCGACTCCGTAGATCATGAGCTTGTGATGGGCTAAGTTGGGACACCCCTGCAGAGTTATGAACTTTTGAAAGCCGTGCCCGCGGTTAAGTGGCAGATGGGAATTTATTAATATCCGGTTGTAGATAACTTGACACCATATCCTTAAGAATACACTACCTGTGTGAGTACCGTGATGGTCTATTTTTTGAAGGGGTTTCGGAAAGTGAACATGGTGGGGTTATGTTTGAATGTGATAAGCTAGGATAACTTCTTGATCAACTTTGGCGACCGTGGGCACATATTCTCATCTCGTTCTAAACTCGTAACCTAGTTGCTTAGTGCTTGCTGCAAACACTTCATTACCTCTCCACACCTATTAGGCTTTATTAGTTTTGATATACCAGGGAATGGGATTGCTGAGTCCTTGTGACTCATAGATTACAACAAACACCAGATGCAGGTACAGCCGAGAATGATGCAGGAGTTGGATCAGAACTTCACTCGGAGTTCGATGAAGAGCGTGGTCGTTTCTATGTCACGTATCCCGATGATCAGTAGTGATTCCTACTAGGGGCCATCAGGACTTGTGGTTGTGGTATATTTTCTCGTTTGGATTTCGTCCGTAGTCGGACCCTGTGTTATTTGGATGAATGTATGCTACCGTATTCATTGTGTGACCTGGCGAGTGTAAGCCAACTATTTTAATCTTTCATCCATGTTCTTTTACATGAGTTGTGCAAAGATACCACGCTTGCGATCATTCCAGAATGCGCTTATGTCTCTAAGTCATGCCTCGACACGTAGGAGAAACTGTCGCATAATGGGCATGACAAGTTGGTATTCAGAGCCTTCTCCGACCTAGGAGCCCCCTGATTGATCGAACCGCTGACGGTTGAGTCTAGGCACACACAAAAAATGTGTTGAGTCATATATATCCGAGAGTAGGACTTCTTTTTACTCGTCATCCCCTTCATCGCTCTGGTGAGGACTCCTGACGTTGTTTTAACTTCACTATTCTCAAAATTTCACCATTTTTTTTAGGATCACGCTGGTATTGTTTGGATTGTTCCGATATCTTTGTGATGAGAACATTGTTCTTGGTGCGTCCTGTCATTTAGGGGTCGTGGCAGTGTCCCGGGGAGTTGAGATCCGAGGTGTTGTCGTCACAAATGTATCATGACAGTTCTAGAATACCAGAGGCGGCCGACATCGAAAACTCTTCTATGCATGTTTGGTGCTGAGATAACCCCGACGTCACCCAGTACTTGGGGGATAGTTCGGGAGTATTGTCACAGCTAGTATAGCGGATGCGTTTCGAAGGTCCGAGGTAAACAATTTCCGAAGGTGCCTGGTTATGTGTTGACGGATGGATACAACTGGATATATGGTTTATTAGTTGAGTGATATGCGGTGCTTCCCGTGTATCCGCAACACCAGATTGCATAACAGGAAAGATTCAGGAATTAATAGGTGGGATTCAAGTAGATCTTAGGTAATCTTCAGACGGGTGCATGATATGAGGTTGGGGTTCAACATCAAGTGGAGAGGCTATCATGGGCGTTGTTGCACTAGGGGGTTGCATCTTAAAGGATCCTTGGCTATGTTGATCCGGGGATTGCAAGGCCCTTTATAACATGTGCCATGGGGCATTCAGCACGAACATGTGGGACGAAACCTCTATTATGTATTTGTTCCATCTGTTACCTTGTTGTTTTTATTCTATCATTTTGTTCTCCCAAGTGTCTTCTCGACAAGTTGTTGTACCATTAAGCTATGGAATTCATTCCTTCAATTTTGTTCAGATGTGCATTGTGAAGACTATATGTTGCAAATATCTAGCCGTTGATTCAGCTTATCTATTATTTCCTTCAATGGCTAACGGTTGTCATCATCTTCAGGATGGCACCTAAGAAAGTTTCCAGCCAGAACGCAGAGGGTGAAGAAGAGCGTCCACCTTCCCCTCCCCCTCCGTCTGAGGCATGGAGAGCGATTATGCTGGCAACCAATCAGAACAGTCAGATGCTCATGCAGATGATGCAGATATTCCAAGTAAACCAAGCAAATCAAACCAGTCAAGGGAACCAAGGCCAAGGAAATCTGTTCAATCAACCTCACTTTGCGACTCTTAACCAATTCCTGGCAAATCAGCCCAAGTCTTTCAGTTACTGTGTGGATCCGCTAGATACTGAAGATTGGATCACAAACATGAAGAAGAATTTGGAGTGTAGTAACGTCAGACTTGAGGATTATGTCAAGTTTGCCACTTTCCAATTCAAAGATCAAGCTGCAGACTGCTGGCAACAGTACAAAGACTCCAGAGCGGGTCGTGACATCTCGTGGACTGACTTCTGCCACGATTTTCATTCTCATCACATCCCTACCAGTGTCACTGAAGGCATGCGTGAGCAATTTCGCAATATGAAGCAAGGCACCATGTCTGTCTACCAATACAATGTCATGTTCCAGAATCTTGCCCATTATGCGAAGCAGGACATCCCCGATGCTGAGAGAAAAATCTACAAGTTATGATGTGGTCTGAAAGATGAACTCCAACTTCCACTCACTTTGTTCGAGCAAGATGAATTTGATCAATTCTACAACATGGCTCTCAAGCATGAGTGTCGGGGAAACTGATCGCCCACGAACACCTATGGGACCGGAGCCCCTTTTCGGTACGGCAAGGGAGCGGAGGATGCACGAAGAGCGGATCGAGGCGAACACGCGAGCAGTTTACCCAGGTTCGGGCCGCACGGATGCGTAAAACCCTACTCCTGCCTTGGTTTGTATTGCGTTCTTGGCTCGGGAGCAAGAAGAGCTACAGTGCTTGTCGCTAGCAACACCGAGCGTGAGAGTGATCGAAGATCGGAACCTCCTCTACGTTGCGCATGGGCCTCCTTTTATAGGTCAAAGGGGTCACCGACAGGTGGCAACGCAGTGGAGGGTAGAAATGTAAAAATGGTGGTAGTTGGAACAGTGTATGTACAGTGCTCCGTACCTAACCCTGAAGGCAGGGGACAAGGGCATTAGATGCCCGTCACCATCACCCCGAACAGTGCAAAAAAGCGTCCGTCAGGGCGTCTCCGTCCGCCACGATGGTGGCCTCGTCATCGCAGCTCGCCACCGTGTACCCCAGGCTGCACAACCTTCCGCCACGTGCCCCTGGAAGGGCCCCAGGGCGACGCTTGGCCGGATGAGCTGGAGCGCGGGCGCATAGTGGAAGCCTGCCGCGGCAAGCGCCTTGCCGCGACCGCTACCTTGCCGCGCCCGGAAGCTTGCCGCTCTCTGGGCCTTGCCGGCACGCGCGGCGCATCGCGGCAAATCTCTTGAAATGCCATGCTTGGCCTCCCCGGCAAGCTCCTCTTGCCAGGGTCTTGTACCTAAGAGGTGGTCTTGAGCCTTGAGTAGCCTTCCCGGCAAGCTCCTTTTGTCGGGGCCTTGTTCCTTTAACTTGAATACTTTGTTCTTGAATGGCTCCAAAGGAACCTCAGTGGGCCTTGGCGGACGTGCGGCAAGCCCTGCCACGGGACGCTGCTACTGCCCGTGCACAAGTTCGGGATACTAAGGTACCCCTACTTTAGTACACCAACAGGAGCCCCCGGGCCTGGGCCACACACGGTGTCGGGCGCTGTTGGGCCAGGCCCAAAATAGTGCACGGGCACACGCGGCCCACGGCGCGCCGCATCCCACTCCGTATCCACCACGCCCCTCCCTAACGGCACACGTTGATTGCGGCGTCGTGGGAGAGATCATGGCCTGTTTCTTTAATGGGGAAAATGCGGAACGTCCCCCTCTCCCCCCTTAAAAGCAGGGGAAACAGGGGCAGTCCCTTCCATTCGCACTTGCTTCTTCATCCTCCAGAAACCCCCGCGGCTCCCCTCCTCCCGAAGGTCGAAAGAGAGCAGCGCTCCGCCCTCCCTCTGTCGCCGCCAGCATTACCAGCGCCGTCGGTTTCCTCCACCGTCCCCGCCATGGCCCCGAAGGGCGAGAAGGCGAAGGCCGCGAAGACTGCCAAGGCGCTGCGGCTAGCGTCAATGCGGAAGAAGATGGCGGTCTTTCCGCCACAGCTAAGAGCGGAGGAGCTGAAGGACACCTTCTATCTCTTCTGGACGAGGGAGACCAAAGAGCATCCACGCACCAAGGTACTCCCCGCCGTGGCCTGCGACATGTTCCCGGGCGGCTATGCCTTTTTTGGTCTGTTCTTCTATTGCGGGCTCTGCCCGCCATATTCCGAATTCTTCTGCGATACCATGAATACCTACGGGTTTCATCTTCTTGACTTCACCCCAAATGCCGTCTTGACCATGGCCGGTTTCGCACATCTGTGCGAAAATTTCGTCGGAGTTTACCCCAATGTAGCCCTCTTCCGTCATTACTTCATTCCCCGAGTCGAGTCTGGGTCTCCTCTGTCCCGCGGGATCTCTTGGATCTTTAGGCTTCATAAGAAAGAGGCTTATTTGACGGGGGAGCACCGCGGCAAGTGGGATGAGTGGAGGGCCAACTGGTGCTGGATCATGGAGGACGACCCACAGCAGTTCACTTCCCGGCGCCAAGTTGCAGTAGTGCGTGGCAATGACTGGAGTGACCTGGCCCATAAGGACGATAAGCTGAAGATAGCCACCACTAGGATTCTTCGCCTCCGGCAAGCCAGGCTCACCGTAGGAGCTGTCGGGGCAGACTTTCTTCGCCGCCGCATCGCTCCTTTGCAAGAGAGGGAAAGGCCTGCTTGGGAGTTTGACAATGCGGCGGACATTATGAGGCTGCGCCCGGGCCTCAACTACAACTTCACGGTCATGGAGCTCAACGGAATGCTCCGAGCGCTATTTAAGTACGACTCCGCCCATCCAGAGTGGTTTGCGTTGCCGCAGGGCGTAGTTCCGTTGTGCAACAACGCGTCGCTCAGCGCCATCCGCGCGGTGATGCCGTGGTGTGATTCCCATGGGATCGACCCCACTTGGCAGGAACCTTCTGACGAAGCCATGCAGACGTTCTTCGACAACCTGCTGGAGCTGCCAATCTAGCCCGGCGAGAAGAGGGGTCTTACACACGACACCATCGATCAGGAGATGGCGTATATTGCCACCGGGTTGGAGGAGGCAGCCGCAGCCAGGGCTGCGGGCGAATTTGGATATACTTTGGAGGAGGCGGATGCAGCGGAGGCGGTAAGTCTGGCCGAGGAGGAAGAGCTCCTCAAAGTGGTAAAGCTTGCCGAGCAACCTGCTGGGACAAGCGAGGCCGCCGAGCAAGGCACAGGGTCGAGCAGGCCCGCCGAGCAGGGCGCCGGATCAAGCGATCCTGCCGAAGACTCAGGCGGGTCGCTGAATCTCGACTCTTCTTCTTCGTCCTCGGGTAGTTCACCGCCACCGGCAAGTCCTCCGGCTCCAGCGAGGCGGCACCTCCGCAAAGCCGCAGACGTGGCGGGGCAGCCGGCGGGCCAGCAGCCGCAACGCCGTTCGACACGCGTCACCACGACAAGCAAGGCAGTCAAGGGAGTGCCCCGTGCTTCGACGGCAATCGGAGGAAGATCTTCCCGCGCCGGCTCTACCGCTCCTTCCGCTCCTCGTGCCTCGGCGACAACCGGAGCGGGGTCTTCGCAGACCACCGCTCCAGCTCCCGCCAAGCGTCCGAGGGAGTCTTCTCCTCCAGCTCCTCGCGCCGGGACGCGCGAGGCGGAGTTTGATTTCTCCGCGCTCAGTTCCAATGAGGAGGAGGAGGAGTAAGTACTGGAAACTCTTGTTTCCCTTTGATTTTCTGTTGATCTTGTCTTGAATCTTCTTTGCCCGATTCTAATCTTGTTTTTCTTCCAGGACCCTGGCCCAGAGGGCGGCGAAGAGGGCCAAAGTCCCAGTAATCGTCATTGAGGACGAGCATGTCGCGGCAGCAGGGGGTGCGCCCGCGTCAAGCTTGCCGGACCAGTCAGCTGCTCTCCAGAGCAGCCCCCAGCGCAGCCCCCAGCGCAGCCCCCAGCGTAAGTCTTCTGTTCACTCTTCGCTTGTCGTGCGCGCGCGGGCTTCTTATCCTTGTTAACGTTTCGTTTGTTTGTTGACTTGTGCAGAAGCAGGGCCGTA
Organism: Secale cereale; assembly: GCA_902687465.1. Classification (NCBI taxonomy): domain Eukaryota; kingdom Viridiplantae; phylum Streptophyta; class Magnoliopsida; order Poales; family Poaceae; genus Secale; species Secale cereale. The sequence continues at coordinate 890,927,297 of LR738710.1, forward strand.
GCCTCAGGAGCGCCAAGAGATTGCTCCCGACGAGCCGCACGTCTCGACCTCTCCGCCAAGGAGGAGCTCCCCAGCGAGGGAGGATACTCCGCCAAGGGCGAGTAATCCGCCAAGGGCAAGTACCCCGCCAAGGGCGAGCACCCCGCCAAGGGAAGGCAGTCTGCCAAGGGAAGGCGCCAGCGACCCTCCGCCGGCGGGGGCTACCACCACGCCGCCGAGGGAGAACTCCCCGGCAAGGAACCCCATCGAAGAAGAGGCCCGCGCAGGTAGCCCTTGGACTTTTCTTCTGTTGAATTTTTCTTTTTGGATATTTGCTTGACCATTCTTCTTTCTTCTTATTTATCTTGTCTTTAGATCCGTCTGCCGCAGAGCCGATGGAGACGGAGGCCGCCACCAAGGAGGACGTGCGCGGCAACACCGGCGACACCGCAACCACCGAAGAGGCGGTCGGCACTGACGAGCCCCCAGTCAAAGGGGCAGCCAAGGCCGACGGCGCGGCAGCTGAGGAGGGGACCGGCAGTCGCACTGACGGCCCTGAGGCCGCAGGAGCGTCAGACGCTGTGCCGACTGCCGACCCTGCTGCTGCCGCGGCCGAAACAGGCGCCTACCTAGAGGCCGGCAACGGGGTCTTCATTCAGCTCCCATGGGCGTCCACGTCAAGGGCACCCGCGGAGGGAGAGGCCTTCGACGGGGAAGTCCTCGCCTCCGCCGGGTTGAAGTTCGTCGATGCGCCCGGCAGCAGCAGCGAGCTCGAGGAGGAGCGGCTTCTGCGGAGGCTTCTGGCCCTGTACCGCGCCAGGCAGGCCAAGCTGGAGTCCCGAGAGGCTCTGGCCGCCAAGGCGGGCGTCGACTTGGAGAAGCGCGCTGAAGAGCTCCGGGCCGCCAACCAGGCGGCTCTCCGATCCTTGGCGGAGGAGCGGGAGGAGCTCGCCGAGGCGCATCAGGCGTTTATCCTTGAGAAGGCCGAAGCAGAGGAGCAGCAACGGCTCGCTGCCGAGGAGTTGTCTCGGCGGGAAGGTGAACTAACGCAGCGGAAGGGTGACCTCGACAGCCACGAGGACGACCTTGCCGCGCACGAACAGTCTCTTGGCGGAGCTCTGCAGGAGGTGAAGGACGCCGCTGCAGCTGCTGAGACCGCCAAGAGAGACCTGGAGGCGAGGGTGGCGCAACTGGAGGTCCACTTGAAGACGAGCGAAGAGAAGGTTACCGCACTTGTGTCGGAGAGGGAGAAGGACGCCCACAGCCATTCCGAGCTGCAGGTCCGCCTTTCCGACAAGGGCAAGGAGCTCGCCATCGCCAAGGATTCCGTTGCAGACTTGGAGTTGAAGCTGTGCACCCTCACCGCGACGCTTGACGGCGCCAGGGAGCGGGAGACAAAACTGGAGGAGCTCAGGGCAGAGAAGGCGTTGTTGAACAGCGCCGCCATCACTCAAAACAACTTCAGGCAGACCGTGGAGCACTGGACCGAGGGCCTTGTCGTCGCCGCTGCCGACCTCGACAAGGAGTTGGCGGGGCTGGGGACGGAGCACCTCGGGTACTCCACCGACGAGAATCTCCCCCACCGCGCCAAGTTGAGCTTGTTCTTCAGGGGAGTGGCGCCGGCCCTCCAGCAGCTCCGGGAAAGGATCCCCACGCAGCTGGCGAACGAGGCGCGCAGGCTCTGCACGGGCGTCTTGGAGAAGGTGCTGATGAAGATAGTCTTCCGCAACCCAGGACTCAACCTCAACAACGTCCTCAGGACCTTGCCGCCCGACGCCGACCAAGAGGCGCTCAAGGCCCTTGTCGCACCCATCATGGCCAAGGTGGGCAAGATCAAGAGAGTTGATGGTGACCGCGCAGACTAGGCTGTTTTCCTTTCTGCTTCCTTTGTCGCTGCCAACCATGTTATGGACAAAAATCTATTAGTGCTGCGACAAGTTGCTTTGTAATATAACTCTATTTTGGGTAGCTAATGCATTGTTATTTCCTTTACTTGACTTCTTCGCTTTGTATGCTTTTACCCTACGCTTTTAGGGAACTTGCCGGCGAAGGGACCCTTGCCGCGAGCGCTGAGTGCGGAACTTCAGCAGCCTGCTGGCAGTGCCGTTGCCGACAAGAAACCTTGTCGCAGCTAGTCGCAGCACACTTAGGTTGTTGAGCGAACTCGAAAACGAAGTAAGGGCACGACACTTGTCGCAGCACGCTTAAGACATTGAGCGTGCTCGAAACAAAGTAAGGGCGCGGCTAGCCACGAGTTTTTTCCTCCGCGCACAGGTTTTCCATACAAAGTGCGGTCGTTCAAGGAAGATAACTTTAAAATTTTAAAAATTTGAATGCTCAAACTTTGGCAACTTAGCTTTTGTGTCGTTTGCTTCCCGGCGAGGCGAGGCTTTCTTGAACGGCACTTGGTCCATACCACTGTCTCCTCCGCCCCGGCAAACTTGTGCGCGAGGAAAACTTCTTCTGCTTGAGAGAAAAAAAAAGAAAAAAGGGAGGAAACATTGATATGGAACCTTGCGGCTCGTTATTGCTTACCGGGGATGCGTGCTGCACAAAGTGTCAGATAGTACATGCAAGAAAATTGTAAAGGCATGAAACGACAAGTTGTGCGAGGCACATAAGTTTTACTGATGCACGGGGTCTGCGCCCGGCTTTGTACAAAGGTTTACATGCAACAGCGGCAAGACTTGTACAAAAGGTGGTTGCCGGAGCGGATCATGGCAACCGCGCCTTATGGGTAAAATTTGCGAAGGTGCTCAATGTTCCAGGAGTTGCTCACCGGTAAGCCCTCTTCGGTCTCAAGGCGGACAGCGCCGGGCCTTGTGACTTGTCTTACCCGATAAGGTCCTTCCCACTTCGGCATCAACTTGTTGGAATTCTTGGCGGACTGAACGCGCCGAAGAACAAGGTCGCCTTCCTCGAGACTTCTGGCTTTAACTTTGCGGCTATGGTAGCGGCGCAAAGCTTGCTGGTATCGAGCAGCTCGTACAGCAGCCTGAAGACGGTCCTCCTCAAGGAGCAGTGCGTCATCTTGCCGTAGCTGCTCTTGCTCGAGCTCATCGTAAGCGAGCACTCGAGGCGACCCGTATACGAGTTTCGTGGGGAGAACTACCTCTGCTCCATAGACAAGAGCAAAGGGTGTCTGTCCAGTGGCTCGATTTGGTGTCGTCCTGATTGACCAAAGAGCCGCCGGCAAATCTTCAATCCAGTTTCTTCCGCATTTGTGCAGCCTGTCGACAGTTCTTGTCTTGAGTCCGCGCAGCACTTCAGCGTTTGCTCTCTCCGCTTGACCGTTGCTCCTCGAGTGAGCAACAGAAGCGAAGCAGACCTTGGCGCCAAGGTCTTGGACGTATTGCATGAAGGTGCGGCTTGTGAATTGTGTGCTGTTGTCGGTGATGATCCTATTGGGGATTCCGAAATGGCAAACAATCGACCTGAAGAACTTGACTGCTGACTGTGCGGTCACCTTTCTCACTGGTTCCACTTCCGGCCACTTTGTGAACTTGTCGATGGCGACGTACAAGTACTCAAAGCCCCCGGCTGCGCGGGGAAAGGGGCCGAGGATGTCGAGCCCCCAGACCGAGAATGGCCAGGACAAAGGGATCGTCTGGAGAGCTTGAGCTGGCTGATGTATCTGCTTGGCATGGAACTGGCACGCTTCACACTTGGTTACTTGTGCAGTTGCATCCTGGAGGGCTTCTGGCAAAAGGAAACCTTGGCGGAACGCCTTGCCGGCAAGTGCTCTTGCGCCAATGTGGTGACCACATATGCCTCCATGTATCTCTGCCAACAGCTTTTGCCCATCTTCCCGGGGAATGCATTTCAATTTGACATCGTTGAGTCTTCTTCTGTACAGTTCATCGCCGACAAATTGAAACATACTTGACTGCCGGGTTATTCTTTCTGCATCTTCTGGCTCTTCGGGAAGTTCTCCTGTTTGAAGGAAATGGATAATCTGCTGTGCCCATGCTGGAGCCTGAGGCTCAATGACAAGGACTAAAGGTATCAGTGCTACTGCGGGAACGTCAGCTTCTACGGCAAGAACCTGCGGCTCGGCCGGAGCTCGACGTTCCCCGGCAAGCTTGCCGGGGCAAAACTTGTCGGGAAAGCTTGCTTCAACTGTACAAACCCTAGGGTCTGCAGGAGCAGACTGTTCCTTAGTAACTTTATCATTGATTTTGGGGACCTTGTTGGCGGCGGCTTCAGGAAGTTCCGCCGGCAAGTAGTGACCGGAAATCAACTTTCTCTTCTTACTTTGTCCAGCTGATGGTGTTACGGATGGTTGAGTTAGCTTGAGCACAAAGATCCCCGGTTCCACGGGTAGCTTTAGTGCAGCACACTTTGACAGGCCGTCTGCGATGTCGTTTTGAGCTCTTGGAAAGTGCTCCATCTGCAAGCCTTCAATGTGTTCTTCAAGCTTCCTCACTTCGTCGACGTATGCTTCCATCAATGGACTCTGCTAGCTCTTGTTAACTTGTCGGACGACCAACTGCGAGTCACCCCGCACGATAAGCTTCTTGATCCCAAGTTCCGCTGCGATTCTGAGGCCGGCAAGCAAACCTTCACACTCTGCAGTATTGTCCGTTGCTTGCTCCTTGGGAAAGTGCATTTGGACGACGTACTTGAGGTGTTCTCCGGTGGGTGCGACAAACAGCACACTTGCACCGGCGCCTTGCAGCGAGAAGGCGCCATCAAAGTACATTATCCATTCCTTGCTTGCTTCTTTGACGGGGATGCTCGTCTCTGGTTTCTCTTCGTCTGGTGTTGGCGTCCATTCTGCTATAAATTCTGCCAATGCTCTGCTCTGAATAGTCGAAGTACTTTCAAACTTGAGGCCAAAGCTTGACAGCTCCAGTGCCCACTCGACAATCCTGCCTGTCGCTTCTGGATTTTGCAGTATCCTTTTCAGCGGAAAACGAGTGACCACTGTTATCTCATGTGCTTGGAAGTAATGGCGCAGCTTTCTCGAGGCCATGAGGAGGCCGAAAAGCAGTTTCTGCACCCCAGAGTATCTTGACCTAGCCCTCTGCAAGAGGGAACTGACAAAATAAATTGGGCGCTGCACCATCTTCTTCCGCACCTCTCCCTGCATCTGCGCAGACCCATCCTTGTCGGGGCCAGAGCTTGTCGGGGAAGCCCCCTGCTTGTTGCTGGATGTGCTTGCCGGGGCTGTGGGCTCCTCATCTGCCTCCCTTTCCGCTACCAACGCAACACTAACCACTTGATTGGTTGCTGCTAAGTACAGCAGCAACCTCTCTTGTGGCTTAGGTGCGACAAGTATTGGAGTGGAGGACAAGTACCTTTTCAAGTCTTGCAGCGCTGCCTCCGCTTCCGGAGTCCATTTCATTGGACCTGCCTTTTTCAAGTTTTGAAAAACGGCAGGGCGCGTTCTGCGGACTTAGAAATGAACCTGCTGAGAGCAGCCACACAGCCGGCAAGCCTCCGTACATCCTTGACGCATTTCGGAGCTTCGATCTGCTCAATGGCTTTATTCTTGTCAGGATTGGCTTCAATCCCCCTCTGGGACACAAAGAACCCGAGAAGTTTGCCGGAGGGAACTCCGAAGACGCACTTCTCGGGGTTAAGCTTGAGTTGTATCTTGCGCAGATTCGCAACAGTTTCATCTAGATCTTGTATCAGAGTATCCTTGTTCTTGCTCTTGACCACTATATCATCCATGTAAGCTTCTACATTCCTGTGTATCTGTGGCTCAAAAGCAGTGTGGACTACCCTCGCAAACGTTGAACCGGCATTCTTCAATCCAAAGGGCATGCGTATGAAGCAGTAAGTGCCACATGGAGTAATGAACGCGGTCTTCTCTTCATCTTCTTCAGCCATAAATATCTGGTGGTATCCTGAATAGGCATCAAGAAATGAATGCAACTCACATCCAGCCATGGAGTCAACAATCTGGTCAATGCGCGGCAAGGGAAATGGATCTTTGGGACAAGGTTTATTCACATCGGTGAAGTCTATACAAAGCCTCCACTTCCCATTTGCTTTGCACACGACAACAGGGTTGGCCAGCCACGTGGTATGAAGTACACCTCTGACAAGGCCTGCCGCTTCCAACTTCTTGATTTCTTCTGCAATAAACTCTTGGCGCTCCACCGCTTGCTTTCTGACCTTCTGCTTGACGGGCCGCGCGTGAGGACAAACGACAAGCTTGTGCTCAATCACTTTCCTGGCAACACCGGGGATGTTAGACGGTTGCCATGCAAACACGTCGACATTCGCCCGTAGGAAAGCAAAGAGCGCGCTTTCCTATTTAGGGTCGAGCGTGGCACTGATGGTGAAAGTACCACCAGTGCCGTCCTCCTTGGCGGACACCTTCTTGGTTGTCGGTGGAGCTGCCATCGCCTTCTTGGACTTGCCGGTGGAGCTCGATGGTGCGTTCTCGATGGCACCGCAGCACTCCGAGGAGGTGTGTTTGCCGGAGTGGGCCCCAGAGCTCTTGCCGGACTTGGTCTTGTTCTTCCCCCCGGGAGCTTCAGCGGCAAGTGTCTTGCTATCTGTTGCGGCTGCTGCGTCTCGGTAAATCTTGTCGGCACAGATAAGCGCGTCCTTCTTGTCGCCGGGGACAGAGATGACGCTTATCGGGCCTGGCATCTTGAGCATGTTGTAGGCATAATGGGAGGTTGCCATGAACTTGGCGAGCGCTGGACGGCCAAGTATCCCATTGTAAGGCAATGGGATATCTGCAACGTCAAAGGTGATCCTCTCAGTCCTGAAGTTCAGCTCCTCGCCAAAAGTCACTGGCAGTGTGATTTTCCCCTTCGGCTTGCTCCTTCCCGGGTTGATCCCTTGGAATGTGCCGGTTTCCTCGAGCTCGCTGTCGGGGATCTGGAGTTTCCGGACCGCAGCAAAGGAGATCAGGTTCAGGCCGGCCCCGCCGTCAACCAACATCTTGGTGACCTTGAGGTTGAGGATAGTTGGTGAAACCAACATCGGCAAGCACCCGACCGCAGTTGTGCGATTAGGGTGGTCCTCAATGTCGAAGATGATGGGCGTGCTGGACCACTTCAGAAGTTTGCGCGACTCGACGGGCGGCTCTGCTGCATTAACTTCCCGCACCCATTGTTTGAGTTGGCGGTGGGAAGTATGCAGAGAGGCACCTCCATCGACGCACAGAACTTCTGTGGCCTTCTGGAACTCCTGCTCGCTGTTGTCCCCGTCGCCCATGTCTTCGTCGTCGTCTTCGTCTTCGTCCTTGTCGCGGCCGCGGGGAGGTCTGTCTCCTTGCCGCTGCTTGGCCTTGCCGCGGCGTCCTCCCCAGCCATTGAACGGCCGCTTCTTGCCGGACTCTCCACCACCCCCCTGGGCCTTCTCCTTGTCGCGTCGCTCGTACTCAGCTTTTTGCTGCTCGACGAGGTATTCGACCCTTTTGCAGTTCTGGAGGTCGTGTCCCTTGGTGCGGTGGATCTTGCAGTACTGCTTGTCGGAGCCGTCCTACTTGTCGGCGGCTGACACAGCCTCCTTGCCGGAGCTACCAGCCTGGGCTTTCTTGGCTCCAGCCTCCTTGCCGGACTGCTCAACGACCACTACTTCTTTGCTCTTCTTTTTCTTGTTGTTCCGCTGCCGGTTCTTCCTTGCAGGGGCGGCATCCTCACTATATGTTCCCCCTGCTCCAGTATCCTCTCCGGGGAGTCTCCTCCCTTCCTCAGCGCGTGCGCACTTGTCAGCCAGGGCATAAAGCTCACTGACGTCTCGGATCTTGCACATCGCCATCTCCTCCCTCATCCGGGGGTTACGCACGTTCTGGTGGAACGCGCTAATAACCGCGGCAGGGTGGACGTCTGGGATGTTGTGCTGGACGCGGCTGAATCTTTGGATGTACTTTCGCAGGGATTCTACTTCCTTCTGGGCAAGTATATGAAGATCACTTTCCTGGCCATGGGGCTTCTGGCCGCCTGTAAAGGCGCCGACAAACTGATGGCACAGGTCGGCCCAAGAAGAAATGGAGTTCTCCGGCAAGTGCATGAGCCAAGATCTGACGTTCGGCTTGAGCACAAGCGGGAAGTAGTTTGCTAGTATCTTCTCGTCTCGTCCCCCGGCAGCCTGCACCACGATGGTGTAGATGCTGAGGAACTCTGACGGGTGTGTCTTGCCGTCGTACTTCTCGGGTACATCGGGTTTGAAGTTCTTCATGTTGGGCCACTGGACTTGCTGCAGCTCACGGGTGAATGCAGGACAACCCGCCGCGTACGGAAAGTCGCCTGGTTCTCCGGGCGCGTGCATGTCGACAGCGGGCCCAGCGCGCTGGTCAGATTGTCGTCGCGCTTCTCTTAGGCGCTCGATGCGAGTTCGAGCGTCTTCTTGTCGTCTGTCGTCAAGGACTAGGCGTTGATCGCGGCGAGCTCGTGGATCCGACGATGCTATGGAGTCGTCGTCGATGTTGATCCGGCGAGTCAGCGAGGCCTTCGGGGCGGGGAGTGCACGGTAGTTGCACCCCCGGCGGTCTTGTTGCCATCAGCCCGCGCCTGGCTAACTTGCCGCGGCCGCGACGTCGTCGGCTGCTGCGGAGTGTCGTTATTGGCGAAGGCGATGAGGCTTTGGATGGTGGCCCTCCAGTCGTCGGCCTTGTCGGCCGCTGGAGGGAAGTCGAGGAGTAGCTGAGCTCGAGCTAGAGCTTCTGCTGGGGTGGCGGGAAGCGGTGGCGAACGGTGCGAGGAGCGAGATATGCTCGGACTTCTAACAGCGTTAGAAGGAGCAGCGTCTCGTCCCGGCGACCGCGCCTTGCTCATGCCAGCACGCTGGCCTTGAGTGTCCCGCGAACCGCCAGCTTGACCTTGGCCCAGCAAGCGTATAGTACCCTGTGTACCACGTCGCTGCCGGTCCGGCGCCTCTTGGGACGGGAGCGGAGCATGCACGGACGCCGAGGTCTTCGAGTGCGCTCGGTCGTCCGTCTTATCCTTGGACTTGGCGGCGCCGTGAGTTTCATCGCCGGAGTCCGTCCTTCCGTCGGCGTCTACCCCAACAGCCGTTGGCTCTGGCGGTGGTGGGATCGACGCGGACGAGCCTGCTGCCTCCAAAGCCTTCTTCTTCGGTGGCATGTTGATGAAGTCGATGAAGCTGATGAGGTTGGTGGAGATTTCGCTCGTGTGAACACCGGATCGGGTTCACACAACCTCGACGCCCCCTACCTGGCGCGCCAAAGATGTCGGGGAAACTGATCGCCCACGAACACCTATGGGACCGGAGCCCCTTTCCGGTACGGCAAGGGAGCGGAGGATGCACGAAGAGCGGATCGAGGCGAACACGCGAGCAGTTTACCCAGGTTCGGGCCGCACGGATGCATAAAACCCTACTCCTGCCTTGTTTTGTATTGCGTTCTTGGCTCGGGAGCAAGAAGAGCTACAGTGCTTGTCGCTAGCAACACCGAGCGTGAGAGTGATCGAAGATCGGAACCTCCTCTACATTGCGCATGGGCCTCCTTTTATAGGTCAAAGGGGTCACCGACAGGTGGCAACGCAGTGGAGGGTAGAAATGTAAAAATGGTGGTAGTTGGAACAGTGTATGTACAGTGCTCTGTACCTAACCCTGACGGCAGGGGACAAGGGCATTAAATGCCCGTCACCGTCACCCCGAACAGTGCAAAAAAGTGTCCATCAGGGCGTCTCCGTCCGCAACGATGGTGGCCTCGTCATCGCAGCTCGCCACCGTGTACCCCAGGTTGCACAGCCTTCCGCCACGTGCCCCTGGAAGGGCCCCAGGGCGACGCGTGGCCGGATGAGCTGGAGCGCGGGCACATAGTGGAAGCCTGCCGCGGCAAGCGCCTTGCCGCGGCCGCTACCTTGCCGCGCCCGGAAGCTTGCCGCTCTCTGGGCCTTGCCGGAACGCGCGGCGCGTCGCGGCAAATCTCTTGAAATGCCATGCTTGGCCTCCCCGGCAAGCTCCTCTTGCCAGTGTCTTGTACCTAAGAGGTGGTCTTGAGCCTTGAGTAGCCTTCCCGGCAAGCTCCTTTTGCCGGGGCCTTGTTCCTTTAACTTGAATACTTTGTTCTTGAATGGCTCCAAAGGAACCTCAGTGGGCCTTGGCGGACGCGCGGCAAGCCATGCCACGGGACGCTGCTACTGCCCGTGCACAAGTTCGGGATACTAAGGTACCCCTACTATAGTACACCGAGAATGAGGCAGCTCAACTCAAGTGTGAAGCTTCCAAGAAGACGATAAGAGATGATGTTCACTCCTTCTCTTCCTCTCAAGTGGTCGCCAAGCAGCAGAAGTTCTGGCTCCCGCCTCCTCCAGTGCTCCGTCCTCCGAGTCATAACAAGCACTCAGGTGGTTGTGGATTCTCCCACCCACCCAACCCAAGCAACCAGTCCAAGTCTTATTACCAAGCTGCAAGACCAAGTGTTCCTCCTTCCCGTCCAGTTTCAGAGGTCACTTGCTACAAATGTGGTCTGAAGGGTCACTATTCCAACAAGTGCACCAACCAGAGGCGCCTTCCGCCTCCTCCACCTGTCAGCAATGCTATTGTCAACCACAACCCCAAGTCAGCAAGAGTGAACCTGATGAATGCAGCTCAAGCAGAGAACTCTTCCGATCTGATAATGGGTAACCTCTCAATTCACTAAATTCCTGCAAGAGTTTTATTTGATTCTGGCGCATCGCATTGTTTCATGGCAAGACCGTTTGCTATGAAGCATGATTTTAATTCTCAATTGTTGGAACGACCCTTGGGAATTGTTTCTCCGGCATTGTCTATGAGGGCTACTACAATGATTCCGGATATCTCTATTCATATGGGTGATTACAGTTTTCTGGTTTCCCCGGTTGTTCTCGGTAACTCAGACATTGGTCTTATTCTTGGGATGGATTGGCTCTCCAAGCATGATGCGCTTATTGATTGTGCAAACAAAGAGGTGAATCTAACTCATCCTTCTGAAGACGTGATTATCTTTGCAGCTCGAGATAACACAATCAGGCTATTCTCTCTCAATGACAAGGGCGAGATTAATTCCATATCCCAGATTCCGATGGTTTGTGAATATGAGGATATATTCCCTGAAGAGCTTCCAGGCATGCCGCCCAACTGTCCAGTTGAATTCGTCATTGAACTTGAACCTGGTACGGAGCCAGCCTGTCGGCGACCGTACAAGCTATCTCCTAAAGAGTTGAAGGAGTTGAAGAAACAACTCGATGAGGAAGAACGAATGGGTCTGATAAGACCAAGTACTTCTCCTTGGGCCTGCAGTGTTCTTTTTGTCAAGAAAAAGGATGGTACGTGCTACCTCTTGAGCTTGCGTTGTATTCCCTCGAAGAGGAAAGGGAGATGCAGCACAATAGCGTAAGTATTTCCCTCAGTTTTTGAGAACCAAGGTATCAATCCAGTAGGAGACCACGCGCGAGTCCCTCGACCTGCACAAACAAATAAGAACTTCGCAGCCAACGCGATAAGGGGTTGTCAATCCCTTTACGGTCACTTACGAGAGTGAGATCTGATAGAGATGATAGTTTATATTTTTGCTATTTTGGGTTTAATAAAACAACAAATAAAAGCGGTAAAAGTAAAGTAGATGTAGATTGATATGTCGAGAATAGACCCGGGGGCCATAGTTTTCTCTAGTGGTTTCTCTCATGATAGCGGTATTCTACGGTGGGTAAACAAATTACTGTCGAGCAATTGATAGAAAAGCTAATAATTATGAGACTATCTAGGCATGATCATTGTATATAGGCATCACGTCCGAGACAAGTAGACCGAAACGATTCCGCATCTACTACTATTACTCCACACATCGACCGCTATCCAGCATGCATCTACACTACAGGAAATAGGTAATTTGCCATCTGTGAATTCCAGACGGCAAAGACCTAAATCTAGACGGCAAAGATTTTGCCATCAGGAAGCAGACAGCAAACTCGGACGGCAAAGATAAGTCGGCAAAGAATACTAGTAGGAGACGGCAAAGATAAGTCGGAAGAAAACTTTGCCGTCAGCCAAATCTCTCTTTGCCATCATGCCCACTAGTAGGAGACGGCAAAGAAAACCATCTTTGCCGTCAGCTAGACTATGCCTTTGCCGTCAGCCTCATACATCCGAGACGGTAAATAATTTTTTATTATTAAAAATATGAACCAAAAGTGTAGGTACAGATGTCGTACATGGTCGAAAGCATAGGAAAAATATTTCATAGCAATTTCGCAACAACCGGTATAAGAATGGATGACGAATGAATGGATTTTACATGATAGAACTAGTCCATTTATAGTATATATACATCATGACTCACTTATCCACACAAAAACAAACTCTATTTCAACTTATAAAAAATACTACTCGGTTTGACGAACTGGGCAACTGGCCCTTGCAGCGCATGCGCCGCCGGGAGGTGTTTGACTCGCGCCGCCGGGGAGGTCGAGGTCCGCGACCCAAGCGCAGAAGGGGTCGGGTAGGTGGATGGCTCCATTCCCCTGCCATGTCCACAGCTCGCCCAAAGACGATGTAGAAGACCCCGTCGAGCGTGAGTGTAGAGGAGGGGAGGTCCGCGGCAGGATGGAGAAGGAGGATCCCGCAGCCGCTCGACCCTGCTCGCCGAGCCGGTGCCCAGCCACGTTCGCTCGCGCCGCCGCCCAGTCGTGCTCCGCCGCGGCCGCCGTAGCCAAGCTATGCTCCGACGCGGCCGCCGCCGAGCCGCGCTCCGTCGCTCTCCTCCGCAGCCCAGCCACGCTCCGACGAGGCCGCCGCCGCCATGCTCCCGTGCGCCGGCCGCCGCGCTCCCTGGCGCTAGCCATCGTCCGTGCCGGCCGCCGTCCAGCCGGTCGCCATCCCCATGATGGGCACGGTGTTGGAAATATGCCCTAGAGGCAATAATAAAATTATTATTATTATATTTGCTTGTTCATGATAATTGTCTGTAATTCATGCTTGAATTGTATTGTGCGGAAACAGCGATACATGTGTGAATATATAGACCACAATGAGTCCCTGGTGAGCCTCTAGTTACCAGCTCGTTGATCAACAGATGGTCACGGTTTCCTGACCATGGACATAGGATGTCAGTGATAACAGGATCACATCATTAGGAGAATGATGTGATGGACAAGACCCAATCCTGAGCATAGCACGAGATCGTATAGTTCGTAATGCATAAGCTTTTCGGTGTCAAGTATTTATTCCTTAGACCATGAGGTTGTACAACTCCCGGATACTGTAGGAATACTTTGGGCGTGCCAACCGTCACAACGTAACTGGGTGGCTATAAAGGTACGCATTGGGTATCTCCGAAAGTGTCTGTTGAGTTGGTACGAACCGAGACTGGGATGTTGTCACTCCGTATGACGGAGAGGTACCTCTGGGCCCACTCGGTAAGACATCATCATAATGAGCTCAATGTGACTAAGTAGTTAGTCATGGGATGATGGATTACGGATCGAGTAAAGAGACTTGCCATGACGAGATTGAACAAGGTATCGGGAATACCGACGATCGAATCTCGGGCAAGTACCGTACCGATGGACAAAGGGAATAACATACGGGATTGAGTGAATCCTTGACACGGTGGTTCATCCGATGAAGATCATCGAGGAACACGTGGGAACCAACATGGGTATCTAGATCCCGCTGTTGGTTATTGACCGGAGAGTGGTCTCGGTCATGTCTACGTGTCTCCCGAACCCGTAGGGTCTACACACTTAAGGTTCGGTAACGCTAGGGTCGTAGAGATAAATGCACGTGGAAACCCGAAAGTTGTTCGGAGTCCCGGATGAGATCTCGGACGTCACGAGGAGTTCCGGAATGGTCCGGAGGTAAAGATTGATATATAGGAAGTCAGGTTTCGGCCATCGGGTGATCTCCGGGGGTCACCGGGAGTGTCCCGGGACCACCGGAGGGGCCCCGGGGGTCCACCGGGTGGGGCCACCCATCCCGGTGGGGCCCCTAGGCCGTAAGGGGGAAGTGTCCAGCCCTAATGGGCTGGTGCACCACTTGGGCCCACCTCCCCATGCGCCTAGGGTTGAAACCCTAGGGGGAGGGGGCGCCACTTGCCTTGGGGGGCAAGGACTCCCCCGTGGCCGCCCCCCCCCCCCCCTCGCAGATTGGATCTGCAGGGGGCTGGCGCACCCCCTGTGTCGTGGAAATAGCACGGCAGATGTCCGGTTTAGCGGACTTGATGATGGAACCATCGCACGGGTTAGCTTGAAGGGGTTCATAGCACACAAAGGACGCAGAAGGTTTATACTAGTTCGGCCCTTTCGATGAAGGTAAAAGCCTACGTCTAGTTGGTTTGGTATTGCTTGGGCATCGGATTACAGGGAGCGGATTCGCTTGCCTGTGTCTCGACGGGTTGATTGTTGCTTGTCCCTGAACCGTTGCCGGGTCGCCCCTTTATATAGAGGATACGCCTGGTCCGGTTTACAGAGTCTCGAGGCCGGCTCATATCTGTGTCCGCCCCGGTCTCTGTCTTTTCTTCCTTATCTCTCAAGTTACATCACGGGGCGGGTTACAAACCTTAATTCTATACATGGGCCCTAAGATCTTTATGGGCCGCAGCCTTTACTACATATTACAAATAAATATGTTAACAAAGCCGGTTTATACTAGCCGGTTTATACCTGCTAGTCATATCCCTGACATTAGGCCCCAGAATGATTTGAACTTGTTCATATCAGTCTTCTCTTGTATAGTTTTCTTCTGTCTTCTCATCCTTATAAACCGGCTCTGACGTCATCTTCAGGGATCATTAAATCTGACAGTGACATCATCTCCGCATTTAACACCGCGAGCTGTACTGTAGCTTATTTTAAGGGTTATCCCGAGAATCGAGGCGTCAGAGGATCTTTATCCGATTTTTTGCCTCCTCGTTTCCCGCACCTATCGCTTCAGATCTGACTCTCCTTTATAAATACTGCTATCCCCATTCATTACCTTCTTCCTGCTCCGTCTTCTTCCTCCGTCGCCCAACTTCATCGTTGCCTGAGCTTGAACCACCGCCGTCGTCCGCTGGATCCAAGCCTTCGCCGGCCGCTGCATCACCCTGAGCTTGACCAGAGAACCTCCGCCGCCGATCCTTGCCGCACCAGGTATGCCCTTCTTCTTCATTATCAGTGTGCAACCTCTAGGGTTTCTTCTCCTACCTCCGCCATTAGAGCCTTGATAAGAACTTCCCCTTGTTCGACCTTTTAGCCAATGATTTCTAGTAACCTTCACTTTCAGATCTTGTTCTTTAAACTGTTCTTTTATCCTGCTGTAAATACTTCAGATCTCCGTCATTCCTGTCTTAACCTGTAGATCCATCCGCTTAGTATAAGGTCCTTGTAGTTTTTTCCCGCATACTCTTAGATTTGTTTCTCTTTTCCTAGTATGCTCAGATCTGTTCTTCCTTAGCTGTTTTTTAGATATCTGTTTTTCTCGTTGGTAGATCTGTTAGGTATGTCCCGGTTTAAACTGATATGCCCTGCCCTTGCGAAACTCTGTAATTTAAATGCGACGGTTTAGCTGTTCCCCTTCAACTGCCATTAACCGGAAATGATGTAGCCAGTCATTATTGCCGGTTTAACCATGCCATTAGTCCTTAGTTAAACCTTTGCGTAACTTTCATAGATAGATTCTGGTTTATGCTGCCGTATCTTCATAATCCGTTTTCTGCGCTTTATCTTTTCTAGTACTTTGCCTTTTCGTTGCGATGGCCAAGCAGTATGTCTCCTGCGATTGGGTTCCTTCGGTCATTACTGAGGACGATTTAATCAAGATTTCTGGAATTGGCACGTTAGGACCTCAGTCTGATTTAAAGTGGCGGGCCCCGGGTAATGAATGTCCCCCTACTCCCAGGTCCGGGGAGGTCATTGTGTTTTTGGATCATATATCTCGAGGCTTCTCTCCCCCCGGTTCAAAGTTTTTTCGGGATGTTCTTGCTGCCTTTCAACTGCACCCTCAGGATATTGGACCTAATTCTGTCTCAAACATCTGTGACTTCCAAGTGTTTTCGGAGGTATATCTGCAAGAAGAACCGTCCGTCGATCTGTTCCGGGACTTCTTCCATTTAAACCGGCGCACCGAGTTTACCAGCGGACCACATCAAGAGCTCGGCGGGGTTAGTATTGAGAAGAGGAGAGACGTGGTTTTTCCTCACGCCACTTTACACTCTCATCCAAAAGACTGGAATAAGTCCTGGTTTTACTGCGTTGACACTTCTCCTGAAGGGGAGAACCCTCTGCCGGGTTACCGTGAAACCCGTATTCCGGAGAATCATCCTTTACCACCATGGCTCGGCGCTGTTGAACGGACCCGGTTCTCGTCACAGCTCTCCAAGTTAAGAGCCTTCATAGCAAATGGTCTGATCGGAACCGATTTTCTACGCTGCTGGCTGTCTTGGAGCATCCTTCCCCTGAGCCGGCGTTCTCAGCTAATGTGCAAGTATTCTGGTAAACCGGATGATCCTCAAAGGTTTACCAAAGACAAGTTTTCTGAATCGGAAGTAGTAGAATCAGCCAAGAAGATCCTCAATGTCTCTTTAGCAGACTGCAGCAAGGTCGGTTTAGCTCCATACTACAAGAAGAATAAGCTGCCCGCAGTAAGTTTCACTTTACCCTGTATTTGTAATCCGTTTCTTTTGAACCGTCTTTCAATTGTCTTTCTTTCTTTTGATTAGGCTGATGACCCTTTCTGGAAGAGAAAGCCTCAGGAGAAAACCGGCAAACAGGTTCGCCGAAAAACCTTTGCAAATAAGAAGAGGAAAGCAGCCGTTGATGCCGGTTCTCCCACTGAAGATGATGATCCGGACTCCGCGGTATGCTTTAATCCAGTTTAGATTTTTGCTTTCATGTACATGGAATTGTATCTAATGATAACTTTCCACAGGAATTGCCTGAAGGTGATAACCCGGCTGAAATTGAGGTAACCCTTCTTTCCTCTGACTCAGAACCTCTTCCACAAAAAAGTCATCGGACCGTCCGGAAGTACCAATTTTCTCATCCTTAAGCTCAGTTAGACCCTAACTTTATTTTGAAGAAGCAATAGCACGAGGCTCTTCGCCGGACCACTCACCACAGCGGCCTGGCGGTGGAATCATCCGGGATTTCCTTAACTCCGGTTCGGAAACGCCGTGCTGAGGTGATACTTTCTCCGACTCTCCTTCATCCCAAGGCCGGGCTTATCCGAAAACCTCTTAAACCGTCTGACCCTGATTATCAGGAAACTCCATTGTCTTCCTCTGGTGAATCAACCGCCACGCAGCTTCCTCCACTGAAAACCGTCCCAGGGTAATTTTTCGCACCTTTTCCGGTTTAATATCCCTTTCACTTTATAATATTTACTTATTTTGCATACTTTTCCAGCAAACCAAAACCCAGCAAGAAACCCAAAGCAAACGAGCCTCCTGCCGAGTCCACTGCCGATGATCCGGTTGCTGATCCGTCCCCCACTGTTCCTTCAGAGGGCGAGCCCGTAGCTCCTCTTGAAGACCCTGTACCTATAGATCACATTTCTGCTCCTGAGCATCCTACTGCTGAAGATGCCCAGAATCCGCCAAGTCCGGCCCGGGTTAATTCTCCTCGGATTAATCCGGCGTCTCCTGATCCGGCTCATACTGTCACTCCCCCCAATGTACCAGCCTCTCCTGATGTTGTGGTAACCGGGGATGCTTATGTTGCTCCAGCTGAGCCCACCGTTTTAGCCAAACATACGGCTAAAACGGAAAAACTATCTCAAGAAAAAGGGAAGTGGAGTACTGAGATATCCAGCCTTTCCGGTATGAGCGCTCAAGAAATTTACTCTGGGTATCTGAACCGGCTTCACAGCAGTCGGGATTATGAAGCCAGCCTGGTTAACTTAATGAGGGAAAAGTATGAGGTAAACTTCTTCTTCTGACTTTGTTCTTTTGATGTATCTCTATCTCATAACAGCCCCCAAGTTTCGGTTTAGCTGCATGTTGAAGGTGAACCGGAACTTTGTAGATTGAACCCTTGATCTTTACATTAGCCCCCAAGTATCAAGTAGATAACTTGTTTATGTATTTGATACTTGTAAAAATTGCCGACGATACTTCAACTATGCATTAGCCCCCAAGTGTCAAGCAGACAACTTGTTTGTGTGCTTGAGACTTGTAATTTTAAATTGTCTTTTCTTTACTGCTTCAACTGCCATTAGCCCCCAAGTGTCAAGTAGACAACTTGGTTGTGTGCTTGAGACTTGACTAATTTTCACCTCTTGTTTTTGAACTGTGTCTGCAGGCTGAGTTGAACCGGAATGCTCTTGAAATTAATGAGCTTCGAAGCCGTCTTACTGAAACAGAATCTGCCGCTTCAAAGGCTAAAAAAGAACTTCAAGTGAGCTTAAAGACCGCTGAAGACTTGAAGAAATACTTTGAAGAGGAGCGGACTACTTTTGAGGTCCAGAAGAAAGATCTGGAGAAACGGGTTCAGGATGCTGAAGGAGCGCTTAAGCCGGTGACAGAAGAATTGTCCGGATTAAGACGGCAAATTGACTTAATGACCTCTGCTGTTTTTGGTAAGTATAATCTGAACTCCTGCCTTTATCTTTGTAACCTGTGCTTTGTATCGGTTTAACTATGATTGTTGTGTGCAGGGCGCCGTGTCTCCCATCTTGGGGATGACTTACGGAAAAAACTCAAAGCTTGCTACACCTTGGTCGAACAACTGTACTCCGGGACGCAAAGGATCATCAGTGCTACTTCTTTTGGTAAACCGGCCCCTACGACAATACAAGATACTTTGAACAAGTTGTCTGTTTTGCCGGTTCGTCTCGAAGAAGTCAAGAAATCTGCTGCGCGGGGTGGTGCTCTTCTGGCCCTTACGAGGGCTAAGGCTTGGGTCCCGGATCTTGATCCGGAGGAGGCTTTCACCGGATTCCCGGATACAAAGGAGGACGGCTCACCTTTTACCGAAACGGATCTCTATGCCCTGACGAAAGAGATGCGTCCTCTCGCCAGCAAGCTTGCCGCTGAATCGGATTTGTCCAGATATCATCCAGGATACAATTTGCAGAACGAGCGGGTGGAGCGACCGGTCTACGATACTGTCAATTTAATTCCGCCGGTTCGTCCTCACACTTTTGCTCCTGATATTGATCCTTCTGACCTTATCAACGACGAGATGTATTTCCGGGCTTTAATGAAGATTGACTGGCGTGCGCCGGATTTCCAACCGCTTCACGAAGATGAAGATGTTCCGGATCAAGGCGATGGCCAGCCGCCTCAACAAGGAGAAGCATGACTTCGAAATTTATTGCTGTAATCATGATCTGTATTCCGTCAAACAATGTTTCCAAACTGTGGGGCTTGCCATGCCTTGTAATAGTTTAGCCGAAACTTAACGTGCTTCAATCCGAATATTTTGTCTTTTCTGAAATACTCTCCGGTTGACCTGTTGTCTGATATTGGTTGCCTTCCTCTGCTCATACAGAAAAAATATCGAAAATATGTCCTAGTGGCTTACCACTGGACGGATTAACTTGTTCTCTTAAAACATCAAATAAGCATATCTTTATATTAAAAATAACTTTTATACCTGAGATTATACATGGTCAATACTCTTTAAATCGGTAGGACTTTAAAGTCGCTTCATGAAGACCTTCGTGGATCCAAATAGAAACTCTAAATTCTCCGGTTCATTTTGATGATAAATCCGGTTCATCTTGTCTCTTCAAGACCTTGCTCGGAAAGTCATAACTTTTGCCTGATATGTGATCCGGGTTTTAATGAACGCCGGTTTACTTATGCTGGTATTCATGACCCAGACTTTTCACTTTATAGATATGTGGTCAACTTGTATAGCTGTTCCACTCCGGTTTAAAAGGTTATAAAACAAAAAAAAACACCAAAAATACGCAAATTTTGCAAATAAGACCATGTTGTCGAGGCTTTTTCAAGAGCTGCCAGGCTCAAAGCAAGGTTCAGCCAATCACTGGGACGCGGATTGGCCGACACTCCCAGGGGGCCTAGCCAATCACTGAACGTGGATTTATCCAACTTTTGAGAGGGCCGAGAGAACCGGAAATAAAAACTGAGCCAATCACTGGGACGCGAATTGGCCGACACTCCCAGAGGGCCTAGCCAATCACTGAACGTGGCATTATCCAACTTTTCAGAGGGCGAAAGAACTATGAAACTAATCCAATCACTGGGAGTGGATGATACCAATCCCAGAGGGCCTCCAGGGTTCCTCCTGAACCGGTGGGTCAATGTACAAACTGAGCCAATCACTGGGACGCGGATTGGCCAACACTCCCAGAGGGCCTAGCCAATCACTGAACGTGGCATTATCCAACTTTTCAGAGGGTTGATAGAACTATGAAACTAATCCGATCACTGGGAGTAGATGATACCACTCCCAGAGGGCCTCCAGGGTTCTTCCTGAACCGGTGGGTCATTTGTGAAGTGTTCTCTCCTTGAACCGGATATAATCTCATGTTCTTGAGAGTTCTATTGCTCCTTTGCATATTCTGCAAAAAATCAATTTCTAAACCGGCCAGTATATTGAAATATGGTATCTGATAATAAACTTGTATGTATATGGGTTGCTTTCACAAGATTTTTTGCATATGGAAAAAGGGCTAAGCCCCCGGTTTACCGAGGGTGCCGGTTTATTCATTACTTATAATATATACATAGGATACATTGGAGCACGTAGCTCAAGTATAATACGGTCGTAAATGGGCGATGTTCCACGGCCTCTTCGTCTCCTCTTCTGATGTCCGTGAGTCCTTGTGTTCCCGAACGTCCACCAAGTAATATGAGCCGTTGTGTAGATTCTTGCTGACCACAAAGGGCCCTTCCCAAGGTGGGGATAGCTTGTGCATATCTGTTTGATCTTGGATGAGCCGGAGTACCAAGTCACCCTCCTAGAACGTCCTTGATCTAATCCGGCGGCTATGATATCTGCGCAAGTCTTGTTGATAAATCGCCGATCGTGCTGCAGCTGTATCACGCTCTTCATCCAGCCGGTCTAAACTGTCCTGCCTTGACTCCTCATTGATTGCTTCCACATAAGCTGTCACCCTTGGCGAATCATGACGTATATCGCTCGGAAGAACTGCTTCCGCACCATAAACCATGAAGAAAGGTGTGTAACCTGTAGACCGGTTTGGTGTAGTGTTAATACTCCAAAGAACAGATGGTAATTCTTCAACCCAACATCCAGGGGTTCTTTGTAAAGGCGTCATAAGGGTCTGAGGGTGAGCCACAGAAGATACGTCTAATCGAATATGTTCTCTTTGACAGAATTCCTTCATTTCACCCTTAGATAAATTAGTACCATTGTCTGTGATGATGCTGTGTGGAAATCCAAACCGGAATATCACTTTTTTGATGAATTTAACTGCTGCTGCCGCATCACACTTGCTTATAGGCTCCGCTTCGACCCATTTTGTGAACTTATCTACTGCCACTAGTAGATGAGTTTTCTGATCTTGGGATCGCTTGAAGGGCCCAACCATATCAAGCCCCCAAGTTGCGAAAGGCCAAGTTATTGGTATCATCCGGAGCTCCTGTGCCGGAACCAGAGCACGCCTTGAGAATTTCTGACAAGCATCACATTTCCGGACCAGATCTGCCGCATCTGCATGTGCAGTTAACCAATAGAAACCATGTCGGAAAGCCTTAGCCACCAATGATTTTGAACCGGCATGATGACCACAATCCCCTTCATGAATCTCCCGAAGAATCTCACAACCTTCCTCAGCTGAAACACATCGTTGAAATACTCCAGAAGTACTACGATGGTGGAGTTCTCCGTTTGCAATTGTCATGGACTTAGAGCGCCGGATTATCTGTCGTGCTTCCTCTTCATCATCTGGCAACTCTCCTTGGCTTAAGTATGCCAAATAGGGCAGTGTCCAGTCCGGAATAATATGGAGTGCTGCAACTAACTGTGCCTCTCGGTCCGGAACAGCTAGGTCTTCCTCCGAAGGTATCTGAACCGAATGACTGTGTAATTCATCCAAAAAAGTGTTTGGTGGCACTGGTTTTCGTTGCGACCCTAGCCGGCTTAAAGCGTCGGCCGCTTCATTCCTCCGCCGGTCTATATGATCCACCTGATATCCTTTAAAGTATCCTGTGACTGCTTCCACCTCTCGTCTATAAGCCGCCATGAGGGGATCTCTTGAATCCCACTTGCCAGAGCCTTGCTGTGCCACCAGATCCGAGTCACCCAGGCACTTGACCCGGCTCAATTTCATCTCCTTTGCTAACCGCAAGCCATGAAGTAATGCTTCATATTCTGCTGCATTATTAGTACAAGGAAATAATAAGCTGAGGACATAGCAAAATTTATCACCTCTGGGGGAAGTTAAGACAACTCCAGCCCCGGAGCCCTCCAACTGTTTTGAACCGTCAAAGTGAATCGTCCAATAAGTAAGATCCGGCTTCTCCTCAGGAGTCTGCTACTCTGTCCAGTCATTTATGAAGTCCACCAACGCCTGAGATTTTATAGCAGTTCGTGGTACATATTTCAACTCATGCGGGCTGAGTTCAATGGCCCATTTTGCTATTCTTCCCGTAGCTTCCCTGTTCTGGATTATATCCCCCAATAGTGCGGAACTAACCACAGTTATTGGATGTCCTTGGAAATAGTGCTTCAGCTTCCGGTTTGCCATGAACACCCCGTATACTAATTTCTGCCAATGAGGGTATCTCTGCTTGGACTCAATTAGTACTTCACTTACATAATAAACCGGGCGCTGAACCGGGTGCTCCTTCCCTGCTTCCTTGCGCTCAACCACAATTGCAACACTGACTGCTCGTGTATTAGCAGCAACAAATAACAGCAAAGGCTCCTTCTCAATGGGCGCAGCTAAAACCGGTGGTTTTGCTAGTTGCCGTTTCAAATCCTCAAATGCTGCATCTGCCTCATCGCTCCAGATAAACCGGTCTGTTTTCCTTAACATCTGGTAAAGTGGGATCGCCTTTTCTCCCAAGCGACTGATGAACCAGCTTAACGCTGTGATCCGGCCAGCTATGCGCCGAACATCATTAACGCAAACCGGTTTAGTCAAAGATGTGATGGCCTTGATCTTCTCTGGGTTAGCTTCTATTCCTCTGTTTGAGACTAAGAATCCTAGTAGCTTACCGGCCGGAACACCAAAAGCACATTTTTCTGGATTAAGCATCATCCTGTAAGTCCGAAGATTATCAAAGGTTTCCTTGAGATCCTCTATCATTGTTCCTTCTTTCTTCGATTTGACCACAATGTCATCCACATAGGCATGAACATTCCTCCCTATCTGTCCCTTCAAACAATTCTGAACGCAACGCTGATAAGTTGCCTGTGCACACTTAAGCCCAAAAGGCATAGACACATAGCAAAAAGCACCAAAAGGAATTATGAAAGCTGTCTTCTCTTGGTCTTCCACCGCCATCTTGATCTGGTGATACCCTGAATATGCATCCAAAAAACTTAGCCGCTCACACCCCGCCGTGGCATCGATGATCTGATCGATGCGAGGTAGAGCAAAAGGATCAGTTGGGCAAGCTTTATTGAGGTCCGTGTAGTCCACACACATCCTCCACTTCCCATTCTTCTTTAACACCAGCACCGGATTAGCCAACCACTCCGGATGAAAAACTTCCACTATGAACCCTGCGGCCAAAAGTCTGGCCACTTCTTCTCCTATAGCCTTGCGCCTTTCCTCGTTGAAGCGGCGCAGATACTGTTTAACCGGTTTGAACTTCGGATCAACGTTTAACTTGTGCTCAGCGAGTTCCCTCGGTATACCTGGCATGTCAGAAGGTTTCCATGCAAAGATATCCCGGTTCTCACGGATGAACTCGATGAGCGCGCTTTCCTATTTAGGATCAAGGTTAGCGCTAATAGTGAATTGCTTTGACGAATCCCCAGGCACAAAATCAACTTGCTTGGTCTCCTCAGCTGATTTAAACTTCAACGCCGGATCATGCTCGGTAGTTGGCTTCTTCAGCGGAGTCATATCTGCCAGATCAACATTATCTTTATAAAATTTCAACTCTTCCGTGGCACATACTGCTTCTGCATAAGCTGCATCACCTTCCTCACATTCCACTGCTATCTTGCGGCTTCCATGAACCGTAATCGTGCCTTTATGACCCGGCATCTTAAGCTACAGATAAACATAACACGGCCTAGCCATAAACTTAGCATAAACCGTCCTTCCAAACAGAGCATGATATGGACTTTTAATCTTGACGACTTCGAAAGTGATCATCTCTGACCTGGAATCATACTCGTTTCCAAAGGTAACTTCTAAGTCAATCTTTCCAACCGGATAAGCTGACTTACCTGGAACCACTCCGTGAAACACTGTGTTTGATTGTCTTAGCTTTTTATCTATCAGACCCATACGACGGAAAGTCTCGTAATATAAGATATTGATACTGCTACCACCATCCATGAGGACTTTAGTAAACTTGTAACCTCCCACCTGAGGTGCTACCACCAAGGCTAAATGTCCCGGATTATCCACCCGTATGGGGTGGTCTTCTCTGCTCCATACAATGGGCTGCTCCGACCATCGAAGAAATTGCGGTGTCGCCGGTTCTACTGCATTAACAACCCGCTTCAAAACCTTCTGGTCTCTCTTACACAAACTTGTGGTGAAGACCTGATATTGCCCACTGCTTAATTCCTTCGGATTACTCTGATATCCAGATTGCGGCTGCTGTTGCTGACGCTTTTGCTGCTGATTCCCCTGATTATTATAATTCCCTTGGCCCTGCTGCTGATTACTCTGATTATTGTAACCACCTTGATGATGTGATTGATTACCATTATAGTTTCCTTGATTATTTTGGCCGCCTGCCCGGGGTTGATAACCACCGTTATTGCCCCTATATCCTGATCTGGAGCTGTTCCCCTGATGACCCGGACCATAAAATCCAGGCCACGAGCCGCCATGTGGGGGTCGATTAGGAGGATTGAAACGGCCCGCTATTGCCTTCATAAGGGGTATGCACTCTCTCATGGTATGCTTCGCCACCTTCCCCTTTCCACTATGCTTTGGACAAGGCTGATCTAACTCCTGTTCCCAGCCAAAAGCTCCTCCGCCGGTTTGCGAAGACGGATCTCCCGGGTTACGCTGAAAACCCCCTTGAACTTGAGTGTTGGCCATGAAATCTGAACCACCCTCTACTTTCCGTTTGCCCAAAAAACTTGAAGTAGCCGGATTGTTTTGCGCCGGTTTACTGGACTTGCCAACCTTCCCAGCCTTGTCTCCTTCTGCCTCTGGATACTTTGTGTTATCCGAGTCTCCATACTTCACCAGGGCACTCATTAAAGTTCCCATGTCATTGCAGTCCCTTTTAAGCCGTTCGAGTTTCAACTTTAAAGATTCAAACCGGCAATTGTTCTCCAACGTTACTATTGCCGTGCTAGGGTTAATACCATTCGAAGAGTGTAAAATTTCTGCTACTCTCCGTACCCAAGCTGCTGTAGACTCTTGCTCTCCTTGCACACAAGCTGCTAGATCTATCACCGACATCGGCTGTTTGCATGTATCCTTGAAGTTTTTGATAAACTGGCTGCGCAATTCCCCCCATGATCCAATAGAGTTCGGGGGTAGAGCTTTCAGCCAGGTCCGGGCCGTGCCTTCAAGCATCATAGTAAAATATTTAGCACAGGCCGATTCATCCACGTCCAGCATCTCCATGGCCATCTCATAACTTTCAACCCAAGCTTCTGGTGGTAAATCGGTTGTGTAGTTAGGTACCTTGCGGGGCCCTTTGAAATCTTTGGGTAGCTTGACACTCCGTAAAGCGGGGACAAGACACTGTACCCCGAAGGAACTCGCCGTAACCCCTGTTTCTGCAGTGGCTGTGTGAACCGGCGTCTTTTGACGAATCTCCTCCCTGGCACCTGATCCGGCCCGGTTTATGTCTGGAGCTGGCATTGCCGCCCCTGCCGGATTATCCTGCCTGCGCTGATGTCTCCTACGCTAACTGCTAGATACTTCTGGCTCCTCCCAATGCCTAGTATAACTTCGGCTGGGACGCGGTGTTGAATGTAACCTTTCCCTGCTATGAGAATATGCTTGCTGCTGCATCAACGCCGTATTAAGTAGCTTCTGGACCCTGCGCGCCTCTATCGCCACCGGAGACGTCTCTTCCGCAGGTAAAGCGGCCAAACGCGCCGCTGCTGCAGCAATGTTATCCAAAGGGTTTGAATAATGACCTGGAGGGACGGGAACATAAGGTGCCGACGTAATCCGGTGCTCCCGTTATGCGGTGGGTTGCTGAACCGGCTCCTCCCTGGCCGGGGGTGCCCTCCGGTTTGAAGCTGGATTGTTACTAGTCCCCGCCCCAGGTGTCCTGAACAGATTTGCCGCTTCATAAACCGGCGGTATACGGGACCGATACTTTCGTCCCCTTACTCCTTCCATAGAAGCTTGCTCCATCCTTAAATAAAAGGCTTGATCATCCAACTCCGCTTGTCTCACCGCTATCATCTCTCTCTCTGCCTTCAGGTCTTCCTTTAACTGATCAATCCGGCCTTTCAACTGAAGGAGCTCTGCATCATGATGCGCCTTGTCTGCTGGAGCTACCAATTCCACCGCTTTAGCTGTGAACTCCTCGATCAAGGTGGAGAGAACTTCAGTAAGTGAAGGGGTTGAACCGCTTCCCCCTGCACCAGCTTCCGCCGTCGTCCCGTTCACCGGAGGCTGTGAACCGGCCATGAAGACCGCCACCCGGTTTGGCGGGTCAAAGGGGCCCGCAATACTATTTCCTCAGACCGGCCGTCCTGCAACTGATACAGAGATTCAGTTTCTCCGGATGAAGATTCGTCGTCTGAGTAGGCAACTATTGCACCATCTGATTCCGATCTGTCCTCAGCTCGACTTCTGTGGATTGCTCCAACGAATACATGCTTCACGGCGGGCTGAATCCGGGCCGATCTCGCACGCTGAGCCGGCTCGACGATGTTGGGGAAGACGTCCGGCTCATGCCCCGGTTCGCCGATTTTGCCGATGAAGACTTGGATGCTGCCGAAGGGAACCCGGTACCCATATTCGATTGAATCGGTTTCCGGTCCCCAACCTGCGTCGTCGATGTAGATCCGGCCGCGGCGACTCTTGGTCATCCGGCCGATCGCGTAACCCTTGAGCCCTTCGAAGCTGCCCTTCAAGAACTCGAAACCATCGTGCGCAGGCCCCAAGGTGGGCGCCAACTGTCGTGGAAATAGCACGGCAGATGTCCGGTTTAGCGGACTTGATGATGGAACCATCGCACGGGTTAGCTTGAAGGGGTTCATAGCACACAAAGGACGCAGAAGGTTTATACTAGTTCGGCCCCTTCGATGAAGGTAAAAGCCTACGTCTAGTTGGTTTGGTATTGCTTGGGCGTCGGATTACAGGGAGCGGATTCGCTTGCCTGTGTCTCGACGGGTTGATTGTTGCTTGTCCCTGAACCGTTGCCGGGTCACCCCTTTATATAGAGGATACGCCTGGTCCGGTTTACAGAGTCCCGAGGCCGGCTCATATCTGTGTCCGCCCCGGTCTCTGTCTTTTCTTCCTTATCTCTCAAGTTACATCACGGGGCGGTTTACAAACCTTAATTCTATACATGGGCCCTAAGATCTTTATGGGCCGCAGCCTTTACTACATATTACAAATTAATATGTTAACAAAGCCGGTTTATACCTGCTAGTCATATCCCTGACACCCTGGCCCCCTATATATATGTGGGGGGGGGGGAGAGGGCAGCCGCACCCTTGCCCTGGCGCCTCTCCCCATCCCGTCCCAACTCCGTCTCCTCAAACGCAGGGCGCCCGGCGAAGCCCTGCTGCGATCTCCACTGCATCCACCACCACGCCGTTGTGCTGCTGGATCTCTGACGACTTCTCCTCCCCCCTTGCTGGATCAAGAAGGAGGTGACGTTGCTGTAACGGATGTGTGTTGAACGCGGAGGTGCCGTCCGTTCGGCGCTAGATCATCGGTGACGAAGAACACGAAGAGTACGACTACTTCATCCACGTTTCTTCGAAAGCTTCCGCACGCGATCTACATAACGGTATGTAGATGCACTCTAACTTTCTCGTTGCTAGATGTCTCCTTAGTTGGATCTTGGTGAAAGCGTAGAAATTTTTTGTCAGGACCCCGATCCTAAGTCACACCGATCTAGCTGTAACACGTCATATCACTTTGCGGCCTCACGCACGGTAACCCCACGGGTGCCACCTTACCTGGCCCGGGACCGTTTGCGCATTTTGGCACACGTATATGACAGTGTCACTAGCATCCATATGACAGAGAACCCGGGCTGACATGGCTAGTTATAAACCAAAAGTGGCACTAAATTACAGAGACAGGCATCCATGACCCATCAACGAACGTGTCGGTCATCAACGTATGAACCCAAATCGTAGCAAGCTACATGGACTTAAAGGAACAACGCGTGACATTTCCCCTAAGGGACAGACACAGGAACGAAGAAGGACACATGCCGGCCAGCCTACGTGATCTGAGCAGTAGCAAGCTACCAAGGCTCATTGGACTCACTAGGAGGCATTTCCCTGTAAGGTAGGCTACCAAAGGAAAACAACTAGGTGTCGGATCCCACACATACCAAGCATTACAATCATACACGCAATATGCTCAATATGTGCAAATACAACATTGCATCACAACAGAACTCTATGACTCAAAGTACTTTATTTAAGAGGCTCCAAGAGCCATACATAACATATCCATACAGGTAGGGGTCACATGACCCAACACTCAAGTCATACAGTCATACAAGCACAAGTGGAAGCTACATGTCTGAGTACAGACAACTTAGAAAATAAAACAGGCTTGGTGTAGCCCGACTATCTACAAGGCCCTTCACAAGCTCCAGATCTCCGTCTGGGTGTCAAGCTACTCGTCAACGTCAACGTCTATGTAGAACCCATCATCAGGGGCAGGGTTCTCCTCTGCAACAGTTATTAAGCAAACATGAGTACAAAGGTACTCAGCAAGTCTTACCACAGAACCTATCATACATGCAACATTATCAAAGGGGGTAGTGGAGTTCATAGCAGAAAGCCAGCTTTGACTCTTGGCTAACCTATACTACGACTCTCAACGGATTGCAAGATGTTATTACGAACACGAGTCCTCTACTCACCACAACAATACACTACCGAGGATCCTCTTCCGTCATCCTATGGAAGGGCCATCCACGGCACTCACACTTATCTTGAGGCTTTTAGTAGTATCCATCATCTTGTCTATGAACTGTAAGAGTAACCAAGTAGTCCGTACGGCGAACAACGACTATTCGAATAGTTTGATAACCCTGCAGGGGTGTACCTCTTCACACACGCTTCCACCAGTTATCGCCGTATACTCGGCGTGTACTCGGCAACCTTCAAGCGGAAGCCTAGCGAGGGTGTCGGCCACGACCTGACTAACTACTCAAGTCTCTCGTCCAGGTTTATCGCCTATTTGGGTTCCATCCGTGGGGACATCCGGCCGGGGTGTCGCTCATGGCCCCAAACGATGTGTACAGGGTTCCCGAGTCACCAAACGGGCAACCGGTCCACCGTGCCACGTACCAGTCGCATCACAACCCACCCCGAGGGTCAGCGTTGTGCACGACCTCCAGTAATCTATAAACACCAGAAACTAGTTGCAACTCCTGGACAGAGATCGAGGGTAATTAATAAGCCGTGAGGGTCCATTGGTTTTGGGCCCAATGCATGGTAGTAACTGCAACTTGAACCACACATACAGATCTCAGGTCCTATGGACGATTCCAATGAAACAACCCACCATGTACTCCTACATGGCCTTTCATCAATACCTTTACCAAGCGTATTCCACACTTCCTTCTCTTTATTGGTATGATCATTTCACTCTAATCCATCACCCAGATGAACCAGACCAGACACAACTCTAAGCATAGCAGGCAACATAAACAAATAGCATGGTGGATCACACATCACATGGCTCAATCAACTCCTACACATGCTAGTGGGTTTCAACTATTTACTGTGGCAATGACAGGTCATGCAAGGGAATAGGGTTCAACTACCGCAGCAAGTAGCAGTTCACACGATGTTGCCTTAATGCAGTAAAAGAGAGCAGGAGCGAGAAGACTGGGTTTGTATCGGAATGATCAATGATTGCTTGCCTGACAAAGTGGTTGTCGGGTACTGCTCTTCAACTAGATACGCAGAAGTATCCTCGGGAGCAGGACCAAACACAGAGAATACCGGCGATACAATCATTAACAAACAAATGCAACAATATGATGCATGCTCATGACATGGCAAGATGCATGTGTGTTGGCTAATGCAACTAAAACCAGAAGGGTTTGAGCCTATTTGAACCAAAGATTCAAATTGGCACTTTAACTATTATTTAAATAAGTGCATTATCATGTTTTAAGGTATACAGCAAGGTTAACTTGCTCAAACATGCATGAAACCAGTGCCATTGGAAAGATTGGATTTTTCTGATCATTTTTCATATATAAATTATTTCCATCTGAGCTATGGTTGATTTTATATGATTTTTTAGAAGTTTTGGGTATTTTCTGAAATTTCCTGAATTACTTTTAATCTAAAAATCCCAGAAAAACCTTTACTGCGTCAGCATGACATCATGCTGACGTCAGTCAGTCAACAGGAGCTGGTCCAGTCAAACATGACATGTGGGCCCAGCATGTCAGTGTCACAGCTAACTAACAAAGTTAATTAGAGTTAATCTAAAACTAATCAGCTGTCAGTGGGGCCTGGGCCCTCGGGTCAGTGACTAAACTAATTAAATAATTAAATTAATAGAAACTTAATTAAACTAACTAATTAGAAGAAGGTGGCCCACACGTTAGTGACCCAGGGGTGGTCAACCCCCCGGTCAGACAGGTCAAACCCGCCGGCGAAGTGACGCCGGTGAGGCCGAATACGGCGGCGTGCTTCGGAAATCGTCTAGGAGGCATGGCTCGAGCTGCGGTTGGGTGCGTTGGGAAGCTCTTGTCGTTGCGTGTCGAATGGTGGTGGTCGCCGGACCTGGGGTGGCCGGAGACGACGGCAACAAGCTCGACGGCGGCGACCGGCGTCGGGCGTGTGTGGAGACGCGGCTGTAGTGGCCTAGGCGATGCGTGCGTAGTGCCTAGCGCATCTACGTGCTGCGGCGAGTGTGATGGACGTGTGCCAGTGACCAAATGGTCACCGGAGCATCACCGGCGGCGAGCACGGTGGCGGTGGGTTACGGTGATCAACGAAGCGGCGGCTACAAGGCGCAATCGAAGCAAAAGAAGGAGGGGAACGGCGTAGGAGCTCACTGCGGTACTAACGAGCTCGACGGAGGGGTTGGGGACGCGCTGTACCTTCGTAATGGCGGCGAGGTGCTCCGGCGATCCGAGGAAGGGGACGGCGGCGTGAAGATGTTGCAGGGCTTCCGGATATCCGTGGCTCAGCGGGGAGGAAGAGGACGACGCGGCGCTCCTTCTCGACACACTCACGGGGCGAGGGGGTAGCTCTAGGTGCGGCAACGGCGAGCGGCGGCGACGGGCGGCTCGGTGATGGAGAAGGAGAGAGCCAGGGGAGGCGACAGGGACGAGGGGGAGAAGAGAGAGCGGTCGGGGCAGCTGCGTGGCGTTGCGGGGAGTCGTCCAGGCCGTCGGGATGCAGGCAGGCAGGGTGGAGGTGGCCGGACGCGTGCCGGCGCGCGGCGGCCACGCACGCGTCCTTCTGGCGCGAGGAGGAAGGCGACAGAAGCGGGGTTGTGGGCTGGGCCGGCCTGCTACAGGGCTGGGCCCGAGGTAAGTGCTTTCTCCCTTTTTCTTTTTCCTATTTTCTTTTCTATTTCATTTGTTTTGCATCTTTGTTTAATTAATAAAAATGCTAGAGCATTTTTATAACTCATGAAACTTTTCATGCCCACCGTATATAATATGAACAGTAGGGAACATTATAGTTCATGATTATTTGAGCATTTAAAATATTTTAAAGTATTTAAATGCCCAAATACAAATACCATATGATTTAATCCAAAGGCCTTTGATGTCCTAGAAAATTGTGCACCATTTTTGCCAGAGGTTTAAGACCAAGGCAGAAATGATGAACATTTTTGAAGGGCATTTTGGGTACATTGGAAAATATTTTATCAAACCCTAGTTGTTAGAAGAGGGGTGCTGGGGTTTCTGTCATTCCCATTTCAAGTTTCTTTGATAAGTAAACATGATGCACACTCTAGCTAGCCCTAATGCAAGTGCTTAACTAGGGATGTGACAACTCACCCCCACTTAAAAGAATCGCGTCCCGAGATTCGGGTTCCTCCGGAAAGAGGGTGGGGTACTCAAGTCGAAGACGATCCTCCCTTTCCCAAGTAGCTTCACTCTCGGAATGATGTGACCATTGAACCTTGAGAAACTTGATATTGTGGCGTCGAGTGGTGCGCTCGGTTTGATCAAGAATACGAACGGGGTATTCTCGATATGTGAGATTGTCCTGGAGATCAAGCGTTTCGTGGTCCACTCCGCGGATAGGATCCGAGAAGCAATGCCTGAGTTGAGAAACGTGGAAGACATCATGAACTCTGGAGAGGTGCGGAGGTAGTTCCAATTGGTAGGCAACTTCTCCTCGTTTGGCAAGAATGCGAAAAGGACCAATGTAACGAGGGGCCAATTTGCCTTTGATACCGAAATGATGGGTTCCCTTAAGAGGAGTGACCCGAAGGTAGGCCTTATCGCCGACTTCAAAAGTCACAGCCTTATGATGACTATCATATTGCATTCTGGAAACTTTCCCAAAATCGTGAAGTAAAAAGACTTCCACGATCTGAGTAAATCTCCAACGGCACACCATGAAGTGATACTATCCGAGAGACATACAAATCTGCTAGCTGGCTAGCGGTAATACTCTCTCGAACAGGCAGGAAATGAGCTACTTTAGAGAGGCGGTCGATAATGACGAAGATAGCATTATTCCCTTTCTTGGTCCTGGGAAACCCGGTAATGAAGTCCATACCGACTTTATCCCATTTCCATTCAGGAATAGCTAGAGGTTGAAGGGTGCCAGCAGGCCGTTGATGCTCTGCTTTAACTCGACGACAAACGTCGCAGTTAGCAATGAATTGAGCGATTTCTCTCTTCATCCTAGTCCACCAGAATCTTTGACGTAGGTCCTGATACATTTTGGTACTACCGGGATGAATTGTGAGAGGAGATTCATGAGCCTCCTTAAGGATTAAACGTCTCAGGTTTCGTACTTTAGGGACCACTAAACGGTTGCTAAAGAATACGACTCCTTGATCATCAATTGAGAAACATCCCGCAACTCTTTCTTGATGTTCCTCCTAATAAGGGAAATTCCCGGATCAACCTTCTGTGCTTTGATGACCTGATCCATAAGGGTAGGTTTCGCCACCAAGGTGGAAAGGAATCCTCAAGGAACAATGTGAAGGTTAAGCTTACGAAATTCCTCGTGGAGAAGTGGTTGTCCTTAACTACTGGAATCAGCTACTTTGCCGACTGCCAGCTCTTTGCCGTCTGCAAGCAGTCGGCAAAGAGACTGTTTGCCGTCTGTCTTGTCAAAACAGACGGCAAAGAACCAGCTGATGGCAAAGATGGTCTTTGCCATCTGCCAGCTCTTTGCCGACTGCTGGCAATCGGCAAAGAGTTCTTTGCCATCTGCCAGCAGACGGCAAAGTCCAAAAGTGGGCCCCACGGGGTACTGCGTTGGCTAGGTCACACCGGCCACATCTTTGCCGACTGCTGGCAGTCGGCAAAGAATTCTTTGCCATCAGCCAGCAGACGGCAAAGAGGTAAGAGGGGCCCATAGTGTCACGGCATGAGCGGGCTAACGGTTACCCTCTTTGCCGACTGCCAGCGGACGGCAAAGATTTTTTTTTTTTTTTTGAGATCTAACTGTTTTTTTCACACCGGC